>LR738712.1:240395662-240722456 GCA_902687465.1 Secale cereale
GGGGGGGGGGGGGGATCGTCACCGCCGTCATCACCAACAACTCTCCCATCTTGGGGAGGTCTATCTTTATCAACATCTTCACCAACACCATCTCCTCTCAAACCCTAGTTCATCTCTTGTATCCAATCTTTGTACCCAAACCTCAGATTGGTACCTGTGGGTTGCTAGTAGTGTTGATTACTCCTTGTAGTTGATGCTAGTTGGTTTATTTGATGGAAGATCATATGTTCAGATCCATTATGCATATTAATACCCCTCTGATCATGAACAATATTATGTCTTGTGAGTAGTTACTTTGGTTCCTAAGGACATGGGAGAAGTATTGCTATTAGTAGTCATGTGAATTTTGTCTTCGTTTGATATTTTGATGAGATGTATGTTGTCTTTCCTCTAGTGGTGTCATGTGAACGTCGACTACATGACACTTCACCATTATCTGGGCCTAGAGGAAGGCATTGGGAAGTAATAAGTAGATGATGGGTTGCTAGAGTGACAGAAGCTTAAACCCTAGTTTATGTGTTGCTTCGTAAGGAGCTGATTTGGACGCATAGGTTTCAGGCTATGGTTAGGTTTACCTTAATACTTCTTTTGTAGTTGTGGATGCTTGAATTAGAGGTTAATCATAATCGGGAAGTTTGTCCAAGTAAGGGCAGCACCCAAGCACTAGTCCACGCACATACCAAATTATCAAAGTACCGAACGCGAATCAGACGATCGTGATGAAAACTAGCTTGACGATAATTCCCATGTGTCCTCGGGAGCGCTTTTCTTTATATAAGAGTTTGTCCAGGTTTGTCCTTTGCTACAAAAAGGATTGGGCCACCTTGCTGCACCTTATTTACTCTTACCTTTTGTCACTTGCTACCAATTACCTTATCACAAAACTATCTGTTACCTATAATTTCAGTGCTTGCAGAAAATACCTTACTGAAAACTGCATATCATTTCCTTTTGCTCCTCGTTGGGTTCGACACTCTTACTTATCGAAAGGACTACGATAGATCCCTTACACTTGTGGGTCATCAAGACTCTTTTCTGGCGCTGTTGCCGGGAAGTGAAGCGCCTTTGGTAAGTGGAATTTGGTAAGGAAAAATTTATATGGTGTGCTGAAATTTATTGTCCCTTGTTATTATGGCTCAAAATCCTTTGAGGGGCCTGTTCGGGGTATCTTCACCCCGAGAAGAAGAGCAAAGAGTTTCTCCTCAACCTACTGCACCTATTGAAAATGTTTGCTTTGAGATTCCTTCACGTATGATAGAGAAACTGCTTGAAAATCCTTTTACAGGAGACGGAACACTGCATCCCGACTTACACCTAATCTATGTGGATGAAGTTTGTGGATTGTTTAAGCTTGCAGGTATGCCCGAGGATGTTAGCAAGAAGAAGGTCTTCTGTTTATCTTTGAAGGGAGATGCATTGACATGGTTTAGGCTATGCGATGATATGGGATCATGGAACTATAATCGTCTGAAGTTGGAATTTCATCAGAAGTTCTACCCTATGCACCAGGTTCATCGTAATCGTAATTATATTTATAATTTCTGTCCTCGCGAAGGATAAAGCATCCCTCAAGCTTGGGGGAGGCTTAATTCAATGTAATATTCATGCCCCAATCATGAGCTCTCAAGAGAAATGATCATTCAAAAAATTTATGCTCGGCTTTCTCATACTAATCGCTCCATGCTTGATACTTCTTGCTCTGGTTCATATATGATGAAGACTATTGACTTCAAATGGGATCTATTGGAGAGAATTAAACTCAACTCTAAAGATTGGGATCTCGACGAAGGTAAGGAGTCAGGTATGACCCCTAAGTTTGATTGTGTTAAAGCTTTTATGGATACCGATGTTTTCCGTGAGTTTAGCACTAAATATGGACTTGACTCTGAGATAGTAGCTTCTTTCTGTGAATCCTTTTCTACTCATGTTGATCTCCCCAAGGAGAAGTCGTTTAAATACCATCCAACTATTGAAGTAAAAGTAGTTGAACCTATTAAAGTTGAAGAAAAGACTATCACTTATAATGTAGATCCTGTTATTCCTACTGCTTATATTGAGAAACCACATTTCCCCGTTAGGATAAAGGATCATGCTCAAGCTTCAACTTTAGTTCGTAAGAGTAATACTAGAACACGTACGCCCTCTAAGCAAATTAAAGTTGAACCTAGTGTTGCTATGGTTAAAGATCTCTTGGTAGAAGATTTTGATGGATATGTTATTTACCTCCAAGAAGAATCTGCTAGAATAGCCAAACCCAATGCTAGGAATAAACATAAACCTGTTGTAGGCTTGTCTGTCATCTCTGTTAACATAGGAGATCATTGCTATCATGGTTTATGTGACGTAGGTGCTAGTGCGACTATTATCCCTCTTGATTTGTACAACGAAATTATGCATGATATTGCACCTGTTGAGTTAGAAGGGATTGATGTTACTATTAAGCTTGCTAATATAGACACTATTTCACCAGTTGGGATTGTTAGAGATATTGAAGTCTTCTGTGGGAAGGTGAAATACCCCGCTGATTTTCTTGTTCTCAGTTCCCCACAAGATGCATTCTGCCCCATTATATTTGGTAGACCCTTCTTGAATACCGTTAATGCCAAGATAGACTGCGTGAAAGATATTGTTACTATTGGATTAGGGGATACGCCTCATGATTTTAACTTTGCTAAATTCTGTAGACAACCCCTTGAAAAGGCACCACCCAGTAAGGATGAAATTATCGGTCTTGCTTCTATTCCCGTGCCACCTAATGATCCTTTAGAACAATACTTGCTAGATCATGAAAATGATATGCATATGAATGAGAGAAGGGAAATAGATGAATATTCTTTAAACAGGGACCCGTATTAAAAAACAACTTGCCTGTTGAAATCCTATGGGATCCTCCTCCACCCAAGGGTGATCCCGTGTTTGAACTTAAACCTTTACCTGATAATCTTAAGTATGTTTATCTTGATGAAAAGAAGATATATCTTGTTATTATTAGTGCTAACCTTTCAGAGCAGGAAGAAGAAAAATTATTGAATACTCTGAAGAAGCATCGTGATTCTATTGGATATACTCTGGATGATCTTAAGGGCATTAGTCCCACTATATGCCAACACAAGATAAAATTGGAAGAAAATGCTAAACCAGTTATTGATCATAAGTGACGGTTAAATCCTAAGATGAAAGAAGTGGTAAGGAAGGAAATACTAAAGCTTCTAGAGGCAGGAATTATCTATCCAGTTGCTGATAGCCAGTGGGTAAGTCCTGTCCATTGTGTTCCTAAGAAAGGATGTATGACTTTCGTCCCTAATGATAAAGATGAATTGATTCCGCAAAGAATAGTTACAGGTTATAGGATGGTAATAGATTTCCGTAAGTTAAATAAAGCTACCAAGAAAGATCATTACCCCTTGCCATTTATTGGTCAAATGCTAGAAAGGTTATCCAAACATACTCATTTCTGCTTTCTAGATGGTTATTCTGGCTTCTCTCAAAAACCTGTGTCAAAAGGGGATCAAGAAAAGACCATGTTTACTTGTCCTTTCGGTACCTTTTCTTATAGACGTATGCCTTTTGGTTTATGTAATGCACCTGCTACCTTTCAAAGATGCATGATGGCTATATTCTCTGATTTTTGTGTAAAGATTGTTGAGGTTTTCATGGATGATTTCTCCTTTTATGGAACTTCTTTTGATGATTTCTTAAGCAACCTTCATCGAGTTTTGCAGAGATGTGAAGACACTAATCTGGTCTTGAATTGGGAGAAGTGTCACTTTATGGTTAATGAAGGCATTGTCATGGGACATAAAATTTCTGAAAGAGGTATTGAAGTTGACAAAGCTAAAGTTGATGCTACTGAAAAGATGCCATGCCCAAAAGACATCAAAGGTATACGAAGTTTCCTTGGTCATGCCGAGTTTTATAGGAGGTTCATAAAGGACTTCTCCAAAATCTCCAGGCCTCTGACCAATCTCTTACAAAAAGATATTCCTTTTGTCTTTGATGACGATTGTCTAGAAGCATTTGTAATACTTAAGAAAGCATTGATCTCTGCACCTATTGTCCACCCTCCTAACTGGAATTTACCCTTTGAGATTATGTGCGATGCTAGTGATTATGCTGTAGGACCTGTTTTAGGGCAAAGAGTTGATAATAAATTGAATGTTATCCAGTATGCTAGTAAAACTCTAGATAGTGCCCAAAGAAATTATGCTACCACTGAGAAAGATTTTTTAGCAGTTGTGTTTGCTTGTGATAAGTTTAGACCCTACATCGTTGATTCTAAAGTAACTATTCACACTGATCATGCTGCTATCAAATACCTTATGGAAAAGAAATATGCTAAACCTAGACTTATCAGATGGGTTCTCTTGCTGCAAGAATTTGACTTGCATATTATTGATAGAAAGGGAGCTGAGAACCTTGTGGCAGATACTTGTCTAGGTTAGAGAATATACTTGATGACCCACAACCTATTGATGATAGCTTTCCTGACGAACAACTAGTTGTCATAAGTACTTCTCGTACTGCTCCCTGGTATGCTGATTATGCTAATTACATTGTTGCGAAGTTTATACCACCTAGCTTCACATATCAGCAAAAGAAAAAGTTCTTCTATGATTTCAGGCATTACTTTTGGGATGACCCACATCTTTATAAAAGAGGAGTAGATGGTATTATTAGACGTTGTGTACCTGAGCATGAACAGGAACAAATCCTACACAAGTGCCACTCCGAAGCTTATGGAGGACACCGTGCGGGAGATAGAACTGCACACAAGGTATTGCATTCCGATTTTTATTGGCCTACTCTCTTCAAGGATGCGCATAAGTTTTTTTTATCTTGTGATGAATTTCAAAGAATTGATAATATTAGTAGACGTCAAAAAATGCCTATGAATTATTCACTCATTATTGAACCATTTGAAGTTTGGGGCTTTGATTATATGGGATCATTTCCTGCCTCTAATGGTTACACACACATTTTAGTTGTTGTTGATTACATTACTAAGTGGGTAGAAGCTATTCCAACTAGTAGTGCTGATCATAACACCTCTATTAAGATGCTTAAAGAAGTTATATTTCCGAGGTTTGGAATCCCTAGGTATCTAATGAGTGATGGTGGTTCACACCTTATTCATGGTGCTTTCTGTAAGATGTTTTCTAAGTATGATGTCATGTGATGGCCTGGCTTATTAGGGATGATAGACTACTCATATCAATAAGGAATTCCTTCTTTTCCGAGAGTCCATTCGGATAGAACTCCAAAGTTAAGCGTGCTCAGCTTGGAGTAGTTTTAGGATGGGTGACCGACCGGGAAGTTGCTCCCGGGTGCGCACGAGTGAGGACAAAGTGCGCAGAAAAGACTAGTATTGATATGTGAGGCCAGTCTAGATCCCGCCAGGAGTAACGACCACCGGCGGGTGTGTCCGGGGCGTTACATGTCAACCATAGAATTGCATCACCTTATCACCCACAGACTAGTGGTAAAGTAGAACTTAGTAATAGGGAGTTGAAATTAACTTGCAAAAGACAGTTAATAGGTCTAGAAAGAATTGGTCCAAGAAACTTGATGATGCATTATGGTCCTATATAACTGCATAAAAAATCATATGGGTATGTCTCCATATAAGATGGTATATGGAAAAGCATGTCAGTTACCTCTTGAGCTAGAACATAAGGCATATTGGGCTATTAAAGAGCTCAACTACGATTTCAAACTTGCCTATGAGAAGAGGTTATTTGACATTAGCTGCCTCGATGAATGGAGAACCCAGGCCTATGAGAATGCCAAACTGTTTAAAGAAAAAGTTAAAAGATGGCATGACAAAAGAATACAGAAGCGTGAGTTTAACGTAGGTGATTATGCCTTGCTATTCAACTCTCATTTAAGATTTTTTGCAGGAAAACTTCTCTCCAAGTGGGAAGGACCTTACATTATTGAGGAGGTCTCTCGTTCCGGTGCCATAAAAATCAACAACTTCAAAGGCACAAATCCGAAGGTGGTGAATGGTCAAAGGATCAAACATTATATCTCAGGTAATCCTATAAACGTTGAAACTAATGTTATTGAAACCTTAACCCCAGAGGAATACATAAGGGACACTTTCCAGAACGATTCAGCCTTCGAAAAGGAAGAGGTACGTGATATAGTAAGTAAACCGACTCCAAAACAGTTCTAAAGGCAATTTTTCTCCGTTTTGGAATATTTAGAAAATTAGAAAAATAAACCGCAGTCCGTAAGAGACACGAGGCGTCCTCGAGGGTGGAGGGCGCGCCCCCCTGCCTCGAGGACACCCCGTGTGTCCCCCGTACTCCGTTTTCTTGTGGGTTACTCCTTTTGTTCCGGAAAATTTCATTATATATATTCTCGAAGGTTTTGGCCTCTGTATCACGCAAAAATCCTATGTTTACGTGTCGATCTGTTTCTATCACAGATAAAGGCAACATGTCGTCCCAGGATTCGGAGGGAGAAAGCTATGTGGCTGATTTCCTTGCTGATCCTAAGGTCTATGGTGACATGGAGCATTACGGTTGGACCACTGAGGAAGAAGAGGTCCATGATCCCAAGGGGAAGTATTGGAACAGCTCAGAGGAAGACAAATTTCCACTGCCTCAACAAGGGGACATGCATGTAGAGTTCAAAAAGTCAAGCCTTCCCGACAGAGTAAAGAAACCTAAGATCGAATTTATCCCTTTTAACCTCTTGCAGGAAAACAAGCAGGCATTATGCAAGAAGATATTAACCCTTGAGCAAGAGAACAATGATCTAAAGGAGCAGAATTCTACTCTTAAGCGCAAGTTAAGGAAGAAGCCATCATCACCACCCCTGAAGAAGGAGACATAATCATATGGGTATGGGCACTCCCCTTGGCAACTGCCAAGCTTGGGGGAGTGACCCCGGTACCGTATCACCATCACTCCTATGTTTACCATTTTACTTAGTTCGATCCTTTTGGTAGTATCTTGATCTATTAGAATAAAGTTAGCATGATCTAGTTGTGAGCTTTTGCTTTGTGAGCTTTACCCTTTGTAACCGAGTCCGTGAGCTTTAAAATAAAGATTAGTGTTGAGTCAAGGGCTTGATTTCCTCACTTGGGTCATGATAAAAAGAAAGAAAACATAAAGAGTATCAAAGAGATCATATCAATCTTATGGGAAGTAATGACTTCACATACAAGAGTATGATAAATAAAAGTTGTTGGGATGTGAGAAACATAGTTTTGGTCATCGTTGCAAATAATAGGAAGTGATAAAAGAAGAGAGGCTTCACATACAAATATACTATCTTGGACATCTTTTATGATTGTGAGCACTCATTAAAGTATGACATGCTAAAGAGTTGATGTTGGACAAGGAAGACAACATAATGAGTTATGTCTTCTTATATCCGAAATAAAGTGTATTCTCATGGATCATCCAACATGTTGAGCTTGCCTTTCCCCCTCATGCTAGCCAAAACTCCTCGCACTAAGTAAAGATACTACTTGTGCTTCCATATATCCTTAAACCCAGTTTTGCCATGAGAGTCCACCATACCTACCTATGGATTGAGAAAGATCCTTCCAAGTAAGATGTCATGTTGCAAATCCGCTAAAATATGTATGATTTATTAGTGTGGGAGAAATTAGCTTTATAAGATCTTGTGATATGGAAGTAATAAAAGCGACAGACTGCATAATAAAGGTCCTTATCACAAGTGGCAATATAAAGCGAAGTTCTTCTATTCTAAGACATTGTGCATCCAACCATAAAAACACATGACAACCTCTGCTTCCCTCTGCGAAGGGCCTATCTTCTATTCTTGTCTTATAAGTGTCAAGGTGAAATCCACCTTTCATTTTTACATTTTATCCTTTGGCAAGCACATTGTGTTGGAAAGATCCTAACATATATACCCACTTGGATGTAAGTTGTCATGATCTATTACTGTTGACATTACCCTTGAGGTAAAAGGTTGGGAGGCAACACCATAAGCCCCTATCTTTCTCTGTGTCCGATTAAAACTCCATAAACATAAGTATTGTGTGAGTGTGAGTAATTGTGAAACACTATATTATAGTTGAGTATGTAGGCTTGCTGAAAAGCTCTTATATTGACTCTTTCCGTTGTTACGATAAATTGCAATTGCTTCAATGACCGAGACCAAAGTTTGTTAGTTTCCAATGAAGTTTATGATGCATACTTGATATTGTGGATGAATTGTTACTTTAGCATAAGAATCATATGAATATATTTGTATAAGTTGTTGTTATGAGAATGATCATGATGCCCTCATGTTCGTATTCTGTTTTTATCGACACCTCTATCTCTAAACATGTGGACATATTTTTCGATATCGGCTTTCACTTGAGGACAAGCGAGGTCTAAGCTTGGGGGAGTTGAGACGTCCATTTTGCATCATGCTTATAAGTTGATATTTATTGCATTATGGGCTGTTCATACATGTTCTGTCACAATACTTATGCCTTTTCTTTCTTATTTTACAAGGTTTACATGAAGAGGGAGAATGCCGGCAGCTGGAATTCTGGGCTGGAAAAGGAGCAAACTCTGGAAACCTATTCTGCATAACTCCAAAAGCCCTCTAACTCTATAGAACATCGTTTCGGAAAATACAAAAAATATGTGGCGAAAGAAACCCACGAGAGGGGCCCCCGCTGTCCTCGAGGGTGGGGGCGCGCCCCCTTTCCCAAGGCGCGCCCCTACGTCGTGGGCCAGCCGGCAGGCCCCCGATGCCCATCTTCTCCTATATGAGGTGTTTTGCCCATCTTTTGGTTTCCGCCTCGGTTCTTGGGGAGGGCTATCTTTATCAACATCTTCACCAGCACCATCTCCTCTTAAACCCTAATCTCTTGTATCCAATCTTTGTACCCAAACCTCAGATTGGTACCTGTGGGTTGCTAGTAGTGTTGATTACTCCTTGTAGTTGATGCTAGTTGGTTTATTTGGTGGAAGATCATATGTTCAGATCCATTATGCATATTAATACCCCACTGATCATGAACAATATTATGTCTTGTGAGTAGTTACTTTGGTTCCTAAGGACATGGGAGAAGTATTGCTATTAGTAGTCATGTGAATTTGGTCTTCGTTCGATATTTTGATGAGATGTATGTTGTCTTTCCTCTAGTGGTGTCATGCGAATGTCGACTACATGACACCTCACCATTATTTGGGCCTAGAGGAAGGCATTGGGAAGTAATAAGTAGATGATGGGTTGCTAGAGTGACAGAAGCTTAAACCCTAGTATATGCGTTGCTTCGTAAGGGGCTGATTTGGATCCATACGTTTCAGGCTATGGTTAGGTTTACCTCAATACTTTTTTTGTAGTTCCGGATGCTTGCATTATAGGTTAATCATAAGTGGGAGGTTTTTCCATGTAAGGGAAGCAGCCAAGCACCAGTCCACCCACATACCAAATTATCAAAGTACCAAATGCGAATCAGACGATCGTGATGAAAACTAGCTTGACGATAATTCCCATGTGTCCTCGGGAGCGCTTTTCTTTATATAATAGTTTGTCCAGGCTTGTCCTTTGCTACAAAAAGGATTGGGCCACCTTGCTGCACATTATTTACTCTTACCTTTGTTACTTGCTACCAATTACCTTATCACAAAACTATCTGTTACCTATAATTTCAGTGCTTGCAGAAAGTACCTTACTGAAAACTGCCTATCATTTCCTTTTGCTCCTCGTTGGGTTCGACACTCTTACTTATCGAAAGGACTACGATAGATACCCTACACTTGTGGGTCATCATGCCGCAGCTTCCTCGAGGCCATAAGGAGGCCGAAGAGCAATTTCTGCACACCGGAGTACCTCGACCTAGCACCCTGCAAGAGGGAGCTGACAAAAAAATGGGTGCTACATCATCTTCTTCATCTGCACTACTTCATTGGGTTGCGTCTCTTCTGCCCCACTGGTGTTGGGTTCTATCGGTTCTATTACTTCCGCATTCACCTCTCTCTAGGCTACTAGCGTAGCACTGACCACTTGATTCGTTGCCGCTAGATATCGGAGCAACGGCTCTTGGGTTTTAGGCACGACCAATATTGACGTAGAGGAGAGGTATTTCTTCAGATCTTGTAGTGTTGCTTCGGCTCTTGGGATCCTCTCCATTGGGCCCACCTTTTTCAAGATTTTGAAAAAGCGAAGGGCGCGCTCGGCAGATTTAGAGATGAATCTGCCCATGGAGGCAACGTAGCCAACAAGCCGACACACATCTTTGATCCACTTGGGTGCCTCAGTTTGCTCGATAGCCTTGATCTTCTCTGGATTCGCCTCGATCCTACACTATAAGACGAAGAAACCGAGAAGCTTGTCGGACGGAATGCCTTAGACACACTTCTCAGGGTTCAGCTTGAGGTTGATCTTGCACAAATTCATGAACATCTCTTCTAAATCATGTATGAGCGTTGCCTTGTCCTTGGTTTTGACTACTATGTCATCCATATAGGCTTCCATATTTTTATGTAGCTGAGGCTCAAATCCAATTTGGACTGCTATTGCGAATGTTGAGCCAGCACTCTTCAACCCGAAAGGCATTCGTATGAAACAATACGTACTACATGAGGTGATGAATGCTGTCTTCTCGTCATTAAGATTTGATGGTACCCTGAGTAAGCGTCAAGGAATGATAACAGGTCACACCCGGTCATGGAGTCTACAATCTGGTCAATGCGCGGCAATGGGAAAGGGTCCTTTGGACATGCCTTATCGATGTCTATGTAATCAATACACAGTCTCCACTTCCCATTTGCCTTGCGCACCACCACAAGATTGGCCAGCCACGTTGGATGGAGTACTCCTTTCACCAAGCCTGCCGCCTCCAACTTCCTGGTTTCCTCTCTAATGAACTCTTGCCGTTCTAGAGCTTGCTTCTTGACCTTCTGCTTGACGGGCCGGGCGTGAGGGCAGAGAGCAAGATGGTGCTCAATCACCTCCCTAGGAACGCCGGGGATATCAGATGCTTGCCAAGCAAACACGTCGACATTCTCCCGCGGGAAGGTGACGAGCGCATCTTCCTATATACTGTCGAGGGCGGAGCTTATGGTGAAAACCCCTCGCGTGCCAACCTCCTTGACGGACACCTTCTTGGTTTCTGGTGGCGCAGCTCTAGATTTCGTGCTCTTGCCAGTGGAGCTCTCTGGCACATCCTCGACGGGAGCGCTACACTCCGAAGAGGTGCGCTTGCCGGAGTGGGTGCGAGGGGCCTTACCAGTCTTCTTCCCTCCAGGGGCTTTAGCGGCAGGAGCAAGTGCCCTGGTGGCAATCGCTGCAACTGCCTCCCGATAAAGTTGATCAGCATAGATTAGTGCATCCTTCTTGTCGGAGGGGACGATGATGATGGATGTCGGTCCAGGCACCTTCAACGTGTTGTAGGCGTAATGTGATGCTACCATGAACTTGGCCAACACTGGGCGGCTGAGGATCCCGTTGTAAGGTAAGGGGATCTCGGCAACATAAAAAACAACCCTCTATGTCCTGTAGTTCAGCTTGCCTCCGAATGTCACGAGCAGTGTAAATTTACCCTTCGTTTGAGTCCTTCCGAGGTTGACTCCTTGAAACGTGCCCATCTCTTCGAGGTCTCCATCAGGAATTTGCAGCCTTTTGATCACAACGGGCGAGATCAAGTTCCGACCGGCCCCACCATCAACAAGCATGTTCGGCACATTGAGGTTGCGTATTGTTGGTGAAACCAACAATGGCAAACACCTGACCACAGTTGTGCGATCAGGGTGATCCTCGGTGTCAAAAATTATAGGTGTGCTGGACCACTTCAGCGGCTTCTGGGCATCGAACGATGGTTCCGCTGCTGTGGTCTCATGCACCCACTACTTGAGCTGGCGGCGAGATGTGTGGAGGGAGGCACCACCATCGACGCACATGGCCTCCATAGCTTTCTGGAACTCTTGATTGCCAGAATCGTCGTCCTCATCACGATCATCATCTTCTCGCTTCTTGTCACGGCCTCGGGCGGGCCTTTCTTGTTGGTTATGTCTGCTGCGGCGGCCAGGCTGGCAGCCACGTTTCTTGCCAGATCCCGTAGCACCATCCTGGACCTTCTCCTTGTCCCGCCTATCATATTCGGATTTTTGCTTCTTTGCGAGCTGCTCTACTTGCCGGCAGTTCTAGAGGTCATGGCCCTTGGTGCGGTGGATCTTGTAGTATTGCTTGTCAGAGCTTCCTAGCTTGTCGGCAGCTGCCAAAGCCAGGCACGCGACACACACGGCAACTTCCTTGTCGGGGTCTTCTGCCTTGGTTTTCTTGGCAGCGCCGGCGTCATCGGATCCCACGACAGCAAGCATGGCCTTGCCCTTGTGTTTCCTGTTGCGGCCTCGGCCCTTCTTCGCCGAGGCGATGACGTCTTCGTCTGAGGAATCAGTTTCCACACTGGCATCCTCGCCTGGGTGCTTCCTTCCCTCTTAGGCCCGAGCGCATCTGTTGGCCAGAACATAGAGTTTGGCCACATCTTTGACCTTATTCATCGCCAGCTCTTCGCGCATCTTGCCGTTACACACATTCTGATGGAATGCGCTGATGACGGCGGTGGGGTGAACATCTGGGATGTTGTACTGCACTCGGCTGAATCTCTATATGTACTTGCGTAGGTTTTCACCTTCTTTCTTAGGGATGACAAGCAAATCGCTTGCCTGGCCATGAGCCTGGTGGCCTCCCGTAAAGGCGCCGACAAACTCATTGCACAGATCCGACCAGGAAGAGTTAGAATATTCTGGCAAGTGCATCAACCATGACATGACGTTGAGGTTAAGCGCCGATGGGAAGTAATTGGCGAGCACCTTGTCGTCACGTGCTCCGGCGGCCTGCATCGCGATGTTGTAGATGCTGAGGAACTCTGACGGGTGAGTCTGCCCATTGTACTTCTCACCGACGTCAGGATTGAATGTGCGGTAAGTGGGCCACTGGAACCGCCGTAGCTCACAGGTAAAGGTTGGACAGCCTACGTTGTAATGTAAGCCTCCAGAGCCTCCCGGTGTTGGGTGGTCCATAGTGGGCCCCGCCCGCCTATCTTACTAATGGCGAGCTTCGCGCAGGCGCTCGGTGGTACTTCGAGCGACTTCATGGGCACACTCCCAAAGAACTTGGCGTTGATCGCGGTGGGTCCGTGGGTTGGACTATGCTATGGAAATGTTATCACAAGCGTCGTCCCGACGAACCCGGTGCCCGTGGTAACTGGCGAGGAGGAGGAGAATGCACCAAGGCTGCAGCGCCTCTGGTCCTTCCGCCACTGACATGCGTTAGCTCGACAGAGCATCGGCCAGAGGTCCCCGTCGGCCGCGGCTCGTCCTTGTTGGTGATGCCGACGAGGCTCCGGATGGTGGCTCTCCACTCGTCGAGCTTCTCCGTAGCAGGAGGGAAGTCAAGGAGCAACTACGCGCGTGCTAAGGCCTCCACTGGTGTGGGCGGAGGCGAAAGCTACATGGACCGTGATGTGCTACAACCTCTAACCATGTTAGAAGGAACTCAATCACGGCCCTGTAGCCGTACGCCGCTTTCGCCAGCACCTCGGCGAGCATGTTGATCTTCTATGTCCCACGACTGTTGCGCATGACTCTTCCCGTAGTGGTGCCGGGGGTCATCAGCGTGGCGACGCTACTCATCGTGCACGACCTGGGAGGAGCGCATTGTGGACGCCGGCGTGGCTGTCTTGGAAGTCACCGCGCCGCCCGTACGTGGCACGACGCCGCTCTTGGAAGGCCCCGCGCCTCCTACAGGGGGCCCGACTCCATCTTTGGAATTGGCAGCGTGCAGCTCGTCGTCTTTTGCACGAATGACGCCGCTCGCCAAGCTTCGTCTGTGAGAGTGACGTGGGTGTTCGCGGGCCGGGCCTCGGCTTCCACCCGCGACCACCTCGTCACCAGCCCTCACAGGCACGGGTCGTTCGGCTCCAGATGAATGTTCACCGTGATCGTCTTCTTCTTGGGAGCCATGGTGATGAAGAACTGCTAAACTGACTGCTAGATCGGATTTTCACAACTATGCCCCCTACCTGGCATGCCAACGATGTCGGGGTAACGACACCTATGATGGAATCCCTTCTACGGTTGATGGGCGCAGAGTTGTGCAAAGGGCGGGTCTATGAGTTAGTACAAGGATCATTTACCCAGGTTCAGGCCGCGAGGATGCATAATACCCTAGTTCTGCTTTGGTGTGTATTTGAGTGTTCTTGAGTACTTGAACTAGCTATGGTGCATGCCTAGTCCAAAAAATCCGAATCCTTCTCTAGTATGCCTCGGGCCTCCTTTTATAGTCAAAAGTAGCTGCCATAGTGGCACACAGGAGGTGGAAATGGTATACAGTGTACAAGCTTATCTCATGCCATTACGGGACAAGACGCATTAAATGCGCTACTTAGGTGTCCACTTGCTTTATCGGGGACGGGGACAAGGCTCGTCCCGTCTGTTGCCGCTCCGTCTGGTTGCGACGCGCGTCCAGGCCAACGAGACAGGTAGGTGAGATGGCGTGGTGGTAGGGTCTTCATGAAGATCTACATGCCACCACGCAGGTGCTTGTCTAGCTAGACTAGGAACCACGTACTGCCACGTGGGTACTTTCCTGGTCCAGTGGGTCGGCCGCCGAGCTGGGGCGACGATGGGGCGGCAAGGGCTTGCCGCGGTCTTGTGTCTGTTCCTGGCAAGGGTCTTGCTGGGGCCTTGGGGTTATCTTCGGCAAGGAGCCTTGTCGGGGCCTCGTGGGCATCCTCGGCAAGGAGCCCTGCGGTCGTCTTGTCTTCTAGTTCTGATCTAGGATCCGTAGACCCTTTGTCTTTACAAAGATCTGCATGCCATCACGCGGGTGCTTCCTGAACCTTAGTTCCAACATTGTTGATGATGTCGCAGCTCCTAGACTAAAGGGTGGCTGCAACGGAGGAGTTGGGTGAGTTGCCTCGGCAAGGGTTCTTGCCGGGGTCGTGCAGGCCGCCCCGGCAAGGGTCTTGTCAGGGGAACCCTATCTTCTGTTTGGCCTTCTTTTGCCACTATCTTGGCGCTGCTCTGCTAGTCTTATGCTTCTGTTTCCCTCCTCTGCCTTGTTATGTCTGGCCGCAGGCGTGGCTCTGACTGCCCGTGCACAAGTAAGGGGTATAAAGGATCACCCCTACTTTTGTACACCGACAGTTGATTTCTCCTACAACAATAGCTATTAGGCTAGTCTGAAGATGGCCCCCTTCATTGTGTTATATGGACGAAAGTGCAGAACCCCTCTGAACTAGTCAGAAACTGGGGAACGTACACACTTCGGTCTGGATATTATCCAACGCACCAAAGAAGAAGTCCACGTCATTCACGATAATCTGAAGACTACTCAGTCGCGTCAGAAGAGTCAGTATGACCGTCATCATAAAGACATGTCCTATCAATCTAGAGAAAATGAAGGGTGCACACCGCTTCGGGATCAAGGGAAAGCTAGCCCCTCTCTGTTTTGGTCCATTCACTATTCTTGAAAGGATGCAGTGGATCATGAAGTGCTTTAATTGCAACAAGACCTCGCCTATAAAGAGCATCCGGCCAGCATTCTCGACCAAGCAGAACGCCGCACACGTCAGAAGGCGATCAAGTTCCTCAAGGTCCAGAGGTTGCATCACTCTGAAGACAACTCCACTTGGGAACGCGAGGATCGCCTGCGTGATGAATACCCCGAACTGTTTCCTTCTACTTCCTAAATCTTGGGATGAGATTTCTTGTAGTGGAGGAGATTTGTAATGCCCCGATAGTTAAGCTACAATAACCTCACCCTAGTGTGCCATGTCATCATATTTTATTAAGGCAATTTGCCACTTGATGAAAATTGGTGTAAAAATTAAAAATTATGTCGGCGTTCTGGGAACAGGGGTACCCATACATGCCTGCGTGCGGCCCAGCGCGTGGCTCACTAGGCGGCCTGGTATGGCCCGGCATCTTCAATGACCACTCAAAACCCTCGCGAGGGGCCTAGCCTCGTGAGGCGGACTACACAAGGCATCCCCTGAGGCGGCCTCACAAGGCCGGCTCGTGAGGACCAGAGATATCGAGGCGAGGGACACCTCGCAATGTCCTTGTGTCGTGGAATTAGCATGGCAGATGTCCGGTTTAGCGGACTTGATGATGGAACCATCGCACAGGTTAGCTTGAAGGGGTTCATAGCACACAAAGGACACAGAGAGATTATACTAGTTCGGCCCCTTCGATGAAGGTAAAAGCCTACGTCTAGTTGGTTTGGTATTGCTTAGGCGTCGGTTTACAGGGAGCGGATTCGCTTGCCTGTAGTCTCGACGGGTTGATTCTTGCTTGTCCCTGAACCGTCGCCGGGTCGTCCCTTTATATAGAGGTGACGCCTGGTCCGGTTTACAGAGTCCCGAGGCCGGCTCATACTTGTGTCCGCCTCGGTCTCTGTCTTTTCTACCTTATCTCTCAAGTTACATCGCTTGGCGGTTTACAAACCATACTTCTATACATGGGCCCTAAGGTCTCATCGGCCGTAGCCTTTACTAAATATTACAACCAAGTATAATACAACTAAGCCGGTTTACACTAGCCGGTTCATGCCTGCTAGTCATATCCCTGACATTAGGCCCCAGAATGATTTGAACTTGTTCATATCAGTCTTCCTTGTCTTGTATAATTTTCTTCTTTGTCTTCACATTTTTGTAAACCGGCTCTGACGTCATCTTCGAGAATCACTAAATCTGACCGTGACATCATCTCCGCATTTAACGCTGCGAGCTGTACTGTAGCTTTGTTTAATGGTTATCCGAAAATCGAGGCGTCAAAAAGGATCTTTATCCGATCTGTGCCCCCTCGAATCCCGCACCTGTCGCTTCACATCTGTCCTTCGCTTATAAATACCGTCGTCCCCCTTCATTCTTTATTCTTCTTCTCGCCTCTTCTTCCTCCGTCTGCCGCCCGAGCTTCAAGACTCCATTGACGCCCGAGCTTGAAGCGCCGCCGTTGCCTTGCCGAGTCAAGAAATCCCTGGCCGCTGCATCAACCTGATTCGTCCAGAGAACTCCGCCGCTGTCCTCCATTGTTCAGGTACGTCCTTTCTTCCTCGTTATAGATCTGCATCTTCTAGGGTTCTTCCCTTGTTCTTCCGCCATTAGGGCTTTTAACGAAAGCTTCATCTTGTTCCTCGTAAGTGCTCATTTCATAGAAAGTTTTTGACCTTTATGCCCAGTTAATAGATCTTCCACTAGTATTAGCTTTAGATCTCGCCGCTTATACTTATCATGTAGATTCATCTGCTCCGCATAAGACCCTTGCGTTTCTTCCCATACTTTCTTGCACTTAATTTTCTTTTCTTTTCTTTGTGCGCCCAGATCTGTTTCACTTTAGCCGTTTATAAAGAAACTGTTTCTTCTCCTTTGTAGATCCATTAGATATACTCCGGTTTTAACTGTTATGCCCTGTTCCTGTAAAATTTTGAAATTGAACGCGACGGTTTAGCTGTTCCTCTTTTACTGTCGTGAACCGATAATGACATAGCTCCATGTTATTGCCGGTTTAACCATACCATTAGCCCTTTGTTCAAACCGTTGCGTGGCTTTCATAGATATTTTCCGGTTTATACTGCTATACCTGCATAATCCATTTTTTTCACTTTATCTTTTTCAGTACTTGTCCTTCCATTGCTATGGCCAAGCAGTTTGTCTCTTGTGATTGGGTTCCTTCCATCATTACGGAAGAAGACTTGGTTAAAATTTCTGAAATTGGTACCTTAGGCCCTCAGTCTGTTTTGAAGTGTCGAGCTCCGGGGAATGAATGCCCTCCTACTCCCAGGCCTGGGGAGGTTATTGTGTTCTTTGATCACATATCTCGAGGCTTCTCTCCCCCCGGTTCAAAGTTTTTCCGGGACGTTCTTGCTGCCTTCCAACTCCACCCTCAGGATATTGGACCCAACTCTATTTCCAATATCTGTGACTTCCAAGTGTTTTCGGAGGTGTATCTGCAAGAAGAACCGTCTGTCGATCTGTTCCGGGACTTCTTTCACCTGAACCGGCGCACAGAGTTCACCAGTGGACCGCATCAGGAGCTCGGCGGTGTTAGCATCCAGAAAAGGAGAGACGCTGTCTTTCCTCACGCCGCTTTACACACTCATCCAAAGGAATGGAACAAGTCATGGTTTTATTGCGTTGACACTTCTCCTGAAGGGGAGAACCCTTTGCCGGGTTATCGTGAGCACCGTATTCTGGAGGATCATCCTCTACCACAACGACTCAGCTCTGTTGAGCGGACCCGGTTTGCATCACAGCTCTCCAGGTTAAAAGCTTTCATGGCCAATGGCTTGACTGGAACTGACTTTATGCGCTGCTGGTTGTCTTGGAGCATCCTTCCCTTGAGCCAGCGATCACAGCTGATGTGCTAGTATTCTGGTAAACCGGACGATCCTCAACGGTTTACCAAGGAAAAATTATCAGAATCGGAGGTTATTGAGTCGGCTAAAAAGATGCTCAACGTCTCCTTAGCAGACTGTAGCAAAGTCGGATTAGCACCATATTATAAGAAGAATAAACTACCTGCGGTAAGTTTTGCTTTATCCTGTGTTTGTAATCCGTTTATTTAAACCGTCCCTTCAACTGTCTTTCCTTCTTGTAAATAGGCTGATGATCCTTTCTGGAAGAGAAAACCTCAGTAGAAAACCGGCAAGCAAGCACGCCGTAAGACCTTTGCTAACAAGAAAAGAAAGGCAGCTCTTGACTCCAGCTCTCACGCTGAGGATGATGATTCGGATTACGAGGTATGAATTAATCCGGTTTGAATTTTGCTTTCTTGTACTCATATTTGTATCTAATGATAACTTTCCACAGGAGTTGGCTGAAGGTGATAATCCGGCCGAAGTTGAGGTAACTATCCTTTCTTCTGATTCAGAACCTCTTCCACAAAAAAGTCGTCGGACCGTCCGGAAATACCAATTTTCTCATCCTTATGCTCAATTGGATCCTAATTTTATTTTGAAGAAGCAACAACATGAAGCTCTTCGCCGGACCACTCGCCATAGTGGCCTGGCAGTGGAATCATCCGGGATTTCTTTAACTCCGGCTCGGAAGCGCCGTGCTGAGGTGATACTTTCTCCGATTCTCCTTCATCCCAAGGCCGGGCTTATCCGAAAACCTCTTAAACCATCTGACCCTGATTATCAGGAAACTTCACTGTCTTCTTCTGGTGAATCGACTGCCACACAGCTTCCCATATTGAAAACTGTCCCAGGGTAAATCTTTTTAACATTTGCGGTTTATGATTTCCTTTTTTCTTTATAATATTAACTCATTTCGCATACTTTTTTCAGCAAGCCAAAGCCTAGCAAGAAACCCAAGGAAAACAAACCTCCTGCTGAGACCTCTGCAGATGATCCGGCGACGACTGTTCCTCCAGAAGGCGAGCCCATAGCTCCTCTTGAAGATCTTGCGCCTACGGATCATATTTCAGTACCCGAAAATCCTACTGCTGAAGATGTCCACAATCTGCCAAGTCGTGCCCGGGTCAATTCTCCTCAAATTAATCCGGCGTCTCCCAATCCGGCTCACACTGCGACTCCCCCAATTGCACCTGCTTCTCCAGAAGTTGTAGTGACTGGGGCTGCTTTGGTTGCTCCGGCTGAGGCCACCGTTTTAGCCAAGCATACGGCTAAAACGGAGAAGTTATATAAAGAGAAGGGCAAATGGAGTAGTAAAGTATCCAATCTTGCAGACATGAGCGCCCAAGAAATTTATTCTGGGTACCTAAACCGGCTCCACAGTAGCCGAGACTATGAAGCGAGTTTGGTTAACTTAATGAAGGAGAAATATGAGGTAATTCTTTTCTTCTGACTTTGCACTTTTGATATGCTTCTATCCCATAACAGCCCCCAAGTTCCGGTTTAGCTGCGTGCTGAAGGCCAACCGGAACTTTATAGTTTGAACAATTGATCTTTACATTTGCCCCCAAGTATCAAGTAGATAACTTGTTTATGTATTTGATACTTTAAAATTTCTGCTGATACTTCAATCATCCATTAGCCCCCAAGTGTCAAGTAGACAACTTGTTTGTGTGCTTGAGACTTGTAACTTTGAATTGTTGTTGTTTTATTGCTTCAACTGCCATTAGCCCCCAAGTGTCAAGTAGACAACTTGTTTGTGTGCTTGAGACTTGTCTGATTTTTGCTTCTTGTCACTTGATTGTGCTTGCAGGCTGAGTTAAACCGGAACGCTGATGAAATCAATGAACTTCGGAGCTGTCTTGCTGAGACAGAATCTGCCGCTTCGAAAGCTAAGAAAGATCTTCAGGTAAGTTTAAAGACTGCTGAAGATCTGAAGTAATTCTTTGAAGAAGAGCGGACCACTTTTGAGGTTCAAAAGAAAGATCTGGAGAAAAGGATTCAAGACGCTGAAGGGGTGCTTAATCCGGTTACAGAAGAGTTAACCGGTTTAAAGCAGCAGATTGAGTTGATGACCTCTGCAATCTTTGGTAAGTATAATCTGAACTCCTGCTTTATCCCTGTAATCTTCCGTCTGTGCCGGTTTAACCATTATATCTATATGCAGGGCGCCGTGTCTCCCATCTTGGGGATGACCTACGGAAGAAGATTAAAGCATGTTACACCTTGGTCGAGCAGCTGTATTCCGGCGCTCAGAGGATTATTAGTGCAACATCTTTCGGTAAACCGGCCCCTACGACTATCCAAGACACGTTGAAAAAGTTATCTGTTTTGCCAGTTCGTCTTGAAGAAGTCAAAAAATCTGCCGCCCGAGGTGGTGCTCTTCTGGCCCTTACCAGGGCTAAGGCCTGGGTCCCGGATCTTGATCCGGAAGAGGTTTTAACTGGATTTCCTGACACAAAAGACAACGGCTCCACTTTTACCGGAAAGGATCTCTACGCCTTGACGAAGGAGATGCGTCCCCTTGCCAACAAGCTTGCAGCTGAATCCGACTTATCCAGGTATCATCCGGGGTACGACTTGCAAAACGAGCGGGTGGAGCGGCCGGTTTATGACACCGTCAATTTAATCCCGCCGGTTCGTCCTCATACCTTCGCTCCAGATATTGAACCTTCTGAACTTATCAACGACGAGATGTATTTCCGGGCTTTGACGAAGATTGACTGGCGTGTGCCGGACTTCCAACCGCTTCAAGAAGATGAAGATATTCCGGATCAAGGTGATGGCCAGCCGTCTCAGCAAGAAGGAGCATAATTCAAAACTTATTGTTGTAGTCACAGTCTCTGTTTTGCCAAACAATCTTTTTAATCCGTCAGGCTTGCTATGCCTTGTAATAGGATAGCTGAAACTTGATCTGCTTTAATCCGGATATTCTGTCTTTCTTATGTGAAATATTTGCCAAATTAAATGTTGTCCGATGTTGCTTATCTTGCATATCCTCTGCTCCTGCAGACATAATACTAAAAATATGTCCTAGCGGTTTACCACTGGACGGATTAAATTGTTCCCTCACAACGTCAAATAAATACATACTCATACCAGAAATAAAGTTATACCTGAGATTATATATGCTCAATACTCTTAATCCGGTAGGACTTTAAAGACCTTTGATGAAGACCTTCATGGATCCAATTAGACATCCGGGTTTGATGATAAACTCCGGTTCATCTTGTTCTGAAAAACTTTGTTCAGAAATTTGTGGCTTGTTGCCTGATAGATGATCCGGGTTATAATGAACACCGGTTTACTCATGCTGGTATTCATGACCCAGACTTTTCACTTTATAGATATGTGGTCAGCTTCTGTAGCTGTTCCACTCCGGTTTAAAGGGTTAAAACACAAAACACACAAAAAGATGCAAATGTTGCAAATAAGACCATGTAGTCGAGGCTTTTTAAGAGCTGCCAGGCTCAAAGCAAGGTTCAGCCAATCAATGGGATGTGGATTATCCATCTTTCCCAGGGGGCCTAGCCAATCACTGAATGTGGATTATCCATCTTTTCAGAGGGCCGATAGAACCGCAAATAAAAAACTGAGCCAATCAATGGGATGTAGATTATCCATCTTTCCCAGAGGGCCTAGCCAATCACTGAATGTGGATTATCCATCTTTTCAGAGGGCCGATAGAACCGTAAAAATTTTGAGCCAATCACTGGATGTGGATTATCCATCTTTCCAGAGGGCCTCCATGGTTCCTCCAGAACCGGTGGGTAATTATAAACCAATCACTGAATGTGGATTATCCATCTTTTTAGAGGGTCTCCATGGTTCCTCCTGAACCGGTGGGTAAATCTAAACCAATCACTGAATGTGGATTATCCATCTTTTCAGAGGGTCTCCATGGTTCCTCCTGAACCGGTGGGTAAATCTAAACCAATCACTGAATGTGGATTATCCATCTTTTCAGAGGGTCTCCATGGTTCCTCCTGAACCGGTGGGTAAATCTAAACCAATTACTGAATGTGGATTATCCGTCTTTTCAGAGGGTCTCCATGGTTCCTCCTGAACCGGTGGGTAAATCTAAACCAATCACTGAATGTGGATTATCCATCTTTTCAGAGGGTCTCCATGGTTCCTCCTGAACCGGTGGGTAAATCCTGAAGCGTCCTCTCTTTGAACCGGATGTGATCTCATGTTCTTTAGAGAGTATTGCTCTGCAAAAAATCAATCTTAAACCGGCCAATATGTTGAAATATAATATCTGATAAAAACTTGCGTGGTTGTCCTCACAAGATATTTGTATATAGAAAAAGGGTTGAGCCCCCGGTTTACCGAGGGTGCCGGTTTATTTATTAATCATAATATATACATAGCATACAGTGGAGCTCGTAGCTCAAGTTTAGTATGGCCGTAAATGGGCGATGTTCCATGGCCTTTCGTCTCCTCTTCTGATGTCCGTGAGTCCTTGTGTTCTCGAACGTCCACCAAGTAATATGAACCGTTGTGTAGATTCTTACTGACCACAAAGGGCCCTTCCCAAGGTGGGGATAGCTTGTGCATATCTGTTTGATCTTGGATGAGCCGGAGTACCAAGTCGCCCTCCTAGAACGTCCTTGTTCTGATCCGGCGGCTATGATATCTGCGCAAGTCTTGTTGATAAATTGCAGATCGTGCCGCAGCTATATCACGCTCTTCATCCAGTCGGTCTAAACTGTCTTGCCTTGCTCTCTCGTTGGCTGCTTCAACATAAGCCGTCACCCTTGGTGAATCATGACGTATATCGCTCGGAAGGACTGCTTCAGCACCATAGACCACGAAGAAAGGTGTGTAACCTGTAGACCGGTTTGGTGTAGTGTTGATACTCCAAAGAACAGATGGCAACTCCTCAACCCAACATCCTGGGGTTCTCTGCAAAGGTGTCATAAGCCGGGGTTTGATACCTCGCAAAATATCCTGATTTGCCCTCTCAGCCTGACCATTGGATTGGGGGTGGGCCACAGAAGATACGTCCAAGCGAATATGTTCGTTGACAGAATTCTTCCATCTCACCCTGAGATAAATTGGTGCCATTGTCTGTGATGATGCTGTGTGGAAAGCCAAAACGGAAAATTACTTTTTTGATGAATTTGATTGCCGTTGCCGCATCACACTTGCTTATAGGCTCCGCTTCAACCCACTTTGTAAACTTGTCTACTGCTACTAGTAGATGAGTTTTCTGATCTTGGGATCGCTTAAAGGGTCCAACCATATCAAGCCCCCAAGTCGCAAACGGCCAAGTTATTGGTATCATCCGGAGCTCCTGCGCCGGAACCAGAGCACGCCTTGAAAATTTCTGACAAGCATCACACTTCCGAACCAGATCTGCCGCATCTGCATGAGCAGTTAACCAATAGAAACCATGCCGAAATGCTTTAGCCACCAATGATTTTGAACCGGCGTGATGACCATAATCCCCTTCATGGATCTCGCGAAGGATCTCACAACCTTCCTCAGCTGACACACACCGCTGTAATACTCCAGAAGTACTGCGATGATGAAGCTCTCCGTTTGCAATTGTCATGGACTTAGAACGCCGGATTATTTGTCGTGCTTCTTCTTCATCGTCCGGTAACCCCCCTCGGCTCAAATATGCCAAATAAGGCAGCGTCCAATCTGGAATAACATGAAGCGCTGCAACTAACTGTGCCTCCGGATCAGGAATAGCTAGGTCTTCCTCCGACGGTATCTGAACCGAAGGACTGTGCAATTCACCCAAAAAGGTGTTTGGTGGCACCGGTTTACGTTGAGCGTCGGCCGCTTCGTTCCTTCGCCGGTCTATATGATCCACCTGATATCCTTTGAAGTAGCCTGCAACTGCTTCAACCTCTCGTCTATAAGCTGCCATGAGGGGATCTCTTGAATCCCACTTGCCGGAAACTTGCTGTGCCACCAAATCTGAGTCGCCAAAGCACTTAACCCGGCTCAAGTTCATCTCCTTTGCCAGCCGCAAACCATGAAGTAGTGCTTCATATTCCCCTGCATTATTAGTACAAGGAAACAATAGGCGGAGGACATAACACAATTTATCACCTCTGGGGGAAGTTAAGACAACTCCAGCCCCCGAGCCCTCCAATTGTCTTGAACCGTCAAAGTGAATCGTCCAGTAAGTCAGATCCGGCTTCTCCTCAGGAGTTTGCAACTCTGTCCAATCATTGATGAAATCCACCAATGCCTGAGATTTTGTAGCGGTGCGTGGCACATACTTCAACTCATGTGGGCTGAGCTCTATGGCCCACTTTGCCACCCTACCTGTAGCCTCCCTGTTCTGGATTATGTCTCCCAACGGTGCTGAACTAACCACAGTTATTGGATGACCTTGGAAATAGTGCTTCAACTTCCGGTTTGCCATAAACACACCATATACCAACTTCTGCCAATGAGGGTACCTCTGCTTGGATTCAATGAGTACTTCACTCACATAGTAAACCGGGCGCTGAACCGGGTATTCCTTCCCTGCTTCCTTACGCTCGACCACAATTGCGACGCTGACTGCCCGTGCATTGGCAGCGACGTATAACAACAACGGCTCCTTGTCAACAGGAGCAGCTAGGATCGGTGGTTTTGCCAATTGCCATTTTAGATCCTCAAACGCTGCGTTTGCCTCATCACTCCATATAAACCGGTCTGTTTTCCTCAGCATCTGGTAAAGCGGGATCGCCTTCTCTCCCAAACGGCTGATGAACCGGCTTAATGCTGTGATCCGGCCAGCGATACGCTGAACATCGTTGATGCAAACCGGTTTAGTCAAAGATGTGATGGCCTTGATTTTCTCTGGATTGGCTTCTATTCCTCTGTTTGAGACCAAGAACCCCAGCAGCTTACCTGCCGGAACACCAAAAGCACACTTCTCCGGATTAAGCATCATTTTATAAGCTCGAAGATTATCAAAAGTCTCCTTAAGGTCCTCTATCATTGTCTCCTCTTTCCTTGATTTAACCATGATGTCATCCACATAGGCATGAACAGTCCTCCCTATCTGCCCTTTCAAACAATTCTGAACGCAACGCTGATAAGTCGCTTGCGCACTCTTTAGTCCAAAAGGCATAGACACATAGCAAAAAGCACCAAAAGGAGTTATGAAAGCTGTCTTCTCTTGGTCTTTAACTGCCATCTTGATCTGGTGATACCCTGAATACGCATCTAAAAAGCTTAGCCGTTCACATCCCGCTGTGGCATCGATGATTTGATCAATGCGAGGGAGAGCAAAAGGATCAGTTGGGCAGGCCTTGTTGAGGTCTATGTAGTTCACACACATTCTCCACTTTCCATTTTTCTTTAACACCAGCACCGGATTAGCCAACCACTCAGGATGAAAAACTTCCACTAAGAATCGTGCGGCCAAAAGCCTGGCCACTTCTTCTCCTATAGCCTTGCGCCTTTCTTCATTGAAGCGGCACAAATATTGTTTAACCGGTTTATATTTCGGATCAATATTAAGACTGTGCTCAGCGAGTTCCCTCGGTATACCTGGCATGTCAGAAGGTTTCCATGCAAAGATATCCCGGTTCTCACGGATGAACTCGATGAGCGCGCTTTCCTATTTAGGATCCAGGTTAGCGCTAATAGTGAACTGCTTAGAAGAATCCCCAGGCACAAAATCAATTTGCTTGGTCTCCTCTGCCGATTTAAATTTTAAAGCCGAATCATGCTTTGTAGTTGGCTTCTTCAGCGGAGTCATATCTGCCGGATCAACATTATCTTTGTAATATTTCAACTCTTCCGTGGCACATACTGCTTCTGCATAGGCTGCATCTCCCTCTTCACATTCCACTGCTATCTTGCGACTTCCATGAACCGTGATCGTGCCCTTATGACCCGGCATTTTAAGCTGCAGATAAACATAACATGGCCTAGCCATAAACTTAGCATAAACCGTCCTTCCAAACAGAGCGTGATAAGGGCTTTTGATTTTGACGACTTCGAAAGTTATCATCTCCGACCTGGAATCATGTTCATCTCCAAATGTAACTTCCAAGTCAATCTTTCCAACCGGATAAGCCGACTTACCTAGCACTACTCCATGAAACACTGTGTTTGATTGCCTTAACTTCTTATCCGTCAGACCCATACGACGGAAAGTCTCATAGTACAGAATATTGATGCTGCTACCATCGTCCATGAGAACCTTAGTGATTTTGTAACCTCCCACCTGGGGTGCCACCACCAAGGCTAAATGGCCCGGATTATCCACCCGCATCGGGTGGTCTTCTCTACTCCACACAATGGGCTGCTCTGACCAGCGCAGAAATTGCGGTGTTGCCGGTTCAACTGTGTTAACAGCCCGCTTCAAAACCTTCTGATCTCGTTTACACAGACTTGTGGTGAAGACATGATATTGCCCACTGCTCAACTCCTTTGGATTACTTTGATACCCGGATTGCGGCTGCTGTTGCTGACGCTGTTGATTCCCCTGATTATTGTAATTCCCTTGGCCCTGCTGTTGATTGCTTTGGTTATTGTAACCACCTTGATGATGCGGCTGAATGCCTTGGTTATTATAACTTCCCTGATTATTTTGATTACCGGTCCGGTTTTGATAACCATTGTTATTGCCCCTATATCCTGATCCGGAGCTGCTCCCCTGATGACCCGGACCATAAAATCCAGGACCTGAACCGCCATTTGGAGGCCTGTCATGAGGATTAAAACGGCCCGTCGTTGCTTTCATAAGGGGCCTGCACTCTCTTATGGTGTGCTTTGCCGGTCGATTTTTCGCGCTATGCTTCGGACAAGGCTGATCTAACTCTTGGTCCCAGCTAAGAGTCCCTCCGCCGATTTGTGGAGCTGGGTTTCCCAAGCCGTGCTGGAAGCCCCCTTGAACTTGAGTGTTGGCCACGAAGTCAGAGCCACCCTCTGCCTTCCGTTTTCCCAGAAAACTCGTAGTAGCCGGATTAACTTGCGCCGGTTTACCAGACTTGCTAACCTTCCCCGTCTTGTCTCCTTCCGCTTCTGGATACTTGATATTATCAGAGTCCCCATATTTTACCAAGGCACTCATGAGAGTTCCCATATCATTACAATCCCTTTTGAGCCGTCCGAGCTTTAACTTTAAAGATTCAAACCGGCAATTGTTTTCCAAGGTCACTATAGCCGTACTAGGATTGATACTATTCGAAGAGTGCAAGATCTCCGCTACTCTCCGCACCCAAGCAGCTGTAGACTCCTGCTCTCCTTGCACACAAGTTGCTAGATCCACCACCGACATCGGTTGTTTGCATGTATCTTTGAAGTTTTTGATAAACTGGCTGCGTAGCTCCCCCCATGATCCGATAGAGTTCGGGGGTAAACCTTTCAGCCAGGTCCGGGCCGTACCTTCAAGCATCATAGTAAAATACTTAGCACAAGCCGATTCATCCACGTCCAGCATCTCCATGGCCATCTCATAACTTTCAACCCAAGCTTCTGGAGCTAAATCTGCTGTGTAATTAGGTACCTTGCGGGGCCCTTTAAAATCCTTAGGCATCTTGACACTCCGTAAAGCGGGGAAATGACATTGCACCCCAAAAGAACTCGTCGTAATTCCTGTTTCCGTTGTGGCTGTGTGAACCGGTGTTGTTTGACGCACCTCCTCCCGGGCTCCTGACCTAACCCGGTTTATATCCAGAGCTAGTGCCGCTGCACCCGCCGGATTATCCTGTTTGCGCTGATGCCTCCTGCGTTCGCTGCTAGACACTTCTGGCTCCTCCCAATGCCTAGTATAACTCCAGCTAGGACGTGGTGTTGAATGTAACCTTTCCTTGCTATGAGAATATGCTTGCTGCTGTATCAACGCCGTATTAAGCAACTCCTTGACCCTGCGCGCCTCCAATGCCACCGGAGACGTCTCCTCCACGGGTAGAGCGGCCAATCGGGCAACAGCTGCAGCGATGTTATCCAAAGGGTTTGAATAATGACCTGGAGGGGTGGGAACGTAAGGTGCCGATGTGATCCGACGATCCCGCTCTGCGGTGGGCTGCCGAACCGGCTCCTCCCTGGCTGGGGGTGCCCTCCGGTTTGAAGCCGGATTATTACTAGTCCCAGCCCCCGGTGTCCTGAACAGATTCGTTGCTTCATAAACCGGTAGTAGACGAGACCGGTACTTTCATCCCCTTACTCCTTCCATAGAAGCTTGCTCCATCCTTAGGTAAAAAGCCTGATCATCCAGCTCCGCTTGTCTCACCGCTATCATCTCTCTCTCTCTGCCTTCAAATCCTCCTTTAATTGATCAATCCGGCCTTTTAACTGAAGGAGCTCTGCATCATGATGCGCCTTGTCTGCCAGAGCTACTGTTTCCACCGCTTTAGCTGTGAACTCCTCGATCAAGGTGGATAGAACTTCAGTAGGTGAGAGGGTCGGGCCGCTCCCCCCTACACCAGCTTCTGCTGTCGTCCCGTTCACTAGGGGCTGTGAACCAGCCATAAAGACACCCACCCGGTTTGGCGGGCCAAAGGGGTCCGGAATACTGTTTCCATCGGACAAGCCCTCAGACCGGCCGTCCTGCAACTGATACAGAGACTTAGTTTCTCCGGATAAAGATTCGTCGTCTGAGTAGACAGCTGTTGCACCATCGGATTCCGATCCATCCTCGGCTCGAACTTCGTGGATTGCTCCAACAAACACGTGCTTCACGGCGGGCTGAATCCGGGCCGATCTCGCACGCTGAGCCGGCTCGACGATGTTGGGGAAGATGTCCGGCTCAGGTCCCGGTTCGCCGATTTTGCCAATGAAGACTTGGATGCCACCGAAGGGAACCCGGTACCCATATTCGATTGAATCGGCCTCCGGTCCCCAACCTGCGTCATCGATGTAGATCCGGCCGCGGCGACTCTTGGTCATCCGGCCGACCGCGTAACCCTTGAGCCCTTCAAAGCTGCCCTTCAAGAACTCGAAACCGTCGTGTGGAGGCCCCACGGTGGGCACCAACTGTTGTGGAATTAGCATGGCAGATGTCCGTTTTAGTGGACTTGATGATGGAACCATCGCACGGGTTAGCTTGAAGGGGTTCATAGCACACAAAGGACACAGAGAGTTTATACTAGTTCGGCCCCTTCGATGAAGGTAAAAGCCTACGTCTAGTTGGTTTGGTATTGCTTGGGCGTCGGTTTACAGGGAGCGGATTCGCTTGCCTGTAGTCTCGACGGGTTGATTCTTGCTTGTCCCTGAACCGTCGCCGGGTCGTCCCTTTATATAGAGGTGACGCCTGGTCCGGTTTACAGAGTCCCGAGGCCGGCTCATACTTGTGTCTGCCTCGGTCTCTGTCTTTTCTTCCTTATCTCTCAAGTTACATCGCTTGGCGGTTTACAAACCATACTTCTATACATGGGCCCTAAGGTCTCATGGGCCGTAGCCTTTACTAAATATTACAACCAAGTATAATACAACTAAGCCGGTTTACACTAGCCGGTTCATGCCTGCTAGTCATATCCCTGACACCTTGCGATATTAGCAGTGACGACAATGGCCAGCCGGGTGCCAGCGGGGCAGAGCGCCAGTTTCCCCTTTGGTGCTAAAGGAGTAGTTGCAGGCGAAGAGTCCCGAGGCATCAGGCAAAAGTTTCCATATTGGTGCAACAAGACCAAGACCAGCAGGACACCAGAACGGAGGTCATCGCGGAGCCCGCGACGGCGTCACCACCAAAGCCTTTGGCTGGCGAAGACCACCTTTTGTCAGGATAGCTTGTACTAGCTTTCCCCCTTCAAATTTGGCTGTTGTGGGATCCCTTCCTGCTCAATATTTGGGAAGAGGACCCGGGCCACTATAAATAAGACCATCCACCACCCTTGGGATCATCTCATCTAGAGCTGATCAGATAGAAGGCCACACACCACCAGCTCACCCGAGCACAAGAACCCCTCTCCTCAGGAGGCAGTTCATCCATGTACTAGTTCTTCATCAGCCTACAAGGCAATCCACCACCCACACTAGATTAGGGTATTACATTACAAAGGTGGCCCGAACCAGTATAAACTTTGTGTCACTTGTTCCTCAGATCTGACGAGCTAGGCCTAGGGTTATTGGGTAGACGAGCTAGGGCGGAAGGAGAGATCTTCGTGCGCACCCCAGAGTTCGAACCTTAAGGGTTTTGCCAGAACCCGAGATCCGACATTTGGCGCGCAAAGTAGGGGTGCGCCGAAACTTCCTTTCCGTTGATCAACGCTCCACCGTCCCAGCAGTTCTATGGCCAACGCTCGCAGAGCCCGTGCTGAGCGCCGGGCTGCCCTTGCTGCCTGCGTCGCTCAGACTGCTCCTGCCAGCGGACCACCCCGTCGTTCTCCATGGCTTGCCACCAATGCCGCCATAGATCCGGCGCAGCATGAACAGCAGGCATCGTCGCTGCACCCCTCCGTGCAGTGTGATGGATGCAACGCTACCCTGTCACTAACTCCAGCGGTCTCTTCATCCCATGCTCGCCGTGGACCCACGGACGCGCAGGCTGCGTTGCTGATGGCATGCGAGCTCCTACGCTACCGCCCCGTCAATGACTTCTACGAAGAATGGCATGACTGCATCGCTGAGCTTGTCAGCGCCGCTGGGGGCTCTCCAGCGCCGTCCCTCGCCCTACCTCGTCCGCCTCCCCATGCAGACGACGAGGCCCATGAAGCTCCACTGCTACTCCCACATCAAGGCGTCGTCCTAGACCCAAGGCACGTGGCCCTGCGGCGTGACCGACCACGCGCGGCGCCAGTGCACGAAGAAGTAAGATGCCACAAGATCCAGCTGCCCCGTGGGGGAGCGCCCGCACTGCCTCTGCCGCTGCGCCGAGACGGCATGCCCCCCACCGCGGTGGCGCGCGAGGACCGAGATCAAGTTCCACCTCCCCAACAAGCATCGGTGTCGACAGCAGGCTGCAAGGCACTCGCCTCCGAGCTGCGCAACGTCAACTGAGTGGGAGGTTCAAGCTCGTCCTGCCTCCACGCTACGACGGCACCCCCGACCCTGTGGAGTTCCTGCATCTCTACGATTTGAGAATCGAAGCATCCGGCAGCAATGAGAAGATCATGGCGAACTGGTTACCTATGACCCTCAAAGACAGCGCTCACTCGTGTCTTTTGAACCTGCCGGTGGGATCGATCTCCACCTGGTGCGAGATGCGCGAACGGTTCATCGCCAACTTCCAAGGTACCCGAGACCGTCCTCCGGCCGCAGGTGACCTGCGGCGTACCAAGCAACAACCATGAGAAACCCTGCAGAGGTTCATCCAGTGCTTCAATAGTGTCCGCGTCAAGATCCCCAAGGTCACGGATGAGGCCATCATTTTGGTGTTATCGGATGGCGTTTGCGGCATCAAGATGAAGGAGGAGCTCGCCATCCACGAAGATTTGTTCACGTCTATGGAGCTATTCAACCTTGCAACCAAGTGCGCCAGAGCTGAGGAGGGGCGCCTCTCCCTCGTCGAGCTCCCCACTGCTGAACCTGAAGACAAGAAGGCCAAGAGCAAGGATGTTAAGTGCAAGGGAGTGGAAGTGCTTGCAGCCGAACCAGAAATGAAGCGTGGCCGCGACTACCCAACGCAATCCAAGAACGACCGGGTGTTTTGCACCTTCCATAATTTGCACAGCTACAACACTCACCACTGTCAAGAGCTCAGGGACTCCGCGAAGGATGCATCATCCAACGCCCCGAGCGCGGTAACCGTGGCTACGGCCGTGGGGGAAGTCGGACCGGGGGACGTTGGGACAACCACGGCCCCCGACAGGAGTTGCGTGATCAGCCTCGGGAGGACCATTGGCGCAGCCAGCCCCGCGAGGACGCCTGGAGGGACCAGCCTCGGGAGGACCGTCCATAGGGCAGGGCCGGCATACCACCTCTGCCACCGCCAAAGAGAAACGACGACCAGGACGATGGGGATGGGGGCTTCTAGGAGCCACGTGCCATCACCCGCATCTTGGGCGGAGCACAGGCCCCAGCTTCTCAGCGCCTCTTCAAGCAGTTCTCCCATGAAGTAAACGCGGCTCTCCCCAAGCTCGAGGCTACCCACCCACTCAGGTGGTCCAGATGCCCCATCACCTTCAGTTCAGCAGACCAGCTCAAGTGCGCGGCTACGGCTGGCGCCCTACTAATGTTGTGTTAACCCGTCATCAGCAACGTCCAAGTTACCAAGACCCTCATCGACCGTGGAGCAGGGCTCAATGTCCTGTCCATAGAGACATTCGACAACCTCCAAGTACCCTAGGATCAACTACTGCCTACCAAGCCCTTCTGTAGAGTGACTGACGGCTCCACCAGCACCGTAGGGAAGTTCCGCCTACCTGTCACCTTCGGCAAGCGCGACAACTACCACACTGAGCTCATCGATTTCGATGTCGCCCACATCCATATCCCTTACAACGCCATCCTCGGGTACCCAGCCCTTGCCAACTTTAAGGTGGTGACTCACCACGGCTACAACGTCTTCAAAGATGCCAGGAAGCGGCGGCGTCATTACTATCAGCTGTGAGGAGAAGGATGCAGTGTGCTCACTCGAGTGCGCTTACCAGGCGGCGGCAGTCGAGGATCCAGACAGCGACATCATCATCTACCCGTCTGAGGTCGTCCCCAAGAAGAAGAAGCAGCTTCTCGCCCTAGGAAGGCACGCTCGGCGCCCCCTCAGGCTGGGCTGGAGGGCCTCTCACTTAGCCAATGTGACAAGGGAGGCGCTGAGGCACCATGTGGAGGAGTGCTTCGCTGCACACTTCCCTCTGGAGGCCTCAAGGCGTGAGGCACCAAGCGCTCAGGAGTTCATCAGCAAAACCATCGAAGAACTTCAGGTACCAAGAGCGATGTGGGGCAAGCATCACCCAGCTCCTCTAAGTGCAGCTATTGGCCCAGGCTCAGGCGACAGCCTATTCGTCTGTGCCAACGTCCGCACACTCAACAGGATTGCATCTCAGGAGCTCCACTGGCCTTCCCTGGTGGGCCGGTGGCAGGGTCCCCCTCACAGCTACGTGCGCATGTCCTTCGGCCTGCCAAACCAAGCGACCCTGCACCAGTGCCACATGAGGGAAATCCTGGCTACTCTCGAGGCCAGGCATAAGGACATCCAGGAGGAGTTGGACTCGGCCCTCCGCGAGATCTGGGGAACCCCAGAGCCTCGCGAGGTGCCGGAGCCAGGCAGCGCGTGAGGAGTGGCATCTACGTCGAGTATCTTCAGCTGCAGCAACACTACTTCAGTAACTGTGCCAGGTGACATTTTCCGGTTTTTGTTCAACTGGGAGCGCCCCTCGGGCAGCATCATTCCCAGGTCGCACGGGCATGTCCCTGCGACGTCTATCCCTTTGCATCTCAACTCGCCTTGTTGGGGGCGCCCCTCGCGCTGCATTATCCCCAGGCCGCACATGTTAGTCCTTGTGGCATGTATCTCCCTTGCATTTTACCTGAGCTAGTGTTACTACCTCTGTCAGCTACATTTGGATAACTCATCTATTTGGTCATCACTCCTATACCATGAACATCTTGCGCCCTGACAAGCTCACTTGCATCCATCTTGTCATCGGGCATGGGCACGGCGTCTGTGCTCGGGTCCGTCCCTGCAGCGTCGCCAAATCCAAGCGGCTGAGCTCTAGCTCGCGGGCCAGCCCCGTGTACGTCACCTCCCATGGTCCTTGGTGCCTCACCCATGATCAAGCCGGATGCTAGCAGGTGAGTTGGGGCCCACAATACTATGCCCTGCCGCTACGGGGCCACGCACCGATTGTCTTTTCTTAAGATGTCCACATGAGATGACTATGCACGACACCTGTGCTCGGGTCCATCCCTCCAGCGTCGAATAATCGAACGGTTGAGCTATGTCTGATGGGCCGGTTTACATCACCTCATGGAGTCATTGGTGTCTGGCCTTCTCATATGGCGGTCTCGAGGGATTCAGCCGGCGCAGGTTACCTAACCATCTTGCAGGGTCACCTCAAGCGCTCTCATTCAAGACCAGGCGCAACCCGCCTTGAGGTAGGGCCTCATGAGTCCCACGCTGGCTCACGGGTGCCCAGATACACCTCGTCTAGCCCCACCGTGCCAGCCACGCGTCCGGGCGGGGCTGTATATGACCGGGGGCTCTCCACAGTAGGTTGTCCCCTCCCACAGTCCAGTGGAAGCACCATGCTCCGCGCTGGCAGACAACACGGTCGAGGAGCGGCTATTCCCATGCAAGGATGGTAGCGCCATGCTCCACGCTGGTGATAAACAACTGGGGGTGGCCTTATGGCTACATTAACCTCAGGGAGCCCCTCGGCTCGGTGACCAGCCCCACCGCGCTGTGCTCCTCTCGGAAGGGTAGCGCGAGGGGGCTGGGCATAGGGGCTGCGTTCAGGTCACGACTGGCGTACGCCCCACCAGGTCCCTCGGGCTTGGTCGATGCGCAACCCTCCCGAGCGCAAGCCCGGTGAGGACAGATATGGGGTCGGTTCGTACGTCAAGGGCGACCCTTGGTCATCGTGACCCAAGGGCCTAACTAGTTCCGTAGCCCCTCACTCCCTGATCTTGTCCTGGTTTCCAGTCAAGGCCAGCGGCGGCTAAGGTACGCACGGGGCAGGGCCCTGTCGACACAGAACATCAAGGCCTATCTGCACTCCCTTCCCTCAGGGATGTTCGTAGGTCAAGGGGTACCCTTGGGCATCGTGACCCAAGGGCCTAACTGGTCCCATAGCCCCTCACTCCTTGGTCTTATCCTGGTTTCTAGTCAAGGCCAGTGGCGGCTGAGGTACGCGCAGGGCCGGGCCCTGCCGACGCAGAACACCAAAGCCCTGCCTAGCGCTTCGTACCTAGAGACTGTTTGCGCGTCAAGGGGGACTCCTGAGCATCGCGACCTCAGGACCTTAACTGGCCATGTAGCCCCTCACTCCCTGGCATTGGCCCAGTGACCTGGACAAGCCAGTGGCGGCTGAGGTATGCGCGAGGCTGGGCTCTGCTGAGATAGAACGATAAATAGGAAGGGAAGCGCGAATATTTAGCAAGTATTACAAGCCGAATTGTTCTTCAAACGTCAAGGAGAAGTTTTAATGTCTGCACGAGCCTCGTGCATGTCGCAGGGAACAAAGATAAGGAGGAGCGCCGGCACTTACCAGCAGGCCCTTCACTCAGCCCAGGGCACTGCCGCCAGGAAGCGCCTCCTCGCCAGTGGCATCGCCGTGCCTTGAGGAGTCGGTGCTGGCAGTGGGATCGGAGGCGCCGTCGGCTGGAGGAGGAGAGTTTACGACGAGGAACTTCTTCAGCAGGGCCTCCACATGACCCCTCACGGCTTCAGCAGCGGCCTCACAGCGCTCTGCCTCCACGGGCTCCAGCAAGGCCCCAAGGTCGCCTTTGGGGTCGCAAAGGTGCAGGTGGCTGAGGACGCGCGTCAAGAGGGAAGAGGAAAGCACACGAGCTTCCTCCTTCGCCAGGTGGCTGATCTCGCGGACGACATCCTCAAGCGCTAATACAAGATAGGGAAGTAGCTGGGCGGACCTGGCGTGACCTCTTCTCGAGGGACTTGAAGGTCACACGATCCTCGGCCAGAACCTTTGCTTTGGCTTCCAGTTGGGCCTCCCGTGCTTCCATCACCAGCTTCAGCTCCTCCAGGCGACCACGATCCGCAGACAGCTCCTTCGCGAGCTGCTCCAACTCGGCGGTGCGACTGGCTACGGCATCTTCTCGGGCCTTCATCATCTCCTCGTCCGCCTTGCACTTGCCACGCAAGTCTCGCAGCTCGGTCTCCACCGACTGGCAGCGGTCCTGGGTGGTCCGAGCGTCCTTCACCGCTGCCTCGCAAGCGTCTGCGGCCTAGTCGGCAGCCCACACGCCCTCTTCGGAGGCCGCCATGACCTGGTTCAGTACCTCTTGGACAGACGCGTTGGAGCTCAGCCAGCTGAAAACCAGCTCCAGACGCTCGGCCACCAGGCGACGATCGGCACCTTGAAGGTCATCCTGGAGCTGCGTCAGTGCAAAAAAGGCCTCCTTCAGGGCGCCGGCCGAAGCCGGAGGGCTACGAGCTGGCGACATGGTCACGGTAGGCGGGTGCGGCGCGTCCAAGACCCCCTGGCCCTGACAACGCTGGCAGCAGAGTCGAAGACGGGGCCCCCGAAGCCTGCTCAACCAAGGCCGTGACCCCCACCTGAGGTAGGTCTCCAGGACCTTGCGGTGACAACCGTGCAGCAGGAACAGAGGCTCCTCCACCACCCGTCTGCGCCAGGGGGGATGAGGCCGAGCCGGGCCGCTGGAAGTCCGGTGCAGTCGCCTCTCCCTTCATCTTCTTCGTCCACGGCGCTGACCTAGCAATGCGGGGCGAGGTGTTGCGAATCAACAACAGAATCAAGAATGAAAACAAATCCAGGCCAAGGTACTTACTGGTCCACGGCGATAAAACCCCGAAGCCTCTTCATGTAGCCCAATGGCCACGTGGCCTGCGCCGCGGGAACGCGAGCTCCCAAGGCAGGCGGGGTCGGAGCAGGCCGCACGGCAACAGTGCCTGGCGTAGCCGAGGCTGAGGCGCTACCTCGGGGGATCAGCGCCGACCGGCTCTTCATCGGGACCCTAGTGGGCGACATCTTAGAGGGGGTGTGCTTGGACCTCATGACAGCTCTAGCCGGGGGCGGTAGCTCCTCCACCGGGTGGTGGTCGTCATCATCGTCGTCAGGCAAGGTGCGAAGGAGGTCGGCCTTGCGAGGAGGGGAGGACTCTCCAGTCCCTTCCACGGTTGCCTTCGAATCATCCTCCTCGCTGGAGTCGCCCGAAGATACCTCCACCGGCGCGGCTGCCACTTGAGCTTCAGGGGCCGCCGGAGGCACGAGCCCGCACGCGTCAAATGTGGGCATCGAGGCCACCACCGTCACCCCAAGCTGCTCGGCAGACAGGGCGTAGCAGCGCAGCCAGAGGTTGTCCGACTTGTCCCCATGCGTCCACAAGGGGCGCGAGCGAGCCTGAAGTGGAGCCACGTAGAACGTCAAGAATTCCTTGACAATCATTGCCCCCATCAGCTTTACTGCCTCGGGGTCATCAGGTTTCAGGTCCGTAGTGATCTTCTCCAACACCTTCTCTGCCCGAGGATCGGTGAGCTTCGCGCTAAGCCACCTATGCTCGACTCGGGCACCGTCACCGGCAGCACCAGCCGAGGATGGACGCACATGGCATCCATGAAGATCCGCTTGTGCCTGAAGTTCTCGGCCTTCTTCCCGGCTCTCGAGATTGCAATGGTCCCGTTGGCAGCAACAAAGTTGGCGCACCCGGAGCAATGGCCTTCTTTGATCCGAAGGTAAAAGAAGTGGTGAAGCAGCGCCACAGACGACATCAACCCCACAAATGCCTCGAAGTAGAAGGAGAAGATGAACAGAAGGAGGATGGATTTGGGATGAAGATGAAGGGCATGAAGTTTATAGTGGCTGAGGACGACGAAAAACAAGTCGGAGAAAGGAGGGACGAGCCCCGCAACAAAACTGCTCATAAATAAAGGATAGAAGATACTTTTGGGGTCCTCCAGCACGGCGGAGGCGGCTCGGACAACAGTTTTCCCCTTCTCATTGGTATCCTCCGCCGTCATCAAGAGCAAGGCAGTACGGTTCGTCTCCAAGATGGTGGGCGCCCTCAAGGCCGGCTCGTACCAGGCAGGTGGAGCGGTGGCCTTTGACTTGCCGGAAGCCATCAACGCGAGCTTGGAAGGGAGGCGACAAATGTCTGGAACCTTGCGGAGGAAAGGAACAAGAAAGGGGATCTGGAGCAAGGCAAGGGCTAGCAATGAAGGCACAGCGGCACGCACTTGCCTTTTGTCAACTGTGCAGTTGCCGAGGCGGCGTGGGAGCGCAGACGCCCATGTCCCGTCAAATCGGCACGCGTCAGTCAAGGCCGCAGGCTTTTGGGGCCCACGGCGCTTCGCACTTGACCCTTGGGTTCGCTGTGAAGCCAATACCGAGTGCACCTTGTACCCGGGGGCTACTGTCAGCGTTCTAGGAACGGGGCTACCCAGACTTGCTTGCCTGCGGCCAAGGCGTGGCTTACCAGGCGGCCTGGTACGGCCTGGCATCTTCAGCGACCACTCAAGACCCTCGCGAGGGGCCAATCCTGAGGTGGCCTCACTTGGCGGGCTCGTGAGGATCGGAGATATCGAGGCAAGGGACACCTCACGAGGTCCTCGTGACGTGAGCAGTGACGACCAAGGCTAGACAGGCGCTAGCGGGCGTAGAGCGCTAGTTTCTCCTTTGGTGCTAAAGGAGTAGGTGCAGGCGAAGAGTCCCACGGCAATAGGAAAAGGTTTCCATATCAGTGCAACAAGACCAAGACCAGAAGGACAGCAGAATGGAGGTCATCGCGAAGCCCACGAGGACGTCACCACCAGAGCCTTTGGCAGGCGAAGACCACCTTTTGTCAGGATAGCTTGTACTAGATGTCCCCCTTCAAATTTGGCCGTTGTGGGATCCCTTCCCGCTCAATATTTGGGAAGATGACCCGGGCCACTATAAATAGGACCAGCCACCCCCATTGGGATCATCTCATCTAGAGCTGATCAGATAGAAGGCCACACACCACCAGCTCACTCGAGCACAAGAACCCCTCTCCTCAGGAGGCAGTTCATCCATTTACTAGTTCTCTATCAGCCTACAAGGCAATCCACCACCCACACTAGATTAGGGTATTACACCACAACGGTGGCCCGAAACAGTATAAACTTTGTGTCCCTTGTTCCTCGGATCTGATGAGCTAGGCCTAGGGTTGATGGGTAGATGAGCTAGGTCGGAAGGAGAGACCTTCGTACGCACCTCAAAGTTCGAACCTTAAGTGTTTTGCCGGAACCCGAGATCCACAAATTCAAATAACAAGTCAAATTATTATTTCTTCATACTATAAAACAAAAATGTTAAAATTTAGTATAAATTCCCCTGGTCATTTGTCATGTTGAAACCAACATCATTTGGCTCTTTGATTAATCTCTAGCAAAAATATAAATTGGTCCAACTGCAACGAACATAACCATTTCCTAATAAACAAATATTTATGAGTTTTCAATTGACTCAAAACTTTATGTCCCACTCTGAAATATTATGCTTGAAATTTGTGCCAAATTTCAAGCATAACTAAATTCATTTCCTATACCAATTAAATAGAAAGTAGATGTACAAATATCAACAAAAGGGAGAAAAGAGAGAGAGGAAGAAGAGGACCTAATCTAGTGGCACTATGGCCCATCTAGCAAAAGGGAAGGCCCAGCCCACCTAACTCATCCCCCTCCTTGCTACAGGAGCATAGGGGGATCGTGGAGGCCATCACCATCACCACCGGCCACATGCCGAGCATCCACGCCCGCCCTCGCCAACAAAACCCGTGCACCCCCTATGCGCCCTAACCCTAATCCCCCCACTCGCACTCCCATCTCCCTCCCTCGTGCTCAGCCTACTCAGCCTCCTCTGCCCCACCTCACCGTCGCTGTCATCATCGTGGCCACCATCACCACTATCGCTCGGCAGCATGTCTAGGAGGTCCGGTGTGGCCGGTTCGCCCATCTTGAGCACCAAACTAAGTCGGGACTGACCATACGTTCTGCATCACCGTCGTTTCCTCACCACGACTGCCGCCTCTCGACGTCAAATTCGACGCATCCTGGCCACCCCGCGGTCCCTCACTTCAATCACAAGCACTATGACCTCGAGACCGATGTTGATCTGGTGATCGACTACTTCACCATCGAGGATCTGAGTATGTGAGCAGAGCTTCCAAGTAAGCCCCCCCCCCTCTTAATCATTTCGATATCGCCCATTCCATTCTCTTTCATGCGTGCATTAGATTTTTCTACTTTAATTGTTTGCTCCTATTCTGACACATAGCCTTCTTTTATACATGCTATCGTTACCTACCTACTTATCCTAAAATGCTTAGTATAGGTGGGTTGGTGATCCACCAGTGACCCCATGTAGGATCGAAAGTAGGTCTAGAGGAGAGGGGTGCTTAGAATACTTGACCAAATAAAATATAGCCTTTTACCAATTTAAATGATGGCAGATTTTAGCAATTAGTACAAGTCAAGCAACCGACCTACACATGCAATTCTAAGACTGTACCAGCGGAAAGTAAGAAGCGGAAAGTAAAACATTGTATTTCAAGGTCAAGGGAAGGGTTTGGAGAAGGCAAACTCACTATAGACAAGGAGATTTTTGTTGTGGTTTAGATAGGTTGTGCTATCGTACATCCACATTGATGGAGACTTCAACCCACGAAGGGTAACATCTGCGCGAGTCCACGGTTGGCTCCAACCACGAAGGGTCCACGAAGAAGCAACCTTATATATCCGACCATGGCCATCGCCCATGAAGGACTTGCCTCACTCAGGTAGATCTTCATGAGTAGGCGATCTCCTTGCCCTTGCAAACTTCTTGGTTCAACTCCACAATCTTGTCGGAGGCTCCCAAGCGATTCCTAACCAATCTAGGAGACACCACTCTCCAATAGGTAATAGATGGTGTGATGATGATGATCTCCAAGCTCCTATGCAGCAAATGATAGTCTCCCCAACACTCAACTCTGTCACATAGATTTGGCTATGGTGGAAAGATGATTTAAGTGGAAAGCAACTTGGGGAAAATGATTAGGTGGTTCTCTCTCAGAAAATGAGTAGTCGAAGTGTAGGCATGTTCTGATAGAGCTCTCTCTCAGATGGAGATGGGGGTGGAGGGGTATATATAGCCTCCACACATAATCCAACTGTTACACACATTTTACCCAACTCGGTCAAACCGAATAGAAGAACTCGGTGAGACCGAAGCAGTTCAAAATTTGAACCAGGAATCTCAGTGGCACCGACATGATCAACTTGGTTGGACCAATGTGCTAGGGCTAGGGCAAAACCTCATCTCGGTGTGACTGATTGCATGAGCTCGGTGAGACCGATTTCTACAATGAGCAAACAGAGAATTCGTCAGGCAAACTAGATGGGACCGATTGCACATTTTGGTGAGACCAAATAATTACAACATGCAACAGAGAGTTTGCAAGGCCATCTCGGTGAGACCGAGATTCGTATCGGTGTGACCGAATTGTCTACGGTTTCTCGCAGTGTCTATGTCAACCGAACTCGCAGGAGCCGGATAGATCAAATCAGTGGGGATGAGTTTGACTTTAGGTTTTGCACAATTTTGAAATGTTAAAGTGGCTGAGGGATTTGTAGCAATATCACTAAGCACTTGAGCAAGAATACCATTAAGCATCACCTCATCCCCTTTTAATAGTATTGGCTTTCCTAGAAACTGAAGATGAAGAGTCCTGAGCATAAAGTATCCTCGTCATTTTCATTTCCTAGAAGTATGTGCTAAGAAAGTGCTCCACCTAAATTTGTGCATTATTTGAAATTTGCTTTTGAATGAAAATGAAAATGAAGATGAGTCTTACTAGGGTTTGTGGCAGCGTCTATGAAAATGAAAAGAAAGTGCTCCCCCTAAACTCATTTCTCTATAATTCCCGTTAAAAAGCTATTTTCTTGGTCAAGTGTAACTTGGCTAAGAGAATCATTAGTGGAATCAAGAGAACTACTAGAAGCAACAATATTGGTTTTAACATGATTATTATTACTACTAGAAGAAGAATATTTCTTGTTTTTGTTGCTAGATTTATTTTGTGGCATGTAAGTAGACGGGACTAAACACTTGGCAATGTAAGAAGAACTTTTCTTTCGAAGATCATCATTGATTTCTTTTAAGAACCCATGCTCTTGCTGTAAATTGAGTTTTTCAAAGCGTAGCTTTTTATGAGTCTTTAAAAGCTCTTGATGACCCACCAAAGTAGTCTCATGAGCTAACTTCAGAGTGTTTAGTTCTTTAGTTAGACGCTCAATCTCCTTTTTATCATTATCATTCGTTTCATTTTGATTAGCATGATTAATAACAATTTCAGCGTAGATTTCATCACTATTATTGTCACAAAGTAATTCATCATCACCTAGAATATCATCTTCATCGCTATTGAAATCAAGATACTCGGAGGCGTGATACCTTGGGGCCTTTAGCCATGAAGCATCTTCCAATTAATTCATTTGGTGAGTCAAATATATCGTGGGAGTTGGATGACACAAGAGCAAATACGGCAACACCTTCATCTTTAGTATATTCGGAGTCAGAGTGATAACTTCTCTCGGAGTAGTTGTCGGAGTCAGAACTGGATACCCATTCACCAACATGAGCTTGATGTTTTCGTGTTGTGTAGCTCTTTGATGACTTGTCCTTCCTTTCTGAATCCTTTCCTCTACGAGAGGGTCTTCGTTCATAACGATCATCTCTACTCCTTCTCTCTCTTGGTGGTGATTCAACTCTTTTACTTATCCTTTCAGGTGATTCTTCTCTCCTCTTGTAGGGAGCCGTACACTCATTAGATTAGTGTCCGGGTCATCCACAATTGTAGCAATTACAATCACAACTAGAAGATCTTTTGTCATTTTAGGACCTTGACTTGGAACTTCTCTATTTGCTTCTATTCTTGTAGAACTTGTTGAAGTTCTTAACCATTAGGCTCAATTCTTCATTCAAGACTTGTTTCTCACTTGATGTTGTAGGAGCTTCACATGAGGCTTTGTAAGCACCACTAGACTAATTGTGGAGCTCTTCCTTATCCTTGAGTGACATCTCATGAGCAACAATTCTACCAATAACTTTAGTTGGCTTGAGATGTTTGTAATTGGGCATCAGTTGGATCAAGGTGCATATGGTATCTTATTTTCCATCCAAGGCTCTTAGGATATTCTTGATGATGAATTTGTTGGTCATTCTTCGCTTCCTAAGCCTGCAATCTCATTTGTGATGAGAACAAGCCTAGAGTACATTTCAGCGACTCCTTCACCATCCTTCATTTTGAACTTGTCAAGTTGACTTTGAAGCACATCCAATTTGGATTTCTTGACGGACTCGGCACCTTCGTGCATATCAACCATAGTATCCCAAATTTCCTTTGCATTCTCAAGATGGTTGATTTTGTTGAATTCTTCATGGCACAATCCATTGAAAAGAATATTGCAAGCTTGAGCATTGCATTGCAACATCTTCAATTCTTCCGTAAATGTTTCACGATCGGGTTCTCCTCCATCCTCGAGTTACTCACCTTGCAAAGCAATGCGCACAATAGCCCAAACGGCGGGCTTTCGACTAAGAATATGCATTTTCATCTTATCTTTCCAACTAGCAAAATTAGTACCATCAAAGTAAGGACCTCCATGGTGGTAACTTCCCTCGCTAGATGCCATACTCTCCTAGGTTGTGAAACAAAGGCTATGATAACCAAAGCTATGGAAATCAAGGCAAATGGAGACCAAAGCTCTAATACCATTTGTAGGATCGAAAGTACATCTAGAGTGGGGGGTGATTAGACTACTTAACCAAATAAAAATCTACCCTTTTCCCAATTTTAAGTGTTGGCAGATTTTAGCAATTAGTACAAGTCAAGCAGCCAACCTACACATGCAATTCTATGAGTGTAGCAGAGGAAAGTAAAACATTGCATACGAAGGTAAAGGGAAGGGTTTGGAGAAGGTAAACACGATGTAGACACGGAGATGTTTGGCATGGTTCCAATAGGTGGTGATGTCGTACATCCACGTTGATGGAGACTTCAACCCACAAAGGGTAACAGCTGCGCGAGTCCAAGAGGGCTCCACACACGAAGGGTCCACGAAGTAGCAACCTTGTCTATCCCATCATGGCCATCGCCCACGAAGGACTTGCCTCACTCGAGAAGATCGTTACAAAGTAGGCGATCTCCTTGCCCTTACAAACTTCTTGGTTCAACTCCGCAATCTTGTGAGAGGTTCACAAGCGATACCTAACCAATCTAGGAGACACCACTCTCCAAAAGGTAATAGATGGTCTGATGATGATGAACTCCTTAGTATTGTGCTTCAAAGGATAGTCTTCCCAACAGTCAACTCTCTCTGACAGATTTGGCTATGGAAAGATGATTTGAGTGGAAAGCAACTTGGGGAAGGCTAGAGATCAAGATTCTTGTGGTTGGATTGGAGTCTTGATCTCAACACCTGAGTAGGTGGTTCTCTCTCAGAAAATGAGTAGTGTAAGTGTAGGCATGTTCTGATGGCTCTCTCTCAAATGGAGACGGGGGTGGAGTGGTCTATATATATAGCCTCCACAAAAAATGCAACTATTATACACATTTGACCCAACTCGGTCAGACCAAATATAAGAACTCGATGAGACCGAAGAAGTTCAAAATGTGAACGTTAGGAATCTCGACGGGACCTACATGATCAAATAGGTGGGACCAATGTGCTAGGCCTAGGCAAAACCTCATCTCGATGTGACTGATTGCATGAGCTCGGTCAGACCGATTTCAGCAATGAGCAAATAGACAATTGGTCAGGAAAACTCGGTTGGATGGATTGCACATTTCGGTGACACCGAAATAATTACAACATGCAATAGTGAGTTTGCAAGGCCATCTCGGTGAAACCGAGATCCGTATCGGCGTGAACGAATTGTATAGTGTTTCTTGTAGTGGCTATGTCAACTACACTCGGTGGCGCCAGATAGATCAAATCGGTGGGGCCGAGTTTGACTTCAGGTTTTGGACATATTTGGAAATGAAAATGTGGTTGAGGGTTTTGGAGCAATATAACTAAGTAGTTGAGCAAGTAGACCATTAAGTATCACCTCATCTCATTTTATTAGTATTGGATTTCCTATGCACTCAATGTGATCTTGGATCACTAAAATGAAAATGAAGAGTCTTGAGCTTCTGCAAATCTTGTCCTTAGCATTTTGAGGGGTCCACATGTCTAGTCCATGCCATGCCAATCATTGAAATTTATAAAAAAATTAACTTGAATGGATATCATTAGCATCTATAAGTTGTTATGAATTACCAAAACCACTCGGATTAATTGCACTTTCACCCACTTTGTCCCAGTTGCTCTAGCTTGTTGACCGATAGATCGATCAACGTGATCGACGACCAGAAACCGACACATCACCGCACACCCAATTAGTTGTACGACTCTGCAGATTTACTATTGAGTGCCGAGGGTGATACCTTGTACATAATTTCTTATAAGATCTCTATTGTGTAGTTAAACAATCGTGGTCTACAGAGGGCGATTCTTGCTTCACCACCCCCAATAATGACTCTATCATTCAACCCCTCAAGCATGAACCTCGAGAGTGATTCCTCTTAGTTCGCCTTGACAGTCACATTGAGTGGAAAACATCGAGGGTGATTCCTCGGGATTTCCCCCTTGATGTTTTTGACACGCGGTTACCTAGACTTTACTTGAGACCATTGTTGAAGTTGGGTCAGCCCTAATGGGTAACCGCAAGTTCTTTTGAAAGTTGGGCAGGCCCGAAGAGCACATGTGAGATAATTATGAGGTATGGCCGTGCAGGCAGGCCGCCCCGAGTGGGCTGGGCTAGCCCTTCCCGTATTTCCTCGAGACAGGGTGATGGGGTCACATGATCGTCAGCCTCGGCTCGTCTCCGCGAGCCCCCAATACACTAAAGGTTTGGGTATTTGATATGAGTTGTCCACTGGCCTATACGCACTATACACCACACGAGAATAGTTATGGGCCTCGGTGTCGTAGTATCAGCCGAAGCTTTGTCAGACGTCCAGAGATATAGCTCATTCCGTTGAATCTGATGCTTACTTACTCTAGATCTGATGCTTGTGAGTACTTTGGGTGAGTACTCATGGTTTCTTTGCTGCCCCTTTACCCCCTTCTTTCTTCTTTCTGGATGTTGCGATCAATGAATGGATTCCAGGAGCCAGATGCTACCATCGACGTCCACGACTATCCCGATGATGCCTACTACTACATGGAAACCGCCGACGAACAGGAGTAGTTAGGAGGTTCCCAAGCAGGCGACCTTGCCTTTTCGATCGATGTTACTTTTGTTCTAGCCTTCTTAAAGCAAACTTCCTTAACTTATGTATGTACTCAGATATTATTGCTTCCGCTGACTCTTATGTATTCGAGCTTATGTATTCAACCCCTTGAGGCCCCTGGCTTGTAATATGAAGCTTGTATTATTTTATTTTCGTCTAGAGTGGTGTTGTGATATCTTCTAGTGAATCCCTGATCTTGGTCATACAAATTCGCATGCATGATTAGTTATCGGTCAAATCGGGGGCGTCACAAGTTATCCCTACAAACTCATATAGTCTTGTTATGCTCCCTCTTCTCAGCACAAAGTATAAATCATGCCAACCTGGTGTCAGCCAAGCAATTGTATTCATACTTTTACATTCTCAAACTATTTTAACTCTTCACGCAATAAATGAGTGTTAGCCATGAACATAGCACTATGGGCGGAATATAAGGTGGTAGTCAACAAAAGAAGGGAGAAAGTCTCACATCAACTAGGCAAATTAATGAACCATGGAGATGTTCATCAGTTGATATCAATGTGAGTGAGTAGGGATTGCCATGCAATGGACGCACTTGAGCTATAAGTGTATGACAGTTCAAAAGAAAACTAAGTGGGTCTGCATCCAACTTGCTTGCTAATAAAGACATATGGCAATTTGAGGAATCCCATCGTTGGAATATACAAGCCAAGTTCTGTAATGAAAAATTCCGACTAGTAATATAGGAAAGTTACAACATAGGTGACTCTCTATCATGAAGAACACAATTCTACTTTGAATCACAAATGTAGAAAAGGATAGTAACATTGTCCCTTCTATCGTTTTCTCTCATTCATTTTTTTATTTTGGCTATTTGGCATATATTTTTGTGCTATTTGACCACTATTTTTTGGGCTCTTTGGCCTCTTTTATTTGTAACCTCACATAGGACAATGTTCTAATAATGATGATCATCACACTTTTATTTACTTACAACTCAAAATTACAACTCAAGGTAAAAATTCATAATGACGTAACGGTGGAGTTACATGCAAATATATCACAGAATGGCTATGGAAATGCCATAATAGGTAGGTATGGTAGCTGCTTTTAGGGAAGGTATAAGGGTGCTTTGATCCACCAGCGAAAATTGTGTGGTACTAGAGAGGCTACAAAAGGTGGAAGGGTGAGAGTGCGTATAATCCATGGACTCCACATTAGTTATAAAGGACTCACTTACTTATTGCAAAAAGTTTATTAGCCCTCGAAGAAAAGTACTACTACGCATGCTCCTAGGGGGGGGGGGGAGGTTGGTAGGAGTTAACCATCGCATGCCCCCAACCTTCACGCAAATATAGACAATCAAGGATAAATTGCGCTCCAACATCTTCACATAACTAGAAGACCATACATGCATGCTACAGGAATCACAAACCATAACAAAATTATTTCTTTTATCCCACAATTCACAACTAGCATGGCTATAATATCACCATCTTCATATCTCAAAACAAATGCAAGGAATCAAACTTCTCATATTTTCAATGCTCTTCATGAAAGTTTTTATTACATCCTTCTTGAATATCTATCATGTTGGGACCAATTTCATTACACATGCATGTTACCATTACTATTTATAAGGCTCTCAAAAAGATATAAGTGAAGCAAGAGAGTAAATGAAAAAATACTCCAAAATATAAAAGTGAAGATCAATGAGTGGTTGAATAATTATGTAGCTATGTGAAGACTCTCTCTCTCTCATTAAAAAATCCAGATCTTAACATTTTATTCAAACATCAAGCAAAGAAAAATAAAATTACATTTTAGGGCTAGCACCAATCATGTGAAGAAGCAAAAACTTAGGCTCAACCGATACTAAATGTTCATTGTTTATGAAGAAAGGTGGGATGCGTACCAGGGCATCCCCAAGCTTAGATGCTTCAGACTTCTTAAAAGTTTATCCTGACATGCCATGGGAATCCCCAATCTTGAGCTCTTGTGTCTCCTTAATTCCTCTTATTTCATGGTTTCCCTAAATCTCAAAAACTTCATCGACACAAAACTATAGAAGAATTCGTGAGATAAGTTAGTATACATCAACTCAAAACCTTATCATTCTGTATTGTAGAAAATAACTAAAATTATAATTTAACATTGCATACTACATGCCTCTGCATATTTAATACTCCTATCCTCAACTAGAATCATTAAACACGGAAACATATGCAAACAATGCAAACATAACAACAATCTGTCTAAGCAGGAACGTCTATAAAGAGAGCAATTTTACTCATACTTCCTTGGCTCAAAAAATTATAAATAATTTCCACGATACAGAGAACTTATTCGTTCTTACTGTGTAAAAATTTGAAGATTTTATCACGTTCTGACTTTCCACAATAATTCAAACAATGGTAGAAAACTTTTTATTTTCAAACAACAACATATTGACTTGCAAAATAGGCATGGTAAAGGCTATACTTGTCTTTTTATTGAAATAAAAAAAATGAAAAACATATTCTAAATAACAACAAGCATATAAAAACAACAAAAAATGACACTCCAAGCAAATCTCATATCGTGTGACGAATAAAACAACATCTCTTTGGGGTGCCTTGGGAATCCCCAAGATTACTGTCTTTCCACTCCTTATTCTCCTCATATTGCTATCTCACCCAAAACTTGAAAATATCAATCACACCAATCTTAATGGAACTTTGTGAGATGCATTAGTATAATAAACCAAATCAATCACTTGGGTTCTGTCAAAGACAAGATTCATAATTGTTCTCACACAATTCCTAATGTACCTTATCAGTTCACAATTTATATCACTTAATATAAGCTATGAAAGCACTAAAACAAGCGACCTATGCATTGAAAACAGAAACTGTCAAAAACGGAACATTCTGGAATGATCTGGACAACCACCATACTTCTGAAACTCTAAAAATTCTGAAAAATTAGTACAACTTAGGAAATTTGTATATTAACCATATGTCAAAATTTCAGCTTATCAAGTCCAAGTGATTTATTGAATTTTCTGCACTGGACGCAAAACTTTTTGTTTTTGCACAGAATCAAATAAACTATCGTCCATGCTATCCCAAAGTCTTTACTTGGCACTTTATTGAAACGAAAGATATAAAACATGATTAATAAAGTAGCTTAATCATATGGACACACAAAAACAGTAGGTAAAAGTATTGGGTTGTCCCCAACAAGTGCTTTTCTATAACGCCTTTTTAGCTAGGCACGATGATTTCAAGGATGCTCACTTAAAAATAGGCATTGAAACATGAAAGGGAGCATCATGAATCACATGGAAAGCACATTTAAGTCTAACCCACTTCCTATGCATAGGAATTTTGTGAGAAAACAATTTATGGGAACAATAATCAACAAGCATAGGAAGTCAAAACAAGCATGACTTCAAAACTTTCAACACATAGAGAGGAAACTTGATATTATTGAAATACATAAAAGCATGTGTTCCTCTCTCAGTATAATTTTCAGTAGCATCATGAATGAATTAAACAAAATATAGATATCCCATAAATCATTCTTTTCATGATTCATAAGCATAATTTCTTTACTACTCCCCACATAAGCAAAATTCTTCACATTCATTGTAGTGGGAGGACCAAATTCAACAAAATAACTACCATGTAATACTTGATTAAAATAATGATGAAAAGTATCATGGTTATTGTATTCTTTATACCATACATGTCATCATCATAATCATCATAAATAGGAGGCATGATACCATTATAATAAATTTGCACATCAAATCTTGCGGGACTAAACATATCATCTTCATCAAACATAGCATCCCCAAGCTTATAGCTTTGCATATCATTAGCATCATGGATATTCAAAGAATTCATACTAACAACATTGCAATCATGTTTATCATTCAAATATTCAGTGCCAAACATTTTATTGACTTCTTCTTCTATCAAGTGAGCACAATTTTCCTTTCCATCATCTTCATGAAAGACATTATAAATATGAATAATATGAGGCAACCTCAATTCCATTTTTTTGTAGTTTTTTTAAACCAGACTAATGATAATACAAGAAACTAAAAGATTCAATTGCAAGATCTAAAGATATAACTTCTAGCACTCACCTTCCCGGCAACGGTGCCAGAAAAGAGCTTGATGTCTACTACGCAACCTTCCTCTTGTAGACTTGTGTTGGACCTCCAAGCACTGAGTTTTGTAGGACAATAGAAAATTTCCCTCAAGTGGATGACCTAATGTTTATCAATCCATGGGAGGCGTAGGATGAAGATGGACTCTCTCAAACAACCCTGCAACCAAATAGAATAAATCTCTTGGGTCCGCAACACACCCAATACAAAGGTAAATTGTATAGATGCACTAGTTCAACAAAGAGATGGTGATACAAGTGTAATATGGATAGTAGATATATGTTTTGTAATCTAAAAATATAAAACCAGCAAGGTAGAAAGTAGTTAAAGTGAGAAAAAACGGTATTCCAGTGCTTGAAAACAAGGCCTAGGGTTCATACTTTCACTAGCACAAAATCTCTCAATGATAACATAATTGGATAATATAACACTCCCTCAATGTGCAACAAAGAATCACTCCAAAATTCCTATCGGGGAGAACATAAGATGAAATTGCTTCTAGGGTACGCAGCCACCTCAAAGTTATTCTTGCTGATCAATCTATTGGGCTATTTCTTATAAGTGTCACAAAGAGCCCTAGAGTTCGTACTAAAATAACACCACATGACACACATCAATCAACCCTAATGTCACCTAGATACTGCAATGTCACCACAAGTATCCGTGGGTCAACTATACAACATGCATCACACAATTCCAGATTCATAATAATCAATCCAACACAAAGAATTTCGAGAGCATCCCGAGATTTCTATCACATAAAGGAATATGAAAACGTGTACGAACCCCTATGCATAGATTAACCCAATGGCACCACCGGAATCTGCAAATTGATAACCAGACTATACATCAAGTGGATCAATAGAACATCCCATTGCCACCACGGATATCCCATAGAAATACATAAATCAAGTGCTCTCACATCCAAAGATTCAATCCGTCATAACACAAGCTCAAAGGAAAAGACTCAGTTGGTCACAAGGTAGAGAGGGAAGAAAATTATAAGATCCAACTATAATAACAAAGCTTGCGGTACAGCAAGATCATTTCAAATCACGAACATGAGAGAGAGAGAGAGATAAAACACATAGTTACTGGTACAAACCCTCAGGCCCGAGGGTGGACCACTCCCTCCAAATCACTGAGACCGTCGGGATGATCAAGATGGCCTCCGGTGATGATTTTCCCCTTCGGTAGGGTGCCGGAAAAGGGTCATGGCTATAGACGCATGTGGCGGTGGAAGTTCCGAACTATTGTTCTTTCTGGGGGGTTTTGGTATTTATAGGAATTTTTGGCATTGGTCTCATGTCAGGGGGATGCTCAAGGGGCCCACAAGCCGTAGGAGCATGCCCCCTAGGCTTGCAGATTCCTCATCCACTTCTTGGCCTGGCTCTAGTGCTCCGGGGGTCTCTTTTGGTCCATAAAAAATCTCCGTAAATTTTTATCCCATTCTAAGAACTTTTATTTCTGCACAAAAAATGACAGCACAGTAGTTTTGCTGAAAATAGCGTCAGTCCAGGTTAGTTCAAATAACATCATACGAAAACTGCATAAAATTGTTGTAAAGATGGCATGGATACTTCATAAATTATAGATACGTTGGAGACGTATCAGGTGGCCGGGCGGTGGGCTGCAATAATGCATAGTTAACTTCTGTCAATAAAAGGCTAGTAAAAGATAAAATGAGAAATGCTGAATCTCATACCTAGTTGCGGAGGGCTTACGAACTATTAGGCAGGACCAACTTGGGCCTGCATTGCCTCTTCGGGGCCCGAGGAAGTTGTTCCTCCTCGACATCTTTAGACGCCGCCCTCTTCGTGGAGTGGGAGGAGGCACCTTCCTCCTTGTCGTTGTCTTTCTCCCCGTCTTGGGCGGACGGGACGAAACTCCAGCTTTAGTGTCTGGACGGTCTCTCAAGCGGAGGCCACCCAGGGCCTCCGGTATGTCCTTCTTCTTCTTCTTCCCTTTCCTCTCTGGCACCTTGTAAGGCGCCCCGACCAGTAGCTCCACCTGTTGAGCCAATTGAGGTGCCTCGGGCAGCAAGGCCGGACAGCTGATCTTCTCGGCCTTCTTAAGCCAATCTTGTAAAAATGACGGAAAGAAACTTAGACTGGACCTCGAGCAGTCAAAATATAAATTGGGCATAAAAATCCTTTACCTACCGTGGGGGCTTTGCGACGTCGAGGCCCATGTCTTCCTCCTTTGATGGCCACTCTTCCTAGGGTTTTAACAGCAAACCCCACACCTTTCCATGGGTGGTGTTGAAGAGGTGTTGCACGGTGGTCGGGTCTTCAGGCTTGTAAGACCAAATCAGATTCGCCCTTTGCTGGCAGGTAGGAGGCGGTACTAGAGCATTATCTGAACCACGTTTGTCAATTTGGTGCCGGTCTCCATCACATTGGAACTGCGCGTATGCAATTTCCTCACCTTGTCGACAGATCCCCAATCAAGGCCTTTCCTGGTCCATCTCGTTAGTCTCATTTGGGGCCCTGACCAAAACTCAGTAGCTACCATCCAGGCCGCATCCCGTGGCTTGGTGATATAGAACCATTCTATCCGCCACACCTTAATAGTGTTGATGAATGAGTCCGCCGGCCATTGAACTCAGGTGAGCTTGCTGATCTTCGCCCCTCTGCAGTCCGCCTGGGCACCAGTGACCACATTCAGCTTGACATTGAAGACCTCGAGCCATAGGCCAAAGTGCGGCTGTACCCGCAGGAGGGCCTCACAAGTGGTGATGAAGGTGGTGATGTGGAGAAGGGAGTTGGGGGCAGGATTATGGAAATCCAACCCGTAAAAAACATCAATCCCCGCACGAAGGGGTGCAATGCGAATCCCAACCCTCGGATGAAATGGGGAAGGAAAACCACCCTCTCGCCTAGCTGGGGCGTAGGGATGACCTGTGCCTTTTCGGGGGCCGGTCGGCGATGTTGGCCGACAATTAGCCGCCTCGCTTCAGATCCTCTACATCGCTGTTAGTGATGATGGAGGCCTCCCACTTGTCGTTTGCACTGGATCCGGACATGGCTGGAGTTAGGGTGGAACTAGGAGTTCTTCTGCGGAGAAGAAGAACATGTCGTTGAAGCTCTGAAGATTGGCAAAGTAACAGCGAGAGGTGGAGGATAGCGTAGGCTGGTGACTGCGGTTGTTTCCCCTTTTACGTGCCACAGAGAGGTTAAGGTTCATATTACACGTCATGGACCTCTGCACTTCCCGATACACACGCGCCATCGTGCGCGGGTGGGGAATGTAAATCGTTAATCATATCCCCTGAATAGCGGGACACGATCTCCACCTTGATGTTATAAGTGCCTATGAAGAGGAGGCCTCGACTCGCACATCAAGAGCTGCCAGCCGTTAGACGTTATGACTGGCCACGGCACTTCGTTAAAAGTTGTCGGTTGAGGACACTGTTTACACTTGATCACTTTGACCTTTGAGGTCAAGTAAAGTAGACGATTTGAATTCCAGGCACCACTCAAACTCCGAGCATGCACAAAACAAGATGAAGAACTCGCCTCGCAAGGCAAAGACAATGAGGTGTGCAGATGCTGGGCACAAGCCCTAGCGTTGGAGGGTACTTTGGGGACTACTCAGGGAGCCATGGTCTATGGGGTTCTCAGGGTGCCGACCAACTACGTATGGGCCGTACTGATGGGCCGTTGTTGAACCTAGCTAGAGTACAGATCCGTGTATAGATAGAAGATCTTCCGAGTCATGGTGTGCCCTCCAAGTAAACATCAAGCATGATCCTTCCTTCAATATAACCGACCTCGTGTAACCCTAACCCCATCTGTGTCTATATAAACCGAAGGGTTTTAGTCCTGAGGAGGGGAACTACATTCAACACGTACTCAACATAGGGTATATCTCACCTGATCTTGAGGTAGATCTACTCTATAACAATACCATACACATCAAGTATAATCAAGCAGGATGAAGGGTTTTACCTCCTAGACAGGGCCCGAACCTGGGTAAACACTATGTCCTTCGTCCCATGTTCATGTCAATCCTAGATCCACAGATCGGGACAACCTACCTGAGATCTGCCGATTTTTACACCGGCAATTATTTTCGTACCTCGTCGAACAACAATTCTACTTATCAAAAGAAAGCATATCCTGCTCGCTCTACTGTTTCGAATCCACCTGCAAAAATGTGGGTGGTTATGTAATGCCCAGGATGGAAGTATACCTCCTACGTGTCGAGGCACGACTTAAAGGTATAAGTCCATCCTAGAATGATCTCAAGTTTGGTAATCTTTGCACATCTCATGTAAAAGAGGGGATTGTAAACATAAAATAGTTGGCTTACACTCGCCACGTCACACAAATTTAATACAAGTCTCAAACATCATACATTAAGAACATCACAACCCTCTAAGGGCAAAATTCCAAATGTCAAGATACCAAACTTAAATAAATAAACCACAGGTCGGATCGAATCCTAGTAGAAGTCTCCACTACTGATCATCAGGATAACGAACATAGTATCGACTACGCTCCTCGTCGTACTCCCAGTCAAGCTCGGTGCCATCACCTGGATAGCTCACAACTGGACCTGCATCTGGTGTGGTGAAGTAACTGTGAGCCACAGAGGACTCAGCAATCCCGTTCCCGGGTAACAAGACTATTTAAGCCTTGGGAGAGGATAAGGCTGAAGAAAAGAATAAGTGTCTGCAGCAGCAACTAGCAACTAGCTTACGTGAGAGAGAGCGAGAAGAGAAGCCTCGGTCGAGAAGTGATCACGAAGTGATCCTAGCTAAAGCTCAACAACATAACCCCTCCGTGTTCAACTCCCGAATCCCTATTCGGAAATTGACAGTCACGGAACGCACGCTGGTAGTGTATTAGAAACGTTGTGTCAAGTTATCTACAACCGGATATTAACAAGCTCCCATCTGCCACATAACCGTGGGCACGGCTTTCGAAAGTTCATAACCCTGCAGGGGTGTTCCAACTTGACCCATTACAAGCCCACGATCCGCGGAGTCGCAACTCCAAAGTGGGAAGACCCGAGTATTCTCGGAATCCCGTGCTCAAGATACTCCGAACTAAGGTAAGGCTAATCCAGCAAATCCTCCCTGCGTGTCGACACCCTGATAGGTAGCCGTGCGTATCTAGTCTCAGGACACGACCGGATGGGCGATTCTACAGGTTTATATCAATCCTCGAGTTTCCTCATGGTGACCCCGCAGACTCCCCGTTTCGGACCAACACTCATGAGGAGCACTGGCCCGGGGTTGTTGATTAAGAACTCGGGTTAATTACTCCCTATGCAAGTTATTTAGTTATTAGGCAAATAGTACCAATGTTGGGACTTGCTGGAAAAGACTTAGCACTTAGCGGTTTATCGAGGGGGTCCCATACACCCCAACCGTGTTAGGAACGCATAAACAAGGAACATAACACCTGTTTATACGGTTCCTAACGGCATGAGTGGAACAAAACACCAAGCAAAAGGCTTAGCCTTCCACCCTTGCCAATATATAGATGATTTCATTTTAAGCATTTATATAGTGTGATAAAACCCAACAAAACTTCAACATGAAGCAAGCATCTTCGATCTTCACCTGCAACTAGCAATGCTATAAGAAGGGCTGAGCGAAGCGTACTTAGTCAAGCAACGGTTTGCATAGGTAGGGTGGTTAAACATGGTAATGGTTACAAGTAGGAGGCTGACATGAAGAACATGGGCATCGAGGCAAGGCTATAGATCGAGACTACTAGCAATAGGCAAAGATAGTAATGTTATCGGGGTTCGGTCATCTTGCTTGAAGAGAAGTCGTTCGGATCGTAAGAATGGTCCTCGTGCTCAACCTCGTTGGTAACCTCGTGCTCGTACTAGTACTCGGTCTCAGCTTCCGGCTCTAAACAATACAATCACACAAGGCACGAATCAACAAGATGCAATGCGCACTCGAAAATGATGGATGCATGATGGATGCACTAAGGATGCACACGGAGCACGGAAAATAGCACTCAAGCAAAACACCTCAAAACATGATAACAATTAGATATTATGAATCTACACAGAAAATCAATCAAGTTTCATATAAGACTCACAGAAATCAGAGCTACGGGCTAAAAGTTATGCCCGAAACAAGAAATGAGCGAAAGCTGAAAATTACAGCAACATAGCAACTTCGGAGCACAAAATAATTTAGCTACAGCACTCAAACATCATGGCAAAGGACATGAACATAAACTATACATATCCTACAGCAAATAAGTCCAAAGGTGCACCCCCAAAGGAGCCACGGAACAATAGCAATAAGCTTGGACATATTGAACTCGACAATAAAATTCTGGCAGCAGAATTTTATTGAAACTTTGGAGCAAAAGTTAAACATGCTACAGCCACTCAAATAAGCATGTGAGAACATGAATGGAAAGCCAACAATATATACTACAACGAAAAATCAAGATCCACTCAAAATCTATCATGGTTTGTCCTAGAGCAGCAAGCAAACATGGCATCGGAACGTTACAGATTTCAGACTTGGTGAAAAACCACTAAGTCCTAAAACAACAGATTCATCATGGCATCTAAAAGAGGAAGTTTAAGTCACCTCGAAACTAAACATGGCAAGTGGTAAGCACCTCATCAAAGTACACATGATGGTGATTCCGAAACTCACAAGCATGCATCATGGAGATAAACACAACGATTGCAATGAGCACAACAAGATGGCATTTCATAACAAGTGAAACAACATCGCAGCCACATGGCACTTGGCAACGATGATAAGCATGGCAAGAATAAATTTATCGTGCAACCTAACACAAGCAACATGTAGAGAATGGCAAGACGAACACGTGGACATGTCATTTGCATCATACGGATAAACGAGCTAAAAGTTATCACATGGCAAAGATGGCATAAAAACATCACATAGCAGCAATTATATCGGGATGCACTCTTGCAACGGGAAAACAAGCATCTAGATGATTCCTAAAATGCATGACACAAAAAGATAAAACGTAGTGCTAATCACCATGAACGTCTGGACATGCTATTTGCGCAAAACGGATCACCACACTAAAAGATATCAGTAGTTGAAAAGTGCATCAGAAAATAGATCTCAGGGACTTAACAAAGAAAAGGGGGAGTTCAACCTCAGGATTTGAAGAAAAAAACACAAACGGGCTGGCTTCGGCTGATCTGGACGGAGTGGCCTGGCGCGGCCCGCGCGGATCTGGGGCGGATGGGACGTGCGGCGGCCCGGCTCGCGGCGGCTGGAGGGCGGCGGCCCAGCTGGATGGAGTGGCCCGGTGGAGGCAGGGCGGCCCGCGACTGGCGACGGAGGTGGAGGGGCGCGGCCCGGCGATTGGCTGGAGAGGCGGGCCGCCGGCTGGCGCTGCGGTGGCGACAGGCGATCGGGCCCTAGAGGCGATGGGCCTCGCGGCTTGGAGGAGCTGCGGCCGGCGATGTGGTCCTCCCGCCAGATCGAAGCGGAGGGAGCAGCGGGCTGGTGTGGGCCTTCGGGCCCCTGGCGATGAGCGGGAGAGGCGTCGAAGTGGTCCAGGCCTCCGAGCCTGGCGAGGGAGGAAAGATCGATCGATCGAGGGGGCCTTGGCTGGAGCGTTGACATAGCGCGGTGGATCGAACGAAGGAAGGCGCGCTCGTTGGCTGGTTCGAAGGAACCGGCGGGTGGATCGAGGAGGAGTCTCCAAATGGCAGAGAGGGGGTGGCTAGATCCAAATATTTAGGGGAAGGAGGAGGAAGAGGCTAGAGATGCCAAAAATAGACATAGGGGTCTATTATATAACAGTTTTGTAGGGTTTGGGGGGATTTGGGGGTGTTTAGAGCCCTCCGATCGCGATCCGACGGATCCGATCGCGGGGGAAGTTTAGATGGGCATAGGAGAGGGTAGTGGGCAGCTGTCGGGGTGTTTCTGGGCCACAAGTGAAGGTACTTTGGACCCACACGAATAACTGTTGGGATAGCAAACGGACTCGAAACGCGACGAGATTTGAGAGGCGGGTTACACACAACAAAACAACAACACACGACAAGTCTCGCGCCACACCGGTAACGTTACACGCCCAAACAACAAAGTAGGCCTACGGGACGTCACGGACACGTGAGGGAGCTCCGGAACGCGAAACAGACAACGGGAAGGAACGCGTGGAACCGGATGCAACCGACAACACAATGCAATGCGATGCACATGTCTATATGATATGAATGAATGCCACACACGCACACAACAAAACAACGAAACCCGAAAGACAAAGAACCCGGAATGGAATAGATGAAGCCGGAGATATATTATATGCCCAAAAGGGAAAGTATTACATCCGGGGCATTACAGGTTAAGAAAGCCGAATTCTTCTGCAGCACTATGTCTCCGGATGTACAAAATGGATAATGGATAGTGGATGCACTAGTCATATGACTGGAAACAAGTCGTTGTTTGTCGACCCCAATTTAACTGCTTCTCCTCTGAAGTATATCACTTTTGGTGACAACAACAAAGGAAAGGTAATTGGGCTAAGTAAAATTGCTATATCCAAGGACAAGTCCATTGATGATGTTTTACTTGTTCGGTCTCTTGGATTCAATCTTATGTAAGTTCGCAAGCTATGTGATCTAGGCATGCTTGTTCTATTTTCTAGATCCAAATGCATTGTTTTCATGCTATGAATTAGAAAATGTGATATGTATATTGTGGATTTCTCTAAGGGTCCCTCAGTCCAAACTTGTTTTCTTGTAAAAGTAACCGAATGTTGGTTGTGGCACCGAAGACTTGGTCATGGAGGTATGAGGAATTTGCAGACTATGTGAAGAAAAATCATCTCTGTGGTACTACTGATGTAAAATTCAACAAGAATCGTCTCTGTGCTGCTTATGAGGCTGGAAAACTGGCCAAGAAGCATCACTCATCCAAGAGAGTAATGACCACAACAAAACCTCTGGAAATCCTTCATATGGATTTATTTAGTCCTCAAAATTATACAAGCTTCGGTGGCAGTCACTATGGTTTAGCCATTGTTGATTATTTCTCTTGATAAATGAGGGTATTCTTTCTGGAAAACAAAACCTATACCCAAGATATCTTCAAAAGTTTCGCTAAGAAGGCCCAGAATGAATATGATGTGCGAATTAAGAATGTCAAAAGTGACAATGGAGTTGAGTTAAATAATACTCACATTGCTGAAATTGTCGATGATCATGGTATTACTCATGAGTTGTCTGCTGCATACACTCCCCAACAGAATGGAGTTGTTGAACGAAAGAACATAACTCTCATTGAAATGGCGAGAACAATGCTTAGTGAGTACAAAACTCCCATTCGCTTCTGGGCTGATGCTATTAACAGTACTTGTCTTGTTATCCATTGTGTTTGTCTTCACAAGTTCCTTAAGCAAACTTCATATAAGCTTATCACTGGCAAGAAACCAAATGTTTCTTATCTACATGTTTTGGGTGCACCTTGGGACATTCTTAATATGAATCATTCTTCCAAGTTTGCACCTAAGGCACATGAAGGTTTTCTTTTTGGTTATGGCTCAAACTCGCATACGTATCGTGCCTATAACTCTCACCACATGAAAGTTAAGGAAATTGTAAATGTGCGGTTTGATGAATCTAATAGCTTTCAAAAGGAGCACCTGCCAAATGTGATAGATGAAGCACTGATATCGGATGCTACTCGGCAAATGGCTATAGATATCATCAAGCCTAGTGAAGGAAATGCACGTGAGTCCTCTGATGATGATGCTCCTATGACTCAAAGCAGAACTCATCAAGCTACAAATGCTCATCCGAATGAAAATGGCAATCCTGAAGAAAATGATGAGACAAATGATGACAAAAATGACAATGATCATGACGATGATAATACTCATCCTCGAGTGGCAAATGGATTTGACCCTTCATTAATCCTTGATGAGATCAGTAATCCAGGTTATCGAGGAACAACTCATTCACCCACTCGTTTGGCTAACTATTATGGCAGTTTCTCCTTTGTTTAATTGGCAAAACCTACCAAGTATGAAGAACCCATGGGTGATTCACATTGGATGAATGCCGTGCAAGAGGAGTTGGTGCAATTCGAATTAAATGGTGTGTGGGAACTTGTTGACAAACCGAATCTTAAGAAGCACAATATCATCAACACAAAATGGATTTTCTGCAATAAGCAAGATGAAAATGGCATTGTTGTGAGAAACAAAGCAAATCTTGCTGCTCAAGCGTACACATAGGTAAAAGTTATTGATTTCGGTGAAACATCTTGCTTTATGAAATGGATGTAAAAAGTGTTTTCCTCGATGGTAAAATTCATGAGGAAGTTTATGTTAGACATCCACCGGGCCTTGAACATCCTGGGTTTCCTAACAAAGTTTTCAGGTTGAAAAAGGCTCTCTACAGGCTGAAGCAAGCCCCTCGAGCTTGGTATGACACCTTGAAGAAGTACTTACTCGATAAAGGGTTCAAGCCAGGTTCCATTGATCCCAAACTTTTCACTCGTGATGTTGATAATGATCTATTTGTATGGCAAATCTATGTGGATGACATCATATTCAACTGTACTAACAATGCTTACAGCTTAGTGTTCGGGAAAATGATGTCTGGTAAATAACAAATGTCTATGATGGGTGAACTCAAGTTCTTTCTTGCACTGCAAATTCGTCAATAGGCAAATGGAATTTTCATATCTCAGGAGAAATATCTGAAAGAATGCATGAAGAAGTTCAAAGTGCAAGATTCCAAAATGAAGGACTATAAAACACCTACGACCACGAATGGTATGCTGGATGCAGATGTGTATGGTAAGGATTATGATCAGAAGGCTTATCGTTCTATGATTGGTTCTCTTCTTGATTTGTGCGCATCGAGACCTGACATTATGCTGAGTGTTTGCATGTGTGCTCGCTATCAAGCTTCACCAAAAGAATCACATCACCCAGCGATCAAGTGCATTCTGAGATATTTGGCTCACACCCCACCTTAGGTTTATGGCATCCTAAGGGAGCATAGTTTGTTCTCGTTGGATATTCAGACTCAGATTGGACTGACGACTTATTTTATAGCAAATCTACTTCGGGGACATGTCATTTCCTCGTTAGATGTTTGGTTTGTCGGTCATCAAGGAAGCAAAATTGTTTATCTCTCTCCATGGCTGAGGCCGAATATATTGCTGCTGGCACTTCTTGCACTCAGTTATTATGGATGAACCAAAAAACTGAAGGAATATGGCATCAAGGCCAAGCTTATTCCTCTATACTATAACAATGAGAGTGCCATCAAATTTGCAGACAATCCAGTGCAACATTCTCGCACGAAGCATATTTCCATCAGACACCATTTCGTTCGCGATCATGTTGCTCAAGAGGATATTGTCGTCAATCACATCGAGACTGAAGATAATATTGCTGATATTTTTGCCAAGCCTCTTGATGAGAAAATATTCTGTGCATTGCTGTGTGAGCTACATATCCTAGGCTTCGCAAACATGTAGTAAGTTAGACTCGGCACCCATGCTAACACTTTCACATCTTTGAAGGAATTGGAGCTTAACACTCAAAGAGTTTGAAAAATTCGAAAAAGTGAAATTTTCTTTCTGAGAGCGACTACAATAACGAAGAACTGGACTAACCTGGTGCAACAATAATTGTACAACGTTTGTGGTCATATAGTTCTTATACGGTAGGTTACACTACCACAATTTTCGTTCTTTCATTCAATAGTTTTTGTGTTTGTCGAAATGAATTTCTCTCATAACTATTTGTTCGGCCTTTGTGCTTACTTGTTTGTGTGAAATGCCTAGTTCCCTGCTTTCCCTCTCCTCTATCTCTTCCAGTCTATGTTGTTCTGCCACAAATGCTAAATTTGATCAAGAATGAAACTTTCTCTGGTGTCCTTGACCATGATTAAGATTTTGTTTGAACATTATTATGTTTTGACGAAAGCTGTCCAAAATTTGGGCTTTCCCGCCCATGTCAGGACCATGACTTTATGACGGTTTCCGCATGCAATACATCAATTGCCAGTCCATCGTGTCCATTGAATTGCAACAGCCTCTCGATAGGCCATTCGATCATAATTAACCATGTGCGGTTAATTATCTTCACAAATAAAAACCGCACATCCCATCGTGCTTCCACTTTCATTTCTATTTCCCTCGCCTCCACTCCACCGAAACCCTCGTCGCAGCGCTCCACCTTCACTGTCGAAAAGTGGTCACCGGAGTCCTTCATCACTGACGACATCTTCCTCCCCGCGCTGCCATAACTGCCACATGTCACCAAGCTAGGGTACGTGTGGTTCGAACTCAGACCTCCATCCTTCATGATTTGAATTCGTCTGCGGTTATTTTCTTCTGATTTTACCGCATATGTTAGATCTATCTTTTTACCTTTGCTAGTATGGATGTAGTTTGTAGTTATCCCTCGCATCTGAATTATTTCATATCTAGGGTTTGTGTTAAGTTTCGCTCAAATGGAATGCATAGCATGCTGTCTAGTATATTCTTTGGACATACTAGCTCATTCTATACATTTCCTTCATTTGAAGAATTTCACAAAGTGTGCATCTAATTTTTCTTCAAAATGCTTTTCGTTTGGAAATTATCTGCTGTGAGCATGTACCCTCTTTCCGTAGTATCTATTCCTCTTCAAATGTGTATGCACTCTCTTGAGGACTCTACTTGACCAATGAGCATGTCCCATGAAGAAGAGGTAGTAATGGGCACACACTAGTGCAGGATGATGCTAATGTGACACTACGATCTGAGACCGTTCGACAAAACTGTGTGTGATGCAATAATCATGAATGGTGGTGTAAAAAACCCGTCAATAAAGGTGCAAAATGTTTGCGATGACGAATGCATCAAACAGGGTTCAGATTTTAGTTGCGTGTGCGATGCGGGGCATACGGTTCAGTTCAATGATATATCACACATACCTCCATCAAACAGGAAGAAGAACAGAAACAGGCAGCCAGATGGAGGTATGTGTGATATATGGCATAAGGTTCACTTGGATGAACTATTTATTATTAGGTATCACAAAAGAAACGGTCAGCCAGATCATGGTGTGTGCGATATATGACATACAGTTCACTTGGATGAACTGTTTCCTTTGAGCCAAGAGAGCAGAAATGGTTCAATTTAACAGGATGTGTGTGATACGCATCAAACCGGTTTGTAAACTAGAATGTGTGTGAAGACTGATAATAAGATAGACGATTGCTTATAATAAGACGTACGCGATATGCTCTGTCTACACAACATCTATTGGTCATAGGGCGACCGGCGATCATCCGGGTATGCCATAAGGATGCGAAGAGGCATCCTATATTAGCAAGGACTAGTTGTTCTACCAATAGCTCATCTAAGAGAACTGTCAAGTTAACTGTCCTCAGAATAGAGCAGCCATGAGATCGGTGACCGGACGGGAAGTTTCGATTTTGTTTTTGTTTTTTAACACATGTTAAAGAAGGTCTACCACATTAGTTTTTGACAATGTGCGATGCGTGGCATATAGTTGATCCATCCGACCTATTTGTGATGGAATAAGCCGTGTGTGTTATGGGGTGTAATTAACCACAGGGTCCTTGTTTTGATTATTGTTTTGTTTTTTAACACATGTTAAAGAAGGTCTATCGCATTACTTTTTGACAATGTGCGATACGTTGCATACAATTGATCCATACGACCTGTTTAAGAGGGAATAAGACATATGTGTTGTGGGCAAACGCTTTCTAGTATACAACTGTTTGCGATTGATGAATTCATCGCCGACGGGTTCCTTAGTGTGGTCCGTGTTCATCTGATCATCATCCACTTATTTTGCTAGCTCCATGTTCCTTATATGCAAAGTTTCCATTAATTGATGGCGTTTTATGAACACGCCAGTGTTTTCCGCCATGTCCTCACCTATTTCCCGCCACCCAGCGATATTGCCCATAAACCTAGGCAGCGCACGACGCACGGAGGCAACTAGTGCAGCCTGTAGCACATCCACCTTTTCCAAGCATGCCAACCCACCAAAGCGCCGCCTCTGCCATCAACCTCGTCCACAAGGAAAACAAGAAGGCGCCACATCCCGTCGAGGCCGAGGTGTCACGCCTAAGATGCGATTCCATCCCGATCACATGATAACTTCGTGACTGGCGCTCAGCATGATGGATATGATTACATGGTGCCATTACATACACAGATGGGGATACGTACAAGTCATACAATAGCCACATGAATACATCAACATCATACATGAAAAAAACAACGACATCCATCCTGCTATGCCTGGCTTCCGACCAGGAATCTAATCCAAGATTGACGAAGAAGAAGAAGAAAGAACTCCAACACAAGTAAACATCACTCTCACATCAAGTCATCGAAAACCTATACCTGCAAATATTGTTGTAGTATCTGTGAGCCATGAGGACACAACAATCTCATAACCATGGGTATCAAGACTAGCAAAGCTTAATTGGTGTGGATAGGATAAGTGGTGAGGTTGCAGCAGCGGCTAAGCATTGTATGGTAGCTAACTTACGATTCCAGAGAAAGATGAGAAGCAACGCAAACAGTCGCAAACTACTAATGATCACTAAGTGATCCTGCACTACCTATGAGTCAAACATAAGCCCACCGTGTTATCTTCTGAAATTGAAAAGAGACGGTCACGGTTAGTCACGTGGTTGGTGTATTTTATTTTGGGTTTTGTGTCAAATTCTCTACAACCGGACATTAACAAATTCCAATCAACCACATAACCGCGGGCATGGCCTTCGAAAGATCATAACCCTGCAGGGGTGTCCCAACTTAGCCCATCACAAGCTCTCATGATCAGCAGAGGTGAAACCTCTTATCGTAGGGACAACCAATTAGACTAGGAATCCCGGTGCACAAGACATTTCGACAATAGTAAAAAAAAGTCCAGCAAGACCTCCCGATGTGTCGACAATCCCAATAGGAGCAGCGTATCTCATTTTCAGGACACGACGGATGAGCTAAGCGTACAGTACTGAAGTCCTTCGATTGCCCTAGGAAGCCCATACAGTGCTCTAGTTTGGACCAGCACCATCAACACTGGCTCCCCTGTATTATGTAGAATAACGAACCTCGGGTAGCGCTAACTCCCTATGCGTCAAATTTATTATCATGTTTATTATGTTGGGCAAATGGTAAAACCAATGTTGGGCCTTGCTGGAGGAGTTTTATTCAAAGCGAACTGTCATGCAGGTCCCATAACCCCAACCATGTTAGGAACGCAAATTCAGGGAACATAACACCGGTTTATCATAACTCCAATGTTGGGCCTTGCTGGAGGAGTTTTATTCAAAGCGAACTGTCATGCAGGTCCCATAACCCCAACCATGTTAGGAACGCAAATTCAGGGAACATAACACCGGTTTATCATAACTTAAGGCGGCATGAGTGGAACAAAACACCAAGCAAAAGACCAAGCCTTCCACCCATTACCAAGTATATATGTGCATTAATTAAAGGAAGGGATATTGTGATATTACAACATATCCATGTTCTGAAATGGAGCAAACTTCATCTTCGTCTCCAACTAACAACACTATAAGAGGGGCTGAGCAAGTGGTAATATAGCCAAACAACGGTTTTTAGGAGGGTGGAAAAGTTATAGGTTGTTTCATGGCATATTGGGAGGCTTCATAACAAGTGATGGGTAGCATGACATATAGCGATAGCATCAAGACAACTAGCATAGCAATGATAGTACTGAGATTGAGGGTGACGGTCATCTTGCCCGATATCCCGCAAGGAAGAAGAACGAGTCCATGAAGAAGATGAAGCCATGTAGACGAACCAAGCGTAATCGAATGAATCCTGACGATCGCAACGAAACAGGAACTACCGAGAAGAAGCAAACAACATGGTAAACAGACAACACATAAACAACACATGATGCTCAACCAAGTATGATGCATGACAAGGCTACATGATGAAGAAAATATGCCCTAGAGGAAATAATAAAGTTGTTATTTATATTTCCTTATATCATGATAAATGTTTATTATTCATGCTACAATTGTATTAACCGGAAACTTAGTACATGTGTGAATACATAGACAAAACAGAGTGTCCCTAGTATGCCTCTACTTGACTAGCTCGTTGATCAAAGATGGTTATGTTTCCTAACAATAGACATGTGTTGTCATTTGATGAATGAGATAACATCGTTAGATAATGATGTGATGGACAAGACCCATCTGTTAGCTTAGCACTATGATCGCTTATTTTTATTGCTATTGCTCTCTTCATGACTTGTACATGTTCCTCTCACTATGATATTATGCAACTCCTAAATACTGGAGGAAAACTTTGTGTGCTATCAAACGTCACAACATAACTGGGTTATTATAAAGATGCCCTACAGGTGTCTCCGAAGGTGTTTGTGGTGTTGGCATAGATCAAGATTAGGATTTGTCACTCCGAGTATCAGAGAGGTATTTCTGGGCCCTCTCGCTAATACACATCATAATAAACCTTGCAAGAAAATGGCTAATGAGTTACTCACGAGATGATATATTACGGAACGTGTAAAGAGACTTTCCGGTAACGAGATTGAACTAGGTATGATTATACCGACGATCTAATCTCAGGCCATAAACATACCGATGACAAAGGCAACAACTTATGTTGTTATACGGTTTGACCGATAAAGATCTTCGTAGAATATGTAGGAGCCAATATGCGCATCCAGGTTTCGCTATTGTTTATTGACCGAAGATGTATCTCGGTCATGTCTACATAGTTCTCTAACCCATAAGGTCTGCACGCTTAACGTTCGATGACGATTGGTATTATGAGTTTATGTGTTTTGATGTACCGAAGGTTGTTCAGAGTCCCTGATGAGATCACGGACATGACGAGGAGTCTCAAAATGGTCGAGACATAAAGAATGATATACTCGAAGGTTACATTCGGACACTCGAAGGGTTCCGGGGGTCACCGGATAATTACAGGAGTACCGGGGAGTTATCGGAACCCCCGGGGGGCTTAATGGGCCTACATGGGCTTTAGTGGGAGAGAGAGAGGAGGCGGCCAAGAGGTGGGGCGCCCCCCCCCCCAAGCCCAATCCAAATTGGGAGGGCGGGCTGGCCCCCCTTTGCTTCTTCTCCTCTTCACCTTCCTTTCCCCTCCTAGTAGGACTAGGAAAGGGGGGAAACCTACTCCTAGTAGGAGTAGGAATCCCCCCTTGGGTCATGCCATAGGAGGCTGGCTGGCCCCCTCCTCCACTCCTTTATATAAGTGGCCAAGGGGCACCCCATAGACACACAAGTTGATTTCTTAGCCGTGTGCGGTGCCCACTCAACTATTACACACCTCGGTCATATTGTCGCGGTGCTTAGGCGAAGCCCTGCATCGGTAACTTCATCAACACAGTCACCATGCCGTTGTGCTGACGAAACTCTCCCTCGGCCTCATCTGGATCAAAAGTTCGAGGACGTCACCGAGCTGAAGTGTGCAGATCACTGAGGTGTCGTCCGTTCGGTGCTTGATCGGTTGGACCGTGAAGACGCTCGACTACATACACCACATTACTAAACGCTTACGCTTACGGTATACGAGGGTACGTGGACACACTCTCCCGCTCATTGCTATGCTTCTCCTAGATAGATCTTGCGTGTTGGTAGGAATTTTTTTTGAAATACTACGTTCCCCAACAGTGGCATGACGAGCCAGGTCTATGCGTAGATGATATGCATGAGTAGAACACAGTGAGTTGTGGACGATAATAGTCATACTGCTTACCAGTAGGTCATACATTGATTCGGCGGTATTGTGAGATGAAGCGGCCAAGACCAACATTACGCGTACGCTTACGCGAGACTAGGTTCACCGTTACGAGCACTTGTTGCATAAAGGTGACCGGTGGGTGTCTGTCTCTCACACTTTAGTTGAATCGAGTGTGACTATGACCGGTCCTTGTGAAGGTTAAAACAACACACTTGACGAAAAATCGTTGTGGTTTTGATGTGTAGGTAAGAAAGGTTCTTTCTAAGCCCGTAGCAGCCACGTAAAACTTGCAACAACAAAGTATAGGACATCTAACTTGTTTTTGCAGGGCATGTTGTGATGTGATATGGTCAAGACGTAATGAGTTATACGTTATTGTATGAGATGATCAGGTTTTGTAAATTATCGGCAACCGACAGGAGCCTTATGGTTGTCTCTTTATTGTATGAGTTGCAAAAGCCATGTAATCGCTTTACTTTATCACTATGAGTTAGCGATAGTCGTAGTAGCAATAGTTGGCGAGACGACCACGACGCTACGATGAAGATCATGGTGTCATGCCGGTGACGATGGAGATCATGACGATGCTCTGGAGATAGAGATCAAAAGCACAACATGATGATGGCCATATCATGTCAGATATTTTGATTGCATGTGATGTTTATCTTATTATGCTTCTTATTTTGTTTAGTACGGCGGCATCATTATAAGATGACCCCTTACAAAATTTCAAGGTACAAGTGTTCTCCCTGAGTATGCACCGTTGCCAAAGTTCGTCGTGCCAAGACACCACATGATGATCGGGTGTGATAAGCTCTACGTTCAAATACAACAAGTGTAAGATAGTTTTGCACATGCAGAATACTCGGGTTAAACTTGATGAGCCTAGCATGTACAGACATGGCCTCGTAACACTAGAGACCGAAAGGTCAAGCGTGAATCATATAGTGGATATTATCAACGTAAGATGTTCACCATTGAAAACTACTCCATCTCACATGATGATTAGACATGGTTTAGTTGATTTAGATCACGTGATCATTTAGATGACTAGAGGGATGTATATCTAAGTGGGGAGTTCTTTAGTAACATGACTAATTGAAATTTAATTTATTATGAACTTAGTCCTGATAGTTTTGGCATATCTATGTTGTTGTAGATCAATGGCCCGTGCTATCATTCCCTTGAATTTTAATGCGATCCTAGAGAAAGCTAAGTTGAAAGATGATGGTAGCAACTACACAGACTGGGTCCGTAACTTGAGGATTATCCTCATTGTTGCATAGAAGAATTATGTCCATGAAGCACTGCTAGGTGACATGCCTGTTGCAGGAGCAAGTCCGAACATTCTGAACGTCTAGCAAGCTCGTTCTTATGACTACTCGATAGTTCAGTGTGCCATGCTTTACGCCTTAGAATCGGGACTTCAAAGACGTTTTGAATGTAATGGAGCATATGAGGTGTTCCAAGTGTTCAAGTTAATATTTCAAGAAAATGCCCGAATTGAGAGATATGAAGTCTCCAATAAGTTCTATAGCTGCAAGATGGAGGAGAACAGTTCTATCAGTGAACACTTACTCAAAATGTCTGGGTACTACAATCACATGACTCAACTTGGTTGCAAAGTTGATGAAGATAGTGTTATTGATAGAGTTCTTCAATCACTGCCACCAAGCTATAAAGGCTTCGTGATGAACTATAATATGCAAGGGATGCAGAAGACTATTCCCAAGCTCTTCGCTATGCTGAAAGCTGTGGAGGTAGAAATCAGAAAGGAGCATCAAGTGTTGATGGTTAACAAGACCACTAGTTTCAACAAAAAGGGAAATAGAAAGAGGGGGAACTTTAAGAAGAATAGCAAGCCAGTTGCTAATCCCGTGAAGAAACCCAATTATGGAGCCAAGCCTGAAACTGAGTGCTTCTAGCGCAAAGGGACGGGACACTGGAAGCGGGACTGCCCCAAATATTTGGCGGATAAGAAGGACGGCAATGTGAACAAAGGTATATTTGATATACATGTTATTGATGTGTACCTTACTAATGCTCGTAGTAGCAATTGAGTATTTGATACTAGTTCGGTTGCTATTATTTGTAACTAGAAACAGGGGCTACGGATTAAATGAAGAATAGCTAAGGACGAGGTGACGATGCGCATGGGAAATGGTTCCAAAGTCGATGTGATCTCCGTGGGCTCGCTACCTCTACATATACATTCGGGGTCAGTTTTAGACCTAAATAATTGTTATTTGGTGCCAGCGTTGAGCATGAACATTATATCTGGATCTTTTTTGTTGCGAGACGATTATTCATTTAAATCAGAGAATAATCATTGTTCTATTTATATGAGTAATATCTTTTATGGTCATGCACCCTTGATGAATGGTCTATTTTTGTTGGATCTCGATTGTAGTGATACACATATTCATAATATTGAAGCCAAAAGATGCAAAGTTTATAATGATAGTGCAACTTATTTGTGGCACTGCCGTTTAGGTCATATTGGTGTGAAGTGCATGAAAAAACTTTATGCTGATGGACTTTTGGAATCACTTGATTATGAATCACTTGGTGCTTGCTAACCATGCCTCATGGGCAAGATGACTAAAAACTCTGTTCTCCGGAACAATGGAGGGAGCAAGTGACTTATTGGTAATAATACATAGTGATTTATGTGGACCAATGAGTGTTGAGGCTCGCGGCGGGTATCGTTATTTTTGGACCTTCACAGATGATTTGAGAAGATATGGGTATATCTACTTGATGAAGCACAAGTCTGAAACATTTGAAAAGTTCAAAGAATTTCAGAGTGAAGTAGAGAATCATCCTAACAAGAAAATCAAGTTTCTATGATCTGATCACGGAGACGAATATTTGAGTTACAAGTTTGGTCTTCATTTGAAAATTTTGGAATAGTCTCGCAACTCAAGCCACATGGAACACCATAGCATAATGGTGTGTCCGAACGTCGTAACCGTACTTTATTAGATATGGTGCAATATATGATATCTCTTACCGATTTACCACTATCATTTGGGATTATGCTTTAGAGACAGCTGCATTCACGTTAAATAGGGCACCATCTAAATCCGTTGAGACGACACCTTATGAACTATGGTTTGGCAAGAAACCCAAGTAGTCGTTTCTTGTAGTTTGGGGCTGTGATGCTTATATGAAAAAACTTCAACCAGATAATCTCGAACCCAAGTGGAGAAATGTGTCTTCATAGGATACCCAGAGGAAACTGTTGGGTACACCTTCTATCACAGATCCGAAGGCAAGATATTCATTGGTAAGAATGGATCCTTTCTAGAGAAGGAGTTTCTCTCAAAAGAAGTGAGTGGGAGAAAAGTAGAACTTGATGAGGTAATTGTACCTCCTCTCGAATTGGAAAGTAGTACATCACAGAAACTAGTTCCAGTGATTCCTACAACAATCAGTGAGGAAGCTAATGATGATGATCATGAAACTTCAAATCAAGTTAGCACTGAACCTCATAGGTCAACTAGTGTATGTTCCGCACCAGAGTGGTATGGTAACCCCATTCTAGAAGTCATGTTGCGAGACCATGATGAACCTACGAACTATGAGGAAGCGATGCTGAGCCCTGATTCCGAAAAATGGCTTGAGGCCATGAAATCTGAGATGGGATCCATGTACGAGAACAAAGTGTGGACTTTGGTTGACTTGCTCGATGATCAGCAAGCCATTGAAAATAAATGGATTTTTAAGAGGAAGACTGACGCAGATGGTAACGTTACTGTCCACAAAGCTTGACTTGTTGCGAAAGGTTTTCTTCAAGTTCAAGGAGTTGACTACGATAAGACCTTCTGACCTGTAGTGATGGTTAAGTCTATCCCAATCATGTTATCGAATGCCGCATTTTATGATTGTGAAATCTTGCAAATGGATGTCAAAACTGCATTCCTAGATGGATATCTCAAAGAAGAGTTGTATATGATGCAACCAGATGATTTTGTCGATCCTAATAGTGCTAACAAAGTGTGCAAGCTCCAGCGATCCATCTATGGACTGGTGCAAGCATCTCAGAGTTGGAGTATACGATTTCATGAGGTTATCAAAGCATATGGTTTTATATAGACTTAGGGTGAAGCCTGTATTTACCGGAAAGTGAGTGGGAGCACTACAAAATTTCTGATAAGTATATGTGAATGACATATTGTTGATCAGAAATGATGTATAATTTTCTGGAAAGCATAAAGCATTGTTTAAAAGGAGTTTTTCAATAAAATACCTCGGTGAAGCTGCTTACATATTGGGCACCAAGATCTATAGAGATAGATTAAGAGGCATGATAAGATTTTTCAATGAGTACATACCTTAATAAGATTTTGAAGAAGTTCAAAATGGATCAGTCAAAGAAGGCGTTCTTGCCCGAGTTGTAAGGTATGAAGTTGAGTAAGACTCAAAACCCGACCACGGCAATAGATAGAGAAAGAATGAAAGTCATTCGCTATGCCTCAGCCATAGGTTCTATAAAGTATGCCATGCTAAAATAAAGATGTTGTGTACCTTGCCATGAGTTTGGCAAGGAGGTACAATAGTGATCCAGGAGTGGATCATTGGATAACGGTCAAAATTATCATTAGTTACTGGATGACTAAGGAAATGTTTCTTGATTATGGAGGTGATAAAAAGTTTGTCGTAAAGAGTTACGCCGATGCAAGCTTTGACACTAATACAGATGACTCTAAGTAACAATCTGGATGCGTATTGAAAGTGGGAGCAATTAGCTAGAGTAGCTCCATGCATAGCATTGTAGACATCGAAATTTGCAAAATACATATGGATCTGAATGTAACAGACCCGATGACTAAACTTCTCTCACGAAGCAAAACATGATCACACCGAGTACTATTTGGGTGTTAATCACATGGTGATGTGAACTAGATTATTGACTCTAGTAAACCTCTTGGATGTTGGTCACATGGCGATGTGAACTATGGGTGTTATTCACGTAACAATGTGAACTATCGGTATTAAATCACATGGCGATTTGAACTAGATTATTGGCTCTAGTGCAAGTGGGAGACTAAAGAAAATATGCCCTAGAGGCAATAATAAAGTTGTTATTTATATTTCCTTATATATGATAAATGTTTATTATTCATGCTAGAATTGTATTAACCGAAAACTTAGTACATGTGTGAATACATAGACAAAACAGAGTGTCCCTAGTATGACTCTACCTGACTAGCTCGTTGTTCAAAGATGGTTATGTTTCCTAACCATAGACATGTGTTGTCATTTGATGAACGGGATCACATCATTAGATAACGATGTGAAGGACAAGACCCATCCGTTAGCTTAGCACTATGAGCGTTTAGTTTTATTGCTATTGCTTTCTTCATGACTTATACATGTTCCTCTGACTGTGAGATTAGGCAACTCCCAAATACCGGAGGAAAACCTTGTGTGCTATCAAACATCACAAAGTAACTGGGTGATTATAAAGATGCTCTACAGGTGTCTCCGAAGGTGTTTGTGGTGTTGGCATAGATCAAGTTAGGATTTGTCACTCCAAGTATCGAGACTGAATGAGTAAAGAGACTTGATGTCTCGAGACTGAACTAGGTATGATAAACCATGCAAGCAAATGACTAATGAGTTAGTCATGAGATGATATATTACGGAATGAGTAAAGAGACTTGCCGGTAACGAGATTCAACTAGGTACGATGATACCGACGATCGAATCTCGGGCAAGTAACATACTGATGACAAAGGGAACAACATATGTTGTTATGCAGTTTGACCGATAAAGATCTTCGTAGAATATGTAGGAGCCAGTATGAGCATCCAGGTTCCGCAATTGGTTATTGACCGAAGATTTGTCTCGGTCATGTCTACATAGTTCTCAAACCCGTAGGGTCCGCACGCTTAATGTTGGATGATGATTGGTATTATGAGTTTATGTTTTTTGATGTACCAAAGGTTGTTCGGAGTCCTTGATGAGATCACGTGCATGACGAGGTGTCTAAAAATGGTCGAGGCATAAAGATTGATATATTGGAATGTTATATCCGGACACCGGAAGGGTTCCGGGGATCACCGGATAAATACCGGAGTACTGGGGGGTTTTCAGAACCCCTCGGGGGCTTAATGGGTGTGGGGACCCCAACTCATAAGTCGTGATCAGCGAATGCACATGTACAGTGATTCCAGAGATCAATGCTCACTGAACACACATAAGCTGAATAACAAGAGTCTTACATCCATACATACCGTATTACACAAATTGTGACCATTATGGTCAAGTCTTGAGCGGAGATCTTCAATAACAACTTGGACCCATGCCATCTTCCTTAACCCTACAGGCATTCTGACTGGGAAGCGTCCTAGCTCACATGTTCGTCACCAAGAAATCTTCATCATATCTTGTTCTTTCATGCCCGGCCAATAAAATAACCAGTGGCAAGTCAATGAGTACTTTGAATGTACTCGCAAGCAACCCAAGTGTGATGACAGAATAATTATGCATGGCTCTACTGCTAAATTGGCAGTTTTGTGGAAAGCTAGTTTTTCATATGCAAGTATGATCAACACATAACAAGGACATGCATGCGTCTACAACAAGTATCAGGAGGTTACAGACATCAACATTGGGAAAGAGTAATGAACAACTCTTGCTCAAGCTCTTCGTGACTTTCTCACAAATCACGTCAACGGATTTACCCAAAATGTGTTGTTTTCCAGAAACTTAAGGACATAGTCTAAGAAGCACCACCTGACTGTCCTTGACAGTGGACATGGCTATTCGAATAGTTTGACACTCTACAAAGGTTGCACACTTTACCCACAAGAACCGGGGAACTTCCGTGTCCTCCACGAACCGCGGTACCTCAAGTACCCGGGGTAAGCACCCGATCACTATCATTCCCTAGACGACACTAACACAGAGTCCACTCGATTGGTAACAACCCCGTGCCAAACATTTCACATCTTAAAAATTGTGGAGCCTCTCTCCCATATTCATCTCATACCACAAGCACGGGCTACCAATGGTGTGTTCGATGCCCTGTAAAGACAGTCATGGCCGCCTATCCAAGCACGACCCCGTCCCGAGAGTGACCTCGAGTTACCCCCATCACTAGTAATGCGGGCACCATGCTAGTATCAGCCTAGGTAATCAATAATGCCCTTTCCCATATAAGGGTAGAATGGTTGCACATGTTTGGTTGGGACGGTAAACAAATCTTAAATCTAATCCATCTCGGTAAACAACACTTTCATCAAGCCTTGGTACACTACTTCTTCACCAAGTAGTGCCCTAGTTCCTCATCATCTCCCAGGGGCATTAGTGGCACCCACTAGGTTATTTGCAAGTATGTCAAACTACACTTGTTTCTTTCAATGCATAATCCTTATCCATTTATTGTAGCCAACTACTATAGCACATTTATACAACTCATCAACACAACTCTAAACATAATAGAGCTATGTACAATGCAAGTATCAATGGAGTATGCAACGGAGGCAAGCCTAGCAAGGTTGCCACTCAAGATATATCATGCACTCGATGAAATGATGAAAAATGCTTTCATGACAAAAAAGGGGTTCAACATGGTCAAAGGGCTGCTTGCTTTGTCCTTCCGAGTCTTCAAACCTTCTGGTCCTTCTCCAAGTACTCCGTTTATTTCGTTAACTAACGATGGAAAATCATAATAAGCAACACAACAAGGCAAAAATAAAAGTGCTCTGAAAATAGAAGTTGGACTTTCTAGGATACCTCTGGTCATATGAAAAATGACCAAGGTGGTTTCATAGGCATTGGATCAATGGATAGTTTGGAACATTTCAATATGAAGGATACAAGGGAATTAATGGATCGATAAGAAGTGTACAGAAGAATTATTTTGAAAAATGAGCAGAGGCACCCATTTAACAATGAATGATTTTAGAAGCAGCTAGGAGTTGGTTTCACTTGATTTGGAGTTCAAATGAATTTCCTATGATTTTGCAAAGTTGGCTATACATGGATAAATAGACCAATATTTGATGTGGTACAGAAAGTATTGGGAAAAATGTTCCAAAACTAAGTTAGGATCTTAGAAGTGCCTAGAAATTTGAATCAATGGATTTGGATCATCTATGAGCTCTCTGTGATTTTCTAAAGTTCATAACAGAAATGGAAAAATAGCATTTTGATAAATATTTGTGAATAGAATGTTTCTGCGAAAATGTGCAAATGGCACCATGTGATAGAGAATGATTTTATGAACACCTAGAAATTTGAATCATCAAATTTGGAGTTCATTTGAATTATTTATGGGTTTTTCTAGTTGTCTGGAAAAAGAAAAAGTAAAAGGGATGGGGCGGTTATACCTATATTGCGTATTGAGCGCAGTATAGCGCCGAAGCGCACCGGGCCGGCCCAGCTACACGGCCACGCGCAGAGAGCTAGGCGACGTCGAAGGCGCCTTTGGGCCAGGCGTCTTCACCGCAGGGACGCGGCTTCCATTGATGCCGTCCCCACTTATGCGCGGGCCTGGCCTTTGGGTCGCTTACAAGCGGGCTCCGTCTGGCAGGCTTGTCTTCCTCCTCCCGCTCGAACAGAGGCGAGGCAGGGGAGGCAGGGCCGAGCGCTCGCCGGCGTTGCCTCGTCGACTCGGGCCGTCTCCGGCGATGCCTCAGCCACCAGAATGACCACCGTGGAGAGGCGCTTCCAGCCATGGGTAACACGGATGCCGGGGAAGACCAGGTCAAGGAGAGCGCCGTCCGCGGCCGACGTGGCCGACGGCGATGGCCGGCACGGCGCTCAGGGCATCGAGAAGAGTAACAGGAGAGCGGGGGAGCTCTGTGGTGGCCATGGGGTTCGCCTAGTGGAGAAAGGAGGGAAGGAGGAGGCCTTATTCGCGGGAATTTGAAAGGAGGCCGGCGGCTCGGCTTTGGCCATGGAGGGGCAAGGAGGGCATGGGAAGGGTAGTGGGCAGGTTCAGGAGGTGAACGGGAGGTAGAGAGGGCCAAAGGAGTAGAGAGGGGGCTCGGGGGCGGCTTCAAATAGAAGGGGGCGAGGTGCATTATGGGTCGTGCGCCGATGAAGCCGCTGCCGTGGCTGGAGGCAAAGCTGGCTCTCCGAGGCGTGTCCAGGGCGTTCGTGGACGTGATCCAGGCCAAGGGAAATAGGAAAGGGGGAGCGGGGTGTGCCAGAGGCTCCGCGCGTGTGAGCTCACTCATTGGAGCTCTCGGGCGGGCGGTGCGTGTGCGAGAGGAGCAGCAGGAGGAAGGGGCCGACAGCGCTGCATGACACGGACGTCGAGGCAGCCTCGGGTGACACTAGGGGAAGGCTCGAGGTTGCCAGGCGCTGCGGATTGGCGGTGGCTACAGTGCGCCAGAGCACTGTAACGCGCTCTGGAGCACGCCAATTGCATGCCAGGGCATGTCTTTGGCTTGCAGGGCGCGGCCACTTTGTCTGGGGGTTCTGGGAGGTGTAAACAAATAAGTTTTGGCCTTGGATGCCCTGGTGACCCAATGGAAGAGGATAGAGGTTGAGGGAGAGATGAACATGGGCTGTCTAGAAGGGTAAAACGAGGGTTTTCACCCCTCAATCATTGAGCTGTGGCCATGGGAGAGTTACTGGAGTTAGAAGGGGTCTAGGAGATGCTGTGGTAAAAAGCCTAGCTCGAGGAGAACAAGGAAAGAGGTGAAAATATCTGTTTTGGAAAATCACCAGAAGGTGTTTGATGGTGTTTTGGGCAAGCAAACGATTCCCAATTGACATGAGACTTAACAGGATCAAATGGCATATAGAAATAGGGTATTCCACCTAGTTTGAGCTCATTTGAAGAAATTTTCCAATGTAACTTTGGTAAACCCTAGAAATCAGCAGAGATGACTTTTCCAAGATTTAGCCATGAAATTCATCCCTCCTTGATGCACCACTTGGTGTAGTGTCATCATTTGGGATTGTGATCATGTCCACAAAATTTGAGGTCACTAGTAAAAAGTTGGCAATGTAGAGTTGTTCAAATTTGGATCTGGTCAAAAAGGGTTTTGGGTCACTTAGATCAAGTTATGCTTCTCCAATACTTGTCCCATTTGGTCTAGATGCATAATTAGACCATTTTAGCATGTGCACCAAGTTTGAGAGCATTCGGACAAGTTTGGCAATGTAAAGTTGCTCAAATTTCAAAATGGACAGAAATGGTTTTGAGGGGATTTGATGATGTTTTCTTGATCTTCAATGCATGAGGCTTTGCAACATTATCAGATATGCCCATCTTGACATGATAGAATTTCCCTGGAATTTTTAGAGAATATATCGTTTGTAAATATTTCAAAAGCTTGAAATATCCAAAAAGGGTTTCTAAAGGATTTGCCCCATATTTTTAACATGACCATGTGTTGAAACTCTTATATATGGACAATATATGTCCTATGAGTTTCCCTGAATTTTGACAAATATTTTTGAAACAGTCAAATAATTTTTACCTATTAAAGACCATTTCTGGCCTAAATAAAAAGCCTTTAAAAAAAATATAAAAATAACTTTTAAAATTGTAATTTTGTGGTTTATGGGGGTCCTATACCTAATAGGATTCAAATATACTTTTTGAAAGATTTTTCACACCCTCAATAAGGTACTTGCAGTACAAACCTCATTTTAGGTGTTTTTGGAAAACTAATTTTAGAAAATACTATTTGGCCAAATTATTTTTATAAGAAAATACTATAATGTTCTATACACATGGCATAATCATTAGGAAAAGGTTTTGGATCAAGGAGATGAAGTATAAGTAGATCGTTTTCCTCTCGTCCTTGTTTTCCTCTCATCCCTGGCGGCTGGAACCCTAGCCGCCGCCCCTGGAGGCCGATCTTCCAACGTCGTTCTCCGGCGGCTCCCCTCCACCGGCGACCTCGGTTGTCGGTGGTGAGGGGGGTCACCGGATCCACGCGTGTGGATTGTTTTTTCTCTCATAGTCTAGGTTTTTAGGTTGTTCATTGTCTTTGCTTCGGCGGCGATGATGACAACGTTGAATAAAGATTCTTCGGATCCTTCCCTGTCAAGTCCATCGGTCCTATGGTTGGGGATGGATTTGGAAACCAGTCTGTTCAAGCAAGGATGGCCTGGCGGCGGCGGCATCCTCATGGTGGACCTGTGTCCTCGGGCTTGCCCCATCGTCGGCGTGGAGCTTGGGAGGTAGTCCAGGAGCGGATGCAGATTGTGGTCCGCATCGACGACATCTGGAAGACGGAGCATGTTCTGGGCTCGTGGTTCGTGGATGGCAGATATGGTTTCCTAGTTCGGCATTTTAGTCATGGTGGGGTGCTAGATCTGGAGTTCGATGGCGTGTCCGGGGTGTTTCCCCGGTCTGATTCGTTCAAGGGTAAGGGCTTCACTTTTGGTGAGCCACCTTGGAGGTCCGCAAAGCTGCATATCAGCGATGGAGCTGCGTCGAGCTTGGGTGAGAAGGTGATTCGTCATTCTTTTTCTTTGGTGGCTACTGTGGTGGTGCAGGAGGTAGGTGACGGGCATTGGTAGTGTCAAGCTCAGAGATGTTCTAATATCTTTTCAGTTTTGTCATGTCGGTCTTTACGTGACTTGTACTTTGTTCTTTATGATATGAATGAGACACGTATTACCATGCAAAAAAAAAGGAGATGAAGTATAAGAGTTGGATGATTTATTTGATTTTTATAGCACTTGCAAACAGCAAACAGAAAACCAATCAAGCAAGGTCAAAAACACTCAAAAGTTTTTTACCAAACCACATTTTAGCATGATAATTAGCTTAAGTGTTGTGGCATGAAAATCAGGGTGTGACAGACCTACCCCCCTTACAAGAATCTCGTCCCCGAGATTCCCAAACTAGGCGTGGAAAGGAATACGGAGACTTGGATATGGTGTAGTCTTCACTTCTTCTTGTAGGTTCTGCTTCCGAGTAGTGCTCCATGGAACCTTGAAGTACTTGGTGGTTTGGCTTCTCACATGTTTCCCATTTTGACGCAGGTTGCTGAGGGGTCTCTTGCATAGGTTAGGTTGGGCTAGATGTTAATGGCTCAGTGATCGATGTCCTTGCAGGGACCGGGCTACTTAGGAAGTTAAAAGTATTTCCAGAGTTGTGACTCGTGGAAAATTTGGTGCACGGTGGGTAACTCAGGTGGTAAATCTGGCTAGTAGCCATCTACTATTTGTCTTGCAGTGGTCTTGAAGAAGGTCGGGAAGTCTTGGTGTGAGCATCCCTTCGACATGGAAAAGCTTGGCTCCTTCGAGAGGACTGGCTTGTAGATACGCCCGGTCTTCGACGTAGAAGTTTACTTCTTGATGACGGTAGTTGGTGTAGTTCTTCCTTCTTGACATGGTAGTCTTCAAATGTCTTCTAACTAGCTGAACAGGCTTTTCCGTCTTCGGGTAGTCAAGTATGTTGCCAAATAATGATGACAACCGACTTGTCCAAGTACTCCATGAAGTCCATGGGGTACGCATGGTAGGCTGGGGTATTGGTGGTGGTTTGGGTTGACTATTGGCAACGGTCTTCTTGACCTAGAGTCAAGGCCCGCGGTCAGGATCTGACCATGTTGTGGTTTGGTGGGGCTTAAGGGTTTCATGGATTCTAGTGTCTGAGTGAACGTTTATTATCTTATCCTTAAGCACGGTTCTTGAGATGCCAGTAGTGCTATCTAGTCTTCTAAACAATTCACTTCATACCACCAAAAGCATCATCTCACATAGATCAACTCCAATCATCTCTCATGTTATAGATATCCTCATGGCTCCTTAGAGGAGCTCTAACAAAATCATACATGTCTACGATCCCCAAAACTCATATGTATGGCTACCCCTAAGAATCCATGGGTAGAGCATACAAGCTGCTAAGCTAGAATTAAACACCACAATCCAAGCGCTCATCCTATTCTTGCAAGGTTCAAGATAATGCATCTCTATTCTACGGAAACACGTCATATGCCACTCCAAGATCTTGTTTCCTTCCTATGGATCAACTCCAACAGCCCATTAACTTCCATCAATCACCACATAATCCAACAATTCTACAAATCCGATGTCTAAGGTGTTCCACAAGATCTAAAGTCCCTATAATACCCAAATACTTGGAAGGGCTATCCATTACTATAGTAAGTCCACCAAATTCCCACCATCATGGTCGAGTAAACTCCAAGGTCATGATTATATAAATCCCTAAATCAACTCCGACAAATAAACCAATCTCCTAGTTTGCCATTCACCGAGAAACATGGTATCATGATCAAGATCAATGGTCTAAATCCAATTTGCTCCAGACCATGTAGACATACTCTACATCTATACTCAACTATAATCACTTACTAAAATCCAAATCCATTATCCAACGAGAATTCCTACATTTTCCCCAAGTCATTCTCAAGATGTCAACTATCTTCTATCGATATCCCCTAGCAAGGTCAAATCCTTATACCTCCAATAATTTCAATTTGCGATCACAATTGCCCTGCAAATCCAAGTTACTCCGGGGCGAGGAAAGTTATGCTACTCTAATAATCATGATCCCACCAACATGAAAACCTCATAATCCATCAAGATCTCAGATAATTCCTCGAAGTCACTGATATAAAAGTCACCAAGTCATGTGTCCTCTATTCCTATATCCTCGATTTGGCCTCCCTTATGGCATCATCAGTTCTTGTGCTATATTAGGATGACAATGTGCTCACTCACTATGTCCACTAGTTCCTTTACGAACCCAGTGTTGTGCAAGGTTATAGAGGCTTAACTGGTTCTATTGTAATTCTATGGGTTAAGCACATGGTTAAGGATTCGTTCCGGGGTATCTGTGAAGTCTCGAAGGGTCTGGGGATGGGTTTCTAATCTTGAGGCGTAATCATAACTCTACGAGGTTGCACTCAGCCGAGGAGGCTACAGCAAAAATCTTCAGTGCCAGTTGGTTGCCGAGGTAGAATCCTTGGTGTATCTTGTCTGGCTTTGTCTTCAGTTGAGGAGACAGAAGAGAAGGAAAAAGTAGCATAGAGGAGGGGAATACCTAAAGGTGGTTCTATAGTGCAAGTGCAAACAAACAGGTGCAGAAAGGGCGAAGCAAGAGAAACAAGGTAAGGAAGATGATATAGTCGTGTACTTGTTGCCTAGGGCAAAAGTGCGACTTATATCAAAACACAAACAATAAAAACAAGCAACACACCATCATGGTTCTATTCGAACCATCATACGGACTCGACTACGCATAGGGGGTACACGACTCATCCTACCCTAGGGGTTCTCGAACTAGTAGCCGTGCCTTGTGCCTCGTGTAGTCTTCTAAGTTTTCCTCAGGTGTTGCTATATCCCTTGCATTTGTTTTATGAACGATCCGAGTTGAGCTTGAAGAATCTTCAACAACTTCTCGCCTGATGAGGGGATGTGGTGATGGTGTCTCCTCGTAGCTGGCGTTGACTTGGTCTCCTCTTGTCTTCTTAATCATAACGACCCCTTTTGTCTTCTAAGGTGCCGACGGTACTGGGTAGGAAATCCTTATGCAATGACAATAACAAGGCATAACAGAGGTCCAACATGTCGGTTACGTTGATGAAAACATCGACACCAAGAGCGGGGGACGAAGAGAACCGTTTTCCTGATCACTATAGTGAGGCGGACCAAATGGCGAGGTTCTCATCCACCGGTGGTCGCCGATACAACAACGGTAGTGACAGGATTACTCTATTAGCGATGTATATCATGATCTTGCATATCCTGTGCCCTGGTCATCGTAGGCTAAGGTTGCACCATCTTGGGGCAGTGTCAAGGGTATCATCATCTTCTAGGTCTTCATGTCCTCATTCCTCGAGGATGTATCTTCTGTTGGCATCGTCTTGTTGTGGTGTCGCCAATCTTGTGTTCAGAAGAGGTGAATGAGTGTTTGGCAAGGTGTACTCCTTCTAGGCTACCCACGATGATTACAAGGAATCTCGTGGTCAAGGGCATAGGGGTTCTAGCGACCAAAAGTTTTGAAGGGGAAGAGATTAATAAGGAAAGTATACCTCAGTTTTCGAAAAACCAAGGAGGGAGGAGAAGTATAGATAGTTTTGAAAATGAGCAATAGTTTTGAAAATAATTTTACCCTAACTAACGACCATGCTAACTAAGGCTTCCTACAGTCAGGATGGCTCTCATACCAGCTCTGTGGGGACCCCGACTCATATGTCGTGATCACCGAATTCACGTGTACAGTGATCCCAGAGATCAATGCTCACAGAACACACAGAAGCTGAATAACAAGAGTCTTACATCCATACATACCGTATTACACAAATTGTGACCATTATGGTCAAGTCTTGAGTATAAATCATCGCAGCGGAAATCTTCAATAACAACTTGGACCCATGCCATCTGCCTTAACCCTACAGGCATTCTGACTAGGAAGCGTCCTAGCTCGCATGTTCGACACCAAGAAGTCTTCAACATATCCTGTTCTTTCATGCCTGGCCAATGAAATAACCAGTGGCAAGCCAATGAATACTTCGAATGTACTCGCAAGCAACCCAAGTGTGATGACAGAATAATTATGCAAGGCTCTACTGCTATATTTGCAGTTTTGCCGAAAGCTAGTTTTTCATATGCAAGTATGATCAACACGTAACAAGGGCATGCATGCGTCTGCAACAAGTATCAGGAGGTTACAGACATCAACACTGGGAAAGAGTTATGAATAACTCTTGCTCAAGCTCTTCGTGACTTTCTGACAAATCATGTCAACATATTTACCCAAACTATGTTGTTTTCCCGAAACTTAAGGACATAGTCTAAGCACCACCACCCAACTGTCCTTGACCGTGGACATGGCTATTCGAATAGTTTGACACTCTGCAGAGGTTGCACACTTTACCCACAAGAACCGGGGAACTTTCGTGTCATCCACGACGCGCGGTACCTCAAGTACCCGGGGTAAGCACCCGATCACTATCTTTCCCTAGACCACACTAACATAGAGTCCACTCGATTGGTAACAGCCCCGTGCCAAACATTTCACATCTTAAAAATTGTGGAGCCTCGCTCCCATATTCATCTCATACCACAAGAACGGGGTACCAACGGTGTGTCCGGTGCCCTGTAAAGACAGTAAAGACCGCCGATCCAAGCACGACCCCGTCCCGAGAGTGAACTCGAGTCACCCCCGTCACTAGTAATTGGGAACCATGCTAGTATCGGCCTAGGTAATGAATAATGCGCTTTTCCATATAAGGGTAGAGTGGTTGCACATGTTTGGTTGGGACGGTAAACAAATCTCAAATCTAATCCATCTCTGTAAACAACACTTTCATCAAGCCTCGGTACACTACTTCTTCACCAAGTAGTGCCCTAGTTCCTCATCATCTCCCAGGGGCATTAGTGTCACCCACTAGGTTATTTGCAAGTATGTCAAACCACACTTGTCTCTTTCAATGCATAATCCTGATCCATTTAGAGTAGACAACTACTATAGCACATTTCTACAACTCATCAACACAACTCTAAACATAATAGAGCTATGTACAATGCAAGTATCTGAAGGAAATATGCCCTAGAGGCAATAATAAAGTTGTTATTTATATTTCCTTATATCATGATAAATTTTTATTATTCATGCTAGAATTGTATTAACCGGAAACTTAGTACATGTGTGAATACATAGACAAAATAGAGTGTCCCTAGTATGCCTCTACTAGACTAGCTCATTGATCAAAGATGGTTACGTTTCCTAACCATAGACATGAGTTGTCATTTGATCAACGGGATCACATCATTAGGAGAATGATGTGATGGACAAGACCCATCCGTTAGCTTAGCACTATGATCGTTTATTTTTACTGCTATTGCTTTCTTCATGACTTATACATGTTCCTATGACTATGAGATTATGCAACTCCCGAATACCGTAGGAACACCTTGTGTGCTATCAAACGTCACAATGTAATTGGGTGATCATAAAGATGCTCTACAGGTGTCTCCGAAAGTGTTCGTGGTGTTGGCATAGATCAAGACTAGGATTTGTCACTCCGAGTGTCAGAGAGGTATCTCTGGGCCCTCTCGGTAATGCACATCATAATAAGCCTTGGAAGCAAAAGACTAATGAGTTAGTCACGAGATGATGTATTACGGAACGAGTAAAGAGACTTGCCGGTAACGAGATTGAACTAGGTATAGAGATACCGACGATCGAATCTGGGGCAAGTAACATACCAATGACAAAAGGAACAATGTATGTTGTTATGCGGTTTGACCGATAAAGATCTTCGTAGAATATGTAGGAGCCAATATGAGCATACAGGTTCCGCTATTGGTTATTGACCGGAGATGAGTCTCGGTCATGTCTACATAGTTCTCGAACCCGTTGGGTCCGCACGCTTAACGTTTGATGACGATCGGTATTATGAGTTTATGAGTTTTGATGTACCGAAGGAGTTCGGAGTCCCGGATGAGAACGGGGACAAGACGAGGAGTCTCGAAATGGTCAAGACGTAAAGATCGATATATTGGACGACTATATTCGGACATCGGAAAGGCTCCGAGTGATTCGTGTATTTTTCGGAGTATATGGGCCTTATTGGGCCATACGGGAATAGAGGAGAAAGGCCAAAAGGAAGGAGGCGCGCGCCCCCCCTCTGGTCCGAATTGGACAAGGGGTGCAGCCCCCTTTTCCTTCTCCCTCTCCACCTCTTTCCTTCTCTCCTACTTCGAAAAGGAAAGGGGAATCCTACTAGGACTTGGGAGTCCTAGTAGGACTCCCCACACTTGGCGCGCCCCCTCTAGGGCCGGCCTCTCCCTTGCTCCTTTATATACGAGAGCAGGGGGCACCCTAGGACACACAAGTTGAATTGTTTTAGCCGTGTGCGGTGCGCCACTCCACAGAAACAAACCTCGGTCATACCGTTAAAGTGCTTAGTCGAAGCCCTGCGTCGGTAGATACATCATATCCGTCACCACGCCGTCGTGCTGACGAAACTCTCCCGTGAAGCTCAACTGGATCAAGAGCTCGTGGGACGTCATCAAGCTGAACGTGTGCTGAACGCGGAGGTGCCGTACATTCGGTGCTTGATCGGTTGGATCGCGAAGAAGTTCGACTACATCAACCGCGTCACTTGACGCTTCCGCTCCCGGCCTATGAGGGTACGTAGACACACTCTCCCTTCTCGTTGCTATGCATCTGGTAGATAGATCTTGCGTGATCGTAGGAAAATTTTAAAATACTACGTTCCCCAACAGTGGCATCATGAGCCAGGTCTATACGTAGATGATATGCACGATTAGAACACAATGAGTTGTGGGCGATACTAGTCATACTGCTTACCAGCATGTCATACTTTGCTTCGGCGGTATTGTGAGATGAAGCGGTCCGGACCGACATTACGCGTACGCTTACGCGAGACTGGTTTCACCGTTATGAGCACTCGTTGCTTAAAGGTGACTGGCGGGTGTCTGTCTCTCTCACTTTAGCTGAATCAAGTGTGGCTACGCCCGGTCCTTGTGAAGGTTAAAACATCACATACTTGACGAAACATCGTTGTGGTTTTTGTATGCGTAGGTAAGAACGGTTCTTGCTAAGCCCGTAGCAGCCACGTATAACTTGCAACAACAAAGTAGAGGACGTCTAACTTGGTTTTGCAGGGCATGTTGTTATGTGATATGGTCAAGACATGATTAGATATACGGTTTTGTATGAGATGATCATGTTTTGTAAAGTTATCGGCAACTGGCAGGAGCCATATGGTTGTCGCTTTATTGTATGAAATGCAATCGCCATGTAATTGCTTTACTTTATTACTAAGCGGTAGCGATAGTCGTAGAAGCAATAGTTGGCGAGATGACAATGATGCTACGATGGAGATCAAGGTATCGCGCCGGTGACGAAGGTGATCATGACGGTGCTTTGGAGATGGAGATCAAAAGCACAAGATGATGATGGCCATATCATGTCACATATTTTGATTGCATGAGATGTTTATCTTATTATGCTTCTTATTTTGCTTAGTTCGACGGTAGCATTATAAGATGATCCCTTACTAAATTTCAAGGTATAAGTGTTCTCCCTGAGTATGCAGCATTGCGAAAGTTCGTCGTGCCGAGACACCACGTGATGATCAGGTGTGATAAGCTCGTTCAAATACAACGGGTGTAAGCTAGTTTTGCACACGCAGAATACTCGGGTTAAACTTGACGAGCCTAGCATATGCAGATATGGCCTCGGAACACTGGAGACCGAAAGGTCGAGCGTGAATCATATAGTAGATATGATCAACATAAGATGTTCACAATTGAAACTATTCCATCTCACGTGATGATCGGACATGGTTTAGTTGATTTGGATCACGTGATCATTTAGATGAGTAGAGGGATGTCTATCTAAGTGGGAGTTCTTAAGTAATATGATTAAATTGAATTTTAATTTATCATGAACTTAGTCCTCGTAGTATTAGCATATCTATGTTGTAGATCAATAGCTCATGATGTTGCTCCCCGTTTATTTTTTATATGTTCCTAGAGAAAACTAAGTTGAAAGATGTTAGTAGCAATGATGCGGAATTGTTCCGTGATCTGAGGATTATCCTCATTGCTGCACAGAGAATTATATCCTTGATGCACCGCTAGGTGACAGAACTATTGCAGGAGCAGATGTAGACGTTATGAACGTTTTGACAAAAGCTCGGTATGACGACTACTTGATAGTTTAAGTGCACCATGCTTTACGGCTTAGAACCGGGACTTCAAAAACTTTTTGAACGCCACAGAGCATATAAGATGTTCCAAGAGTTGAAATTAGTATTTCATACCCATGCCGATGTCGAGAGGTATAAGACTTCTGACAGTACTTTGCCTACAAGATGGAGGAGAATAGCTCAACCAGTGAGTATGTGCTCAGATTGTCTGGGTACCACAATTACTTGAATCAAGTGGGAGTTAATCTTTCAGATAAGATAGTAATTGACAAAGTTCTCTAGTCACTATCACCAAGTTAGTAGAACTTCGTGATGAACTATAATATGCAAGGGATGATGAAAGGAATTCCCGAGCTCTTCGCGATGCTGAAGTCAGCGAAGGTAGAAATCATGAAAAAGCATCAAGTGTTGATGGTTAACAAGACAACTTGTTTCAAGAAAAGGTCAAAGGGATAGAAGGGGAACTTCAAGAAGAATGACAAGCAAGTTGTCACTCCCATGAAGAAACCCAAAGCTAAAACTCAAGCCTGAAACTAAGTGCTTCTACTGCAAAGGAAATGGTCACTGGAAGTGGAACTTCCCTAGATACTTGGCGGATAAGAAGGATGGCAAAGTGAACAAAGGTATATTTTGATATACAGATTATTGATGTGTACTTTACTAGTGTTCATAGCAACCCCTGGGTATTTGATACCGGTTCAGTTGCTAAAATTACTAACTCGAAACGAGAATTGCAGAATGAATAGAGACTCGTTAAAGGTGAAGTGACGATGTGTGTTGGAATTGGTTCCAAGATTGATATGATCATCATCGCACACTCCCTATACTTTCGGGATTAGTGTAAAACCTAAATAAATGTTATTTGGCATTTGCGTTGAGCATGAATATGATTTGATCATATTTGTTGCAGTACGGTTATTCATTTAAAGTCATAGAATAATTGTTATTCTATTTACATGAATAAAACCTTCGATGGTCATACACCCAATGAAAATAGTTTGTTGGATCTCGATCGTGGTGATACACATATTCATAATATTGAAGCCAAAAGATGCAAGGTTAATAATGATAGTGCAACTTATTTGTGGCACTGTCGTTTAGGTCATAATGGTGTAAAGCGCATGAAGAAAATCCATAGTGATGGACTTCTGGAATCACTTGATTATGAATCACTTGGTGCTTGCGAACCATGCCTCATGGGCAAGATGACTAAAACTCCGTTCTCCGGAACAATGGAGCGAGCAACAGATTTGTTGGAGATCATACATATAGATGTATGTGGACCAATGAGTGTTGAAGCTCGCGGCGGGTATCGTTATTTTCTGACCTTCACTGATGATTTGAGAAGATATGGGTATATCTACTTAATGAAGCACAAGCCTGAAACATTTGAAAAGTTCAAAGAGTGGAGAATCATCGTAACAAGAAAATAAGAGTTTCTACGATATGATCGTAGAGGTAAAATATTTGAGTTAGCGAGTTTGCCCTTCAGTAAAAAGAATGTGAAATAGTTTCACTACTAACGCCACCTGGAACACCATAGTGTAATGGTGTGTCCGAATGTCGTAACCATACTTTATTAGATATGGTGCAATCGATGATGTCTCTTACCTATCTACCACTATCCCTTTTGGGGTTATGCATTAGAGACAGCTACATTCACGTTAAATAGGACACCATCTAAATCCGTGGAGATGAGACCGTATGAACTGTGGTTTTACGAGAAACCTAAGCTGTCATTTCTTTAAGTTTGGGACTGCGATGCTTATGTGAAAAAGTTTCAACATGATAAGCTCGAACCCAAATCGGAGAAGTAAATCTTCATAGGATACCCAAAAGAAACTGTTGGGTACACCTTCTATCACAGATCCGAAGGCAAGGTCTTTGTTGCTAAAAGTGGATCCTTTCTAGAGAAGGAGTTTCTCTCGAAAGAAGTGAGTGAGAGGAAAGTAGAACTTGATGAGGTAATTGTACCTTCTCCCGAATTGGAAAGTGGAACATCACATAAACTAGTTCCAGTGATTCCTACACCAATTAGTGAGGAAGCTAATGATGATGATCATGAAACTTCAGATCAAGTTTCTGCTGAACTTCGTAGATCAACCAGAGTTCGTTCCGCATCAGAGTGGTACGGCAACCTGGTTCTAGAAGTCATGTTACTGTACCATGATGAACCTATGAACTATGAGGAAGCGATGATGAGCCCAGATTCCGCAAAATGGCTTGAGGCCATGAAATCTGAGATGGGATCCATGTATGAGAACAAAGTGTGGACTTTGGTTGACTTGCCCGATGATCGGCAAGCCATTGAAAATAAAAAGATCTTCAAGAGGAAGACTAACGCTGATGGTAATGTTAGTGTTTACAAAGCTCGACTTATTGCGAAAGTTTTTCAACAAGTTCAAGGAGTTGACTACGATGAGACTTTCTCACCCATAGCGATGCTTAAGTCTGTCCGAATCATGTTAGCAATTGCCACATATTATGAAATCTGGCAAATGGATAACAAAACTACATTCTTTAATGGGTTTATTAAAGAAGACTTGTATATGATGCAACCAGAATGTTTTGTCAATCCTAAAGGTGCTAACAAAATGTGCAAGCTCCGGCGATCCATCTATGGACTGGTGCAAGCATCTCGGAGTTGGAATATACGCTTTGATAAGTTGATCAAAGCATATAGATTTATACAGACTTGCGGTGAAGCCTGTATTTACAAGAAGTGAGTGGGAGCACTACAACCTTTCTGATAAGTATATGTGAATGACATATTGTCGATCGGAAATGATGTAGAATTTTCTAGAAAGCATAAAGGAGTGTTTGAAAGGAGTTTTTCAAAGAAAGACCTTGGTGAAGCTGCTTACATATTGGGCATCAAGATCTATAGAGATAGATCAAGACGCTTGATAAGACTATCGATGAGTACATACCTTGATAAGATTTTAAAGTAGTTCAAAATGGATCAGTCAAAGAAGGAGTTCTTGCCTGACTTGTAAGGTGTGAAGTTGAGTAAGACTCAAAGCCAGACCACGGCAGAAAAATATAGAGAGAATGGAAGTCATTCCCTATGCCTCAGCCATAGGTTCTATAAAGTATGCCATGCTGTGTACCAAAAATGTTGTGTACCTTGCCATGAGTTTATCAAGGGGGTACAATAGTGATCCAGGAGTAGATCACTGTACAGCGGTCAAAATTATCCTTAGTAACTGGATGACTAACGAAATGTTTCTCGATTATGGAGGTGATAAAGAGTTTGTCGTAAAGGGTTACGCTGATGCAAGCTTTGACACTAAATCCAGATGACTCTAAGTATCAATCTGGATGTGTATTGAAAGTGGGAGCAATTAGCTAGAGTAGCTCTATGCAGAGCATTGTAGACATAGATATTTGCGAAATACATACGGTTCTGAATGTGACAGACCCGTTGACTAAACTTCTCTCACAATCAAAACATGATCACACCTTATTACTCTTGGGTATTAATCACATAGCGATGTGAACTAGATTATTGACTCTAGTAAACCCTTTGGGTGTTGGTCACATGGCGATGTGAACTATGGGTGTTATTCACATAACGATGTGAACTATCGGTATTAAATCACATGGCGATGTGAGCTAGATTATTGACTCTAGTGAAAGTGGGAGACTGAAGGAAATATGCCCTAGAGGCAATAATAAAGTTGTTATTTATACTTCCTTATATCATGATAAATGTTTATTATTCATTCTAGAATTGTATTAACCGGAAACTTAGTACATGTGTGAATACATAGACAAAACAGAGTGCCCCTAGTATGCCTCTACTAAACTAGCTCATTGATCAAAGATGGTTATGTTTCCTAACCATAGACATGAGTTGTCATTTGATCAATGCGATCACATCATTAGGAGAATGATGTGATGGATAAGACCCATCCGTTAGCTTAGCACTATGATCGTTTAATTTTACTGCTATTGCTTTCTTCATGACTTATACATGTTCCTATGACTATGAGATTATGCAACTCCCGAATACCGTAGGAACACCTTGTGTGCTATCAAACGTCACAACGTAACTGGGTGATCATAAAGATACTCTACAGGTGTCTCCGAAAGTGGTCGTGGTGTTGGTATAGATCAAGACTAGGATTTGTCACTCCGAGTGTCGGAGAGGTATCTCTGGGCCCTCTCGGTAATGCACATCATAATAAGCCTTGCAAGCAAAAGACTAATGAGTTAGTCATGAGATGATGTATTACAGAACGAGTAAAGAGACTTGCCGGTAACGAGATTGAACTAGGTATAGAGATACCGACGATCGAATCTCGGGCAAGTAACATACCAATGACAAAAGGAACAACGTATGTTGTTATGCGGTTTGACCGATAAAGATCTCCGTAGAATATGAGCATCCAGGTTCCGCTATTGGTTATTGACCGAAGATGAGTCTCGGTCATGTCTACATAGTTCTTGAACCCGTAGGGTCCGCACGCTTAACGTTTGATGACAATCGGTATTATGAGTTTTGATGTACCGAAGGAGTTCGGAGTCCCGGATGAGATCGGGGACATGACGAGGAGTCTCGAAATGGTCGAGACGTAAAGATCGATATATTGGACGACTATATTCGGACATCGGAAAGGTTCCGAGTGATTCGGGTATTTTTCGGAGTATATGGGCCTTATTGGGCCATACGGGAATAGAGGAGAAAGGCCGAAAGGAAGGAGGCGCGCGCCCCCCTCTGGTCCTAATTGGACAATGGGTGCAGCCCCCTTTTCCTTCTCCCTCTCCACCTCTTTCCTTCTCTCCTACTCCGGAAAGGAAAGGGGAATCCGACTAGGACTTGGGAGTCCTTGTAGGACTCCCCACACTTGGCGCGCCCCCTCTAGGGCCGGCCTCTCCCTTGCTCCTTTATATACGAGGGCAGGGGGGCACCCTAGGACACACAAGTTGAATTGTTTTAGCCGTGTGCGGTGCCCCCCTCCACAGAAACACATCTCGGTCATACCGTTGCAGTGCTTAGGCCAAGCCCTGCGCCGGTAGATACATCATATCCGTCACCAGGCCGTCGTGCTGACGAAACTCTCCCGTGAAGCTCAACTGGATCAAGAGCTCGTGGGACGTCATCAAGCTGAACGTGTGCTGAACGCAAAGGTGCCGTACGTTCGGTGCTTGATCGGTTGGATCACGAAGAAGTTCGACTACATCAACCGCGTCACTTGACACTTCCGCTCCCGGTCTACGAGGGTACGTAGACACACTCTCCCCTCTCGTTGCTATGCATCTGGTAGATAGATCTTGCGTGATCGTAGGATTTTTTTTAAAATACTACGTTCCCCAACAATATCAGCGGGGTATGCAACGGAGGAAAGCTTAGCAAGGTTGCCACTCAAGATATATCATGCACTCGATGAAACTATGAAAAATGCTTTCGTGACATAAAAGGGGTTCAACATGGTCAAAGGGCTGCTTGCCTTGTCCTTCCATGTCTTCAAACCTTCTGGTCCATCTCCAAGTACTCCATTTATTTTGTCAACTAACGACGGAAAATATCATAATAAGCAACACAACAAGGCAAAAATAAAAGTGCTCTAAAAATAGGAGTTGGACTTTTCTAGGATACTTCTGGTCATATGAAAAATGACCAAGGTGGTTTCGTAGGTATTGGATCAATGGATAGTTTGGAACATTTCAATATGAAGGATACAAGGGATTTAATGGATCCATCAGAACTGTACAGAAGAATTATTTTTAAAAATGAGCAGAGGCACCCATTTAACAAGGAATGATTTTAGAAGCAGCTAGGAGTTGGTTTCACTTGATTTGGAGTTCAAATGAATTTCCTTGATTTTGCAAAGTTGGCTATACATGGATAAATAGACCAATATTTGATGTGGTACAGAAAGTATTGGGAAAAATGTTCCAAAACTAAGTTAGGATCTTAGAAGTGCCTAGAAATTTGAATCAATGGATTTGGATCATCTATGAGCTCTCTGTCATTTTCTAAAGTTCATCACATAAATGGAAAAATAGCATTATGATAAATATTTGTGAATAGAATGTTTGTGCAAAAATGTGCAAATGGCACCATGTGATAGAGAATGATTTTATGAACCCCTAGAAATTTGAATCATCAAATTTGGAGTTCATTTGAATTATTTATGGGTTTTACAAGTTGTCCGGAAAAAAAAGGAAAAGGGAAGGGGCGGTTATACCTATACTGCGTACTGAGCGCAGTATAGCGCCGAAGTGCACTGGGCCAGCCCAGCTGGACAGCCACGCGCAGAGAGCCAGATGACGTCAAAGGCGCCTTTGGGCCAGGCGTCTTCACCGCAGGGACGCGGCTTCGATTGATGCCGTCTCTACTTTTTCGCTGGCCCGGCCTTTGGGTCGCTTACAAGCGGGCCCCGCCTGGCAGGCTTGTCTTCCTCCTCCCGCTCGAACAAAGGCGAGGCAGGGGAGGCAGGGCCGAGCGCTCGTCGCCATTGCCCTGTCGACTAGGGTCGTCTCCGGCGATGCCTCGGCCACCGAAATGACCAGCGTGGAGAGGCGCTTCCTGCCATGGGTAACACGCATGCCGGGGTAGAGCAGGTCAAGGAGAGCGCCGTCCGCGGTGGACGTGGCCGACGGCGATGGCCGGCACGGCGCTCAGGCCATCGAGAAGAGTAACAGGAGAGCGTGGGAGCTCCGTGGTGGCCATGGGGTTCGCCTAGTGGACAAAGGAGGGGAGGAGGAGGGCTTATTTGCGGGAATTTGAGAGGAGGCCGGCGGCTCGGCTTCGGCCATGGAGGGGCAAGGAGGGCATGGGAAGGGTAGTGGGCAGGTTCAGGAGGTGAACGAGAGGTATAGAGGGCCAAAGGAGTAGAGAGGGGGCTCGGGGGCGGCTTTAAATAGAAGGGGGCGAGGTGCATTATGGGTCATGCGCCGGTGATGCCGCTGCCGTGGCTAGAGGCAAAGCTAGCTCTCTGGGGCGTGTCCAGGGCGTTTGCGGACGTGATCCAGGCCATGGGAAAAAGGAAAGGGGGAGCGGGGCGTGCCAGAGGCTCTGCGCGTGTGAGCTCACTCACTGGAGCTCTCGGGCGGCCGGTGCGCACGCGAGAGGAGAAGCAGGAGGGAGAAGGAGGAAGGGGCCGAGAGCATTGCATGACACGGGCGTCGAGGCAGCCTCGGGGGACACAAGGGGAAGGCCCGAGGTGGCCAGGCGCTGCGCATTGGGGGTGGCTACAGTGCGCCAGAGCATTGTAGCGCGCTCTGGAGCACGCCAATTGCATGACAGGGCATACCTTTGTCTTGTAGGGCGCGGCCACTTTGTCTGGGGGTTTTGGGAGGTGTAAACAAAGAGGTTTTGGCCTTGGATGCCCTGGTGACCCAATGGAAGAGGAGAGAGGTTGAGGGAGAGATGAACATGGGCTGTCTAGAAGGGTAAAATGAGGGTTTCCGCCCATCAATCATTGAGCTCTGGCCATGGGAGAGTTACTGGAGTTAGAAGGGGTCTAGGAGATGCTGTGGTAAAAAGCCTAGCTCGAGGAGAACAAGGAAAGAGGTGAAAATATCTATTTTGGAAAATCACCAGAAGGTGTTTGATGGTGTTTTGGGCAAGGAAACGACTCGCAATTGACATGAGACTTAACAGGATCAAATGGCATATAGAAATAGGGTATTCCACCTAGTTTGAGCTCATTTGAAGAAAGTTTCCAATGTAACTTTGGTAAACCCTAGAAATCAGCAGAAATGACTTTTCCAAGATTTAGCCCTGCAAATCATCCCTCCTTGATGCACCACTTGGTGTAGTGTCATCATTTGGGGTTGTGATCATGTCCCCAAAATTTGAGGTCACAAGTAAAAAGTTGGCAATGTAGAGTTGTTCAAATTTGGATCTGGTCAGAAAGGGTTTTGGGGCACTTAGATCAAGTTATGCTTCTCCAATACTTTTTCCATTTGGTCTAGATGCATAATTAGACCATTTTATCATGTGCACCAAGTTTGAGAGCATTTGGACAAGTTTGGCAATGTAAAGTTGCTCAAACTTCAAAATGGACAAAAATGGTTTTGAGGGGATTTGATGATGTTTTCTTGATCTTCAAGGCATGAGGCTTTGCAAGATCATCAAATATGCCATTCTTGACATGATAGAATTTCCTTGAAGTTTTAGAGAATATTTCCTTTGTAAATTTTTCAAGAGCTTGAAATATCCAGAAAGGGTTTCTGAGGGATTTGCCCAATATTTTGAACATGACCATGTGTTGAAACTCTTATATATGGACACTATATGTCCTATGAGTTTCCCTGAATTTTGACAAAAAAAATTTAAACAGTTAAATAATTTTTACCTATTAAAGACCATTTATGCCCTAAATAAAAGGCCTTTAAATAAAATATAAAAATAACTTTTAAAATTATAATTTTGTGGTTTATGGGAGTCCTATACCTAATAGGATTCAAATATACTTTTTGAAAGATTTTTTACACCCTCAATAAGGTACTTGCAGTACAAACCTCATTTCATGGGTTTTTGGAAAACTAATTTTAGAAAATTCTATTTGGCCAAATTATTTTTATAACAAAATACTATACTATTCTATACACATGACATGATCATTAGGAAAAGGTTTTGGATCAAGGAGATGATTTATTTGATTTTTAGAGCACTTGCAAACAGCAAACAGAAAACCAATCAAGCAAGGTCAAAAAACTCAAAAGTTTTTGCCAAACCACATTTTAGCATGATTATTAGCTTAAGTGTTGTGGCATGAAAATCAGGGTGTGACAATGGGCCTAGTAGGAGTAGGAATGCCCCCTTGGGGCGTGCCATAGGAGGCCAGTCGGCCCCTCCTCCACTCCTTTATATACGTGGCCAGGAGGCACCCCATAGACACACAAATTGATTTCTTAGCCGTGTGCGGTGCCCCCTCCACTATTACACACCTCAATCATATTGTCGCGATGCTTAGGCGAAGCCTTGCATCGGTAACTTCATCAACACTGTCACCACGCCGTCGTGCTGACGAAGCTCTCCCTCGGACTCAACTAGATCAAGAATTCGAGGGATGTCACCGAGCTGAACGTGTGCAGATCATGGAGGTGTCGTGCGTTCGGTGCTTGATTGGTTGGATCGCGAAGACGTTCAAGTACATCAACCACGTTACTAAACGCTTCCCCTTTCGGTCTATGAGGGTACGTGGACACACTCTCCCGCTCGTTGCTATGCTTCTCCTAGATAGATCTTGCGTGTTGGTAGGATTTTTTTTTGAAATACTACGTTCCCCAAGACATGATGCTACTCATGGAAAGAGATGATGTATACAAGAACAACACAACCAAGCAAGTTTAAATGAGTCCGGAAACAACAAATAACAATTCTGGTAAGTCCTGGTATGCAAATTTCTAAATTGGTCAAGATCTGAACAAACCTTAAGTTTGAGTTGTTAAACATCAAGTTAAGATTCACCATGATGATCTACACGAATTTCTAGTCAAGTTACATATAAAGTTCACTTAATTCGGAGATACGGCCTAGACGATATGAGCAAAACAAATCAAACATGGCATTGATGCAAAATGCATTCCAGCATCGAGCAAACATCTCAAAACATGGATGCAACATGACATGATGCATCTACATGCAAAACCAGGCAAGTTTCATATAAAGCACGCTCAAATCGAAGCAACGGATCAACACATACACACGAAACAAGTTTAAAGGACAAGCTGTCCAAAACAGCAACTAGGCATATTGCGAGCATCAAAACAACATGCTATTTGTACAAGATAGGAACAAACATGGCATGCACTCAAATTATATATAACATGCTTCGAATATCAAGAATGATCAGGTTCATAGGAATCAAGAATAATCCAACATGATCAATGGAACAAGCTACTTTATATCACAGATTATGAATTTGGAGGCACATAACAGCAAGCATATCAATCCTAATAAGCATGCAAAGATCATGAACATGTAGTAGGCATGTCATACTCCAAATAACTCTAGTGGCACAACTCCATAAGATGCATAGATTGATTACAATGAGCTTTGCCAAATGCAACATGATGTTAACAAGCTGACACAAACATTTTCAAGCAAGTTGAGAACAAGGAAACAAGACGCTACAACAAACTATAATTGCAAATAGGGGCATCGATGGATAGATCATAACATGCACTTCAAGACAAGCTCACTGTACATCTCTAACTATGCATAGATTTGACTATAGCGTCAAGTAAACATCAAACAACGAGTAGGTCACTTTGCAAGCTTGTTGCAATCACCACATGGCTTATCATGAAAAGTGGAATACACCATTGAAAATATGACATGGTTGTGCTCCTAAAACATGTAGACATCATGCTCAAACAAAAATCACTCAAAAAGATATGAAAAAGACCAAAGGGTAACTTATAACAGTTTTCATCACTTAACAACAACATGCACTTTTGAAACAGAGGTTAATATGTCTAAATGGATCCTAGCTTGTACGAAAATGCAATCATCATGTAGATCACTCTGAGTTGAACATTTTGATACATCATACACCCAAAACGGAGCTAGAAGCAAAAAGTTATGCCATGGTAAAGATGCACACATATTATGATATTTTAGGGACTTAGCCGTTTACAGTAAAAAAACAGAGTACGAGTAACTTAGCTAATATTCACACGAGCAGGGAATAGCTGCTGGGCTGGCTGCTCAACTAGCGGGCTCGGCCCAAGTCGGCGAGGCATGCCTGCGTGGGGGCACGGAAGCTATGCCGGCTTGACAGGCCCGGTTGGCATTGGCGTCGCCCACCTCTGAACAAGGACGACGCACGGCGGCGCGGCAGCACAGCTACTCTGGCAAGGCGACAACCACGAAGGGGCGCAGGATACGTGGATCGGGGAGGCGACTACCGGATTCAGGGTGGGGTCGTCGGACCTGGATGCGCGCGTGGAGTAGGCGGCGGTAGGAGCTCCTGCAGTGGCTTGGATCCATGGCGCAGGGACGCGGGGCTGCACTGCAGGGGCTCTGGCGACGCGTTGCGGCATGGGTGCCGGCTGGTGTCGCCAAGCCTGGGTCTCCGGCGAGAGGCGGCAGGCGCATGGTGTTGGGGTGAAGCACGTCGGTGGGAGGCTTGGTCAAGGATAGGTAGGAGGAGGAGCGTTCTACTAGGAAAAGGGATGCTAGTGGTGCACCTGTTTTCGCTACTAATGGCGCACTACAGGTGCGCCACTAGCACCATGCCATTAGATTTTTTTTACTAATGGCGCACCACTGGTGCGCCATTAGTATAGCCCACGGCGCGCCATTAGTATTTGGTATACAAATGGCGGACCACATGGAAGTGCGCCATTAGTAACAATTTTTTAAAAAAAAATCAGATTTTTTTTCAAATTTTTTTATTTTTATTTTTCGTTTTTTCTTAATCTCAGGTCACTATGGCTTAATCTTGGGTCAATATGCTTAATCTCAAGTCAAATTGCACTCAGTGGTCAAACTTCCCGGAAGATCACCCATCCTCACACTACTCCAGGTCAAGCACGCTTAACTTCGCAGTTCTATCCAACCCCAGCACCAACTCACTTCACAAGCACTTGTTGATATATCTATCATATCAATCTATTAAACCTTCTTGATGTCTAGGACTTTGTTCATGTTCATGAGTATGATGAAATTTTTAAAAAATATTTCAAACTTCCCGGTCATATTACGTATCATATTTTGAAAAAAAATTGATTTTTTTTCGAAACCAATTTTTTATGTTACTAGTGGCGCACCTAGCAAACAGTGCGCCACTAGTAAGTTTGAATTTTTTTCCATTTTTTTCCTCTAGATCTTAAAAGCCCCGTAACTTTTTCTCTGTTAGGTTTTTGGGGATTTTGAAAATGTTTAACGGGGTACCCCTAGTTAAATTTGGATGTAACTTTTCGAGTAGATGATTTTTCATATAAAAAACTTTTTAATCCGAGTTCGTATGCAAAAGTTATGCCCATTTTACAAATTCCAGAGATATTTTGCAAATAAAGTCGAAATTCATATTTGTAAATTTTCCCAACAAGGATACCACATATCACATGGAAAACTTATTTTCTTTTTTTGACATTTCCATCATTTTCTTTTATTTTATTTTTAAACTGAAAAGACAGTCCACTTGGGGGGGGGGGGCATTCGGTGAAATTTTTGGGCCAAGTTAGTAATGGCGCACCATGGGAGTGGTGTGCCATTAGTATATAGTAGTGGCGCACCACATGTCTATTACGCCATTAGTGGCCATATCATCTATAGCCCTTTTCCTAGTAGTGGCGAGGAGGCGGGGACACGGGTGCGAAGGCGCCGTGGCTACGGTGGCGGTGCGTTTCGGGCCCCGATCGGCCTCCCAGGGCCCGATCTCGGACCTGGCGGGCCTTGTGGGATGTGGAGGGAGACAGGGGCGACGTGGCAGCGCGTGGGTGGAGGGAAGCGGGAGCTGGGTGGCGGCGCGGTGAGCGGGGGCGCGACAAGTGGCGGGGCTGGATCGACCGGGCACTGAAATTGAGGAGGAAGACAGCAGGGGCTGTGGGGGAAGGATGGGGTAGGTAGTTTTAGGCCATTTTTGGACGAGGGAGAGCTGCTAAAATAGGAAAGGGGCTAGGGTTGGGGGTTTTATCATCTGTTTTTGGACCGTTCGATCGCCATCGGACAGTCCGGAGCGGAGGGGGTATGTCGGCGGGCTAGTGGGTTGTGTAGAGAGTGATGGGCTGAGAGGAGAGAAGAGAGAAAGGCCCGGCTATGGTTTTCGGACACCGAAAACATCCACCATTAGACCGATAATGGTACCGCTACGAATAATGGTTGGGCTATCAAACGGTCTCCAAATGCGATGAAATTTGGCAGGCGGTCTGCTTACACTATAATAAGACCACACTCCAAGTTTCAACCCATTCCGAGAATATTTTTAGGCCACTTATAAAATAAATATTCGGAGGTGTCGCGGGCGCGTGCGAGTGTGTCTGGGCTCAGAATGGACAACGGAGAGACCCGGCAACTACAAAACGGATGCATGTTTTGAAAAGCATGCAGATGAAATGCACATGATCACATGGCAAAGTGCAACACACAAGCGAATGACATAGCAACGCCAATGAATAAAAGGAAGACATCTGGCGCATCGGTCTCTGGGTGTCACACGAGGCGCTCCTCGGCAACGTGATGGACAACACTGCCATGCGCGTCATTTCCAGGGTTGAGAAGTCCCTTGTGCATGGCACTTGAGCATCATGGATCAAGATAGGCATGTCAGCACCGAGAGCCTACAGCTCGCCGCACAACATGATCGATGGCGCACCGCGGAGCAAGCTAGGTGCGTCTGCGCCGATAGGCTATGGCTCACCGCACGGCGAGACCGTTGAGCACAATAGAGCGAGAGGCGGGGCGCGCCGCACAACAAGAGTGGATCAATCGGTGCTTGCCTGCTGTGGACATGGTGTCGTAGCTGGGTACATGTCCCGTCAGAACCCCCATTCCTCGCCAAGAGTGGGCAGAGACCCTCTGCGACGTACCTGCACCAGAGGCAGGTCTCGTCCTACTTGCACCGGACGCCCGCCGCGTCGTGCGCATGGGTCGCGTCGTTTGCCTTGTCCGCGGCCCGCTTGATGCTAACACGCTGGTCGGTAGGCTCGACCGCCTCCTTGGCCTAGGTGTCCACCTAGGCGCAGTAGAGGAATATGGCAGTCGCATCCTCGATCTAGCGATCTCCGATGAAATAGCCAACATGGAGATCGAGGTCGCGCTTCTGATGTACCGCGAGCATGTCAACCGCTTGGACAAACGCATGCAGGAGTTCAGGCAGAGCGAAGAGATACCATAGGCAAGGGTGGCTGGTCATGGTCTCATGGACGCATTTTATTTTGTTGAGTCGTTTCGACATGGATAGCTATGTATTCACAGCAATCATAGTATTGCCCTGTTAATTGGGCTGTTTCAATGTGTGTACTCTATTTTTTGTTATTATATGTTCTATTTCAATGTGTGTATATACTCTTTCCATTCTATATATGTTCATTAGTTCATCACAGAATATATATAATAACATCACATATACGTGATCGTACTTAACTACTAGGTATAATGCATAAAATAAAAAACGAACAATACTAAAACAAATAATCCATCCTAATACGCACTGTCTTCCTAGCGCGGAGGCAATACATCGCCTCCTCTTCCTCGTAGCTCTTGACGTACCGATCTGCCTCTTGCTGGAGGACGAGCGCGGACTATCTTGCCATTTCGTTGGGCGCCCAATGGAATTCCTCGTTGGTGGCACGCTGGAGCTTATCGGCCCACCTTCACACAACGATGAGGCACATAGCGCCTTTGACCTTCCTCGCGAAGTACCCGTCTTCGTACACCTCCTCCGGACCCGCCCCAAAGCTCCACCTTCTCCTCTTTCCAGGCGGCATCACAGGCTTCACAGGCCGCGTGGTACCTGGCTTCTTCCTCCGCCATCTCCTTCTTGAACGCCACTTTCCTAGCTTTCTCAGACGACGGTAGTAACTTCCATAGACAAAGTTTGTACTGGCCCCAAAACCAATCCAAAGTTGGGGGGTCCGACGCAACCTCGTCCGGTGGCGCGTAGGGGTCCTCCTCGTCGCCGCTCTTTGACCGAGCGTCCTCAGGGGGCGGCAACTCCTCGTCGGTGCGTGGGTAGATCGGTGGCGCCATGGTAGAGCAGAGAGAGAGAGAGAGAGAGGGCGAGCGAGGGGAGGATGTAGATGGGAATGCAGGCGGGGCGACGTTAGCAAGTTAGTATTTATTGGCGGCCGGAATCTATATCGACCAGAAAAGTACACACGCAGGTCGCGTGAATTTACGAGTAATGGAGTTTGAATTACACACGATTACCAAATTAAAATCGATTAGTGAACATAATAGCTAACTATTTCCAATACAGAACCGTGTCTGATTAAAAACCCACGCCATTCACCTGCCAAACCTCGAGGCGTGAAATAGAGTGCCAATCGTGTGGCTGCCGGTTATCTTGTGTGATCCTTACATTTTCTTTTTTGAACACAAGATATTTACATCGTTTGAAGATTTTTTATCTAGCACACAAGTACACAAAAATATGATTTTTAAAACTGCTGTGGTTAGCCGTTGCATGTAGATGTAGTTCAAATTTGAATTACGGTCATTAAATGGTTAGAAAATCACTTAAATGTCTTTAAAAGGTCAAATCACCCCTGAAATTTTCAAAATTTCACATGACAGTTGTATTAGTGTAGGTTAAACGTAGAAAAAAATTGAAGGTCGTAAGGGGAAGCTATCTCCCATTCATCATCAAACATGGATTGTTCACTCTCGGAACCACGAGCCTTCTAGTGAGTTGCTCCGGTTTGTGAGGGGTATGTGTCATGACATTATATCAACGAAGGTTTCATGTCTTTTGGAATTTAAATGCCATGGCACTCCATGCATGTACATATATTTTTCCAACCGTTATGGTTAGCCGTTGCAAATTTGAATTAGTGTAATTAAACGGCAAGAAAATCACTAAAATGACTTTTAAATGTTAAATGACCCCTGAAATTTTCCAAATTTTCACACGATAGATGTATTAGTGCAGGTTAAACGTAGAAAAAAATTGAATGCCGTAAGGGGAAGCTATCTCCCGTTCTTCATCAAACATGCATTGTTCCCTCTCGGAACCACGATCCTTCTAGTGAGTTGTGCCGGTTTGTGAGGGGTGTGTGTCAAAACTTTGGTCAAACAGGCCAATTTTTTTACCACATCATCTTGGTGGCATGACATTACATCAAGCAAGGTTTCATGTTTTCCTGATCCATTTGAATTTTTGGGAATTAATATGCCATGACACTCCATGCATGTACATATGTGTCGATGCCGCGAGACCAATATGTTTGATATTTCTTCTAATTTACTGCAAATGGTATTAACTCGCACACAAGTACGCAAATATGATTTTTCAAACCGTTATGGTTAGCCGTTGCATGTAGATGTAGTTCAAATTTGAATTACAGTCATTAAATGGCTAGAAAATCACTTAAATATCTTTAAAAGATCAATGACCCCTGAAATTTTCCAAATTATCGCATGACAGTTGTATTAGTGCACGTTAAACATAGAAAAAATTTGAAGCCATTAGGGGAAGCTATCTCCCGTTCGTCATCAATCATGCATTGTTCCCTCTCGAAACCGTGAGCCTTCTAGTGAGTTGCTCCGGTTTGTGAGGGGTGTGTGCCCAAAAACATTTTCAAAATCCCCAAAAACCAAACAGAAAAAAAGCACCAGGGCTTTTAAGATCTAGAGGCAAAAAAATTCAAAAAATTTAAAACTTACTATTGGCGCACCGTTTGCTAGGTGCGCCACTAGTAACAGAAAAAAAAGTTAAAAAATTTGGTCTCGAAAAAGTATATTTGATTTTTTTTCAAAATATGATACGTAATATGACCGAGAAGTTTGAAATATATTTTCAAAATTTCATCATACTCATGAACATGAACAAACTCCGAGACATCAAGAAGGTTTAATAGGATTGATATGATAGATATATCAACATGTGCCTGTGAAGTGAGCTGATGCTGGGGTTGGACAGAACTATGAAGTTAAGCGTGCTCGGGCTGGAGTAGTGTGAGGATGGGTGACCTTCCGGAAAGTTTGACCACAGAGTGCGATTTGGCTTGAGATTAAGCAAATTGACCCGAGATTAAGCCATAATGACCTGAGATTAAGAAAAAAAGAAAAACAAAAATTGAAAAAAAAATGAATTTTCTTTTTGAACAAATAAATTTGAAAAAAATTCTGAAAAAAATTACTAATGGCGCACTTCTATGTGGTGCGCCATTAGTATAACAGATACTAATGGCTTGGTACTAATGGCGCACCAGTAGTGCGCCATTAGTAGGCAAAACTGGTGCGCCATTAGTAGGCCTTTTCGTAGTAGTGGGGGAAGCTATCTCCCATTCATCATCACACATGCATTGTTCCCTCTCGAAACCATGAGCCTTCTAGTGAGTGTCTCCGGTTTGTGAGGGGTGTGGGTCCAAACTTTCGTCAAACATACCAACTTTTTTACCACATCATCTTTGTGGCATGACATATCTTCAAGCAAGGTTTCATGTTTTTTTGGTCATTTTTTAATTTTTTGGAATTAAAATGCCATGGGACACCATGCATGTACATGTGTCCATGCCGTGAGACCAATATCTTTGAAAATACCTTCTAATTTACTGCACATGGACTTAACTCACACACAAGTACGCAAATATGATTTTTCAAACCGTTATGGTTAGCTGTTGCATGTAGATTATCGCATGACAGTTGTATTAGTGCATGTTAAACATAGAATTTTTTTGAAGGCCATTAGGGAAGCTATCTCCCGTTCGTCATCAAACATGCATTGTTCCTTCTTGAAACCATGAGCCTTCTAGTGAGTTGCTCCGGTTTGTGAGGGGTGTGTGCCCAAACTTTCGTCAAATAGACCAACCTTTTTACCACAACATCTTGGTGGCATGACATTGCTTCAAGCAAGGTTTCATGTTTTCTGATCATTTTTAATTTTTTGGAATTAAAATGCCATGGCACTCCATTCATGTACATGTGTCCATGCCGTGAGACCTATATGTTTGAAAATTCCTTCTAATTAATTGCACATGGAATTAACTCACACACAATTATGCAAATATGATTTTTCAAACCGCTATGGTTAGCCGTTGCATGTACATGTGGTTCAAATTTTAATTACATTCATTTAATCAATAGAAAATCACTTATATGTCTTTAAAATGTCAAATGACCCCTGCAATTTTCCAAATTTTCACATGACAATTGTATTAGTGCACGTTAAAGGTAGAGAAAAAAAAATTAAGGCCATCAGGGGAAGCTATCTCCCATTCATCATCAGACATGCATTGTTCGCTCTCGAAACCATGAGCATTCTAGTGAGTGGCTCCGGTTTGTGAGGGGTGTGGATCCAAACTTTCGTCAAACAGACCAACTTTTTTACCACATCATTTTTGTGGCATGACATTACTTCAAGCAAGGTTTCATGTTTTTCTGGTCATTTTTAAATTTTTTGGAATTAAAATGCCATGGTACTCCATGCATGTACATGTGTCCATGTCGTGAGACCAATATGTTTGAAAATATCTTCTAATTTACTTCACATGGACTTAACTCACACACAAGTACGCAAATATGATTTTTCAAACCGTTATGGTTAGCTGTTGCATGTAGATGTAGTTCAAAGTTGAAATACAGTCATTAAATGGCTAGAAAATCAGTTATTTATCTTTAAAAGGTCAAATGATCCCTTGAATTTTCCAAATTATCGCATGACAGTTGTATTAGTGCACGTTAAACATATAATTCTTTTTTGAAGGCCATTAGGGGAAGCTATCTCCTGTTCGTCATCAAACATGCATTGTTCCCTCTTGAAACCATGACCTTCTAGTGAGTTGCTCCGGTTTGTGAGGGGTGTGTGCCCAAACTTTCGTCAAATAGACCAACCTTTTTACCACATCATCTTGGTGGCATGACATTGCTTCAAGCAAGGTTTCATGTTTTTCTGATCATTTTTAATTTTTTGGAATTAAAATACCATGACACTCCATGCATGTACATGTGTCGTTGCCGTGAGACCAATATGTATGAAAATTCCTTCTAATTTACTGCACATGGAATTAACTCAAACACAAGTATGCAATTATGATTTTTCAAACCATTATGGTTAGCCGTTGCATGTAGATGTGGTTCAAATTTTAATTACATTCATTAAATGGATAGAAAGTCACTTAAATGTCTTTAAAAGGTCAAATGACCCCTGCAATTTTCCAAATTTTCACACGACAATTGTATTAGTGCACGTTAAATGTATAATTTTTTAAGGCCGTCAGGGGAAGCTATCTCCCGTCCATCATCAGACATGCATTGTTCCCTCTCGAAACCATGAGCCTTCTAGTGAGTGGCTCCGGTTTGTGAGGGGAGTGGGTCCAAACTTTCGTCAAACAGACCAACTTTTTTACCACATCATTTTGGTGGCATGATATTACTTCAAGAAAGGTTTCATGTTTTTCTGGTCATTTTTTAATTTTTTGGAATTAAAATACCATGGGACTCCATGCATGTACATGTGTCCATGCCGTGAGACCAATATGTTTGAAAATTCCTTCTAATTTACTCCACATTGACTAAAGTCACACACAAGTACGCAAATATGTTTTTTCAAACTGTTATGGTTAGCTGTTGCATGTAGATGTAGTTGAAATTTGAATTACAATCATAAACTAGCTAGAAAATCACTTAAATGTCTTTAAAAGGATAAATAACCCCTGAAATTTTTCAAATTTTCACACGATAGTTGTATTAGTGCATGTTAAACGTAGAAATTTTTTAAGGCCCTAAGGGGAAGGTATCTCCCGTTCGTTATCAAACATGCATTGTTCCCTCTCGGAACCACGAGCCTTCTAGTGAGTTGCGCCGGTTTGTAAGGGAGGTGTGTCCAAACTTTGGTCAAACAGGCCAATTTTTTTACCACGTTATCTTGGTGGAATGACATTACACCAAGCAATGGTTCATGTTTTGCCGATCAATTTTTACTTTTTTGGAATTAAAATGCCATGACACTCCATGCATGTACATATGTGTCCATGCCTTGAGACCAATATGTTTGATAATTCTTCTAATTTACTGGACATGGTATTAACTCGCACACAAGTACGCAAATATGATTTTTCAAACCGTTATGATTAGCCGTTGCATGTAGATGTAGTGCAAATTTGAATTACAGTAATTAAATTGCTAGAAAATCACATAAATGTCTTTAAAAGATCAAATGACCCCTAAAATTTTCCAAATTTTCGCATGACAACTTTATTAGTGCATGTTAAACGTAGAAAAAAATTGGAGGCCGTTAGGGGAAGCTATCTCCCGTTCGTCATCAAACATGCATTGTTCCCTCTTGGAACCACGAGCCTTCTAGTGAGTAGCTCCGGTTTGTGAGGGGTGTGTGTCCACACTTTGGTCAAACAAACCAACTTTTTTACCACATCATCCTGATGGCATGAGATTGCTTCAAGCAAGGTTTCATGTTTTTCTGATCATTTTTTTATTTTTTGGAATTAAAATGCCATGGCACTCCATGCATGTACATGTGTTCATGTCGTGAGACCAATATGTTTGAAAATTTCTTCTAATTTACTGCAGATGGAATTAACTCACACACATGTATGCTAATATGATCTTTCAAACCGTTATGGTTAGCCGTTGCATGTAGATGTGGGTCAAATTTTAATTACATTCATTAAATGGATAGAAAATCATTAAATATCTTTAAAAGGTCAAATGACCCCTGCAATTTTCCAAATTTTCACACGACAATTGTATGAGTGCATGTTAGACATAAAAAAAATCGAAGGCCATCAGGGGAAGCTATCTCCCATTCGTCATCAAACATGCATTGTTCCCTCTCGAAAACATGAGCCTTCTAGTGAGTGGATCTGGTTTGTGAGGGGTGTGGGTCCAAACTTTCGTCAAACAAACCAACTTTTCTACCACATCATTTGGTGGCATGACATTACTTCAAGCAAGGTTTCATGTCTTTCTGGTCATTTTTTAATATTTTGGAATTAAAATGCCATGGGAGTCCACGCATGTACATGTGTCCATGCCGTGAGACCAATATGTTAGAAAATTCCTTCTAATTTACTGCACATGGGCTTAACTCACACACAAGTACGGAAATATGATTTTTCAAACCGTTATGTTTAGCCGTTGCATGTAGATGTAGTTAAAATTTGAATTACAATCATAAAATGGCTAGAAAATCATTTAAATGTCTTTAAAAGGTTAAATGACCTCTAAAAGTGTCCAAATTTTCACACGATAGATGTATTAGTGCACGTTAAATGTAGAATTGTTTTAAGGCCCTACGGGGAAGCTATCTTCCGTTCGTCTTCAAACATGCATTGTTCCCTCTCGAAACCACGAGCCTTCTAGTGAGTTGCGCCGGTTTGTGAGGGGTGTGTGTCCAAACTTTGGTCAAACAGACCAATTTTTTACCACGTCATCTTGGTGGCATGACATTACCTCAAGCAAGGTTTCATGTTTTGCTGATCAATTTTTAATTTTTTGGAATAAAAATGCCATGACACTCCATGCATGTACATATGTGTCCATGTCGTGAGACCAATATGTTTGATATTTCTTCTAATTTACTACACATGGTATTAACTCGCACGTAAGTACGCAAATATGATTTTTCCAAACCGTCATGTTTAGCCGTTCCATGTAGATGTAGTTCACATTTGAATTACAGTCATTAAATGGCTAGAAAATCACTTAAATGTCTTTAAAAGATCGAATGCCCCCTAAAATTTTCTAAATTTTGGCATGACAGCTGTATTAGTGCACGTTAAACATAGATAAGAGTTAAAGGCCGTTAGGGGAAGCTATCTCCCGTTCGTCATCAAACATGCATTGTTCCCTCTCGGAACCACGAGCCTTCTAGTGAGTTGTTCCGGTTTGTGAGGTGTGTGTGTACAAACTTTGGTCAAACAGACCAATTTTTTTACCACGTCATCTTGGTGGCATCACATTATATCAAGCAAGGTTTCATGTTTCGCTGATCAATTTTCAATTTTTTGGAATTAAAATTCCATGACACTCCATGCATGTACATATGTGTCCATGCCGTGAGACCAATATGTTTGATATTTCTTCTAATTTACCGCACAAGGTATTAACTCGCACACAAGTACGCAAAAATATGATTTTTTTTTCAAACCGTTATGGTTAGCCGTTCCATGTAGATGTAGTTCACATTTGAATTACGGTAATTAAATGGCTAGAATGTCACTTAAATGTCTTTAAAAGAACGAATGTCCCCTAAAATATTCTAAATTTTGGCATGACAGCTGTATTAGTGCATGTTAAACATAGAAAAAAAATTAAAGTCCATTAGGGGAAGCTATCTCCCGTTCGTCATCAAACATGCATTGTTCGCTCTCGGAACCACGAGCCTTCTAGTGAGTTGCTCCGGTTTGTGAGGTGTGTGTGTCCAAACTTTGGTCAAACAGGCCAATTTTTTTACCACGTCATCTTGGTGGCATCACATTATATCAAGCATGGTTTCATGTTTCGCTGATCAATTTATAATTTTTGGGAATTAAAATGCCATGACACTCCACGCATGTACAAATGTGTCCATGCCGTGAGACCAATATGTTTGAATTTCTTCTAATTTACTGCACAAGGTATTAACTCGCACACAAGTATGCAAATAAGATTTTTCAAACCGTTATGGTTAGCCGTTGCATGTAGATGTGGTTCAAATTTGAACTCCAGTCATTAAATGGCTAGAAAATCACCAAAATTTATTTAAAAGATCAAATGACCCCTAAAATTTTCCAAATTTTTGCATGACAACTGTATTAGTGCATGTTAAACGTAGAAAAAAATTGAAGGCCGTTAGGGGAAGCTATCTCCCATTCGTCATCAAACATGCATTGTTCCCTCTCGGAACCACGAGCCTTCTAGTGAGTTTTGGTAGTTTGTGAGGGGTGTGTGTCCAAACTTTGGTCAGACAGACCAATTTTTTTACCACGTCATCTTGGTGGCATGACATAATATCAAGAAAGGTTTCATGTTTTGCTGATTAATTTTTAATTTTTTGGAATTAAAATGCCATGACACTCCATGCATGTACATATGTCCATGCCGTGAGACCAATATGTTAGAAAATTCCTTCTAATTTACTGCACATGGACTTAACTCACACAAGTACGCAAATATGATTTTTCAAACCGTTATGGTTAGCCGTTGCATGTAGATGTAGTTCACATTTGAATTACGGTCGTAATATGGCTAGAAAATCACTTAAATGTATTTAAAAGCTTAAATGACCCCTAAAATTTTCAAAAATTTCACACGATAGATGTATTAATGCACGTTAAACGTAGAATTTTTTTAAGGCCCTAAGGGGAAGCTATCTCCCTTTCGTCATCAAACATGCATTGTTCCCTCTCGGAACCACAAGCCTTCTAGTGAGTTGCTCTGGTTTGTGAGGTGTGTGTGTCCAAACTTTGGTCAAACAAGCCAATTTTTTTACCACGTCATCTTGGTGGCATGACATTATATCAAGCTAGGTTTCATGTTTTGCTGATCAATTTTTATTTTTTGGAATTAAAATGCCATGACACTCCATGCATGTACATATGTGTCCATGCCGTGAGACCAATATGTTTGATATTTCCTCTAATTTACTGCACATGGTATTATCTCGCACACAAGTACGCAAATATGATTTTTTTAAACCGTTATGGTGAGCAGTTGCATGTAGATGTTGTTCAAATTTTAATTACAGTAATTAAATGGCTAGAAAATCAATTAAATGTCTTTAAAAGATCAAATGACCCCTAAAATTTTCCAAATTTTTGCATGACAACTGTATTAGTGCATGTTAAACGTAGAAAAAAATTGAAGGCCATTAGGGGAAGCTATCTTCCGTTCGTCATCAAATATACATTGTTCCCTCTCGGAACCACGAGCCTTCTAGTGAGTTGCTCCGGTTTGTGAGGTGTGTGTGTGCAAACTTTGGTCAAACAGACCAACTTTTTTACCACATCATCTTGGTCGCATGAGATTGCTTCAAGCAAGGTTTAATGATTTTCTAACCATTTTTTTAATTTTTTGGAATTAAAATGCCATGGCACTCCATGCATGTACATGTGTCCATGTCGTGAGACCAATTTGTTTGAAAATTCCTTCTAATTTGCTACACATGGAATTAACTCACACACATGTACGCAAATATGATCTTTCAAACCGTTATGGTTAGCCGTTGCTTGTAGATGTGGTTCGAATTTTATTTACATTCATTAAATGGATAGAAAATCACTTAAATGTCTTTAAAAGGTCAAATGACCCCTGCAATTTTCCAAGTTTTCACACGACAATTGTATTAGTGCACGTTAAACATAGAAAAAAAATGAAGGCCATCAGGGGAAGCTATCTCCCATTCGTCATCAAACATGCATTGTTCCCTCTCGAAACCATGAGCCTTCTAGTGAGTGGCTCCGGTTTGTGAGGGTTGTGGGTCTAAACTTTCGTCAAACAGACCATCTTTTTACCACATCATCTTGGTGGCATGACATTACTTCAAGCAAGGTTTATTGTTTTTCTGGTCATTTTTTAATTTTTTGGAATTAAAATGCCATGGTACTCCATGCATGTACATGTGTCCATGTTGTGAGACCAATATGTTTGAAAATATCTTCTAATTTACTTCACATGGACTTAACTCACACACAAGTACGCAAATATGATTTTTCAAACCGTTATGTTTAGCTGTTGCATGTAGATGTAGTTCAAAGTTCAAATACAGTCATTAAATGGCTAGAAAATCAGTTATTTATCTTTAAAAGGTCAAATGATCCCTGGAATTTTCCAAATTATCGCATGACAGTTGTATTAGTGCACGTTAAACATAGATATTTTTTTTGAAGGCCATTAGGGGAAGCTATCTCCTGTTCGTCATCAAACATGCATTGTTCCCTCTTGAAACCATGACCTTCTAGTGAGTTGCTCCGGTTTGTGAGGGGTGTGTGCCCAAACTTTCGTCAAATAGACCAACCTTTTTACCACATCATCTTGGTGGCATGACATTGCTTCAAGCAAGGTTTCATGTTTTTCTGATCATTTTTAATTTTTTGGAATTAAAATGCCATGGCACTCCATGCATGTACATGTGTCCATGCCGTGAGACCAATATGTATGAAAATTCCTTCTAATTTACTGCACATGGAATTAACTCAAACACAAGTATGCAATTATGATTTTTCAAACCATTATGGTTAGCCGTTGCATGTAGATGTGGTTCAAATTTTAATTACATTCATTAAATGGATAGAAAGTCACTTAAATGTCTTTAAAAGGTCAAATGACCCCTGCAATTTTCCAAATTTTCACACGACAATTGTATTAGTGCACGTTAAATGTATAATTTTTTAAGGCCGTCAGGGGAAGCTATCTCCCGTCCATCATCAGACATGCATTGTTCCCTCTCGAAACCATGAGCCTTCTAGTAAGTGGCTCCGGTTTGTGAGGGGAGTGGGTCCAAACTTTCGTCAAACAGACCAACTTTTTTACCACATCATCTTGGTGGCATGATATTACTTCAAGAAAGGTTTCATGTTTTTCTGGTCATTTTTTAATTTTTTGGAATTAAAATACCATGGGACTCCATGCATGTACATGGGTCCATGCCGTGAGACCAATATGTTTGAAAATTCCTTCTAATTTACTCCACATTGACTAAAGTCACACACAAGTACGCAAATATGTTTTTTCAAACTGTTATGGTTAGCCGTTGCATGTAGATGTAGTTGAAATTTGAATTACAATCATGAACTAGCTAGAAAATCACTTAAATGTCTTTAAAAGGTTAAATAACCCCTGAAATTTTCCAAATTTTCACGCGATAGTTGTATTAGTGCATGTTAAACGTAGAAATTTTTTAAGGCCCTAAGGGGAAGGTATCTCCCGTTCGTTATCAAACATGCATTGTTCCCTCTCGGAACCACGAGCCTTCTAGTGAGTTGGGCCGGTTTGTGAGGGAGGTGTGTCCAAACTTTGGTCAAACAGGCCAATTTTTTTACCACGTTATCTTGGTGGAATGACATTACACCAAGCAATGGTTCATGTTTTGCTGATCAATTTTTACTTTTTTGGAATTAAAATGCCATGACACTCCATGCATGTACATATGTGTCCATGCCTTGAGACCAATATGTTTGATATTTCTTCTAATTTACTGCACATGGTATTAACTCGCACACAAGTACGCAAATATGATTTTTCAAACCGTTATGATTAGCCGTTGCATGTAGATGTAGTGCAAATTTGAATTACAGTAATTAAATTGCTACAAAATCACATAAATGTCTTTAAAAGATCAAATGACCCCTAAAATTTTCCAAATTTTCGCATGACAACTTTATTAGTGCATGTTAAACGTAGAAAAAAATTGGAGGCCGTTAGGGGAAGCTATCTCCCGTCCGTCATCAAACATGCATTGTTCCCTCTTGGAACCATGAGCCTTCTAGTGAGTAGCTCCGGTTTGTGAGGGGTGTGTGTCCACACTTTGGTCAAACAAACCAACTTTTTTACCACATCATCCTGATGGCATGAGATTGCTTCAAGCAAGGTTTCATGTTTTTCTGATCATTTTTTTATTTTTTGGAATTAAAATGCCATGGCACTCCATGCATGTACATGTGTTCATGTCGTGAGACCAATATGTTTGAAAATTTCTTCTAATTTACTGCAGATGGAATAAACTCACACACATGTATGCTAATATGATCTTTCAAACCGTTATGGTTAGCCGTTGCATGTAGATGTGGGTCAAATTTTAATTATATTCATTAAATGGATAGAAAATCATTTAAATATCTTTAAAAGGTCAAATGACCCCTGCAATTTTCCAAATTTTCACACGACAATTGTATGAGTGCACGTTAGACATAAAAAAATCGAAGGCCATCAGGGGAAACTATCTCCCATTCGTCATCAAACATGCATTGTTCCCACTCGAAAACATGAGCCTTCTAGTGAGTGGATCTGGATTGTGAGGGGTGTGGGTCCAAACTTTCATCAAACAAACCAACTTTTTTACCACATCATTTGGTGGCATGACATTACTTCAAGCAAGGTTTCATGTCTTTCTGGTCATTTTTTAATATTTTGGAATTAAAATGCCATGGGAGTCCACGCATGTACATGTGTCCATGCCGTGAGACCAATATGTTAGAAAATTCCTTCTAATTTACTGCACATGGGCTTAACTCACACACAAGTACGGAAATATGATTTTTCAAACCGTTATGGTTTGCCGTTGCATGTAGATGTAGTTAAAATTTTAATTACAATCATAAAATGGCTAGAAAATCACTTAAATGTCTTTAAAAGGTTAAATGACCCCTAAAAGTTTCCAAATTTTCACACGATAGTTGTATTAGTGCACGTTAAATGTAGAATTGTTTTAAGGCCCTACGGGGAAGCTATCTTCCGTTCGTCTTCAAACATGCATTGTTCCCTCTCGAAACCACGAGCCTTCTAGTGAGTTGCGCCGGTTGAGGGGTGTGTGTCCAAACTTTGGTCAAACAGACCAATTTTTTACCACGTCATCTTGGTGGCATGACATTACATCAAGCAAGGTTTCATGTTTTGCTGATCAATTTTTAGTTTTTTGGAATAAAAATTCCATGACACTCCATGCATGTACATATGTGTCCATGTCGTGAGACCAATATGTTTGATATTTCTTCTAATTTACTACACATGGTATTAACTCGCACGTAAGTACGCAAATATGATTTTTCCAAACAGTCATGTTTAGCCGTTCCATGTAGATGTAGTTCACATTTGAATTACAGTCATTAAATGGCTAGAAAATCACTTAAATGTCTTTAAAAGATCGAATGTCCCCTAAAATTTTCTAAATTTTGGCATGACAGCTATATTAGTGCACGTTAAAGATAGATAAGAGTTAAAGGCCGTTAGGGGAAGCTATCTCCCGTTCGTCATCAAACATGCATTGTTCCCTCTCGGAACCACGAGCCTTCTAGTGAGTTGTTCCGGTTTGTGAGGTGTGTTGTACAAACTTTGGTCAAACAGACCAATTTTTTTACCACGTCATCTTGGTGGCATCACATTATATCAAGCAAGGTTTCATATTTCGCTGATCAATTTTCAATTTTTTGGAATTAAAATGCCATGATACTCCATGCATGTACATATGTGTCCATGCCGTGAGACCAATATGTTTGATATTTCTTCTAATTTACCGCACAAGGTATTATCTCGCACACAAGTACGCAAAAATATGAATTTTTTTCAAACCGTTATGGTTAGCCGTTCCATGTAGATGTAGTTCACATTTGAATTACGGTAATTAAATGGCTAGAAAGTCACTTAAATGTCTTTAAAAGAACGAATGTCCCCTAAAATATTCTAAATTTTGGCATGACAGCTGTATTAGTGCATGTTAAACATAGAAAAAAAATTAAAGTCCGTTAGGGGAAGTTATCTCCTGTTCGTCATCAAACATGCATTGTTCGCTCTTGGAACCACGAGCCTTCTAGTGAGTTGCTCCGGTTTGTGAGGTGTGTGTGTCCAAACTTTGGTCAAACAGGCCAATTTTTTTACCACGTCATCTTGGTGGCATCACATTATATCAAGCATGGTTTCATGTTTTGCTGATCAATTTTTAATTTTTGGGAATGAAAATGCCATGCCACTCCACGCATGTACAAATGTGTCCATGCCGTGAGACCAATATGTTTGAATTTCTTCTAATTTACTGCACAAGGTATTAACTCGCACACAAGTATGCAAATATGATTTTTCAAACCGTTATGGTTAGCCGTTGCATGTAGATGTGGTTCAAATTTGAACTACAGTCATTAAATGGCTAGAAAATCACCTAAATTTATTTAAAAATCAAATGACCCCTAAAATTTTCCAAATTTTTGAATGACAATTGTATTAGTGCATGTTAAACGAAGAAAAAATTTGAAGGCCGTTAGGGGAAGCTATCTCCCATTCGTCATCAAACATGCATTGTTCCCTCTCGGAACCACGAGCCTTCTAGTGAGTTGTGGTAGTTTGTGAGGGGTGTGTGTCCAAACTTTGGTCAGACAGGCCAATTTTTTTACCACGTCATCTTGGTGGCATGACATAATATCAAGAAAGGTTTCATGTTTTGCTGATTAATTTTTAATTTTTTGGAATTAAAATGCCAAGACACTCCATGCATGTACATATGTCCATGCCGTGAGACCAATATGTTAGAAAATTCCTTCTAATTTACTGCACATGGACTTAACTCGCACAAAAGTACGCAAATATGATTTTTCAAACCGTGATGGTTAGCCGTTGCATGTAGATGTAGTTCACATTTGAATTACGATCATAAAATGGCTAGAAAATCACTTAAATGTATTTAAAAGTTTAAATGACCCCTAAAATTGTCAAAAATTTCACACGATAGTTGTATTAATGCACGTTAAACGTAGAATTTTTTTAAGGCCCTAAGGGGAAGCTATCTCCCTTTCGTCATCAAACATGCATTGTTCCCTCTCGGAACCACAAGCCTTCTAGTGAGTTGCTCTGGTTTGTGAGGTGTGTGTGTGTCCAAACTTTGGTCAAACAGGCCAATTTTTTTACCACGTCATCTTGGTGGCATGACATTATATCAAGCAAGGTTTCATGTTTTGCTGATCAATTTTTATTTTTTGGAATTAAAATGCCATGACACTCCATGCATGTACATATGTGTCCATGCCGTGAGACCAATATGTTAGATATTTCCTCTAATTTACTGCACATGGTATTATCTCGCACACAAGTACACAAATATGATTTTTTTTAAACCGTTATGGTGAGCAGTTGCATGTAGATGTAGTTCAAATTTTAATTACAGTCATTAAATGGCTAGAAAATCACTTAAATGTCTTTAAAAGATCAAATGACCCCTAAAATTTTCCAAATTTTTGCATGACAACTGTATTAGTGCATGTTAAACGTAGAAAAAAATTGAAGGCCGTTAGGGGAAGCTATCTCCCGTTCGTCATCAAATATACATTGTTCCCTCTCGGAACCACGAGCCTTCTAGTGAGTTGCTCCGGTTTTTGAGGTGTGTGTGTGCAAACTTTGGTCAAACAGACCAACTTTTTTACCACATCATCTTGGTCGCATGAGATTGCTTCAAGCAAGGTTTAATGATTTTCTAACCATTTTTTTTAATTTTTTGGAATTAAAATGCCATGGCACTCCATGCATGTACATGTGTCCATGTCGTGAGACCAATTTGTTTGAAAATTCCTTCTAATTTGCTGCACATGGAATTAACTCACACACATGTACGCAAATATGATCTTTCAAACCGTTATGGTTAGCCGTTGCTTATAGATGTGGTTTGAATTTTATTTACATTCATTAAATGGATAGAAAATCACTTAAATGTCTTTAAAAGGTCAAATGACCCCTGCAATTTTCCAAATTTTCACACGACAATTGTATTAGTGCACGTTAAACATAGAAAAAAATTGAAGGCCATCAGGGGAAGCTATCTCCCATTCGTCATTAAACATGTATTGTTCCCTCTCGAAACCATGAGCCTTCTAGTGAGTGGCTCCGGTTTGTGAGGGGTGTGGGTCTAAACTTTCGTCAAACAGACCATCTTTTTACCACATCATCTTGGTGGCATGACATTACTTCAAGCAAGGTTTATTGTTTTTCTGGTCATTTTAAAATAGGGATTTTTCCATTCGTGCCCCTAGTTGGGTCACACTCGACAGGTTTGCCCCTAGTTTTTCAACAATTGTGGTTTTGCCCAGCTCACTTCACTCGCCTTGTGTTTTTGCCCTTCCGGGGCGGTTCCGACCATTGAGCAGTCGCCACATGGCGAACCGTGATTGGTCGGAACCGCCCTGGAAGGGCAAAAACACAAGGCGAGTGAAGTGAGCTGGGCAAAACCACAATTATTGAAAAACTAGGGGAAAACCTGTCGAGTGTGACCCAACTAGGGGCACCAATACAATTATTCCTTTAAAATATTTTGGAATTAAAATGCCATGGGACTCCACGCATGTACATGTATCCATGCCGTGAAACCAATATGTTAGAAAATTCCTCCTAATTTACTGCACATGGACTTAACTCACACACAAGTACGCAAATATGATTTTCAAACAGTTATGGTTAGCCGTTGCATGTAGATGTTGTTCAAATTTGAATTACAGTCATAAAATGGCTAGAAAATCACTTAAATGTCTTTAAAAGGTTAAATGACCCCTAAAATTTTCCAAATTTTCACACGATAGTTATATTAGTGCATGTTCAACGTAGAATTTTTTAAGGTCCTTAGGGGAAGCTATCTCCCGTTCGTCATCAAACTTGCATTGTTCCCTCTCGGAACCACGAGCCTTCTAGTGAGTTGCGCTGGTTTGTGAGGGGTGTGTGTCCAAACTTTGGTCAAACAGGCCAATTTTTTTACCACGTCATCTTGGTGGCATGACATTACATCAAGTAAGGTTTCATGTTTTGCTGATTAATTTTTAATTTTTTGGAATTAAAATGCCATGACACTCCATGCATGTACATATGTGTCCATGCCGTGAGACCAATATGTTTGATATTTCTTCTAATTTACTGCACATTGTATTAACTCGCACACAAGTACACAAATATGATTTTTCCAAACCGTTATGGTTAGCCGTTCCATGTAGATGTAGTTCACATTTGAATTATAGCAATTAAATGGCTAGAAAATCACTTAAATGTCTTTAAAAGAACGAATGTCCCCTAAAATTTTCTAAATTTTCGCATGACAACAGTATTAGTGCACGTTAAACGTAGAAAAAAATTAAAGGCCGTTAGGGGAAGCTATCTCCCGTTCGTCATCAAACATGCATTGTTCCCTCTCGGAACCACGAGCCTTCTAGTAAGTTGGTCTGGTTTGTGAGGTGTGTGTGTCCAAACTTTGGTCAAATAGGCCAATTTTCTTACCACGTCATCTTGGTGGCATGACATTACATCAAGCAAGGTTTCATGTTTTGCTGATAAATTTTTAATTTTTTGGAATTAAAATGCCATGACACTCCATGCATGTACATATGTGTCCATGCCGTGAGACCAATATGTTTGATATTTCTTCTAATTTACTGCACATGGTATTAACTCGCACACAAGTACGCAAATATGATTTTTTTCAAACCGTTATGGTTAGCCGTTCCATGTAGATGTAGTTCACATTTGAATTACCATCATTAAAAGGCTAGAAAATCACTTAAATGTCTTTAAAAGATCGAATGTGCCTTAAAATTTTCTAAATTTTTGCATGACAGCTGTATTAGTGCACGTTAAACGTAGAATTTTTTTAAGGCCCTAAGGGGAATCTATCTCCCGTTCGTCCTCAAACATGCATTGTTCCCTCTCGGAATGTCAGGCCCTAGATGCAATTCTATCCCGATCACGTGACACTTACGTGATTGGGGCACAACCGCATTTCGGGCGCTTAGCAAGATGGATATCATTACATCGTACTATTACATACATACATGGGGGATACAACAATACATAAAATTCACATGAATACAACATCATCAACACAAGGCATCCGACTACGGATGCAAACATGGAGAGCACAATGACATCCATCTGCTATCCCAGGCTGCCGACCCGGAACCTAACCCAAGACTGAAGAAGAAGAAGAAGAAAGAACTCCAGCACAAAGGACATAGCTCTCACGTCAAGTCATCGAAACCTGCACCTACAACTATTGTTGTAGTATCTGTGAGCCACGAGGACTCAGCAATCCCATAACCATGGGTAACAAGACTGGCAAAGCTTCATTGGTAGGAAGAGGTAAAATGGTGAGGTTGGAGCAGCGGCTAAGCAAATATATGGTGGCTAACATACGAGTACAAGAATAAGATGAGCATCTACGCGAATGGTCGCAAACTAGTAATGATCACTAAAGATCCTGAACTACCTACGAGTCAAACATAACCCCACCGTGTTCTCTTCTGAAAATGAAAAGAGACAGTCATGGTTACTCACACAGATGTGTGTTTTACTTCGGATCCTCTGTCAAGTTTTCTACAATCAGACATTAACAAATTCCAATCTTCCACATAACCGCGGGGACGGCTTTCGAAAGATCATAACCCTGCAGGGGTGTCCCAACTTAGCCCATCACAAGCTCCCACGATCAGCTGAGATAATAATAATTATTACCCCTTATCTTAGGGACAATCCGATCACGCTCGGAATCCCGGTGCACAAGACATTTCGACAATGGTAAAACAAGTCCAGCTAGACCTCCCGGTGTGTCGACACCCTGATAGTAGCCGCACGTATCTCGTCTCAGGCCACAATCGGATGGGTGATTTTACAGGTAAAACCAGCCCTCGGGTTTCCCCAAGGTGGCTACGCAGGCTCCCCGTTCGGGACCAACACCATCAGCACTAGCACCCCCTTCTATGTAGAAAAGAATACTCGGGGACGCGACCCCCCTATGCAATTTAATTAATTAATTAAGTCGTATTATGAGGCAAATTAAAAACAATGTTGGGCCTTGCTGGAGGAGTTTTATTCAAAGACAAACTGTCAAGGGGTCCCCATATACCCAACCGTGTAAGGAACGCAAAATCAAGCAACATAATGTCGGTTTATCGGCTCCTAAGGTGGCATGAGTGGAACGAAACACGTAGCAAAAGGCCAAGCCTTCCACCCATGCCCAATATATAGGTGTGTTAATATGTATAAGACATATTGTGATATTCCCAAAGCATCAAGTTCCAACATGGAACAATGTTCATCTTCACCTGCAACTAACAACGCTATAAGATGGGCTGAGCAAGCGGGTAACATAGCCAAACAACGGTTTGCTAGGAAGGTTTCAAAGGTTAGAGGTTTCATGGCAACAAGGGGAGGGGCTGACAATAATGATGGGTAGCGTGACATATAACGATAGCATCGAGACAACTAAGCAATGGCAATGATAGTAAAGGTATCCAAGGTGATGGTCATCTTGCCTGAGATCCAGCAAGGAAGAAGAACGGATCTGTGAAAAAGACGAAGAAGAAGCCTTGAAGACGAACCACGTGTAGACGAACGAATCCTCACGATCGCAACGGAACAAGCACTAACGAGAAGAAGCAAGTAATACGGTAAACACACAAGACAAGAACATGACAATATGCTCAACCAAGTATGATTCAAGACTAGTCTATATATGATGCAATACATGGCAAAGTAGGAAGCACTCAAAAACAACATCACCCAACAAGTTTAAATGAGGCCGGAACCAACATATAACAAATCCGGTAAGCCCTCATATGCATAATTTGAAATTAGTCCAGATCAGAACAAAACTTAAGTTAAAGTTGTTAAACAACAGGCTAACGTGCACCATGATGATCTACACGAAATTCTAGTCAAGTTTCATATAAAGTTTGTTTAAATCGGAGCTACGGCCTAGAAGATATGAGCAAAACATGTTAACGGTGCAAGATGCACCCAAACATCAAGCAAACACACTCCAAACATTAAAACAACATGATATTATGATTCTACATTCAAAATCACACAAGTTTCATATAGGTCACACCCAAAACGGAGCAATGGGCTAAAAGATACGAGCAAAACAAGCTACAAGGCAAAGCTGAAGTTAACAGCCACATAGCAACTTTGGAGCAAGGTAAATACAAGCTACAGCACCCAAACATGATAACAAGAAGCATGGGTGTGAATTAGACATGATTCTTAACAAGCATGAACTTATAACACACCCAAAAGCTTGCTGGAACACAATTAAACAAGCATGGAAAGTTGCAATAAATTTATCCAGACTTAGCCAAAATCTGGGAAGGCAAAAACATCATCACGATGCTGCCTTCGGAGGCACAAAACGACAAGCATATCAAGTCGAATAATAAAATAAAGAGCATGGTCGTGTAGTAGACATATCCTACAGCAAAAAACTCCATTGGAGCATCTCCATAGAAGGCATGGATCAATAACAACAAGCTCCACCAAATTGAACATGCTGATAAAATCCTGACAGGTATAATTTATAGCAATTTGAGAGCAAGAAATAAATAAGCTACAGCAGGGCATATGAGCAAGTAAGGGCATGAATGGATAGACAATAACATGGACAACAAGACATGATCATTGGCCACTCCAAAACAAGCATGGATTTATGTGGGGCATCAAGCAAACATAGCATCAGGTTATAACAGATTCCAGACTTACCAGTTTTTTCACTAAGTATAAAACAGCAATTACAACATGGCATGTTTACAAGCTTTTTAAGTCACCTCAAGGCATATCATGGAAAATGAATTGCACCACAGCAAAGACCATATGATTGTGCTTCTAAAACATATCAACATGTGGCATGAAGACAAACACATCAATAGCAATGAGCAAGTGAAATCAGCATCACATATCAAGTTTCGGCACATAACAGCCAAATGCACTTTTGCAACATAGATTAACATGGCAATATGAACTCAAACATGAATGCTACAGCAACCATCATGTAGAGCACTTCACAATGAACAGTTTGACATATCATATGCTCCATCTGGATAAACATGCACCAAGTTATCACATCTCAAACATGGCATCAAATTAACAAGTAACAGTAGTTTATAACAAGTATCACTCTTGCAACAAACATTAGAGCATCAAGATGAAGTCAAACAAAGCATGGCACAATGGAACAAAGTATAGAGCATATCACCACGATCATTTTGACATATCATTCATTCAATTTGGACAAGTACACAATTAATTACAGCCATGCAAACATGCAACATTTTAACAAAACGCCCAGGGACTTAGTGAAAATTAGACCTCGGGGTGGGTGGACAATGTCCGGTCAGAGTGTTCGTGTCCGTCGGTGCGTCTGGACGCGGGTCCCACCGGTCAGTGGCACAGCGATGGCAGAGGGCAGACATGTCCGTCTCCTCCGGAAATGTCCGGCCCGGCTGGCGCCTCGGGCCCACGCGTCATTGCCTCTGGGAAGTCAACGCGGGGGAAACGAGCTCTGCTCGACTAGGACGACGCCGGCGGCGGGCTCCTAGACTCCGGCGAGGCGTGGGATGGCCGGGAACGAGCGCGCGGGGAGGGCCTCGGCCGGATCCTGCCGGATCCGGGCCAGAGGTGGCCGGCGGCGAGCTGCTACGGCAGTCGTTGAGGCCGGCGGCGGCGTAGAACTCTGGGCGGCGGAGGAAGGAGGAGCCGGCGGCGGGAGGCAAGGTTCGCGGCCGCGGGCAGAGGCGACCGGCGACGGCGCGAAGCCCAGGCGGGGCGGGTCGAAGCGGCAGCGGCAGGCGGCGCTGCCTCTCGCGGAGCGGCGCGCGACGACTCGGATGGGCCTGCCCGGGCCCGATCTGGGCTCGGCGGGCCCTGTGCGGGTGGAGAGAGGCTGGGGCGCGGGGAGACCGCAGGCAGGAAGTGGAGAAGCCATGTGGCGGCTGGGCATTGGCTGGAGGCGAACACATGGCGGCGAGTGGCCACTGGGGGCTCGCCAAGTGGCGGGCTGCGGCTGGAGGCGCACAGAATGCGAGGAGGAGGGGAAAATGGATGCGGCTGGAGGTAGGGGAAGGCTAGGGAATGCCGTAAATGGCATGGGGGGGTCTTTATATAGACAAAACTAGGGTTAGGGGGTGTTTAGGGGTGTTTTTGAGCCCTCCGATCGCGATCTGATAGATCCGATCGCGAGGGGGGGGTTAGGCAGGCCTAGATTTAGTAGGTGGGCTGTGTAGGAGAGGTCTCAGGCTACGAGGAGAGAAGGGAAAAGAGGCCCGCGGAGTTTCCGGAGACCGAAAACGATCGACAAATTAACCGGCGACTAGTGCCGCTATATATATCCGTTGGACTATCAAACGAGCTCCGAATGCGATGAAATTTGGCACGCGGCCTGTCTCCACTATAATAAGACCACACACCAAGTTTCATCCCATTCCGAGAACATTTTCCGGCCACTCATAAAATAAATATTCGGAGGTGCCACGGGCGCGTGCGAGTGTGTCTAGGCTCAGAACGGAGAATGGAAAGGACGGCGGACTCGGACGGTTGCAAGTTTTGAAAACATGAAGATGCAATGCACACGATGTCATGGCAAGATGCAACACACAAGCAGATGACAAGGCAACGGCAAGGAATAACTGGCTGACACCTGGCGCACCTGTCTCGGGGTGTCACACGGAACCACGAGCCTTCTAGTGAGTTGCTCCGGTTTGTGAGGTGTATGTGTCCAAACTTTGGTCAAACAGGCCAATTTTTTTACCACATCATCTTGGTGGCATGACATTACATCAAGCAAGGTTTCATGTTTTGCTGATCAATTTTTAATTTTTTGGAATTAAAATACCATGACACTCCATGCATGTACATATGTGTCCATGCTGTGAGGCCTATATGTTTGATATTTCTTCTAATTTACTGCACATGGTATTAACTCGCACACAAGTACGCAAATAGGATTTTTCAAACCGCTATGCTTAGCCGTTGCATGTAGATGTAGTTCAAATTTGAATTACAGTCATTAAATGGCTAGAAAATCACTTAAATGTCTTTAAAAGATCAAATGACCCCTAAAATTTTCGAATTTTTTGCCTGACAACTATATTAGTGCATGTTCAACGTAGAAAAAAATTGAAGGCCGTTAGGGGAAGCTATCTCCCGTTCGTCATCAAACATGCATTGTCCCCTGTCGGAACCACGAGCCTTCTAGTGAGTTGCTCCGGTTTGTGAGGTGTGTGTGTCCAAACTTTGGTCAAACAGACCAACTTTTTTACCACATCATCTTGGTCGCATGAGATTGCCTCAAGCAAGGTTTAATGATTTTCTGATCATTTTTTTATTTTTTTGGAATTAAAATTCCATGGCACTCCATGCATGTACATGTGTCCATGTCGTGAGACCAATATGTTTGAAAATTCCTTCTAATTTACTGCACATCGAATTAACTCACACACATGTATGCAAATATGATCTTTCAAACCATTATGGTTAGCCGTTGCAAGTAGATGTGGCTCAAATTTTAATTACATTCATTAAATGGATAGAAAATCACTTAAATGTCTTTAAAAGGTCAAATGACCCCTGCAATTTTCCAAATTTTCACACGACAATTGTATTAGTGCATGTTAAACATAGAAAAAAAATTGAATGCCATCAGGGGAAGCTATCTTCCATTCGTCATGAAACATGCATTGTTCCCTCTCGAAACCATGAGCCTTCTAGTGAGTGGCTCCGGTTTGTGAGGGGTGTGATACGTCCAAAACGTATCTATAATTTCTGCTTGCTCCATGCCTCTTTTGGGTGATATTGCTATGTTATTTATACACTTCCATACACTTTTGATCATATTTGGACTAACCTATTAACTCAGTGCACCCCAGTGCCAGTTTCTGTTTTCGGCTGTTTTTGTATTTCAGGTTTTCACATTACGAGAACTGCCAGAAAAAATCCAGAAAAATTATATAAAAAATAAGCGTTCCGGAAGCTTCCATGCGGCCAAAGTAGGGCCGGAGGGGACCAACAGGGGCTTCAGGCGGCCTGCCCACGCGCCCCCCCCCCTAGCCGCGCCGGGGGGGCGCCTGGGCACCCCTGACCCCCTCTGAGGCCTTCCTTTGCCATATATTTACACCGTGTCGCGGAAACCCTGATTCGAGACCCCTTTTCTCCAGACGCGATTACGATCTCCGCCGCCATCGCCATCAAGCTTTGGGGGACCAGAATTCCTGCGCCGGCACCCTGCCGGGACAGGGAAGTGCCCCCGGATTCATCTCCATCGACGTTGCTTCCTCCCTCCATGATGCGGGAGTAGATCCTCCTCGGGGCTGAGGTTCTTACCAGTAGCTATGTGGTCAATTCTCTCTCCCATGATGTGATCTTCGTTGTGATCATAGGCTATGTTAATCTAGGGTGATCCCATGATATTTCCCCTTCCTCTATGTATTGGATTGATGTACTCACTTGTCTTTATCTAGTATAATCCCCGAGACCAAGGTGACCGCGGTCTATTGGACATGGATTAGAACAATATTTTCATGAGTGATTTTCTCTCTTGTGTGTTGATTGAAGATTGAGAGTCTCTTGGTGCTTGTCTTTGTCTATCCTTTAGATATGTTGTGGTGATTGTGGGATTCTCTTTGGATGGCCGCGGTGACATTGGGAAATCCTTAGATTGAGAACTACGAACTTTGAGGTGTGCTTTTGTAGCCCTACATAATTCTCGTCCTCTCTTGACCACGAAGGAATGACCATCGAGTGTGTCCCCTTTGCATGTTTTATGGGAAATATCATGTGATTCGATTATGTTAATGTTGTTGGGAGTTGCCACTAGTGAAAGTATGAAGCCTAGGCCTTGTTTCCACCATTGCAATACCATTTGTGCTCACTTTTACCACTTGTTTGCTTGCTGCACTTTTTATTACAAATTTATATTACTTTGTTTTGCCATCCATATCACTTGCCATTTAACATCTCTTCGCCGAACTAGTGCACCTATACATCTAACAAGTGTATTAGGTGTGTTGGGGACACAAGAGACTTCTTGTATCTTAGTTGCAGGGTTGCTTGAGAGAGACCATCTTCAACCTCTACTTCCCTGAGTTCGATAAACCTTAGGTCATCCACTTGAGGGAAATTGCGGCTGTCCTACAAACCTCTACTCTTGGAGGCCCAACATAGTCTATAAGAGTAGAAGAGTGTGTAGACATCAAGCTATTTCTGGCGCCGTTGCCGGGGAGGTTAGCGCTTGAAGGTATATCTTTAGATCTTGCAATTAAATGTTTTTGTCTCTTGTTTTTATTTCACTAGTTATGCTTATGGACAACCTTGCTATTGGTTCGTTGCTTGCGGGAAGACGCCCCACACCTGTGGTTGTTGCTCCTCCCCCTACTGAAATTGTGCCCTATAAAATACTAGCTGGTATTATCGATTATGTTTTGGCTGATCGTTATGCAGGAGACAGACATCCCGGCGAACACTTGCTATATCTGTCACAACTATGTTCATTATTTAAGCTTTCAGGTGTATCAAGGGAGTTTGTCATGAGGAAATTATTTGCCTTGTCACTGAAAGGAAAAGCATTGGAATGGTATAGGCTACTAAATGACTCTCACCTGCTGGAGTGGGAAGAGATCCAGTCTCTCTTTTACTCCAAGTTTTATCCTCTTCATGAAGTCCATGAGAATAGGAATTATGTTTATAATTTTTATCCTCATGACGGAGAGAGCATAGCTCAAGCTTGGGGGAGACTGAAAACGTTAATGCTAAAATTTCCTAACCATGGGCTCCCCAAAGATATGATTATTACTAATTTCTATGCGAGGCTTTCTCGACAGGATAAAGATTTGCTCGACGCTTCCTCTATGGGTTCTTTCACAAACAAAAATATTGATGCTAAATGGGAACTCCTTGAAATAATTCAACGCAACACTGAAGATTGGGAGATCGACAAAGGTAAAGAGTCAGGTATAATTTATGAGTATGATTGCATTAAGTCCTTTGTTTAAACTACAAGTTTTGATAAGTTTAGTGTTAAGTTTGGGCTTGATTCTCAACTCCTTGTTGATTTCCTCAAATCTTTTGCTTCACATCTTAATATGCCTAAGGAGGATTGGATCAAGTATCATAAACCTTTTAGAGAGACTTGCAAAGAAAATGAAATTGTTCATGATGATTGCAACATGCATGATCTAATTCCTAAAAATGAAGTTTTATATAAGCATGTTAATTTTTGTGGAGTGGATAGACCTTGTGAAAGGCCTATGATTGAAGAAGAGAAGTATTGTAAGCAACATAAGCATGAAAGAACAATCACTTGGGTCAGAGACTTAAATGAAATTGCTAGAGAATTTTGTGACCTTTATCCTTTTACTTGTGAACTTTGCCGTATAGAGGGTCACTTTAATTTTCAATGCATGAACTTTCAAAACATAACTATTAACCGGTTGTGTGATAACATGATCACCTCTGATCTTTATGATGAGCTTATGTTATGTTTGATGTGTGAAGAGTTATCAGAAAAGACTTCATGGCTAGATGTTAATGCCATAGGAATAAAAAACACTTTGCAAAATTGCCATCTCTATTGTGTTGTTAATTGCCATGAAAATGATTACATAGGTAAGATTATAAAGGAGGGAACTTTACCAAAGTATAAAAATGTCTCTTATATTTCTGCTAATAAAAAGGAGAGTTTCTCCCAAGTTTCCCCTATTGTTTCTAATGATAAACCAGGATATGTGGAGAAGCTTCATCTCCAACCACTCCCTCCTAAGGTTAAGAAGAAGAAAAAGAAGAGGAGGAGGAAGAGGAGCAAGAAAGAAGAAGAATGGGTATCAACCTGGCCTGAGCATATTCCTCCCATCAACTTTTATCCTAACGATTGTAAGTTTAAAGAAGAAGGTGAAGTTTATTGCCTTAATTATCATCTTGATGATACGTCCGTAGGTACCATTGAAGATGATTTTGATTATGATATGCATGTTACTTATTGTGATTGGGAAAATGATGATAATGCTACTTATGATCTTGAAAATCTTTTTGGTACCAACTCTGAAAGTGATGATATGGGAAGCTCTAAGCTTGGGGATGATAGGATTGCAAACCCTTTACCCACTAGTGATGTGATAATTGATAATTCTTTTGCTAGTAAGAATAAAGACAACATGATTACAAATATAGTTGCTAGCAATGATAATGCTCTTCTCTACTATGATGATGTCATAACTCCAACCTATAGTGATTATAAAGGTACCTATGACATAAGGAGAAATTATCCTTATGAAACTTGTCATAATCATGGAGGGAATTACTCCCTTGTTGAACACCACCCTCCTAATACACAAGTAATCTATAGTGTTCAAGTTGTTTATGATAGTCCTACTCCCACTATTACCAATGAGAAAGATTATGCTTATGTGGAGAGTAAGAGTACCTTTTTGCATGTGGATCATGGTAACAATGCTTTACGTGATGCTTATATTGTTGAGTTCATCCATGATGCCACTGAAATTTATAATGAGAGAGGGCGACTTGGTTCTAAATATCTTAATAATAAGAAGTTTCCTCTCTTTATGGTGAATATTTTAAAGTTATGCTTGTTTTGCCTTCCTATGCTAGTTGCTTTGTGCTTCAATGAATTATTCTATTGCAATATTCCTATGCATAGGAAGCATGTTAGGCTTAAATGTGTTTGGTATTTGCTTCTTGATGCTCTCTTTTGTTCTTCAGCTCTTATTCCTACGAGAGCATCATTAAAGTCTTAAGCCTATCTTTATGGCTATAAAGAAAAAGCTCTAGGGAGACAACCCTTTTTATGTTTACTTTCAGTTTTAGTGGTCTTGATGTTTGTTACTACTGTAGCAACATCATTGTATCTATATTTTTCAGCTTTGTGCCAAGTTTAGCTTCTGATTGCAAGAAAGTTCAAAAGTTGTGACATGCTGTCCAGGAAACAGATTCTGTCCTTGGATAGAAAAATTCGTATAAAATCACCAGTTAATCTTTTTGGTCTGAATTTTTTCGACAACGTGCTCTATATAATTGTCTTTCGTGCATCTGTTTTAGGTTTTTTGATTAGAGTTGCAGAAGTGCCCTGGAAAAATCATTTACTACCTGCTGTTCTGTTTTTCACAGATTCTGTCCTGTTTTGCCTTTCCTTCATTTTGCAAACCTAGAGCTTGCTTTTTCTTTGCAAAAACCTTTTGGCAATCTTGAGAAACAGTAGAACTTCAAGAATATATTTATTTCCAGCAAGGAACAATTATTTTATTATGGGTACTAACCTCGCTAATCAGATTATGATGAGTTATGTATGAAGGGAGTTTTCAAGTGTGCGAGGGAAGATGATAAAAAGATTCAGGAGTGTCAAACGCTCAAGCTTGGGGATGCCCCCATGCACCCCCAAGAAATATTCAAGGAGACTCAAGCGTCTAAGCTTGGGGATGCCCCCGTGCATCCCCTTCTCCATCAACATTATCAGTTCGTCCTTCGTTCCACTATATTTTAATCACTTCATGTGTTATGTGCTATGCTTGGAGCGTCTTGTTTTAGTTTTCCTTTTAGTTTTCTTTAGCTTTTCATAACGAGTTGGAACTCAGCTTTCTTTATGTGGGAGAGAAACACGCTCCACTTCTACCTAGAACATAACATAGAATTTGCATGTCTATCTTTGCTGTGTGTGTTCTTTGTCTTTTAATAGCTACTATCATGCTTAGCTCTTAACTTTCATGCTTATCTTTTTAAAGAGCTTTTGTTTAGTTAGTTGCTTGAACTCTCTTTAGTTATCATGTTTATCTTATTAAGAGAGTTTGCTTCTGTTGCATTGGTTGATATGTCTATGATAAAGATGCTACGTGCATAATGGCGCTTAGTAGTTCATGTTTTCTTATGGTTAGTCTCAAATAGCTGGGGGGTTCCCAATGTGTTATTGGAGTACCAACATGATTTGTTTGCCTATGATGTGGTATGGTTTAGTAATATCTTCCTTCAAAGAATTTATTTTGATTGACTTGGCATATGCTCACGCATATTTAAGACTGTAAAGAAAGTCTGTCAAGCCATGATGATCTTTTGTTTCTGAGTAGCGATATAACTTCCATGCCTGCTTCAATGTTGCTTTGTCGCTTTGCATGATTATGACCGTCATTGCTCTGTTAGTTGGTCGCTCCCCGTCTTTTGCTAACCTTCGCCTGTACTAAGCGGACTGACTGCTTGTGCATCCACATCCTTTTAATCCAGTTATGCCATATGAGTCCACCATATCTTCCTACATGGTATTTACCTGCCATTCCTAACGGAGACTTGCATGTACCATCTCGAAATTATTCAAAGAAAAAGCATTCCTATTTTGTGCCTCTGTTTTAAGTTCATGAGGAAGTAGTAGTTAATTCATGATCTTTTTAAGTTGGACAAGATTCACCCCGGGATTGCATGTATAATGTGCAAACCCATAATACGAGAAGGAACTGGCATTGAGTGCGCCCGGCTCAAAAATATAATATAACAAACAAACCCTCCTTCACGCTTTGTTCATGAGAAATCAGAAAACTTTGGCAGTGATAAACAAAGGAGATTAAGAGGATGTGATCGTCCTCATTCGGGAGCCGTTCCTCGAAACTTGTCCATCTCAAGAACTGATTGAGTTGTCTGCTAGCATTCGTTGACGAAACATGCATGATCTAAAAAAAATTATTACCTCTGTTTTAAAACCAAGAGCTCTGGTACATGTTTTGTCTTTGTTTCCGACTACGGGTTTTCAACCTTGCCAACAAAAGCCACGGTTCGAGAGTCTCCACCTTCTTTTAAAAGCACCAACTACTGAGAGCATGATTGTCATTCTGAGTGTAATGTGCATTGTCCCAAAGTAGCATTGTCTTTTGCATGATTGTGATATCGTTTATTTTGAAATCATTGTATCTAGTCATCACTTAAACCTTGGAGGTGCCCCTGCATTTATGTTTTGCTTCACTAAAGGGGGCTAGCTAGATATCACTTTATCATATTTGCACATCATGTTCATTACAAATCTATTTGATGTTTCAATATCATATTGTAAAACTTTCAGTTCTTTGTGATTTTCTCATGAGGCAACTTAATTACTATAGATTCATTGTCTCAGTAAGCTTTTGTCATATGACTATGAAAAATTCCTATATGGTTAATAGCATGTCACCACAGAAATTATTCTTGGTTATCATTTACCTACTCGAGGACGAGCGGGAATTAAGCTTGGGGATGTTGATACGTCCAAAACGTATCTATAATTTTTGCTTGATCCATGCCTCTTTTGGGTGATATTGCTATGTTATTTATACACTTCCATACACTTTTGATCATATTTGGACTAACCTATTAACTCAGTGCACCCCAGTGCCAGTTTCTGTTTTCGGCTGTTTTTGTATTTAAGGTTTTCACATTACGAGAACTGCCAGAAAAAATCCAGAAAAATTATATAAAAAATCAGCGTTTCGGAAGCTTCCATGCGGCCAAAGTAGGGCCGGAGGGGACCCACAGGGGCTCTAGGCGGCCTGCCCACGCGGCCCCCCTGGCCGCGCCGGGGGGGCACCTGGGCACCCCTGACCCCCTTTGATGCTCCCCTTTGGCATATATTTACACCGTGTCGCGGAAACCCTGATTCCAGACCCCTTTTCTCCAGACGCGATTCTGATCTCCGCCGCCATCGCCATCAAGCTTCGGGGGACCAGAATTCCTGCGCCGGCACCCTGCCGGGACAGGGAAGTGCCCCCGGATTCATCTCCATCGACATTGCTTCCTCCCTCCATGGTGCGGGAGTAGTTCCTCCTCGGGGCTGAGGTTCTTACCAGTAGCTATGTGGTCAATTCTCTCTCCCATGATGTGATCTTCGTTGTGATCATAGGCTATGTTAATCTAGGGTGATCCCATGACATTTCCCCTTCCTCTATGTATTGGATTGATGTACTCACTTGTCTTTATCTAGTATAATCCCCGAGACCAAGGTGACAGCGGTCTATTGGACATGGATTAGAACAATATTTTCATGAGTGATTTCCTCTCTTGTGTGTTGATTGAAGATTGAGAGTCTCTTGGTACTTGTCTTTGACTATCCTTTAGATATGTTGTGGTGATTATGGGACTCTCTGTGGATGGCCACGGTGACATTGGGAAATCCTTAGATTGAGAACTACGAACTTTGAGGTGTGCTTTTGTAGCCCTACATAATTCTCGTCCTCTCTTGACCACGAAGGAATGACCTCCGAGTGCGTCCCCTTTGCATGTTTTATGGGAAATATCATGTAATTCGATTATGTTAATGTTGTTGGGAGTTGCCACTAGTGAAAGTATGAAGCCTAGGCCTTGTTTCCACCATTGCAATACCATTTGTGCTCACGTTTACCACTTGTTTGCTTACTGCACTTTTTATTACAGATTTATATTACTTTGTTTTGCCATCCATATCACTTGCCATTTAACATCTCTTCGCCGAACTAGTGCACCTATACATCTAACAAGTGTATTAGGTGTGTTGGGGACACAAGAGACTTCTTGTATCTTAGTTGCAGGGTTGCTTGAGAGAGACCATCTTCAACCTGTACTTCCCTGAGTTCGATAAACCTTAGGTCATCCACTTGAGGGAAATTGCTGCTGTCCTACAAACCTCTGCGCTTGGAGGCCCAACATAGTCTACAAGAGTAGAAGCGTGTGTAGACATCAGGGTGTGGGTCCAAACTTTCGTCAAACAGACCAACTTTTTTACCACATCATCTTGGTGGCATGACATTAATTCAAGCAAGGTTACATGTTTTCTGGTCATTTTTTAATATTTTGCCATTAAAATGCCATGGGACTCCACGCATGTACATGGGTCCATGCCGTGAGACCAGTATGTTAGAAAATTCCTTCTAATTTACTGTACATGGACTTAACTCACACACACGTACGCAAATATGATTTTTCAAACCGCTATGGTTAGCCGCCGCATGTAGATGTAGTTCAAATTTGAATTACAGTCATAAAATGGCTAGAAAATCACTTAAATGTCTTTAAAAGGCTAAATGATCCCTAAAGTTTTCCAAATTTTCACATGATAGTTGTATTAGTGCACGTTAAACATAGATTTTTTAAGGCCGTTAGGGGAAGCTATCTCTCGTTCGTCATCAAACATGCATTATTCCCTCTCGGAACCACGAGCCTTCTAGTGAGTTGCGCTAGTTTGTGAGGGGTGTCTGTCCAAACTTTGGTCAAACAGGCCAATTGTTTTACCACGTCATCTTGGTGGCATGACATTACATCAAGCAAGGTTTCATGTTTTGCTGATTAATTTTTAATTTTTTGGAATTAAAATGCCAGGACACTCCATGCATGTACATATGTGTCCATGCCGTGAGACCAATATGTTTGATATTTCCTCTAAATTACTGCAAATGGTATTAACTTGCACGCAAGTACGCAAATATGATTTTTTTTCAAACCGTTATGGTTAGCCGTTCCATGTAGATGTAGTTCACATTTGAATTACGGTTATTAAATGGCTAGAAAATCACTTAAATGTATTTAACAGAACGAATGTCCCCTAAAATTTCCTAAATTTTCGCATGACAGCTGTATTAGTGCATGTTAAACGTAGAAAAAAATTAAAGGCCGTTAGTGGAAGCTATCTCCCGTTCGTCATCAATCATGCATTGGTCCCTCTCGGAACCATGAGCCTTCTACTGAGTTGCTCTGGTTTATGAGGTGTGTGTGTCCAAACTTTGGTCAAACAGGCCAACTGTTTTACCACGCCATCTTGGTGGCATGACATTACATCAAGCAAGGTTTCATGCTTTGCTGATCAATTTTTAATTGTTTGGAATTACAATACCATGACACTCCATGCATGTACATATGTGTCCATGCTGTGAGACCAATATGTTTGATATTTCTTCTAATTGACTGCACATCATATTAACTCGCACACAAGTATGCAAATATGATTTTTCAAACCGTTATGGTTAGCCGGTGCATGTAGATGTAGTTCAAATTTGAATTACAGTCATTAAATGGCTAGAAAATCACTTAGATGTCTTTAAAAGATCAAATGACCCCTAAAATTTTCTAAATTTTTGCATGACAACTGTATTAGTGCATGTTAAACGTAGAAAAAAATTGAAGGCCGTTAGGGGAAGCTATCTCCCGTTCGTCATCAAACATGCATTGTTCCCTCTCGGCACCACTAGCCTTCTAGTGAGTTTCTCCGGTTTGTGAGGTGTGTTTGTCCAAACTTTGGTCAAACAGACCAACTTTTTTACCACATCATCTTGGTCGCATGAGATTGCTTCAAGTAATTTTTCATGTTTTTCTGATCATTTTTTTATTTTTTGGAATTAAAATGCCATGGCACTCCATGCATTAACATCTGTCCATGTCGTGACACCAATATGTTTGAAAATTCTTCTAATTTACTGCACATGGAATTAACTAACACACATGTATGCAAATATGATCTTTCAAACCGTTATGGTTAGCAGTTGCATGTAGATGTGGTTCAAATTTTAATTACATTCATTAAATGGATAGAAAATCACTTGAATGTCCTTAAAAGGTAAAATGACCCCTGCAATTTTCCAAATTTTCACACGACAATTGTATTAGTGCACATTAAACATAGAAAAAAAATTGAAGGCCAACAGGGGAAGCTATCTCCCATTCGTCATCAAACATGCATTGTTCCGTCTCGAAACCATGAGCCTTCTAGAGAGAGGCTCCGGTTTGTGAGGGGTGTGGGTCCAAACATTCGTCAAATAGACCAACGTTTTTACCACATCATCTTGGTGGCATGACATGACTTCAAGCAAGGTTTCATGTTTTTCTAGTTATTTTTAAATATTTTGGAATTAAAATGCCATGGGACTCCATGCATGTACATGTGTCCATGCCGTGAGACCAATATGTTAGAAAATTCCTTCTAATTTACTGCACATGGACTAAACTCACACACAAGTACGCAAATATGATTTTTCAAACCATTGTAGTTAGGCGTTGCATGTAGATGTAGTTCAAATTTGAATTACAGTCATACAATGGCTAGAAAATCACTTAAATGTCTTTAAAAAGGCTAAATGACCCCTGAAACTTTCCAAATTATTACACGATAGTTGTATTAGTGCACGTTAAACGTAGAATTTTTATAAAGCTCTAAGGGGAAGCTATCTCACGTTCGTCATCAAACATGCATTGTTCCCTCTCGGAACCACGAGCCATCTAGTGAGTTGCGCCGGTTTGTGAGGGGTGTGTGTCCAAACTTTGGTTAAACAGGCCAATTTTTTTATCACGTCATCTTGGTGGCATGACATTACATCAAGCAAGGTTTCATATTTTGCTGGTCAATTTTTAATTTTTTGGAATTAAAATGCCATGACACTCCATGCATGTACATATGTGTCCATGCCGTGAGACCAATATGTTTGATATTTCTTCTAATTTACTGCACATGGTATTAACTCGCACAAAATTACGCAAATATGATTTTTCCAAACCGTTATGGTTAGCCGTTGTATGTAGATGTAGTTCGAATTTGAATTACAGTCATTAAATTGCTAGAAAATCACTTAAATGTCTTTAAAAGATCAAATGACCCCTAAAATTTTCCAAATTTTCGCATGACAACTATATTAGTGCATGTTAAACGTAGAAAAAAAATTGAAGGCCGTTAGGGGAAGCTATCTCCCGTTCATCATCATACAGGCATTGTTCCCTCTCAGAACCACGAGCCTTGTAGTGAGTTGCTCTGGTTTGTGAGGTGTGGCATGAGATTGCTTCAAGCAAGGTTTCATGTTTTTCTGATCATTTTTTTATTTTTTGGAATTAAAATGCCATGGCACTCCATGCATGTACATGTGTCCATGTCGTGAGACCAATATGTTTGAAAATTCCATCTAATTTACTTCACATGGAATTAACTCACACACAAGTATGCAAATATGATCTTTCAAACCGTTATGGTTAGCCGTTGTATGTAGATGTGGTTCATATTTTAGTTACATTCAGTAAATGGAAAGAAAATCACTTAAATGTCTTTAAAAGGTAAAATGACCCCTGCAATTTTCCAAATTTTCACACGACAATTGTATTAGTGCACGTTAAACATAGAAAAAAAATTGAAGGCAATCAGGGAAGCTATCTCCCATTCATCATCAAACATGCATTGTTTCCTCTCGAAACCATGAGCCTTCTAGTGAGTGGCTCCGGTTTGTGAGGGGTGTGGGTCCAAACTTTTGTCAAACAGACCAACTTTTTTACCACTTCATCTTAGTGGCATAACATTACTTCAAGCAATGTTTCGTGTTTTTCTAGTTATTTTTTTAATATTTTGGAATTAAAATGCCATGGGACTCCACACATGTACATGTGTCCATGCCGTGAGACCAATATGTTACAAAATTCCTTCTAATTTACTGCACATGGACTAAACTCACACACAAGTACGCAAATATGATTTTTCAAACCGTTGTGGTTAGGCGTTGCATGTAGATGTAGTTCAAATTTGAATTCCAGTCATACAATGGCTAGAAAATCACTTAAATGTCTTTAAAAGGTTAAATGACCCCTGAAATTTTCCAAATTTTCACACGATAGTTGTATTAGTGCACGTTGAATGTAGAATTTTTATAAAGCCCAAGGGGAAGCTATCTCACGTTCATCATCAAACATGAATTGTTCCCTCTCGGAACCACGAGCCTTCTAGTGAGTTGCTCCGGTTTGTGAGGGGTGTGTGTCCAAACTTTGGTAAAACTGGCCAATTTTTTTACCACGTCATCTTGTTGGCATGACATTACATCAAGCAAGGTTTCACATTTTGCTGATCAATTTTTAATTTTTTGGAATTAAAATGCCATGACACTCCATGCATGTACATATGTGTCCATGCCGTGAGACCAATATGTTTGATATTTCTTCTAATTTATTGCACATGGTATTAACTCGCACATAATTACGCAAATATGATTTTTCCAAACCTTTATGGTTAGCCGTTCCATGTAGATGTTGTTCACATTTGAATTAGAGTCATTATATGGCTAGAAAATCAATTAAATGTCTTTGAAAGAACAAATGTCCCCTAAATTTTTCCAAATTTTTGCATGACAGCTGTATTAGTGCGCGTTAAACATAGAAAAAAATAAAGGCTGTTAGGGGAATGTATCTCCCGTTCGTCATCAAACATGCATTGTTCCCTCTCGGAACCACGAGCCTTCTTGTCTGTGTACTAAAGTAGGGGTACCTTAGTTTCCCGAACTTCTGCACGGGCAGTTGCAGCGTCCCGCGGCAAGGCCTGCCGGGCGACCACCGAGGTCCTCTATGATTCCTTTGGAGCCATTCAAGAACAAAGTATCCAAGGCAAGGAGACAAGGCCCCGGCAAGAGGAGCTTGCCGGGAAGGCCACCCAAAGCACAAGACCCTGGCAAGAGGAGCTTGCCAGGAAGGCCCTCCGGGGCATCTCAAGAAACTTGCCGCGACGCGCCACGCGTCCCGACAAGGCCCAGTGAGCGACAAGCTCCCGGAAGTGACAAGATGGCAACCGCGGCAAGAAGCTTGCCGCGGCAAGCTTCCACTCAGTACCCGCGCTCCAGCGCTTCCACCCACGTGTCGCTCTGGGACCCTTCCAGGCGCACGTGGCGGAGGGCTCTGCAGCCAGGGGTACACGGTGGCAAGCAGCGATGACGAGACTACCGTCGTGGCGGACAGTGGCGCCCCTGACGGTCACTTTTTTGCACTATTTGGGCGATGACGATGGGCATTTAATGACCTTTTCCCCCGCCGTCAGGGTTAGGTATGGAACACTGTTCCACCTACCACACTTTTTACACTTTTACCCTCATCTGCGTTGCCACCTGTCGGTGACCCCTTGAGCGTATAAAAGGAGGCCCATGCACAACGTAGAGGGGGGATCGATCATTCTCACGCTCGGTCTTGCTAGCGGTTAGAGTGTACTGTAGCTCTCTTCGCTCCCGAGCAAGAACTCAATACAAACCAAAGCAGGAGTAGGGTTTTACGCATCCGTGCGGCCCGAACCTGGGTAAACTGCTCATGTGCCTCGCCTCGTTCCGCTCTTTGTGCAATCTCCGCCCCCTTGCCGTACCGAAAAGGGGCTCCGTCCCCATAGGTGTTCGTGGGTGGATCAGTTTCCTCGACATCTTTGGCGCGCCAGGTAGGGGGTGCATCGAGGTTGTGTGCGAGCTAGATCTTCATCATCATCATCAACATGCCGCCGAAGAAGAAGGCTTCGGAGGTAGCAGGTCCATCCGCATCGATCCCACCACCGCCGGAGCCAACGGCTGGTGGGGTAGACGACGGCGGAAGAACGGATGTCGACGAGGCAACTCATGGTGTTGCCAGGTCCAAGGGCAAGGCTGGCGTAGCCGGCTCCCACGACGACCGAGCGCACTCCAAGACCTCGGCGTCCGTGCACATACCGCGCCCATCTCAGGAGGCGCGGGACCGGCAGCGTCATGGTACTCATGGTACCATATGCTTGCTGGGCCAAGGTCAAGGCGGTGGGTCCCGGGACGCTCAACGCCAGCATGCGCGCCAACATGCTGGCACGAGCAAGGCATGGTCGCCAGGACGGGATACTGCTCCTTGTAACGTAGTTAGAAGTCCGAGCATATCCCGCTCCTCGCACCGCTCGTCACCGCTGCCCGCCACTCCAGCAGAAGCTCTCGCACGAGCTCAACTGCTTCTAGACTTCCCTCCAGCGGCGGACAAAGCCCATGACTGGAGGGCCACCATCCAGAGTCTCATCGCCTTCGCCAACGGCGACACCCCGCGGCAACCGAGCACATCACAGCCGCAGCAAGTCAGCCAGGCGCGGGCCGATGGCGACAAGACCGGTGGGGGTGCAACCACCGTGCACTCTCCGCCCCGAAGGAAAAAATCGCCGACTCGCCGGATCAATATCAACGACGACTCCACTGCGTCATTAGATCCACGAGTTCGCCGCGATCAGCGCCAAGTTCTTCAAGATCGACAACAAGAAGACGCTCCTACCCGCATCGAGCGCCGAAGAGAAGCGCGGCGTCAATCAGACCAGCGCGCTTGGCCCGCTGTCGACATGCATGCGCCAGGGAGACTATGCGACTTACCGTACGCAGTAGGTTGTCCTGCGTTCACTCGTGAGCTGCGGCAAGTCCAGTGGCCCAGCATGAAGTATTTCAAGCCAGATGTACCGAAGAAGTACGACGGCAAGACACACCCGTCGGAGTTCCTCAGCATCTACACCATCGCGGTGCAAGCTGCCGGGGGACGAGACGACAAGATCCTCGCCAACTACTTCCCGTTGGTACTCAAGCCCAACGTCAGATCCTAGCTCATGCACTTGCCGGACAACTCCATTTCTTTTTGGGCAGACCTGTGCCATCAGTTTGTCGGCGCCTTTACAGGCGGCCACAAACCTCATGGCCAGGAGAGTGACCTCCACCTGCTCGCCCAGAAGGGAGGAGAGCCCCTGCGCAAGTATATCCAGAGATTCAGTCGTGTGCAGGCCAACATCCCAGACGTCCACCCTGCCGCGGTTATCACCGCGTTCCATCAGAACGTAAGTAACCGCAGGATGAGGGAGGAGATGGTGATGTGCAAGATCAGAGACGTCAGTGAGCTTTATGCCCTGGCCGAAAAGTGTGCACACGCTGAGGAGGGGAGGAAACTCCCTGGAGAGGATACAGGCGCAGGGGGATCTGATAGTGAGGATGCCGCCCCGGCAAAGAAAAACCAGCGGCGGAACAACAGGAAGAAGAAGAACAAAGAGGTGCTAGTCGTTGAGAAGTCCGACAACGGAGGTGGCGCCGACAAGGCCAAGGTTGGTAGCTCCGGCAAGGAAGCTGCCGCATGCACCAACTGCCAAGCTGTGGCGGCCGCCGACAAGCAGGACTGCACCGACAAGCAGTACTGCAAGATCCACCGCACCAAGGGTCACGACCTCCAGAACTGCAAGAGGGTCGAGCAGCTTGTCGAGCAACAGAAAGCTGAGTACGAGCGGCGCAACAAGGAGAAGGCCCAAGGAGGTGACAGAGGATCCGGCAAGAAGCGGCCCTTCAACGGCCGGGGAGGACGCCGGGGCAAGGCCAAGCAACGGCAAGGTGACAGACCTCCCCGCGGCCGCGACAAGGATGAAGACGACGAAGACATGGATGATGTTGAGAACAGTGAGCAGGAGTTCCAGAAAGCGACAGAAGTACTATGCATTGACGGCGGTGCTTCTCTGCATACTTCCCACCGCCAACTTAAATAGTGGGTGCGGGAAGTTAATGCAGCAGAACCACCTGTCGAATCGCGCAGGCTTCTGAAATGGTCCAGCACGCCTATCATCTTTGATATTGAGGACCACCCTGATCGCACAACTGCGGTCGGGTGCTTGCCGATGTTGGTCTCGCCAACTATCCGCAACCTCAAGGTCACTAAGATGTTAGTTGACGGCGGGGCCGGCTTGAACTTGATCTCCTCCACGGTACTCCATAAACTCCAGATCCCTGACAGCGAGCTCGAAGAGACCGGCACATTCCAAGGAATAAACCCGGGAAGGAGCAAGCCGAAGGGGAAGATCACGCTGCCAGTGACATTTGGCGGGGAGCTAAACTTCAGGACTGAGAAAGTCACTTTTGACGTTGCCGATTTTCCATTGCCTTACAATGGAATACTTGGCCGTCGAGCGCTCGCCAAGTTCATGGCAGCCTCTCATTACGCCTACAACATGTTGAAGATGCCCGGCCCGATAAGCGTCATCTCTTTCCCTGGCGACAAGAAGGATGCCCTTATCTGCGCAGACAAGATCTACCGGGAAGCAGCAGCCGCAACAAATAGCAAGACACTTGCCGCTGAAGCTCCCGGGGGAAAGGAGAAGACCAAGTCCGGCAAGAGCTCTGGGGCCCACTCCGGCAAACGCACCTCTTCGGAGTGCTGCGCTGCCGTCGAGGACGCACCATCGAGCTCCACCGGCAAGTGTAAGAAGACGATGGTAGCTCCGCCAGAAACCAAGAAGGTGCCCGCCAAGGAGGACGGCACTGGTGGTAATTTCACCATCAGTGCCACGCTTGTCCCTAAATAGGCAAGCGCGCTCGTTGCTTTCCTGCGGGCGAACGTCGACGTGTTTGCATGGCTACCGTCCGACATCCCCGGTGTTCCCAGGAAAGTGATTGAGCACAAGCTTGCTGTCTGTCCACACGCGCGGCCCGTCAAGCAAAAAGTCAGGAAACAAGCAGTGGAGCGCCAAGAGTTCATAACAGAACAGATCAAGAAGTTGGAAGCAGCAGGCCTTGTTAGAGGAGTGCTCCATCCAACGTGGTTGGCCAATCCAGTAGTCGTGCGGAAGGCAAACGGGAAATGGAGGCTTTGTATTGACTTCACTGATGTAAATAAAGCTTGTCCAAAAAACACATTTCCCTTGCCGCGCATTGACCAGATTATTGACTCCATGGCCGGATGCGACCTGCTTTCATTTCTTGACGCATACTCAGGATACCATCAAATCTTCATGGCAGAAGAAGATGAAGATAAGACCGCATTCATCACTTCATGTGGCACGTACTGTTTCGTACGGATGCCTTTTGGATTGAAGAATGCTGGTTCAACATTTGCAAGGGTGGTCCATACAGCTTTTGAGCCACAAATTCACAGAAATGTAGAAGCATACATGGATGACATAGTGGTCAAAAGCAAGGACAGAGCAACCCTGATACAAGATTTGGAAGAGACCTTTGCAAATCTGCGCAAGATCCAGCTCAAACTCAACCCCGAGAAGTGTCTGTTTGGAGTCCCCTCCGGCAAACTTCTCGGGTTCTTCGTGTCTCAGAGGGGGATTGAAGCCAATCCCGACAAGATAAAGGCCATCGAGCAAATTGAAGCACCGAAGCGCGTCAAGGATGTACGAAGACTTGCCGGTTGCGTGGCTGCTCTCAGCAGGTTTATCTCTAAGTCAGCTGAGCGCGCCCTGCCGTTTTTCAAAATTTTGAAAAAGGCAGGTCCAATGAAATGGACTCCAGAAGCGGAGGCTGCACTGCAAGACTTGAAGAGATACCTATCCTCCACTCCAATACTTGTCGCACCTAAACCACAAGAGAAGTTGCTGCTGTATCTAGCGGCAACCAATCAAGTGGTTAGTGCTGCGTTAGTAGCGAAGAGAGAGGCGGATGATGAGCCAACGACCGCGGCAAGCGCGTCCAGCGACAAGCAGGGGGCTTCCCCGACAAGGATGGATATGTGGAGACACAAGAGGAGATACGGAAGAAAATGGTGCATCGCCCAGTTTACTTTGTCAGCTCCCTTCTGCAGGGAGCTAGCTCAAGGTACTCTGGTGTGCAGAAGTTGCTTTTTGGCCTTCTCATGGCCTCGAGAAAGCTGCGCCACTACTTCCAAGCACATGAGATAACAGTTGTCACTCGCTTTCCGCTGAGATAACAGTTGCTTTTTGGCCTTCTCATCATCAAGCATGCATTGTTCCCTCTTGGAACCACGAGCCTTCAAGTGAGTTGCTCCTGTTTGTGAGGGGTGTGTGTCCAAACTTTCGTCAAACAAGCCAATTTTTCTACCACATCATCCCGGTGGCATGTCATTACATCAAGCAAGGTTTCATGTCTTTCTGATCTTTTTTAAATTTATCGAATTAAAATGCCATGGCACTCCATGAATGTACATACATGTGTCCATGCCGTGAGACCAATATGTTTGAAAATTCCTTCTAATTTACTGCACATGGAATTAACTCACACACAAGTACACAAATATGATTTTTTAAACAGTTATGGTTAGCCGTTGCATGTAGATGTAGTTCACATTTGAATTATGATCATTAAATGGCTAGAAAATCACTTAAATATCTTGAAAAGGTCAAATGACCCCTGAAATTTTTCAAATTTTCACACAACAGTTGTAATAGTGCACGTTAAACGTAGAAAAAATTGAAGGCCGTCAGGGGAAGCTATTTCCCGTTCGTCATCAAACATGCATTGTTCCCTCTCGAAACCATGAGCCTTCTAGTGAGTGGCTCCAGTTTGTGAGGGGTGTGTGTCCAAACTTTCGTCAAATAGACCAACTTTTTTACAACATCATCTTGGTGGCATGACATTACTTCAAGCAAGATTTCATGTTTTTCCGGTCATTTTTTATTTTTTTGGATTTAAAAAGCAATGGCACTCCATGCATGTACATGTATCCATGCGGTGAGACAAATATTTTTGAAAATTATTTCTAATTTACTGCACATGGACTTAGCGCACACACAAGTACGCAAAAATGATTTTTCAAACCGTTATGGTTAGCCATTGCATGTAGTTGTAGTTCAAATTTGAATTACAGTCATTAAATGGCTAGAAAACTATTTAAGTATCTTTAACAGGTTAAAAGACCCCTGAAATTTTGCAAATTTTCACACGATAGTTGTATTAGTGCATGCTAAACGTAGAATTTTTGTAAGGCCCTAAGGGGAAGCTATCTCGCGTTCGTCATCAAACATGCATTGTTCCCTCTCGGAACCACGAGCCTTCTAGTGAGTTGCGCCAGTTTTTAAGGGGTGTGTGTCCAAACTTTGGTCAAACAAGCCAAAAATTTTACCACATCATCTTGGTGGCATGACATTACATCAAGCAAGGTTTCGTATTTTCCTGATGAATTATTTATTTTTTGGATTTAAACTGCCATGACACTCCACGCATGTACATATGTGTCCATGTCCCGAGACCAATATGTTTGATATTTCTTCTAATTTACTGCACATGGTATTAACTCGCACACAAGTACGCAAATATGATTTTTCAAACCATTATGGTTAGCCGTTGCATGTTGATGTAGTTCAAATTTGAATTACAGTCGTAAAATGGCTAGAAAATCACTTAAATGTCTTTAAAAGGTCAAATGACCCCTGAAATTTTCCAAATTTTCGCATGACAGCTGCATTAGTGCATGTTATATGTAGAAAAAAATTTGAATGCCGTTAGGGGAAGCTATCTCCCGTTCGTCATCAAACATGCATTTTTCCCTCTCGAAACCATGAGCCTTCTAGTGAGTTGCTCCGGTTTGTGAGGGGTGTGTGTCCAAACTTTTGTCAAACAGACCAACTTTTTTACCACATCATCTTGGTGGCATGACATTGCTTCAACAAAGGTTTCATGTTTTTCTGATCATTTTTTAATTTTTGGGAATTAAAATGCCATGGCACTCCATGCATGTACGTGTGTCCATGCCGTGAGACCAATGTGTTTGAAAATTGTTTCTAATTTACTCCACATGGAATTAGCTCACAAAAAGTATGCAAATATTATTTTTCAAACTACTATTGTTAGCCGTTGCATGTAGATGTGGTTCAAATTTTAATTACATTTATTGAATGGATAGAAAATCACTTAAATGTCTTTAAAAGGCCAAATGACCCCTGAAATTTTCCAAATTTTCACACGACAATTGTATTAGTGGACGTTAAACGTAGAAAAAAATTGAAGGCCATCAGGGGAAGCTATCTCCGGTTCTTCATCAAACATGCATTGTTCCCTCTCGAAACCATGAGCCTTGTAGTGAGTGGTTCCGGTTAGTGAGCGGTGTGCGTCCAAACTTTCGTCAAACAGACCAACTTTTTTACCACATCATCTTGGTGGCATTACATTACTTCAAGTAAGGTTTCATGTTTTCTGGTCATTTTTTAATTTTTTTGGAATTAAAATGCCATAGCAATCCATGCATGTACATGTGTCCATGCCATGAGACCAATATGTTTTAAAATTCCTTCTAATTTACTACCCATGGAATTACCTCACACACAAGTACACAATTATGCAAATTTGATTTCTCAAACCGTTATGGTTAGCCGTTGCATGTAGATGTAGTTCAAATTTGAAATACAATCATCAATTGGCTAGAAAATCGCATAAATGTCTTTAAAAGGTTAAAATTTTCACACGATAGTAGTATTAGTGCACGTTTAACATAATAAAATTTTGATGGCCGTACGGGGAAGGTATCTCCCGTTCGTCATCAAACATGCATTGTTCCCTCTCGGAACCATGAGCCTTCGAGTGAGTTGCTCTGGTTTGTGAGGGGTGTGTGTCCAAACTTTTGTCAAACAAGCCAATTTTTTTACCACATCATCGCGGTGGCATGGCATTATATCAAGCAAGGTTTCATGTCTTTCTGATCCTTTTTAATTTTTTCGAATTAAATTGCCATGGCACTCCATGAATGTACATACATGTGTCCATGCCGTGAGACCAATATGTTTGAAAATTCCTTCTAATTTACTGGAAATGTAATTAACTCACACATAAGTACGCAAATATGATTTTTCAAATAGTTATGGTTAGCCGTTACATGTAGATGTAGTACAAATTTGAATTACGATCATGAAATGGCTAGAAAGTCACTTAAATGTCTTGAAAAGCTCAAATGGCCCCTGAAATTTTTCTAATTTTCACACGACAGATGTATTAGTGCGCGTTAAACATAGAAAAATATTGAAGGCCGTCAGGGGAATCTATCTCTCGTTCGTCATCAAATATGCATTGTTCCATCTCGAAATGATGAGCCTTCTAGTGAGTGGCTCCGATTTGTGTGGGGTGTGTGCCCAAACTTTCGTCAAGCAGACCAACTTTTTTACCACATCATCTAGGTGGCATGACATTACTTCAAGCAAGATTTCATGTTTTTCTGGTCATTTTTAAAATTTTGGGAATTAAAATGCCATGGCACTCCATGCATGTACGTGTGTCGATGCCGTGAGACCAATTTGTTTGAGAATTCCTTCTAATTTACTGCACATGGACTTGACTCACACACATCTACGAAAATATGATTTTCAAACCGTTATGGTTAGCCGTTGCATGTAGATGTAGTTCAAATTTGAATTACAGTCATTAAATGGCGAGAAATCACTTAAATGTTTTTAAATGGTTAAATGACCCCTGAAATTTTCCAAATTTTCACACGATAGTTGTATTAGTGCACGTTAAACGTAGATTTTTTTAAGGCCCTAAGGGGAAACTATCTCCCGTTCATCATCAAAGTTGTGTTGTTCCCTCTCGGAACCACGAGCCTTCTAGTGAGTTGCGCCGGTTTGTGAGGGGTGTGTGTCCAAACTTTGGTCAAACAGGCCAATTTTTTTACCACATCATCTTGGTGGCATGACATTACATCAAGCAAGGTTTCATGTTTTCTTGATCAATTTTTAATTTTTTGTAATTAAAATGCCATGACACTCCATGCATGTCCATATGTCTCCATGCTGCGAGACCAAATGTTCGATATTTCTTCTAATTTACTGCACATGGTATTAACTCGCACACAAGTATGCAAATATGATTTTTCAAACCGTTATGGTTAGCCGTTGCATGTAGATGTAGTTCAAATTTGAATTATAGTCTGGTAAATGGCTAGAAAATCACTTAAATGTCTTTAAAAGGTCAAATGACCCCTGAAATTTTCCAAATTTTCGCATGACAGCTGTATTATTGCATGTTAAACATAGAAAAAAAATTGAAGGCCGTTAGGGGAAGTTATCTCCCGTTCGTCATCAAACATGCATTGTTCCCTCTCGAAACCATGAGCCTTCCAGTGAGTTGCTCCGGTTTGTGAGGGGTGTGTGTCCAAACTTTCGTCAAATAGACAGACTTTTTTACCACATCATCTTGGTGGCATGACATTGCTTCAAGAGAGGTTTAATGTTTTTCTGATCATATATTCATTTTTTGGAATTAAAATGCCATGGCACTTCATGCATGTATGTGTGTCCATTCCGTGAGACCAATATGTTTGAAAATTCCTTCTAATTTACTCCACACGGAATTAACTCACACACAAGTATGCAAATATAATTTTTCAAACCGTTATGGTTAGCCGTTGCATGTAGATGTGGTTCAACTTTGAATTATAGTCAGTAAATGGCTAGAAAATCACGTAAATATCTTTCAAAGGTCAAATGACCCTTGAAATTTTCCAAATTTTTGCAAGACATCTTTATTATTGCATGTTAAATGTACAAAAAAATTGAAGGCCGTTAGGGGAAGTTATCTCCCGTTCGTCATTAAACATGCATTGTTCCCTCTCAAAACCATGAGCCTTCCAATGAGTTGCTCCGGTTGGTGAGGGGTGTGTGTCCAAACTTTCGTCAAACAGACAAACTTTTTTACCACATCATCTTGGTGGCATGACATTGCTTCAAGAGAGGTTTCATGTTTTTCTGATCATTTTTTAATTTTTTGTATTTAAAATGCCATCGCACTCCATGCAAGTATGTGTGTCCATTCCGTGAGACCAATATGTTTGAAAATTCCTTCTAATTTACTCCACATGGAATTAACTCACACACAAGTATGCAAATCTTATTTTTCAAAAAGTTATGGTTAGCCGTTGCATGTAGATGTTCAAATTTTAATTACATTCATTAAATGGATAGAAAATCACTTAAATGTCTTTAAAAAGTCAAATGACCCCTGAAATTTTCCAAATTTTCACACGACAATTGTATTAGTGCACGTTAAACGTAGAAACAAATTGAAGGCCATTAGGGGAAGTTATCTCCCGTTGTTCATCAAACATGCATTGTTCCGCCTCGAAACCTTGAGACTTCTAGTGAGTGGCTCCGGTTTGTGAGGGGTGTGTGTCCAAACTTTTGTCAAACAGACCAACTTTTTTACCACATCATCTTGGTGGCATGACATTATTCAAGCAAGATTTCATGTTTTTCTGTTCATTTTTTAATTTTTTGGAATTAATGTGCCATGGCACTCCATGCATGTACATGTGTCCATGCCATGAGACCAATATGTTTTAAAATTCCTTCTAATTTACTGCACATGGAATTAACTCATACACAAGTACGCAAATATGATTTTTCAAACCCTTATGGTTAGTCGTTGCTTGTAGATGTAGTTCAAATTTGAATTACAGTCATGAAATGTCTAGACAATCACTTAAATGTCTTGAAAGGTTAAATGACCCATGAAATTTTTCAAATTTTCACACGATAGTTGTATTAGTGCACGTTAAACATAGAAAAAAATTGAAGGCCGTAACAGGAAGCTATCTTCCATTCATCATCAAACATGCACTGTTCCCTCTCGGAACCATGAGCTACCTAGTGAGTTGCTCTGGTTTGTGAGGGGTGTGTGTCCAAAGTTTCGTCAAACAAGACAATTTTTTTACCACATCATCCCGGTGGCATGGCATTACATCAAGCAAGGTTTCATGTCTTTCTGATCCTTTTTAAAATTTTCTAATTAGAATGCCATGGCACTCCATTTATGTATGTACATGTGTCCATGCCGTGAGACCAATATGTTTGAAAATTCCTTCTAATTTATTGGAAATGGAATTAAATCACACACAAGTACTCTAATATGATTTTTCAAACAGTTATGGTTAGCCGTTGCATGTAGATGCAGTTCAAATTTGAATTACGATCATTAAATGGCTAGAAAATTACTTAAATGTCTTGAAAAGCTCAAATGACCCCTGAAAATTTTCATTTTGACACGACAATTGTATTAGTGCGAGTTAAACATAGAAAACAATTTGAAGTCCATCAGAGGAAGTTATCTCTCGGTCGTCATCAAACATGCATTGTTCCCTCTCGGAACGATGAGCCTTCTAGTGAGTTGCGCCGGTTTGTGAGGGGTGTGTGTCCAAACTTTGGTCAAACAAGCCAAAATTTTTACCACATCATCTTGGTGGCATGACATTACACCAAGCAAGGTTTCATGTTTTCCTGATCAATTTTTATTTATTTAGAATTAAAATGCCATGACACTCCATGCATGTACATATGTGTCCATGCCGCGAGACCAACATGTTTGATATTTCTTTTAATTTACTGCACATGGTATTAACTCGCACACAAGTACGCAAATATGTTTTTTCAAACGGTTATGGTTAGACGTTGCATGTAGATGTAGTTCAAATTTGAATTACAGTCGTTAAATGGCTAATCACTTAAATGTCTTTAAAATGTCAATTGACCCCTGAAATTTTTAGAATTTTCGCATGATAGTTGTATTAGTGCACGTTAAACGTAGAAAAAAAATTGAAGGCCGTTAGGGGAAGCTATCTCCCGTTTGTCATCAACAATGCATTGTTCCCTCTCGAAACCATGAGACTTCTAGTGAGTTGCTCTAGTTTGTGAGGGGTGTGTGTCCAAACTTTCGTCAAACAGGCCAATTTTTTTACCACGTCATCTTGGTGGCATGACATTCCATCAAGCAAGGTTTCATGTTTTCCTGATAAATTTTTAATTTTTGGGAATTAAAATGCCATGACACTCCATGCACGTCCATATGTCTCCATGCTGCGAGACCAAATGTTCGATATTTCTTCTAATTTGCTGCACATGGTACTAACTCGCACACAATTATGCAAATTTGATTTCTCAAACCGTTATGGTTAGCCGTTGCATGTAGATGTAGTTGAAATTTGAATTATCGTTAGTAAATGGCTAGAAAATCTCTTAAATGTCTTTGAAAGGTCAAATGACCCCTGAAATTTTCCAAATTTTCGCATAACAGCTGTATTATTGCATGTTAAACATAGAAAAAAAATTGAAGGTCGTTAGGGGAAGTTATCTCCCGTTCGTCATCAAACATGCATTGTTCCCTCTCGAAACCATGAGCCTTCCAATGAGTTGATCCGGTTTGTGAGGGGTGTGTGTCCAAACTTTCGTCAAATAGTCAGACTTTTTTTACCACATCATCTTGGTGGCATGACATTGCTTCAAGAGAGGGTTCATGTTTTTCTGATCATATATTAATTTTTTGGAATTAAAATGCCATGGCACTCCATGCATGTATGTGTGTCCATTCCGTGAGACCAATATGTTTGAAAATTTCTTCTAATTTACTCCACACGGAATTAACTCACACACAAGTATGCAAATATGATTTTTCAAACCGTTATGGTTAGCCGTTGCATGTAGATGTGGTTCAACTTCGAATTATAGTCAGTAAATTGCTAGAAAATCACTTAAATATCTTTGAAAGGTCAAATGACCCCTGAAATTTTCCAAATTTTCGCAAGACATCTGTATTGTTGCATGTTAAATGTAGAAAAAAATTGAAGGCCGTTAGGGGAAGTTATCTCCCGTTCGTCATCAAACATGCATTGTTCCCTCTCAAAACCATGAGCCTTCCAATGAGTTGCTCCGGTTTGTGAGGGGTGTGTGTCCAAACTTTCGTCAAACAGACAGACTTTTTTACCACATCATTTTGGTGGCATAACATTGCTTCAAGAGAGGTTTCATGTTTTTCTGATCATTTTTTAATTTTTTGTAATTAAAATGCCATGGCACTCCATGCATGTATGTGTGTCTATTCCGTGATGTATGTGTGTCTATTCCGTGAGACCAATATGTTTGAAAATTCCTTCTAATTTACTCCACATGGAATTAACTCACACACAGGTATGCAAATATGATTTCTCAAAAAGTTATGGTTAGCCGTTGCATGTAGATGTGGTTCAAATTTTAATTACATTCATTAAATGGATAGAAAATCACTTAAATGTCTTTAGAAAGTCAAATGATCCCTGAAATTTTCGAAATTTTCACACGACAATTGTATTAGTGCACGTTAAACGTAGAAATAAATTGAAGGCCGTTAAACGACAATTTTCGAAATTTTCACACGACAATTGTATTAGTCTCGGAGACTTCTAGTGAGTGGCTCCGGTTTGTGAGGGGTGTGTGTCCAAACTTTTGTCAAAGAGACCAACTTTTTTACCACATCATCTTGGTGGCATGACATTACTTCAAGCAAGGTTTCATGTTTTTCTATTCATTTTTTAATTTTTTTGGAATTAAAATGCCATGGCACTCCATGCATGTACATGTGTCCATGCCATGAGACCAATATGTTTTAAAATTCCTTCTAATTTCCTACACATGGAATTAACTCACACACAAGTACGCAAATATGATTTTTCAAATCCTTATGGTTAGCCGTTGCATGTAGATGTAGTTCAAATTTGAATTACACTCATGAAATATCTAGAAAATCACTTAAATGTCTTGAAAGGTTAAATGACCCATGAAATTTTTCAAATTTTCACACGATAGTTGTATTAGTGCACGTTAAACATAGAAAAAAATTGAAGGCCGTAACAGGAAGCTATCTCCCATTCATCATCAAACATGCACTGTTCCCTCTCGGAACCACGAGCTACCTAGTGAGTTGCTCTGGTTTGTGAGTGGTGTGTGTCCAAACGTTCGTCAAACAAGACAATTTTTTTACCACATCATCCCGATGGCATGGCATTACATCAAGCAAGGTTTCATGTCTTTCTGATCCTTTTTAAATTTTTCTAATTAGAATGCCATGGCACTCCATTTATGTAAGTACATGTGTCCATGCCGTGAAACCAATATGTTTGAAAATTCCTTCTAATTTATTGGAAATGGAATGAAATCACACACAAGTACGCAAATATGATTTTTCAAACAGTTATGGTTAGCCGTTGCATGTAGATGTAGTTCAATTTTGAATTACGATCATTAAATGGCTAGAAAATAACTTAAATGTCATGAAAAGCTCAATTGACCCCTGAAAATTTTCAAATTTTGACACGACAATTGTATTAGTGCGCGTTAAACATAGAAAACAATTTGAAGTCCATCAGGGGAAGTTATCTCTCATTCGTCATCAAACATGCATTGTTCCCTCTCGGAAGGATGAGCCTTCTAGTGAGTTGCGCCGGTTTGTGAGGGGTGTGTGTCCAAACTTTGGTCAAACAGGCCAATTTTTTTACCACATCATCTTGGTGGCATGACATTACACCAAGCAAGGTTTCATGTTTTCCTGATCAATTTTTATTTATTTAGAATTAAAATGCCATGACACTCCATGCATGTACATATGTGTCCATGATAGTTGTATTAGTGCACGTTAAACGTAGAAAAAATATTGAAGGCCGTTAGGGGAAGCTATCTCCCGTTCGTCATCAACAATGCATTGTTCCCTCTCGAAACCACGAGACTTCTAGTGGGTTGCTCCAGTTTGTGAGGGGTGTGTGTCCAACCTTTCGTCAAATAGACCAACTTTTTTACCACTCATCTTGCTCGCATGACATTGCTTCAAGAAAGGTTTCATGTTTTTATGATCATTTTTAATTTTTGGGAATTAAAATGCCATATCACTCCATGCATGTACGTGTGTCCATGCCGTGAGACCAATATGTTTGAAAATTCACACGACAATTGTATTAGTGCACGTTAAACGTAGAAACAAATTGAACCATCGGGGGAAGTTATCTCCCGTTGTTCATCAAACATGCATTATCCCCTCTCGAAACCATGAGCCTTCTAGTGAGTGGCTCCGGTTTGTGAGGGGTGTGTGTCCAAACTTTTGTCAAACAGACCAACTTTTTTACCACGTCATCTTGGTGGCATGACATTATTCAAGCAAGGTTTCATGTTTTTTGTTCATTTTTTAATTTTTTGGAATTAAAGTGCCATGGCACTCCATGCATGTACATGTGTCCATGCCATGAGACCAATATGTTTTAAAATTCCTTATAATTTACGGCACATGGAATTAACTCACACACAAGTACGCAAATAAGATTTTTCAAACCGTTATGGTTAGCCGTTGCATGTAGATGTAGTTCAAATGTGAAATACAGTCATTAAATGTCTAGAAAATCACTTAAATGTCTTGAAAAGGTTAAATGACCCCTGAAATTTTCCAGATTTTCACACGATAGTTGTATTAGTGCATATTAAACATAGAAAAATTTTGAAGGCCATAAGGGGAAGCTATCTCCCGTTCGTCATCAAACATGCATTGTTCCCTCTCGGAACCACGAGCCTTCTAATGAACTGCTCTGGTTTGTGAGGGGTGTCTGTCCAAACTTTCGTCAAACAAGACAATTTTTTCACCACACCATCCCGGTGGCATGGTATTATATCAAGCAAGGTTTCATGTCTTTCTGATCCTTTTTCAGTTTTTCGATTTAAAATGCCATGGCACTCCATGAATGTAAGGACATGTGTCCATGCCGTGAGACCAATATGTTTTAAAATTCCTTCTAATTTATTGGGAATGGAAGTAACTCACACACAAGTACGCAAATATGATTTTTCAAACAGTTATGGTTAGCCGTTGCATGTAGGTGTAGTTAAAATTTGAATTACGATCATTAAATGGCTAGAAAATCACTTAAATGTCTTGAAAAGCTCAAATGACCCCTGAAATTTTTCAAATTTTCACACGACAGTTGTATTAGTGTGCGTTAAACATAGAATAAAATTTGAAGGCCGTCAGGGGAAGCAATCTCTCGTTCGTCATCAAACATGCATTGTTCCCTCTCGAAACGATGAGCCTTCTAGTGAGTTGCGCAGGTTTCTGAGGGGTGTCTGTCCAAACTTTGGTCAAACTGGCCAATTTTTTTACCACATCATCTTGGTGGCATGACATTACATCAAGCAAGGTTTCATGTTTTCCTGATCAATTTTTATTTTTTTGGAACTAAAATGCCATGACACTCCATGCATGTACATATGTGTCCATGCCACGAGACCAATATGTTTGATATTTCTTCTAATTTACTTCACATGGTATTAACTCACACACAAGTATAAAAATATGATTTTTCAAACCGTTATGGTTAGCTGTTGCATGCAGATGTGGTTCAATTTTTAATTGTGTTTATTAAATGGATAGAAAATCATTTAAATGTCTTTAAACGGTGTTGCAATGATAGGAACCAAGGCCTAGGGTTCATACTTTCACTAGTAGAAGTTCTCTCAACAATAATAACATAACTGGATCATATAACTATCCCTCAACATGCAACAATGAGTCACTCCAAAGTCACTAATAGCGGAGAACAAACGAAGAGATTATGGTAGGGTATGAAACCACCTCAAAGTTATTTTTTCTGATCGATCTATTCAAGAGTCCGTAGTAAAATAACACGAAGCTATTCTTTCCGTTCGATCTATCATAGAGTTTGTACTAGAATAACACCTTAAGATACAAATCAACCAAAACCCTAATGTCACGTAGATACTCCTTTGTCACCTCAAGTATCCGTGGGCATGATTATACGATATGCATCACACAATCTCAGATTCATCTATTCAACCAACACAAAGAACTTCAAAGAGTGCCCCAAAGTTTCTATCGGAGAGTCAAGACGAAAATGCCTGCCAACCCCTATGCAAAGATTCCCAAGGTCACGGAACCCGCAAGTTGATCACCAAAACATACATCAAGTGAATCAAGAGAATACCCCATTGTCACCACAGGTATCCCACGCAAGACATACATCAAGTGTTCTCAAATCCTTAGACTAAATCCGATAAGATAATTTCAAAGGGAAAACTCAATCCATTACAAGAGAGTAGAGGGGGAGAAACATCATAAGATCCAACTATAATAGCAAAGATCGCGATACATCAAGATCGTGCCATCTCAAGAACACGAGAGAGGGATCAAACACATTGCTACTGGTACATACCCTCAGCCCCGGGAGTGGACTACTCCCTCCTCGTCATGGAGAGCATCGGGATGATGAAGATGGCCACCGGAGATGTATTCCCCCCTGAGGCAGTGTGCCAAAACGGGGTCTAAATTGGTTTTCGGTGGCAGCAGAGGCTTTCGGTGGCGGATCTCCCGATCTAGGTTATTTTTCGGAGGTTTCTGTATTTATAGGATTTTTGGCGTAGGGCACAAGTCAGGGAGGTCTCCGTGCTATCCACGAGATAGGGGGCACCACCAGTGGGGGTGAGCGCGCCCCCCACCCTCGTGGGCAGCCCGTGACTCTCCTGGCCCAACTCTTTTACTCTAGGGGCTTCTTTTGGTCCAGAATAAATCATCAAAAATTGGCACGTCAATTGGACTCCGTTTGGTATTCCTTTTCTGTAAAACTCAAAAACAAGGAAAAAAGAAAAACTATCACTAGGCTCTAGGTTAATAGGTTAGTCCCAAAAATCATGTAAAATTGTATATAAAGGCCGATAAAACATCCTATAAGGATAATATAATAGCATGGAGCAATCAAAAAATATAGATACGTTGTAGACGTATCAAGCATCCCTAAGCTTAATTCCTGCTCGTCCTCGAGTAGGTAAATGATAAAAACTGAATTTTTTATGTGGAATGCTACCTAACATAATTCTCAATGTAATTCTCTTTACTGTGGCATGAATGTTCAGGTCTGAAAGATTCATGACAAAAGTCTATATTGACATAAGAATAATAATACTTCAAGCATACTAACAAAGCAATCATGTCTTCTCAAAATAACATGGCCAGAGAAACTTATCCCTACAAAATCATATAGTCTGGCTATGCTCCCTCTTTATCACACAAAATATTCATATCATGCACAACCCCGATTTCAGCCAAGCAATTGTTTTCATACTCAATTTTTTTCAAACCTTTCAACTTTCACGCAATACATGAGCGTGAGCCATGGATATAACACTATAGGTGGACTAGAGTGGGGGTTGTGGAGAAGAGAAAAGAGGAAGATAGTCTGACATCAACTAGGCGTATCAATGGGCTATGGAGATTCCCATGAATAGATATCAATGTGAGTGAGTAGGGATTGCCATGCAACGAATGCACTAGAGCTATAAGTGTATGAAAGCTCAGCAAAATAAACTAAGTGAGTGTGCATCCAACTTGCTTGATCTTGAAGACCTGGGGCATTTGAGGAAGCCCATCGTTCAAATATACAAGCCATGTTCTATAATGAAAATTCCAACTAGTATATGAAAGTAATCAAACAAGATACTCTCTATCATGAAGATCATGGTGCTACTTTGAAGCACAAGTGTGGAAAATGATAGTAGCATTGTCCCTTCTCTCTTTTCTCTCATTTTTTTGGAGGGACTTCTTTTTTATATTTTATATTTTTTTTAGCCCCCTATCCTTTTTTTGGGCCATCTCTTTTTTTATTAGGCCTTTATCTCTTTTTTCTGTTTCCTCACATGGGACAATGCTCTAATAATGAAGATCATCACACTTTTATTTACATACAACTCAAAGATTACAACTCGAAGCTAGAACAAGATATGACTCTATGTGAACGCCTCCAACGGTGTACCGGGATGTGCAATGAATCAAGAGTGACATGCATGAATGAATTGTGATGGTGGCTTTGCCACAAATACGATGTCAACTACATGATCATGCATGGCAATATGACAATATGAAGCATGTCATATGAACGAAACGGTGGAAAGTTGCATGGCAATATATCTCGGAATGGCTATGGAAATGCCATGATATGTAGGTATGGTGGCTATTCTGAGGAAGGTATATGGTGGGTGTATGGTACTGGCGAAAGTTGCACGGTACAAGAGAGGCTAGCAATGGTGGAAGGGTGAGAGTGCATATAATCCATGGACTCAACATTAGTCATAAAGAACGCATATACTTATTCCAAATATCAAAGAGTCATCAAAACAAAGTATTCAACGCATGCTCCTAGGGGAAGGGTTGGTAGGAGTTAACCATTGCGTGATCCCGACCTCCACACAAAGGATGACAATCAATAATTACCTCATGCTCTAACTTCGTCACATAGCGGTTCACCATATGGGCATGCTACGGGAATCACAAACTTTAACACAAGTATTTCTTGAATTCATAATTACCCCACTAGCATAACTCTAATATCACCATCCTCATATCTCAAAACAATCATCAAGTATCAAACTTCTCCTAATATTCAATGCACTTTATATGAAAGTTTTTATCATACCCAACTTGGATGCCTATCATATTAGGACTAGTTTTATTACAAAAGCCAATTACCATGTTGTTCTAGAAGACTCTCAAAAAGATATAAGTGAAGCATGTGAGTTCATCTATTTCTTCAAAATAAAACCACCGTTGTGCTCTAAAAAGATAAAAGTGAAGCACTAGAGCAAAAGAAAAACTACTCCAAACGATATAAGTGAAGATCAATGAGTAGTTGAATAATTATGTAACTATGTGAAGACTCTCTAACATTTAAGAATTTCAGATATTCGGATATTATTCAAACACCAAGCAGAACCAAATATAATACCTTGACGCTCCAAGCAAAACACATATCATGTGGTGAATAAAAATATAGCATCGAGTAAAGTTACCGATAGACAAAGAAGAAAGAGGGGATGCCTTCCCGGGGCATCCCCAAGCTTAGGCTTTTGGTTGTCCTTGAATTTTACCTTGGGGTTCCATGGGAATCCCCAAGCTTAGGCTCTTGCCTCTCCTTATTCCATAGTCCATCGAATCTTTACCCAAAACTTGAAAACTTCACAACAGAAAACTCGTAAGCTCCGTTAGTATAAGAAAATAAAACCACCACTTAGGTATTGTTACGAACTCATTATAAATTCTTATTGGTGTAATACCTACTGTATTCCAACTTCTCTATGGTTCATACCCTACGATTCTACTCATAGATCCATCAAAATAAGCAAACAACACATAGAAAACATAATTTGTCAAAAATAGAACAATCTGTAGTGATATGTAACTTTCGAATACATCTGTAACTCTAAAAATTATCAAATAAATTGGTGGACGTGGGGAATTTGTCTATTAATCATCCGCCAAAAGAATCAACTAAAAAGCACTCTCCAGTAAAAAATGGTAGCCAATCTCGTGAGCGCTAAAGTTTCTGTTTTTTACAGCATGATCACATAAACTTCACACAAGTCTTCCCAAAGGTTCTACTTGGCACAAACACTAATTAAAACACAAAACCACATCCAAACAGAAGCTAGATGAAATATTTATTCCTAAACAGAAGCAAAATAAAATAAAGTTGAGTTGCCTCCCAACAAGCGCTATCGTTTAACGCACCTAGCTAGGCATGATGATTTCAATGATGCTCGCGTAAAAGATAAGAATTGAAACATAAGGAGAGCATCATGAAGAATATGACTAGAAAATTTAAGCCAAATCCACTTCCTATGCATAGGGATTTTGTGAGCAAACAACTTATGGGAATGATAATCAACTAGCATAGGAAGGGAAAACGAGCATAACTTCAAGATTTTAAGCACATAGAGAGGAAACTTGATATTATTGCAATATGTAGAAGCATATGATCCTCTCTCATAATAATTTTCAGTAGCATCATGAATGAATTCAACCATATAACCAGCACATAAAGCATTCTTTTCATGATCTACTTTCATAGAAAGTATACTACTCTCCACATAAGAAAATTTATTCTCATTCATAGTAGTGGGAGCAAACTTAACAAAATAACTATCATGTGAAGCATAATCCAATTGAAAACTAAAATCATGATCAACAGTTTCATGGTTATCATTATTCTTAATAGCATACAAGTCATCACAATAATCCTCATAGATAGCCACTTTGTTATCATGATCAATTGGAACCTCTTCCAAAATAGTGGATTCATCACTAAATAAAGTCATGACCTCTCCAAATACACTTTCATAAATATTATCATCATAAAGAGGAGGCATGCTAACATCAAAATAAGTTTGCTCATCAAAGCTTGGGGGACTAAAAATATCATCTTCATCAAACATAGCATCCCCAAGCTTGTGGCTTTGCATATCATTCGCATCATGGATATTCAAAGGATTCACACTAACAACATTGAAATCATGCTCATCATGCACATATTTTATGCCAAGCATTCTATGTAATTATTCTTCTAGTACTTGAGCACAATTGTCCTTCCCATCATTTTCATGAAAGATATTAAAAAGATGAAGCATATGAGGTAACCTTAATTCCATTTTTTGTAGTTTTCTTTTATAAACTAAACTAGTGATAAAACAAGAAACTAAAAGATTTGATTGCAAGATCTAAAGATATACCTTCAAGCACTAACCTCCCGGCAACGGCGCTAGAAAAGAGCTTGATGTCTACTACACAACCTTCTCCTTGTAGACGTTGTTGGCCTCCAAGTGCAGAGGTTTATAGGACAGTAGCAAATTTCCCTCAAGTGGACGACCTATGGTTTATCAATCTATAGGAGGTGTAGGATGAAGATGGTCTCTCTCAAAGAACCCTGCAACCAAATAACAAAGTGTCTCTTATGTCCCCAACACACCCAATACAATGGGAAATTGTATAGGTGCACTAGTTCGGCGAAGAGATGGTGATACAAGTGCAATATGGATGGTAGATATAGGTTTTTGTAATTTGAAAATATAAAAACAGTAAGGTAGCAAGTGGTAAACGTGAGCATAAACGGTGTTGCAATGATAGGAAACAAGGCCGACGGTTCATACTTTCACTAGTCGAAGTTCTCTCAACAGTAATAACATAACTGGATCATATAACTATCCCTCAACATACATCAAAGAGTCACTCCAAAGTCACTAATAGCGGAGAACAAACGAAGAGATTATGGTAGGGTATGAAACCACCTCAAAGTTATTCTTTCTGATCGATCTATTCAAGAGTCTGTAGTAAAATAACACGAAGCTATTATTTCCGTTCGATCTATCATATAGTTCGTACTAGAATAACACCTTAAGATACAAATCAACCAAAACCCTAATGTCACCTAGATACTCCATTGTCACCTCAAGTATCCGTGGGCATGATTATACGATATGCATCACACAATCTCAGATTCATCTATTCAACAAACACAAAGAACTTCAAAGAGTGCCCCAAAGTTTCTACCGGAGAGTCAAGATGAAAACGTGTGCCAACCCCTATGCATAGATTCCCAAGGTCACGGAACTCGCAAGTTGATCACCAAAACATACATCAAGTGAATCAATAGAATACCCCATTGTCACCATAGGTATCCCACGCAAGACATACATCAAGTGTTCTCAAATCCATAAAGACTAAATCCGATAAGATAACTTCAAAGGGAAAAATCCATCCATTACAAGAGAGTAGAGTGGGAGAAACATCATAAGATCCAACTATAATAGCAAAGCTCGCGATACATCAAGATCGTGCCATCTCAAGAATACAAGAGAGAGAGAGAGATCAAACACATAGCTACTGGTACATACCCTCAGCCCCGAGGGTGGACTACTCCCTCCTCGTCATGGAGAGCGCTGGGATAATGAAGATGGACACCAGAGAGGGATTCCCCCATCCGGCAGGGTGCTAGAACGGGGTCTAGATTGGTTTTCGGTGGTAACAGAGGCTTTCGGCGGCGGAACTCCCGATCTAGGTTATTTTCCAGAGGTTTCTGTATTTATTGGATTTTTTGGCGTAGGGCACAAGTCAGGGAGGTCTCCAGACTGTCCACAAGATAGGGGGGCGCCACCAGTGGGGGTGGGCGCGCCACCCACCCTCGTGGGCAGCCCGTGACTCTCCTGGCCCAACTCTTTTACTCCGGGTGCTTCTTTTGGTCCAGAAAAAATCATCAAAAATTGGCACGTCAATTGGACTCCGTTTGGTATTCCTTTTCTCTAAAACTCAAAAACAAGGAAAAAACAGAAACTGGCACTGGGCTCTAGGTTAATAGGTTAGTCCCAAAAATCATATAAAAGTGTATATAAAAGCCCATAAAACGTCGTAGAAGGATAATATAATAGCATGGAACAATCAAAAAGTATAGATACGTTGGAGACGTATCAGCGAGCACAGTGCACTGTGGCGCCTAACGGCAAGTAGAGCTTGCCGAGGGACGAGGGCAGAGGACGATAGAGTGATATGTGGCAAATAAAACGAACTGTGCGAGTGAAATTGGAGACATCAAGCACGAATCAAATTAGAGCTGCATGTGCGATACGTGGCAGACAGTTGATCCATTAGAGCCGTCTGTGATGGAATAAGCCATGTGTGTTGCGGGCAAACGCTTGCTGGTGTATAACCTTAAATTTAACGAAAAAATTGATAATGCATGTTGCAAAAATTGTATAGCTAGAAACTATGTTCAAATACGACTCCAACGATATAATCTATGGCGACTTGCATTCGTATTTTATTAGTTAAATCCTACTTATAAACCAGGACGGGGGTATAGTAGGTAATTAAATCGCAAACGTTTTTTATTAACTGTATGTGTACGTGTCCTCTCTTCCTCCTCTCGCATGTCTTGTCACCCCGCTGCCGCAGATGGCTTACAGGGCAAGCTTGCGTAGCGCGCGGGGGCGTTCTTTTGGCCAAACGTTGGCGCCAATGAATCGTCGGTGAGCCCGTTCCCACGCAACCTCGCAGGTTCCCGCACAAGCTTACCGGCCTGCTATAAAAACCCTCACGACCGGCGAGTCATGCGTCGCATTTTCCCCTCCCTCCCTGTAGCTTATCTCGTCTGCTTCTCCCACAATCACCAATGACACCAGTCCGTCATCGTCGCTCAGCCACTCGGCCATCATTAGAGGACAGCTCCAGCTAGGAGGCTACACCGCAGCGGCGGCGCAGTCCCTGGTGTAGTGTAGTGCATGTGGCGTCCCTGTTGGGTGTGCGCGGAACACCCACCACACGCTCCGCTGTCGCTGCCTGTCGGCAGCTGTTGCTGGCCGGCGTTGCCGCCACTCCACCGTCGAAAGCCATGGCCATCTCCCGCTCCGCCGCCGCCTATCGAAGGCGGGAGGTGACCGTCGTGGCCGCCACCCCACTGCCGGCCGACATGGCCATCATCCGCTCCGCCACTGCCGCCCGAGGGCGGGAGGTGGTGGTCATCGCCACCACCACATCGTCGGCCGTCGTGGCAGCCAACCCACCGTCGACCGCCGGGATCATCTCCCGCGCCGCCACTGCTGCCCAAAGGAGGGAGGCAGAGGTGGAGGCCCGCACGCGCGTCAGCGACCTTGCGCGCTACATGTAAGGTCCTGTGGAAGGATGAGGAGCGCCTCGTCAAGCACACAAAAAGCCTTACCGCAGCCGTGGCTGCAGCACACGTCGACGGAGAGGTGAGGAATCAGGAGATCTACGAGCAGTACGGCCGCTTCGAGAGGGATCGTCTGGAGCGGCAGTGGGCGTCCGAGCGGGCGAGGGTCGCTGAACGTGCATCAGCGGCATGCATCGTATTGCATTTGTCCAGCTCGTCGGTAGGCTCCTCCTCCTCCTCTGCCTCTTACTGAGCGCGCTCGGCAGAGGAGAGACTATCGGAAGTAGCACAAAGCCCCTCCGTGGTAGTAGTAGTATTTAGGGGCTATTTTGTTCAGTTCATCTGACTATAGATGTGTGGTACAACTGTACAACGTACTAAAAATTAGCTACTATATATAGTTGAACTAGCTATTTCAGTACGTGGTTGGCAACAATTGGGGATAAGTTTGGTCGGTTCAGCTGTCGAATTGAACCGTTTGTATAAATTAAGAATGACTACTTAATCTATGAATGAAATCTATGCTTAATTACTGAATTTTAGTTGCAAGAATTACATAGTGCAAATGATTTCTAGGTGCATATTTTGACAAATCACAGTTATACAAGGACTGACAAATGGCATTGTTACTAGATCAAAAAATGTAAATCTTTCTAGTTTGACAAATGTGAACATACCCAATACGACAGATTGACAGATGCAAATCTTACCAAATTGTTTGTACGTGGTTGCACCCGGGTCATCCAGAACAACCGTTTGCATTGAGGGGTGTGTGTCCAAACTTTCGTCAAACAAGCTAATTTGTTTTTCCACATCATCCTGGTGGCATGACATTACCTCAAGTAAGGTTTCATGTTTTTCTGGTCCTTTTTTATGTTTTTGGAATTTAAATGCCATCGCACTCCATGCATGTACGTACATATGTGGCCATGCCGTGAGACCAATATGTTTGAAAATTACTTCTAAATTACTACACATGGTTTAACTCGCACGCAAGTACGCAAATATGATTTTTCAAATTGTCTTGTTCAAATTTGAATTACAGTCATTAAATGGCTAGAAAATCACTTAAATGTCTTTAAAAGGTAAAATGACCCCTGAAATTTTCCAAATTTTTGCATGACAGTTGTATTAGTGCACGTTAAACGCAGAAAAAAATTGATGGTCATTAGGGGAAGCTATCTCCCGTTCGTCATCAAACATGCATTGTTCCCTCTCGGAACCACGAGGCTTCTAGTGAGTTGCTCCGGTTTGTGAGGGGTGTGTGTCCAAACTTTTGTCAAACAGGCCAATTTTTTACCACATCATCTCGGTGGCATGACATTACATCCAGCAAGGTTTCATGTTTTCCTGATCATTTTTTAATTTTTTGGAATTAAAATGACATGGCACTTCATGCATGTATGTACATATGTCCATGCCGGGAGACCAATATGTTTAAAAATTCCTTCTAATTTACTACACATGGAATTAACTCGCACACAAGTACGCCAATATGATTTTCAAACAGTTATGGTTAGCCGTTGCATGTAGATGTAGTTCAAATTTGAATTACGATCATTAAATGGCTAGAAAATCACTTAAATGTCTTTACAGGGTCAAATGGCCCCTGGAATTTCCCAAATTTTCACATGACAGTTATATTAGTGCATGTTAAACATAGAAAAAAAATTGAAGGCTCTAAGGGGAAGCTATCTCCCGTTCGTCCTCAAACATGCATTGTTCCCTCACGGAACCACGAGCCTTCTAGTCTGTTGCTCCGGTTTGTGAGGGGTGCGTGTCCAGACTTTCGTCAAACAGGCCAATTTTTCTCCAACATCATCTTGGTGGCATGGCATTACATCAAGCAAGGTTTCTTGTTTTCCTGATCATATTTTGAGTTTTTTCGAATTAAAATGCCATGGCACTCCATGCATGTACATACATGTGTCCATGCCGTGAGAACAATATGTTTGAAAATTCCTTACAATTTACTGCACATGGAATTAACTCCCACCCAAGTACGTAAATATGATTTTCAAATAGTTATCATTAGCCGTTGCATGTAGATGTAGCTCAAATTTGAATTACAATCATTAAATGGCTACAAAATCACTTAAATGTCTTTAAAAGGTCAAATGACCCCTGAAATTTCTAAAATTTTCACATGAGAGTTGTATCAGTGCACGCTAAACATAGAAAAAAATTGAAGGTTGTAAGGAGAAGCTATCTCCCGTTTGTCATCAAACATTCATTGTTACCTCTCAGAACCACGAGCCTTCTAGTGAGTTGCGACGGTCTGTGAGGTGTGCGTGTCCAAACATTCGTCAACAAGCCAAATTTTTTACCACATCATCCCGATGGCATGACATTACATCATGCAAGGTTTCATGTTTTTCTGAGCCTTTTTAATTATTTTGGAATTTAAATGCCATGGCATTCCTTGCATGTACATACATATGTGTCCATGCCATGAGACAAATATGTTTGAAAATTCCTTCTAATTTACTGCACATGGTATTTACTCGCACACAACTACGCAAGTATGATTTTTTTAAACCGTTATGGTTAGCCGTTGCATGTAGATTTAGTTCAAATTTGAACTACAGTCATTAAATGGCTAGAAGTTCACTTAAATGTCTTTAAAAGTTCAAATGACCCCTGACATTTTCCAAATTTTCGCATGACAGTTGTATTAGTGCACGTTAAACATAGAAAAAATTGAAGGCCGTTTGGGGAAGCTATCTCCATTTCATCATCAAATATGCATTGTTCCTTCTCGAAACCACGAGCCTCCTTGCTCCGGTTTTTGAGGGGTGTGTGTCGGAACTTTCGTCAAACAGGCCAATTTTTTGACCACATCATCTTGGTGGCATGACATTACATTAAGCAAGGTTTCATGTTTTCCTGATCAATTTTTATATTTTTGGAATTCAAATGCCATGACACTCCATGCATGTACGTACATGTGTCCATGCCGTGAGACCAATATATTTGAAAATTCCTTCTAATTTACTGCACATGGAATTAACTCGCACACAAGTGCGCGAATATGATTTTTTAAACCGTTATGGTTAGCCGTTGTTTGTAGATGTAGTTCAAATTTGAATTATGGTCATTAAATGGCTAGAAAATCACTTAAATGTGTTAAAAAGGTCAAATGACCCCTGAAATTTTCCAAAATTTAACATGACAGTTGTATTAGTGCACGTTAAACGTAGAAAAAAAATTGCAGGCTGTAAGGGGAAGCTAGCTCTCGTTCGTTCTCAGACATGCATTGTTCCCTCTCGGAACCACGAGCCTTCTAGTTTGTTGCTCCGGTTTGTGAGGGGTGTGTCCAAACTTTCTTCAAACAGGCCAATTTTTCTCCCATATCATCTTGGTGGCATGGCATTACATCAAGCAAGGTTTGATGTTTTTCTAATCATTTTTTAATTTTTTGAAATTAAAATGCCATGGCATTCCATGCATGTACGTACATGTGTCCATGCTGTGAGACCAATATGTTTGAAAATTCCTTCTAATTTACTACACATGGACTTAACATTTATAGAAGTACGCAAATATGATTTTCAAACAGTTATGATTAGACGTTGCATTTAGATGTAGTTCAAATATGAATTACGATCGTTAATTGGCTAGAAAATCACTTAAATGTCTTTAGAAGGTCAAATGACCCCTGATTTTTTTCATATTTTCACATGACAGTTGTATTAGTGCATGTTAAACATAGAAAAAAATTGAAGGTCGTAAGGGGAAGCTATCTGTCGTTCGTCATCAAACATGCATTGTTCCCTCTTGGAACCATGAGCCTTCTAGTGAGTTGCGCTGGTTTGTGAGGCGTGTGTGTCCAAACTTTCATCAAACATGCCAATAATTTTACCACATCATCCCGGTGGCATGACATTACATCAAGCAAGATTTCATGTTTTTCTGATACTTTTTAAATATTTTGGAGTTTAAATGCCATGGCACTCCATGCATGTGCGTACATATGTGTCCATGCCGTGAGACCAATATGTTTGAAAATTTCTTCTTATTTACTGCACATGGTATTAACTCGCACACAAGTAAGCAAATATGATTTTTTTCTAAACAGTTATGGTTAGCCGTTGCATGTAGATGTTGTTCAAATTTGAATTACAATCATTAAATGGCTAGAAATTCACTTAAATGTCTTTAAAAGTTCAAATGGCCCCTGAAATTTTCCAAATTTTCGCACGACAGTTGTATTAGTGCACGTTAAACATAGAAAAAAATTGATGGCCGTTAGGGGATGCTATCTCCCGTTCATCATCAAACATGTATTGTTCCCTTTCGGAACCACGGGTGTGTTTCCAAACTTTCGTCAAACATGCCAATTTTGTTAACACATCATCTTGGTGGCATGACATTACATCAAGCAAGGTTTCATGTTTTCCTAATCATTTTTTTATTTTTTGGAATTAAAATGCGGTGACACTCCATGCATGTACGTATATGTGTCCTTGCCGTGAGACCAATATGTTTGAAAATTCTTTATAATTTACTGCACATAGAATTAACTAGCACACAAGTGCGCCAATATGCTTTTTCAAACTGTTATGGTTAGCCTTTGCATGTAGAGGTAGTTCAAATTTGAATTATGGTCATTAAATGGCTAGAAAAGCACTGAAATGTGTTTAAAAGGTCAAATGACCCCTGAAATTTTCCAAATTTTCACATGACAGTTGTATTTGTATTACAAATTTTCTCGTACGTTTAGAACACCATCCGTTACCACTTTATTTCAAATTTACCACATCATCTTGATGTAAGCAAATATGATTTTTTTCTAAACAGTTATGGTTAGCCGTTGCATGTAGATGTTGTTCAAATTTGAATTACAATCATTAAATGGCTAGAAATTCACTTAAATGTCTTTAAAAGTTCATGCCAAAAAAATTTACCACATCATCTTGGCGGCATGCCATTACATCAAGCAAGGTTTCATGTTTTTCTGATCCTTTTTTAAAAATGGAATCTAAATGCCATGTCACTCCATGCTTAACTGTGTCATAGCCGTTAGACCAATATGTTTGAAAATTCCTTCCAATTTACTGTAATTGGAATTAAATGACACAGAAGTACACAAAATATGACTATTGAAACTGTTATGGTTAGCTGTTTCATGTACATATATTCCAAATTTGAATTACAGTCATTAAATGGCTAGAAAATCATTTAAATGTGTTGAAAGGTCAAATGACCCCTGAATTTTTCAAAATTTGACATGACTGTTGTATTTGTATTACAAATTTTCTCGTACGTTTAGAACACCATCCGTTGCCACTTTATTTCAAATTTGTCTTTTACAACTAATAAAAAATATCCACAACATCACACACATTTATTTTGTAGGAAACGTTTGTGATGAAAATTGTTGGGTCTATTTAAGTCTTCCACCTTAAGCTTCGCCGACTCGTTTGCTCGCCGGAAACCCACGAATCCACGAATCTTGATCCCCATTCCTGCACCCCCTTTTTGCAAAGATGACACCAAGGAAACGCTTCGTGAAGGCCCGTACGATGGCCGCGTTCTCCCTGAGCGCCGTGGTCTGTGCCGAGAGCGCGGCCGCCTAGGTCGAGAGTGCAGACGCATCCACATTGAGCACGGCCGCATCCATCGAGAGGGCGTATGCGACAGCCGATAGGGCAGCTACATCAGGCGAGACGGCTGCAAATGCCGAGAGCACTCGAGCTGCCGTCCGTGCCGTCGATGTCGCCCTGGCCCGGGTCGAGGCCATCAATGCCAAGATCGAGGACGCACACGCCAAGATATTCCAGGCCACCTCAGAATCCAGCATGCAACCCATGTCCGAAAGGGCGGTGATGGCCATGGAGAACCTGCTTCCTCATGAGATCGCCGAGCGGGAGCTGGAGATACAGGAGGCGGCGGAGATCGAGGATCGCCGGGAGGAGGAGTTGCGAGTGGCCGAGGTTGAGGTAGAGAAGAGTCTGTCTGTTGGGGAATCGGCGGTGGAGTGCCAACATGTCGATACATAAATCCTGGGTTTGTTTCCCTGACTATGCACAGGCACGGGAGCAAGATTGAAGCACCGACCCAAGTCAGAGTACAAGAAACAAAGAGGTTCAAGGAACCAGCAAGCAGATCGAAGAGACCAAGACCAAGCCAGAGAAGCAAGACATCGCCAAGAGAAAGGCATCCCTTGCCTGGCAGGAGAGACCGGCAAGGGGCGTGGCCATCCCCATAAGAAGACAATCAAGGCGTCCCGGCAGGGCCAGCCGGGACTCACGGAGGCTAAACCACCTCACCGGACCCTCCTCCACAACTCACGTCATCAATCAGTGCGATGTCAAGCCGCAAAGTGACTAACTAGAAACCATTAGCCACATGGCAACCTATCCCTACGAGAAGAACCCGCAGATGACACCCGTCCTACAACGTGTCAAGCGAAGAAGCGCGGTGCTGGCAAGATAAGCCCGACAAGCTAGGCTGGGCAACCAGTGATGTGACACTAAGCAGTGCATTTAATGCGCACTGTCATCCCACAAAGTTAGGTATGATAACATTGTTGCTATCATATCAGTGCGTAAAGACTTCTTTACCATTGTGGTGACCCCTTAATCTATAAAAGGAGGCCCATGGGAACCGTATACAGGGAGAGAATATTGGAGAACACACACACCCATACGGGCGTAGTCACTGCTGCCCCGAGGCAACCCTTGCCAGGCAAGTGTACTATGCTCCACCGTCATCAATCCACCAAAGCAGGAGTAGGATCTTGCGCCACAATGGCGGCCCGAACCTGGGTAAAAATCCCCGCGTGATCTCTGTCCTGCCGTCCCACGCTCGTCTGCTATTTATGTGACGTCCCCCCGCTGAACCTCCAAAGAACCGCCTGGTCCCATAGGTGTCCGTGGTTTCACACGACATCTTTGGCGCGCCAGGTAGGGGGATTAGCTTGCGTGAACCTAAAGGCATGTGCAGTGCGTCATCTTTATCGCCATCTTCGTCTTCAACGGCGCCCTCAACCATGTCACCCATGAAGAAACTAGCTTCTTCAGTGCGTCCGTCAGCTTCAAAGGCTCAGTAGCTCGTGGCCTCTAATGCTGCGGGAGGTGCGGAAGCCCGCGAAGATGCAGATGCTGCAGGGGATGTGGTCAGCGCATGCAGCACTGTCACCATTTCCCCCGTGGCCAACGCGGGAGCATGACGCTCCGGTGGAGAGCAACATCAACAACACCTCGACGGCCATGCTCCCCAAGGTCTGGGTGAATGGGTTACTCCATCCGTGCCCCTTCTGCCCACCAATGAGAACAGCCGCAGCAACGGCGCTCGGACCAGGGCGAATCATCGTCCTCCAACCATTCCCACCATAAGAGCGGTCATAGCATGCGCGCCTCCCCTGGGATGGGTCGACCAAGCCGCTGCGCTCGACGGAGCCGCTAGCCCTCCCGCCTTCGCCGCACCACCCTGCCATCCAGGTGGTCGCCCTGCAGTAGTGGGGGCGCAATACTGTCACCATTGGCACCATAAGGAGCTGGGCAACGGTATTTTGCGACTGTTTTAGCACCTATGACAAGTACAACCTCAGAGGCCATGGCAAGGGTCCAGCTGCTGCTGAGATTTCCGCCAGTGGCTGTGTAGATAGACAAGTTGCTTGCCACCATCCAAAGTCTGCTCGGTTTCACCAAAGTTGGGGAATCACGGTGAGCTGACAAGCCGCAGCTTCCCCAAGCACCAGCAATTGCTCATGCTGTTAGCCATACGGATTAACTGTCCCCACGGTGCAGTCCCCGCCACGGCAGCTAGCGCGAGCATAGCAGAATCAAGACCGTGATGACGTCTTGATGGCCTCTTCTCACCCTCGAGTGCGTCCAGGCCAGCGTCGAGCCCCGGAGGATACGCGGAGACAAGGCATGTGTGTTATTGTCGAGCAATGTCGCAGCAACCTTCGGCAGGCCGACGGGTGCGATGGTCCCGACTTTGACGAGCCCGCGCTCGGTATCGACGGGTGCTTACCTTTCGAGGTTGGCCGCCATGCCTTTACTCATGAGCCGCGGCAAGACCGTTGGACGTCCATTCGCACGTTCCAGCCAGATATACCTGAGAAGTACAATGGGGGCTGAACCCTGGAGATTTCCTGAGCATCTACACCATCGATGTTCATGCTGCCGGGGGAAGTGATGATAAGGTGTTTGCCAATTATTTCCCTTTGGCCCTCAAGTACAATGTGAGGTCTTGGCTGATGCACCTGCCAAAGAACTCCATCTCGTCATGGGCTGACCTGTGCCACAAATTCATCGGCGCCTTCACTAGTGGCCACCAAGAACCAGGCAGGCCCAGCAACCTGTAGCTTCTCCAACAGTAGGAAGGAGAAACTCTCTGTAACAATTTACAAAGATTAAAAGAAAGTTCATGGAGATATCCCAAATATCGATCCGGCACCTGTGATATCCGCCTTCCAGTCCAATGTGCGCAACCGCTCGAATCATTCTAAGATGAACGTGCGGTTGCCCAAGACTGTGAGGGAGCTCTACACCGTGGTGGATAAGTGTTCTCGGATGGAGGAGGGATGGAAGTTGCCCGGAGAAGAGGATTGCATCAATGTTGATTCAGAGGATGATGATGAATCAACCAGTTAGAAGAAGATCAAGAAGCACAATAAGAAGTGGAGAGATAAGGCAGTGATGACTATTGAAGGATCGGGTATGCCTAGTACCAGCAAGAAGGCCAAAGCTCAGGCTCCCGACAAGGAAGCTGCCTTGTGCACTCGCTGCGGGGAAGTTGTTGCTGCCGAGAAAGACGAGAAAGATGATGGGTCATATTGCAAGATTCATTGGACCAAGGGCCACCACCTTCAAGAGTGTCACTAGGTTGTGAAGCTTGTCAAGAGACAGAGAGCAGAATATGAGAAGTGTGATAAGGAAAAAGGTCAGAATGTCGATGGAACTGGAGCAACACCAAAGCCAAGACCACGAAAAGCCAAGGGACGAGACGGGCTCCCCCAGCAAGATCCTTGTCGGGGCCGGCTTTAGCAGCCCCGGCAAGACCCTTGCCGCGGCAACTCGCCCCACGCCTACGGAGCAAATCACCCTTGACTCCACTGCCCCCATGGGGCAAAGATTCGGGAGACATCCCCGTAGTGGCATGCAGATCTTTGTGAAGACATTCAAGATCAGATATGCACGAAGAAGACGACGACCCTTGGCAGGATCCTAGCCGAGGAAGATCACAAGACCTCCGGCAAGCACCTTGCCGGGGATGGCAGCAGGCGCCGCGGAAAGACCCTTGCCGGGGCCCCGGCAAGGCCCTTGCCAAGGACATCCGCAGGACTACCATGAGGCCCACGCCGACTAAACTTCCACCGCCTTATGCAGCTGCCGACCCAACCAGCTGTGCAGGCACCTGCGTGGTGGCATGCAGATCTTCGTGAAGACCCACCATTGCGCCACCTCAGCTGCCTGCCTACCTACATGGCATCTCAGGCATCGCTGGCCAGGGCGCGTGTCGACACAAGAAGGAGCGGCGATGGACAAGACAAATCACTCCCCCATCCGCGATAAAGCAAGGACACCTAAGCAAGACACATTAAATGCGCCTTGTCATGTAATGCGAGGGATAAACTCGCATCACTGTACCCTTTCCACCTCCTCTGTGCCACTGTGGCAACCCCTTTTTCTATAAAAGGAGGCCCGAGGCGGCCAGGAGGAGGATTCGGCTTTTTGGAGCTCCTCATGTCCCATAGTTAGCTGAAGAAAACAGATATACAATCCACAAAAGCAGGAGTAGGGTTTTACGCATCCTCGTGGCCCGAACCTGGATAAACAAACCGTATGCTATCTGTTTGATCCGCTCTTCTCTCAACCCCGCGCCCCGCTAACCGTAGTAGGTATTCTTGTGATCCCATAGGTGTCGTTCGCACCGACATCTTTGGCGCGCCAGGTAGGGGGTGCAGTTGTGAGAATTGGATTTAGCAGTTAGCTCGACGCTTCTTCATCATCATGGCACCCAAGAAGAAGACGATGGTGGCGGTTGGCCAGTCGGAAGCCGGACAGCCCATCCCGACGCGGGAAAGCAGCGGACCGGTCACGGAAAGGACCCGGGGCGCTGCTCGCGAAAACCAACGATGTCCCAGCAACCGAAGTTTGGGAGGTGGCGATGTTTGTGTGCCTGGTAATGGGCCACACACCGCCAAATCCAAAGACGGAGCTAGGCCCTCCGCGGGTGGCGCGGGGCCTTCCAAGATCGCTGCCGCATCCCCCGAAGGCGACACAAGGGCCTCCAGGACTCCCACATCGGCGCCAACAGCGCGCTCCTCCCAAGCAGCGCGCGACGAACGGCGTCATCACGCTAAAGATCCCGGGCGTCGCCGCGGGATGAGCCCAGAGCGCTACTCCCGAGACGTAGAAGACCCGCCCACCCGCTGAAGCGCTGGTGAAAACGGCATGCGACCGCGGGATCGTAATGGATCTCCTCCTGACATGGTCAGGAGTCGAAGCGCGTCGCGGTTCGTGCAGGTCTCGCTACCGCTAACCCCAGCAGAAGCATTGGCGCGTGCGCAGTTGCTCCTCGACTTTCCTCCCATTACGGGGAAACTCGACGAATGGAGAGCCACCATCCGAAGCTTTGTCGCGATCGCCAACAAGGATGAACCAAGTCCAGCAAAGCCCCCGGGTCGACGTTCCGATGGGGTCGCACGCACCGGTGGCGGGAGGACCGGCAGCACCGTGGCCACGGTGCATTCGCCTCCTCCTCGCCCGGTACCGCGTGTGTCGACTCGTCGAGACGTCGCGGGTGACGACATCTCCATAGCGTCGTCCGACCCACGGACCCACGGCGACCAGCGTCAAGTTCTTCAGGAGCGAGCTCATAAAGATGCTCGAACCACCATTGAGTGCCGGCGCGGAGAGCACCACCAGTCAGACAGGAGAGCAGGGCCTGCTATGAACCGCCCAGCACCGGAGAGCCCTGGAGATCTACCTTACGAGTTAGGCTGTCCGGCATTTACCCGTGAGCTGCGGCAGTTCCAGTGGCCCACTCACCGCACCTTCAAGCCTGACGTTGGCGAGAAGTACAATGGCAAGACCCACCAGTCAGAGTTCCTCAGAATCTACACCACCGCGATGCAAGCTGCCAGAGCCCGCGACGATAAGGTGCTTGAGAATTACTTTCCATTGGCTCTGAAACCCAACGCCATGTCGTGGTTGATGCACTTGCTGGTAGACTCTATTTCCTCCTGGTCGGATTTGTGCCATGAGTTTGTAGGCGCCTTTACTGGAGGTCACCAAGCCCATGACCAAGCAAGTGACCTGCACGTCATCCCCCAGAAGGGAGGCGAGTGTCTGCGCAAATATATACAGAGGTTCAGCTGGGTACAGTACGATATCCCTGATGTTCACCCTGCCGCCATCATAAGCTCGTTCCATCAGAACGTGCGTAACCGCAAGATGCGTGAAGAACTGGCAATGAACAAGGTGAAAGATGTGGCGGAACTCTATGTTCTTGCTGACAGATGTGCCCGGGCTGAAGAGGGAAGGAAGTACCCCGGTGAAGATGCCGGCGTGGAAGCCGACTCTTCAGATGAGGATACTGCCGCCCCGGCGGAGAAAGGTCGGCGCCGCAATAGGAAGCGCAAAGGTAAAGCCGTGCTTGCCGTCGAGGGATCTGATAACGCCGGCTCCGCCAAGAAAACCAAGGCGGATGACCCCGGCAAGGAAATTGCCGGGTGTGTCACCTGTCGGGCCTTGGCGGCTGCCGAGAAGCCAGGAAACTTCGACAAGCAATACTGCAAGATCCATCGCACCAAAGGCCATGATCTCCAGAACTGCCGACAGGTTGAGCTCCTTGCTGAGAAGCAGAGGGCTGAATATGAGAGGCGGGACAAGGAGAAGGGCCAGGACGGTGCTGAGGGGTCCGGCAAGAAGCGTGACGGCCAAGCAGGCCGTCGCGGCAAGGATAAACAGCAGGAGAGGCCCGCCTGGGGCCGTGACAGAAAGCCAGAAGACGACGATCTTGAAGAGGACGACGAGTTCGGCAACCAAGACTTTCAGAAAGCCACGGAGGCCATGTGCGTCGATGGCGGCGCCTCGCTGCATACTTCTCACCGCCAGCTTAAACAGTGGGCGCGTGAGATTACAGCGGCGGAGCCGTCGTCTGGTGCCCAGAAGCCGCTGATGTGGTCCAGCACGCCTATCATTTTTGACACTGAGGATCACCCCAACCGCACTACTGCAGTCGGGTGCTTGCCATTGTTGGTTTCACCAACAATACGAAACCTCAAGGTGACAAAGATGCTAGTCGATGGCGGGGCCGGTCTGAACTTAATCTCACCTACCATGATCGAGAAGCTGCAGATTCCTGACGGAGACCTCGAGGAAACCGGCATGTTTCAGGGGGTCAACCCGGGAAGAAGTCAACCAAAGGGGAAGGTCACGCTGCCCGTGACTTTTGGAAGTGACCTGAACTACAAGACAGAAAGGATCGTGTTCAATGTCGCCTAGATCCCCTTGCCCTACAACGGGATCCTTGGCCGCCCAGCGCTGGCCAAGTTCATTGCGGCGTCACACTAGGCCTACAACACCCTGAAGATGCCAGAATCTGTGACGATCATCCCCATCCCCTCCGATAAGAAAGATGCGCTGATTTGCGCTGACTAACTATACCAACAAGCAGTTGCAGCACCTGCTGCCACTAGGGCACTTGCTCCTGCCACTAGAGCCCCAGGGGGGAAGAAGAAGAAGAAGACCGGTGAGACCTCGGACACCCACTCCGGCAAGCGCACCTCTTTGGAGTGTCGTGCTCCCGTCGAGGACGTGCTAGAGAGCTCCACCGGCAGAAACAAGAAGTCCAGGGCTACACCGCAGGGAACCAAGAAGGTTTCTGTCAAGGAGGACGGCACAGGAGGGGCTTTCAACATAAGCTCCACCCTTGACGACAAATAGGAAGACACGCTCATCACCTTCCTGCGGGAAAATGTCGATGTGTTTGCATGGCAAGCATCTGACATCCCCGGCGTTCCCAGGGAGGTGATTGAGAACCACCTTGCTGTTTGTCCTCATGCGCGGACCGTCAAGCAGAAGGTCGGGAAGCAAGCTTTGGAACGACAAGAGTTCATCACAGAGGAGATCCGGAAACTGGAAGCAGCGGGTTTGGTAAGAGGAGTGCTCCATCCAACGTGGTTGGCCAATCCAGTGGTAGTGCGCAAGGCGAATGGGAAGTGGAGGTTGTGTATTGATTACACAGATATCAATAAGGCTTGTCCCAAAGACCCCTTCCCGTTGACACGCATCGACCAGATTGTTGACTCCATGGCTGGGTGTGACCTGTTGTCATTCCTCGATGCCTACTCCGGCTATCATCAGATCTTCATGACAAGAGAAGACGAAGATAAGACATCATTCATCACCCCATGTGGTATGTATTGTTTTGTACGAATGCCTTTCGGGTTGAAGAGTGCTGGCTCGACGTTTGCAAGGGCAGTCCAGATTGGTTTTGAACCCCAGCTCCATAGAAATATGGAGGCTTATATGGATGATATAGTGGTCAAAACCAAGAACAGTGCAACCCTTATACCGGATTTACAAGAAACATTTGCAAACCTACGCAAGATCAATCTCAAGCTGAACCCTCAGAAGTGCATCTTCGGCGCCCCGTCCGGCAAGTTTTTCGGGTTCTTTGTGTCAAAGCGTGGGATAGAGGCCAATCCGGACAAGATCAAAGCTATAGAACAGATTGAAGCACCCAAACGGGTCAAGGATGTGCGTCGGCTTGCTGGCTGTGTTGCCGCCATGAGCGGACTCATTTCCAAGTCTGCTGAGCGCGCCCTCCCCTTTTTCAAGATTTTGAAAAAGGCGGGCCCAATGGAGTGGACTCCAGAAGCCGAAGCAGCATTGCACGATTTGAAGAGGTATCTTTCCTCCACGCCAGTACTAGTTGCTCCTAGGCCACAAGAACCGTTGCTGCTATACCTGGCGGCAACGAACCAGGTGGTCAGCGCCACACTAGTGGCACAGAGAGAAATTGATGACGAGGTGATATCAGCGATAGAGCCTGATGCCGTTGGTGCAGAGACGACACGGCCGGTTGGAGTGCCGCCAAGGAAGAAAATGATGCAACACCCGGTCTACTTTGTTAGCTCCCTCTTGCAGGGAGCTAGATCAAGGTACTCCGGTGTGCAGAAATTGCTCTTCGGCCTTCCTATGGCCTCGAGGAAGCTGCGTCACTACTTCCAAGCACACGAGATCACTGTCGTCACTCGCCTCCCTCTGCAACGGATATTGCACAATCCAGATGCAACGGGAAGAATTGTAGAGTGGGCACTGAAGCTGTCCAGCTTTGGCCTCAAGTTCGAAAGTACCTTGACGATTCAAAGCCGAGTCCTGGCGGAGTTCGTTGCAGAATGGACCGCGACGCCTGATGAAGAAGCCCAGGATACTACTCTCCCCGGGAAAGAGGCGAGTTGCGACTGGATCATGTACATTGATGGAGCTTTCTCCTTACAGGGCGCCGGGGCTGGCGTACTGCTTGTCGCGCCCACTGGAGAGCACCTCATGTACGTGGTCCAGATGCACTTCCCCAGGGAGGTATCAACGAACAATACTGCCGAATATGAGGGCCTGCTTGCTGGTCTTAGGATCGCGGTAGACCTCGGAATCAAGAAACTCATTGTCAGGGGTGATTCGCAGCAAGTCGTCAAACAAGTCAACAAAGATTACCAGAGCCCGTTGATGAAGGCCTACGTCGATGAAGTGAGAAAGCTGGAAGAGCGCTTTGATGGTATACAGGCGGAGCACGTTCCCTGAGCAGAGAACGACATCGCCGATTACCTGTCAAAGCGTGCTGCCCTCAAGTTACCTGTGGAACCAGGCACCTTTGTGCTTCAGCTTTCTCAGCCATCCGTTGATACATCAACAGAGCAAAACAAGAGGTGAAAATCAGGGCCCGGCAAGTACTTTCCCGCCGAGCTCCCCGGAGCCGCCGTCAAGGATGTTGCCAGGGACACTGAGCCCGCCACGGGACGGCTAGCTCCGGCGGAGCATTAAGCTCTTGCCGTCGAGACAGCCGCTCCTATAGCGGAGGAAATGCCTTTAGTCCTCGCCGTCGAGCCCCGGGCTCCAGTGTGGGCACAGCATACCGTTTGATTCCTCCAAACTGGGGAATTTCCTGAGGAGCAGGAAGAAGCGGAAAAAGTAGCCCGTCGATCTGCTATGTACCAGTTCGTCGATAACGTCCTGTACAGAAAGAGACCGAACGTCGTGAAATTGAAGTGTATCCCTGGAGAAGAAGGGCTGGGGCTGTTGGCAGAGATACATGGAGGCATATGTGGATCCCACATAGGGTCAAGAGCCCTTGCCGGCAAGGCATTTCGGCAAGGCTTCTTCTAGCCCACTGCCCTCCAGGATGCGACGACACTGGTCACCAGGTGTGAAGCGTGTCAGTTCCATTCAAAGAAACTTCCTCAGCCGGCTCAAGCCCTTCAAACCATTCCTCTCTCCTAGCCTTCTTAGTCTGGGGGCTCGACATACTGGGCCCTTTCCCCCGCGCTGTCGGGGGCTTTGAGTACTTGTACGTCACGATCGACAAGTTCACAAAGTGGCCAGAGGTGGAGGCAGTGAGGAAGGTCACAGCTCTATCAGCCGTCAAAATCTTCAAGGGACGAGTGTGTCGTTTTGGTGTACCCAACAGGGTCATCACCGACAACGGCACAGTTCACAAGCCGCACCTTCATGCAATATACCCAAGACCTCGGCAGCAAAGTCTGTTTCGCTTCCGTTTCTCACACACGAAGCAATGGTCAAGCTGAGAGAGCAAACTCTGAAGTACTGCGAGGCTTAAGGACAAAGACCTTTGACAGGCTGCGCAAGAGTGGAAGGCGCTGGATTGATGAGTTGCTGACGGTTCTTTGGTCGATCAGAACGACGCCAAATCGAGCCACCGGCCAGACACCCTTTGCCTTAGTATACGGGGCAGAAGCAGTTCTCCCCACTGAACTCATATACGGGTCACCTCGAGTGCTCGCTTATGATGAGCTTGAGCAAGAGCAACTGCGGCAAGATGACGCAACGCTCCTTGAGGAAGATCGTCTTCGGGCGGCTGTGAGAGCAGCACGCTACCAGAAAGCCTTGCGTCGCTACCATAGCCGCAAGGTCCGTGCCCGAAGCTTTGAGGAAGGCGACCTTGTTCTTCGGCGCGTTCAATCGGCCAAGAATACCAACAAGTTGACGCCGAAGTGGTAAGGCCCTTATCGGGTAATACGAGTCACCAGGCCTGGCGTAGTACGCCTGGAGACCGAAAATGCCGTTCCGATCAGCAACTCCTGGAACATTGAGCATCTTCGCAAGTTTTACCCGTGAGGCGCGGCTTGCCGGGCCCCCCGGCAAGACATCTTTTGTACAAGCCTTGTCGACAAGGCATGTAACCCTTTGTATAAGGCCAGGCGCAGACCCTGGGCATAAATAAATGAAGCGCTGGCGCCCTAATTTATAGCATGCATGCTAGGTCGAGCCTCGTCCTTGGTTAGGGTTGATAGTGCTTAGCGGCGGCTAACCCCTAGCTTAGAGGTCGAGTTTGCATCTCTTTGTCTTTCTTTTATCTTCTTTGGTTCACCGGACACACAGATACCCTTGCCGAAACAACTTGGGGAGAAAAAAAGGAACAGACCAGCATCTAGGCCCCGGCAAGCCAGTATTGCCGGGGGCTGCAAGAGCAAAGATTCACCCACGGCAAACCAGGGTTGCCGGGGGCTGCAGCTTCAAATAAGTTCTACATCCCTTATCATGGATTCCATTATGGACAGAGGTATGTGAAACCTCATTTTTTTCCTGAAAACTACCATGCTCCCCTAACTCTAGGCCCTAGGGCTCGTTCCTGGGACCATGTTTGGTCGTAGTCGCGGCAGCGAAAGGAAGAAACAAGGAGCCTAAACCCACTTCATCCTTGCCTCCGCCAAAGGCGTGAGAAAGGTCGAGCGAAGTGGGGGAATGGCGAGGCCAGTTGCTGGGCAAGAAAATGTTTATCTTAGAGATATCAGGGATTTATTCCCTGTTGTGGGTTCTACCTGCGAACAAATGACCCAGCAAGCATCCCTTTTTCATTAAAAAAACATCCCGCCCAGGTACAGTCCATAGGGAATGAAAAACATGAACAAGGGGATTACAAGTTTTAAATTTAACAGACGCCCGAAGGCTTACAAACTAAAAAGATATAAGATGCCCGTAATCCCTTTCTTGTCCCTCTCCTCAGGAGGCAGGTCAAGGAGGCGGGAAGGGCAAAAGGAGCACCTAGGCGAGCTACGGGTGGCAGAAGACACCGAGAGAACATCTTGGTGGCCGCCCAAAGGCTGGATGGTGATGGCGGCACCGGAAGCAGAGCTCGAAGACGAGGCGGCAGGACATAAGTACACATCAAAGGCGTCCGTGCCCGCGTACTCCGACTTGACGGCCTTGCCGCCCGCCCTCTTCCTCTTCCGCAGCCCCCCAATGCCAGCCTCCCAAGGGGACGGCCCCGAGAAGTTCAAGGAGCCGGCGACACGGATGATGGGGTCGCCGGTGCGACAAGGAGCGGCGCCCGACACCTAGTCGGACCCGTCATCCTGCCGCCTACCACCCTCGTCGTCGATGTCGCTGTCCTCCTCGTCACTCTCGCTCGAGGAGGAACCTTCACTATCAGAAGAGCTCTCCACGCAGCACCTTGTACGAGTCCCAAAGTGCCCGAAGACCTTGACGGAGAGAAGGCCACCCTCCATTAGCTTAAAATGGAGAGTGAGCCCCTCCGTCAAGCTGTGGATATGAGCAAATGTCTTCCATCCCCGACGAAGATACATCACATGAGGAGCAGGGAAGTCGACGTGGACCCACATGCCACTGATCCCGCAGCCCCTCATGTGCAGCCGCAATGACTCCGGCGGATCGAGCTACATCTCCCGCGCAAATGGAGTCGGGAGATGAAGGCGACGGTGCGGCGGCTGGCGCAACCTGACGAAGAACTCACAAGGGTCATCCCCAACATGGCCCTCCATTGGAGGAGGAGCTGCTGGCGGGGGCGAGGCCGGCGGGCCACCCCGTCCTCCTCTTCCCCGAGCGCCCCGGCCTCGCCCCCTCCCCCTTCCCCTCGCGGCCGGCTCTCCCACCTCTGGCGCATGAGAAGGAGGGACGCGTTGTCGAGCGGTGACCCTCGCCGCCACCGTTGAAGGGCCGGGATTTCGTCTCTCCATGACGAATGGAAGAGGGGAGCAGAAGCTGAAGGAGGAAGAAGTTGGAAGAATGCAGGACGCCATCCCTCCCCTCCCGCTCTTTATAAAGGAACAGGGTTGGGGCTCGACCGCCTCGCTCGGCCAATCAAGACACGGAAGGTGCAGGGAGCCAGGACCGACCTGCCGCCCCAACCAGCGACGACCCGGTTTCCCGCCTCCACTGTTTGCCACCCCAGCGCATGGGAGACACGTGGCAGACATGCAGAACCAAGGGGATGGGTGAGGCGACCTCTCCCCACCCCGTGATCGTGGGGTGTGGACACCTTGAGGTCCGCGCCTCGGCCCCATTCAGTAAATGGGCCACGCCTCCACGCCTCCCTCCGTTTATGGCGAAGGCGTGAACCACCCCTTTACTACGACGTAACGCATGCGTGCAAAGACCAATCCCACACATGCCGCTCACGTCACACACACTTCCCCACACCACGCCACGCGCGGGAGTCGTGGGAAGCACAGCGCGCGAAAAATCTTACCACGGTAAAAACCACCCCGCCTGCCCGCGCACCGTTTTCTGGGCCTGGCCCAACAACGCGTTGCGCTTCTGTGTTGCCCAGGACAGGGGGCTCCTGTCGGTGTACAAAAAGAGGGGTGCACTTTTTGTACCCCTATAACTGTGCACGGGCAGTCTGAGCCGCGGGCACCACCACACCAGGCAAGGCAAGGGAGGTGAGCTAGGGTGAGACCGAAGCTCAATGGAACTAGAGCAACACCAAAGCCAAGACCACGAAAAGCCAAGGCACGAGACGAGCTCCCCTGGCAAGATCCTTGCCGGGGCCGGCTTTAGCAGCTCCGGCAAGACCCTTGCCGCGGCAACTCGCCCCACGCCTACGGAGCAAATCACCCTTGAGTCCACTGCCCCCATGGGGCAAAGATTCGGGAGACATCCCCGTAGTGGCATGAAGATCTTTGTGAAGACATTCAAGATCAGATACGCACTAAGAAGACGACGACCCTTGGCAGGATCCTAGCCGAGGAAAATCACAAGACCTCCGGCAAGCACCTTGCCGGGGATGGCAGCAGGCGCCGCGGCAATACCCTTGCTGGGGCCCCGACAAGGCCCTTGCCAAGGACATCCTAGGGCCACCATCAGGCCCACGCTGACTAAACTTCCACCGCCTTATGCAGCTGCCGACCCAACCAGTTGGGCAGGCACCTGCGTGGCGGCATGCAGATCTTCGTGAAGACCCACCATTGCGCCACCTCAGCTGCCTATCTACCTACATGGCATCTCAGGCATCGCTGGCCAGGGCGCGTGTCGACACAAGAAGGAGCGGCGACGGACAAGACAGATCTCTCCCCCGTCCCCGATAAAGCAAGGACACCTAAGCAAGACGCATTAAATGGGCCTTGTCATGTAATGCGAGGGATAAACTCGCATCACTGTACCCTTTCCACCTCTTGTTTGCCACTGTGGTAACCCCTTTTTCTATAAAAGGAGGCCCGAGGTGACCAGGAGGAGGATTCAGCTTTTTGGAGCTGCTCACGCCCCATAGCTAGCTGAAGAACACAGATATACAATCCACCAAAGCAGTAGTAGGGTTTTACGCATCCTCGCGTCCCGAACATGGATAAACGAACCGTGTGCTATCTGTTTGATCCGCTCTTCTCTCAACCCCGTGCCCCGCTAACCGTAGTAGGGATTCTTGTGATCCCATAGGCGTCGTTCCCACCGACAATAAGCCGCTCAAGTGGTCCCGCACGGCCATCATCTTTGACAAGGAGAATCATCCTAGCCGTACCATGGCGGTAGGATGCTTGCCATTGTTGGTCTGCCCAACAATCCACAACCTCAAGGTCACAAAGATGTTGGCCAATGGCGGTGCCAGATTGAATCTGATTTCCATAGTAGTTATCAGCAAGCTTCAGATAGCAGAGGAAGAACTAGAAGTTACTGGCATGTTTCAAGGAGTTAATCCCGATAGGAGCCATCCTAACGGAATGATCATGTTGCCGATAATGTTTGGGGGAGAATTGAACTACCAGACTGATAGGATTGTGTTTGATGTAGTTAATCTCCACCTGCCGTACAATGGGATTCTTGGGTGCCCGGCACTAGCTAAATTCATGGCGGCATCCCACTATGCCTATAGCCCCTTCAAGATGCCTGGGCCACTGGGAGTTATCACCATCCCATCAGATGAGAATGATGCAATCATTTGTGTGGACAAGATGTACCGGGACGCAGTCATGGCAGAGTCAGTGGCAGCAGTAGTTCCCGCCAAGGAAAGTAAGGGAAAGAAGAAGGATTGTAGGACCTCTGGCAAGGAGTCCTGGAAGCATGACCCCACCGAGTGCACAGCACCCGTTGAGGACGTGCCGGAGTGTTCCTATAGAAAGAGATCCAAGATTGCTGCATCCCAAGTTATGAAGTTCTCGGCAGGGCTGGCTGGCGTTGATGATACTTTCACTATCAGCGCCACCCTCGATGACAAATAGGAAAGTGCGCTCGTTGCCTTCCTGCAGGCGAATGTCGATCTGTTTGCCTGGCAACCATCTGATATCCCCGGTGTTCCCACGGAAGTAACCGAGCACAACCTTGCTGTCCACCCAGATGCGCGACCCGTCAAGCAAAAAGTCCGGAAGCAGGCCATGGAGAGGTAGGAGTTCATTGTAGAAGAAATCAAGAAACTTGAGGCAGCTGGTTTGGTTAGAGGAGTGCTCCATCCAACATGGTTGGCAAATCTAGTGCTAGTCCGAAAGGCTAACGGGAAGTGGAGGCTTTGCATAGATTTCACAGATCTCAACAAGGCTTGCCCGAAGGACCCATTTCCCTTGTCGTGTATTGATCAGATTGTGGATGCCACTTTAGGTTGTGATTTGCTCTCCTTTTTGGATGCATAATCTATGTACCACCAGATCTTTATGTCCAAGGAAGATGAAGAGAAGACGTTGTTCATCACTCCATGTGAAATATAGAAGCCTATATGGATGGTATAGTAGTCAAGACCAAGGATAGGGCCACCCTTATTCATGATTTGGAGGAGACATTTGCTAACCTGCGCAAGATCAATTTGAAGCTCGACCCAGAGAAGTGTGTATTTGGTGTTCCCTCTGACAAGCTACTTGGGTTCATTGTATCCCACCATGGGATCGAGGCCAACCCCGACAAGATTAAGGCTATCGGGCAGGTCCAAGCACCAAGGATAGTTAAGGATGTGAGGCGTTTAACAGGATGTGTTGCCGTGCTAAGAAGATTCATCTCCAAGTCTGCCGAGCGCGAACTGCCGTTCCTCAAAATTTTGAAGAAAGCAGGGCCCATGAAGTGGACCCCAAAGGTAGATGCAGAATTGCAAGAGTTGGAGGCTTATTTGTTCTCTATGCCTACCTTGGTTGCCCCCAAGCATAGGAGCCATTGTTGCAGAACTTAGCGGTCACCAACCAAGTGGTCAGTGCAGCCTTGGTTAAATCATCGAGAAGTGGATGAGGCGGAGAGTGAACAGAGGCCGGCAAGGCCAGAGAAGGATCAGGACAGTAGTGAGCACAACAGCCAGAGCGACCCCAAGGACATGACGAGGAAGAAAGCGGTGTAGCGCCCAGTGTACTTCATCAGATCTCTATTACAAGGGGCTAAGTCGAGGTACTCTGGCGTGCAAATGTTGATCTTTGGACTCATCATGGCCTCTAGGAAACTGCGCCACTACTTCCAAGCACATGAGATTACGGTTGTCGCTCGCTTCCCGTTGCAAAGGATACTTCGAAACCCTGAGGCTACAGGCATAATAGTGGAGTGGGCTTTGGAGTTATCTAGCTTTGGTTTGAAGTATGAGAGTGTCTTATTACGGGCTCCGCAAACCCACGAAGTTCAAACACAGGGGCGTGAACGAAGATCTCTCCCACTCACGTCTACCTAGCATCTCGCCCTCACCTAGTGATAAGATTCAAGAAAACAACAAGTGAAGCACGCAAGAGTTTACCCAGGTTCAGGCTACCTTGTGGTGTAAAACCCTACTTCCTGCTTTGGTGGATTGGCCTCAGGAGGGCTAGAATATGAACTAGTATAGTGGTTCCTGAGCTCAGGAGGAGATCTCAGGAGGGTCGGGAGGCAATAGTTCTTGCTCCTTTGCGTGGTGGCAGAGTTTATGGATCTGCTCCTCCTTTTCCATAGTGGGGATCCTAGCTACTTATATAGGCGGCCAGGGTCCTCTTCCCGTGAAATGTTTAGGCAGGAAGGGATCCCACAATGGCCATTTCGAGCGGGAACACAAGGACGTACCTACCCTGAAAAAAGCAGTCTTGGCCTACAAAAGGATCAGGCGGTGATGCGGTGGTGGTCTCGGTAGTGACATCCTCCATGTCGTCCTTGCGGTCTCCGGTCTTGTTGCACCAATGGGGAAACCTTTGTCCCGCTCCTCGGGAACCTGCGCCTGTGTTGCCTCCTTTGCACCGAAACGACAACTGTGCCGCTGGTGGGCGCTGGCACCCGCTGGCGCGGTGCGTCACTGCTTACGTCGCTCCCTCCTCCGGAGGTGGGCTTGGCCTTGGGTTCTCTGTCCCTTTGGAGCAACCGGTCGATCAGCTGGGCCGTGCTAGTAGCGCGCTGCGGCCCGCAGACATGCTAGTCTGAGTACCCTAGTTCCCAAGACGCCGACAGAGAGCTCATCAATTATTCAGAGCAGGGCATTGGAAGAGTTTATTGCGGAATGGACACCAACCCCTGATGAGGAGACAACAGAGACAATTATCCCCGGCAAGGAATCACCCGAGGAATGGATTATGTATTTTGATGGTGCTTTTTCCCTACAAGGTGTAGGAGCTGGCGTGCTTCTCATCGCCCCCTCCGGGGAGCACTTGAAGTACGTCGTCCAAATGCAGTTTGCCTAGGAAGAAGCAACCAACAATACAATTGAGTATGAAGGGCTCCATGGTAGGCTGAGGGTTGCAATGGAATTGGGAATTAAGAAACTGATCATTCGATTAGACCCATAGCTTGTGGTGAGACAATTCAACAAGGATTATCAAAGCCCATTGATGGGGGCATACATCGAGGAAGTGAGGAGATTGGAGGAGCACTTTGACTGATTGCAAATAGAGCACGTACCCCGTGCGGAAAACAGCATAGCTGATCATCAGTCAAAGTGTGTTGCGCAGAAGCTTCCTGTGGAACCAGGAACTTTTGTTCTCCATCTCACACAACCCACCATATCCCCAGCAACAATGGCCCGGAAAAGGAGAAAGTTGGACACCGGTAAGCCTCTCCCGGCAGAGCCATCCGCTCCCTACAGAGACCCTACCGGAAACAACTCGTCACAGCCTGCCGGACCACCCCCTCGTACGAGGCTGGTGCTCCCGCAGTAGAGGAGGTGCCACTAGTCCTCAATGCCGAGCTCGAGGCTCTAACTTGGGCAAGGCACATTGTCCACTTCCTCCATACCGGAGAGCTCCCCGGCAACCAAGATGAAGCTAAAAAAGGAGCCCGTAGGGCCAGTATGTACCGGTTTGCCGATGACACTCTGTACAGAAGGAGGCCCAATGGTGTGAAATTGAAATGTGTCTACCGGGAATCACGAAAGGAACTGCTGGCTGAAATACACAAAGGCATGTGCGGCTCCCAAATTGGATCCAGGGCATTAGTTGGGAAAGCATTCCGGCAAGGATTCTATTGGCCCACAACCCTCCAAGATGCGGTCGAGCTCGTCACGAAATGTGTAGCCTACCAGTTCCATTCCAGGAAGACCCACCGGCCTATCCAAGCGCTTCAGACGATTCCTCTCTCATGGCCATTTTTGGTCTGGGAGCTCGATATCCTCGGCCCTTTCGCCCGAGCTGTCGGGGGCTTTAAATTCTTGCTCGTTGCCATCGACAAGCTTACAAAGTGGCCGGAAGTAGCTGCCATGAGAAAGGTGATAGCTCAGTCAGCAATCAAGTTCTTAAAAGATCTGGTGTGTCGATTTGGAGTTCCGGCAAGGATCATTACCGACGACGGCACCCAGTTCACGAGTCACGCTTTCATGCAATAATTTCATGCCATCGGATGCAAAATATCACTCGCCTCTGTGGCACACCCCCGGAGCAATGGGTAAGCTGAGAGGGCGAACACTGAAGTGCTGCATGGACTCAAAACAAGAAGCTTTGACACAATGCGGAAGCTCATCAGGCAGTGGATCGAGGAGCTGCCGATAGTTCTCTGGTCGCTCAGAACGACACCAAACCGAGCTACCGGGCAGACTCCCTTCTCCTTGGTATATGGGGCGGAAGCAGTTATCCCCACGGAACTCATTTAGGGCTCTCCTTGAGTGCTTGCCTATGATTAAGTAGCACAAGTTGAGCACCGGCGTGAAGACACTGTGCTACTCGAGGAGAACCGTCTCCGGGCTGCTACGCGTGTTGCACGCTATCAGCAAGCCCTGCATTGCTCTAATAGCCGTAGGGTCCATGCCCGCTGTTTTGAGGAAGGTGACCTTGTCCTTAGGCACGTTCAGTCCGCCAAGGGTACACACAAGTTATCACCAAAGTGGGAAGGCCCTTATTGGGTAGTATGAGTCACCAGAACTAGCGCAGTCCATCTGGATACCGGGGATGGCATTAAATTGCAAAACTTATGGAATATTGAGAATCTCTATAAGCTCCACCCGTAAGGCATGGCTGTTGGGCCTTGCCCGACAGCCACCCATTTTATAGGGCTTGTGTCAGTTGCATGTAACACCTTGTACCAGCAGGGGCGATGACCCCGTGCAAAAGAAAAATAAAGAAGCGCTACAGAGGGGGGGCCCAACCAAGATTGCATGCATGCATGAGCATTCCAAGATCATTGCATACACATTTCATGAGCATCTGCATATGCATACAAATAGGATTGCATCATGTATTCATTCTCATCTACATGAAGCTTCATGTTCCTACCGTGAACTTGGCTTTGGCAAGGAGTTGAGTAGACTGCCTGGCACTGCAATCCTCGGCAGGCCAAACAGATAAGTTCTACCTCATATCCATTAGTGTTCTTTAGGCTACAACTTGTGCATAAGAAAACCTCGCCACCCTCTTGAGGCTTGGGTGCTCCCATCCCAGACTCAAACATTCCTTCAGTCAAGATGGTTGAAGTAGCCCTTTATGAAAAGAAGCTGGCGGGGGGCTGGGCCCCTTTGTTTGTTCCCCGGCATATATGATTCTCCAGCAGATAAAAAGGGTGACGGCAAGGTAGCTTGCCTGGAAAACTCGTTTATTTACACTAAAGAGGCATCTCACCTCTGCATGGACGTACACATGCATAGGCCATCGACAAGTCTCATCTCTTTCATTAACATGCTGATACAAGTACAAGCATTACAGAACACAAACTGGACTCGAGGACTACATTATTTTAATTAAAATTTGGCTAGTGCTTACAAATTGAAGATTGAAAAAATATAAGTGCCCCATAATCGCCTATTTTCATTTTCCCTCCGTCAGGAACTACGGGGGAAGGATGAAAAGACGAGAAAAGGAGCACCCACGTAGGAGCACATCCCGGTCTTGTCAAGGCCAGCCAGACGCATCTTGAGAATATCAGGAGTGGCGAGGCTGCGAAGGACGAGCACAGGGAGCAGCTCGGTAGTGCCCTGGTCACCACCTCTGGGACCAGTGGGAAGCCCCAGCTTGAGCAGCGGCAAGGCCACTCGCCAAAGCTCAGCTGGAAGACTGCTGGAGGGGAGCCATCAGACTGCTGGAGGGGAGCTCAGCGGCAAGGCACCAAGAGAACATCCCTGCTCAGCCACCACTCAAAGAGGCTGCTGACGATGGTGTCGGTGAGGGAGGGGAGGAGCTGAAAGACGAAGCGGCAGGTCCCTAGAAGGGGGCGAAAGCGTCAGGATCACCGTACTCGGACCCGACCCTATGCCATCCGCCTTCTATCTCCTCCCTCGCTTTATCTTCATCGCCAACGTTCCGAGGGAAGATCCAGACCCCAACCCGATGCCTTCCTCGGAGAGACGGCGAGTGACCTAGATGGCCGGGGGGCTCGGGGCGCGCCGCTCCCCACTTTGGTGGGTTGGAAGGCGCGACTCTCGTCGACATCAGCCCCACGGCTTCTTGGAGGGGCAATACTGGGATTACCAACGATCTCCAGCCCCACCTCCCGGCCGATCTTTGAAGGAGTCAAGAGATTCGCCTCACTAAGGATCAGGCTCACTCCCCGCGTGCCAGCACTAGCATGAGGCAACATTAACCCCAACCAAGAGCCTGGGGGCTAGCCCCAGGCTCTCTTCTTCGACATAACCAGCAAGAACAAAAGACAGAAGAGGGGGGATGCGAGGATGGGTGACTCCGTCCTCCTCCACACCTCTGTTTTTAAGCCGGCCAAGGAGGGGAGCCGCTTCCACAACAAGCGACCATCGTCCTCCTCCGCCAATTCGAGACGTCCGTGCCCTCACCTTGATGCTCTCCCATGCCACGCGCCTCCGTAACTTACACCGCTCGATGCATGCATCATACGTGGCTAAGGATAAGGGTGTGGTAGGAGGAATCAATTGGCAGTTTCTACCCCGTGCATTAAAGTCATTCACAAGCCATTATAGGAGCGGCTCCACCACTGTTGGCTTTATGCGACGCGCGGGAAAACCAAAAACTGGCCTGGGTTTATGACTCGTGAAGAAGCAAAAATGAAGACCTCAAGAGAGCGGCCTCTTCACCTACCCCGTCTGTGCACTTATTAGGCCCTACCCCAACAACGCTCGGCAGCGCGTTTGGGGTAGGCCCGAGGGCTTCTGTCGGTACAACAAACCCTGGGTCTGTTTCCCTGACTGTGCATAGGCACGGGAGCAAGATTGAAGCACCAACCCAAGTCACAGTATGAGAAACCAAGAGGTTCAAGGAACTAGCAAGAAAATCAGAGAGACTATGAACAAGCTAGAGAAGCAAGGCATCGCCAAGAGAAAGGCCTCCCTTGCCGGGAGGCGAACCCGGCAAGGGGCAAGGCCATCCCGAGAAGAAGACAATCACGGTGTCCCGACAGGGCCTGCCGGGACTCGCGGAAGCTAAACCACCTCACCGACCACTCATCCACAACTCACATCGTCCATCAGTGCGGTGTCAAGCCGCAAAGTGACTAAGTGGAAGCCATTAGCCACATGGCAACCTCAACCCATGAGAAGAACCAGCAGATGACAACCATCCTGCAACATGTCAAGAAAACAAGCACGGGGCTGGCAAGAAAAGCTTGGCAAGCCTTGCCGGGCAACCAATGATGTGACACTAAGCGGTGCATTTAATGCACACTGTCAGCCCGCGGAGTTAGGTATGATAGCACTGTTTTTATCACATCAGTGCGTAATGACTGCTTTTCCAATGTGGTGACCCCTTAATCTATAAAAGGAGGCCCATGGCAACCGTAGACAGGGGGAAAAGATTGGAGAACTCTCACCCCCATACGTGCGTAGTTGCTGCTGCCTTGAGGCAACCCTTGCCGGGCAAGTGTACTTTGCTCCACCATCATCAATCCACCAAAGTAGGATTAGGGTCTTATGCCATAATGTCGGCCCGAACCTGGGTAAAAATGCCCGCATGATCTCTTCCGTGTTGTCCGACGCTTGTCTGCTCTTTGTGCAATGCGACGTCCCCCCGCCAAACCAGCAAGGGACCCCCTGGTCCCATAGGTGGTCGTGGTTTCCCACGACACAATGCGAGATCTGGCGCAACCACTACTACGAGTACAACAATGTTAAGGGCAATGTCGAGGACGGGTATGTGGTCGACTTCAGCAGGGGGGATGCGGAGTCCACCAACGGCGGCATATCGCCAGGACAAGTCATCGATGTCTCATCTCACACAGCGATGCATAGGCCGGCGCAGCGGCGGATTTGTTAAAATTATGCATACTTAGGGCTTGTTTTTAATGCTAGTATTTTGTTAGAGCAATGTTTAGGTCAACTGGCTCTGTTTAATTACTAAAATTGCTAGATTCAGTAAGTGTGGTATGTCTGCTGTACGCTCTTTTGTGTGTCCAAATTAGCGAGCGATGTTAAATTATGCAATGACGTACCCGAGGAAATTTCCACCAAAAACTGAATTATCAAACTCATCCCATGCCCGTAAAGCAGAGGAATCGTTTGCGATGCACATCATCGTTCAAAGTGAATAGTGTCCGATGGCACCCCGCGCAAAGTTTCCCTCCACATTTCAAATTTTTTGACCTACCGCCGAAATATCTACCACCCTTCCCCACCCCCTTTTCTCCCCGACCACAAGTCACATTTCCCATGTTTCCTCCTTCCTTCCTTTCTTCCTAAGCTATAGCCGCCTCCTCGCTCTTGTCGTCTCGCATCCTACCGCCAGGATTGCCATGGTGTTCTTCAAAGACCTTTCCAACGGTTCCTCCTCCTCCAACGAATCCTTTACCAGCCGGGTATACCTCTCTTCTCTCTCTCAGGCTATGACTTGGAATGAAGGATTTTTACCCGGTGGTCCATTTGAGTCATTTCTTCCTCTTGTAGCTCCCTAAGACCATCGGTTGCAACGAATGGAGCGGGGTGGTTGAAGATCTGTCTGCTCGTTGTCACCATGAATCTCCATGCGTGAAGCTAGTTGCATTCGAATCTGTGGATAGTGAGAGGAAGTTTCTGGCATGTGCAGAGAAGGTTAGACCCTCTTTCGTTGTTACAAATCATTTGTTAGATGTTATTCAGACACTATCACAGTCCCAACCCATTTATACCACACCTTCAACCAAACGGATCCTAAGATAGTGTGACGGTTTGTACCTAGTATCTAAAACGGTTGCCATCTTATCAGTAGTGCCATTAAAAAATTATTTGGCACCGCTTTAGTTGTTTGTGCTGCCAACTTTGGTTCACACATCTGAGCAGCCAAGCAGTAAAATACTAAATCTTTATGGCACAAAGGAACTGGGCATCGGAGCAACTAGGTGCTCCAGAGTCCGGGTCCCTGATTTTTTTCCGCTCCATAGGCTCGCCAATGCAGGACACTGGTGCAAGATGTAGCAACAGTCGTCTTTACACCGGTTTTGGCATACATAGTGTACGACCTTAGTGCAATTAGTTCTATGTTACTAAATTTGTGCATGTACACACCTGTTAGTATCAATTTGCTATCATCCAAACACTGTCGCTTTGCTGTTGCAGTTATATTTACATTCCTCATAAAATGTTCAATTTGTTATTTATAGTACATGAGTAAGAACTTGTAGCATTGTTGTAGTTAATTATAGCTTCTCATGTTTGAGAATTTGGTTGTTGTCTCAGTAGCAATTAATTCATTTGCACATTGATCTTTTTGAGAAGATATGTGATAATTAACATGCTTCTTAAGTTTTTCAAAATAAGCATTGGTGATTTTCTATGTTGTTATAAACCCATTTCCCCTAAAATTGTTACTGATATAGTTTTAAATATTATAGGATGCACGGAAGTGTTCTTACTTGGAGTGTGTTGATCAAGAGTGGCCACTGTCTTTGAAGATGTGCCTAGCAAAGCCTTCGAGCATGTATGAGGAAGAGAACAGAGGTATGCTTTGAGAAAGTGTTATCAACGCCGAAGAATATTTGAAGATGCGGGATAAAAAGAGGAAGGCGGAGAATGAGCTCAGATTTTTTTAAACCAGACTTTCTTAAGATGGTGTTGGCGAAGGAGGAGGCACTTTCCCAGTTTGACTGTGTGGGATGTATATATGAACAAAAAAATCCCTGGATTGACTGTGTGGGATGTACATTTGAACGAAAACGTTTTCCCTTGACTGACTGTGTGGGATTCACATATGAACGGAAACGTTTTCCCTGGATGGACTGTGTGGGATGTGCATAAGAATGGAAACATACTCCTTGGATTGATTTTCCGTGATATACAGACAAACGGAAATGGTCTTCTGGGATTCAACATGTGGGATGTACATACAAATGGAAATGATTGGGTTTCGATGCCTCGCCCGATCGCACACGAGCTCATTTTTCCCCAGCCTATGTGCCAGGATGGCCAATCCCCGATGGTTTTTGGGTCATGTTGGAAGGACCCACCTATCGCCCACACTTACTTGGCGACGGTTCCAAATGTCGTCGCTAAAAGGGTTAAAAACCATTTGTATAGCACCGACGTGTACCACTGACAGATGATGAATCAAAAGCTCCGAATGCAAAGGGCCCAATGATAGGCCCATCAACCAACATAAGAAAGTGATATGAACCAAATGATAAGGAGCAAAAAGAAGATGCACAGAAGAAAAGGAGAGGTGGGAGGCAGTCATTCACAAATTTAGCTCAGTATATGTCTCATGACAATTAAAACACTTCACCAGGAGAAGACTCATCACAGAGAAGAAAGAATCTACAAATGATTTGACGCCACTGGGTGCGCAAGTGGTTCCACTATAAAATGGTTCATCCTTGGTTTGCCAAAAACTTTGCCTTCCATCCTCTGTGGGGTGACTATCGTGAAATTGGCCTTGCCCATGCAAGTGATCCCCAAGAAATATCGCGACCTCCATCGGATACACATGAGTCGTCTCTCAAGAATCCCGAATCATATCCTGATGAGTTGGCCAAGATCCTGAAGATCATAGAAAAGAGAGCCAAGAAGGCTGAAAAGGAAAGAGCTCGAGAATAAGAAAACCGTCGCCTTATCATGTCTGATGTTGACAAGCGAAAGGCTGAAGGAAAATCTGAATGTCGTACAAAGCACACACATGATCCCAGTTCTACTGCTTCGAAGAAGAAGACCACGCCGAAGAGAAGGCCAGCTAAACTCGTTGAGAAACATGTTGAAAGTGATTCCTCTGATCAAGATGATCCCCCAGTGACAAGAGAAGAAGTTGATGCAACTCTCTCTGAGTAAGTAAACATCACTACTTCAACTACACTTCTTGATCTTTGAGCAAGTGTAGTTCAAACTGCTTGTCCGAAGAATATTACCTTGAAAATAAAAACGCCTCCTACCACGGTCACTATGGTAGATTATGTGAATAAAACCCCTCATCCCGAGGCGATTAATTTTCAAGACTTAGTTGTTGAAGATCCGGTAAGCACAGCCAAGCCAGGAGCGCGAATTCCAAAGCCAAAGGTGAAGCAAATCATTGCTCCTTCTGCCGTGCAAAATGCTCCTCGAGAAAATGTCATGAAAGAAAAGGCCACTCAATTTTCTACCAAGGTGGCACAACCATTGTCTTCTATGCCTCCGACCGAGCAAAATATTGTACAAACTGCTCCTGTTGCATAGACGAATAATCCCTCCGATGCACCTCATTACTTCGATCAAGTGTTCATCACATAACAGCTTGACATATGTGTGGAAAACCTGTTTGATGGAGAAGTGGCATCTTTTCCCATTGCCTTTGAAGTAATTGCTCAAGCCACTGATCTGGTTCAAGACATGAGGGATGATTCTATTGAGATGAATATACTAACTTCCCAGTTTCCGGAGCTTGACTGCCATATGAAGGCTGCAAAATCCAAGTTTATTACCAAACAACTTGAAGAATCATATATGGATGTCAATAAAGCTTTGACTATCCTTTGACATAGGAGATTAGGATTTCATTCTGACCTCGATCAAATTGTTTGAAAGGCTAGCCTCGATCATCATGATCATGGCACTAGCTATAATGATCCTGTCAAAGGGCATATCGATCCGTCAAAGCAAAATAAGAAGAAGAAGAAAATTGCAAAGAAGAATGCTCCTCTTTCTCCTCCTTCGAAAGAAAAGACTTCTGAAGTAGTGCCACAGAAGGAGAACTATTTAGAGCATGTAATTCCCTTGCAAGAACCACGTATAGATGCTCAAACTTTGCCAAGGCCAACTGAACCAGTGCATGTGGCCTCTCCTGGTAATGAAGCAAATCCTTCTTGGCAAAATGTTTCTAAAGAAGGTGGCATTACTCGGTTTGAGCACCAAGCTTCTCAAACTCAAGTTTAACTTAATGATTTGGTTCCTCCCTCTGCAGGTGAACAATCGAGCGAAGAACAAACCCATCACTCCAGTGCCTGATAAAGCAGCTATTGATACAGTGTCTGCTCCCTCACCACCGCAATTTACCTTAATACTACAAGAAGAACTTCAGATGTTGGACATTCTATAGTAAAATCAGTTACTATTCATCATCCAGACCATATGATTTATGTCGATGAAGTGCTTTCCGTTGAAGATGAGCTCAAATATCCTTATCCTCGAGAGTGACTACCTTTGTTCTCTACAGGCATTGGCATCAACGGGCCGCTTCTCAGTCGAAACAATCATCCTCTTTTCTTTCAAGAGAGTCCATACAGCAAGCCTCGAACTTCTGAATCTCCTTGGTTCTAGCCTAAAGAACATGCCATATATTATTCTCGGGTCCTATATGACAGTCGCAAGATTTTTCCTCATGAGGTCCCGGATATCACTGCTATGAAGAGTGTTGGCTGATTTAATCAAGTGCTGCAAGCGATCAAAGACTTTGGCCTCACGCATATCTTTGCTTACCAGCATCATGGAATGGATGACTGAAGGAAAACATATAAAATGTTCTGCAATGGACTTTGTTTCTCACTTTAATTTCCCTCGGTTTGAGCATGGCAAGGTTGAAATTTTAGTTCATAATATTGATGCCAGCTCCCATAAAGTTGCACCATGGACCAGGAGAAAATTCGTGACGATAATGGTCCTCCCCTACCATCTATCCTCTGGACAAAATGAATGTTGGTAATGATATATCATATGTTCATCAAAACACCATACATGCCATCTCCCAAGGATTTATCTTTGGTATTGAGGACATGTTCCTGCACATACTGAAGGATTCTACTCAGCATCCCAAAACCATCAAAGTCTTTGCGCCTTGGATTCAGAAAGTGGTTGATTATGCAATGCACACCGAATACTTGGCAAAAATCAGTCACAAAAGCTTCATTCCTCTAGTTTATGATACATTGCTCATTATGGAAGATATTTCTTCGGGCAAAGAACCAGTGTCAAGCTCGCCTGATTATCACACTACATTCAAAGGGCCACGGCTACCTCAGGGTGAACGCCAATACCCGATCTCCTTCACATGTTGAAGTGAGTTTGCGTACACAACTTTTGCTCTTGCAACATATGGCTGAGGATCACCGAGAGAAGGAACAATGGGCTGCCAAATTAAATGTCGTCAACAACTGTACAAAAGTTGTGCACATGATCAAACCTGAAAATAAGATACGTCTATGGAAATTGCTTAGAAAATTCTTCTCCAAGAAATAGCTCGGCAACTCAGATCTTAAAGAACTTCAGGAGTATATTGATCAAGGTTTCTCTATCGACATCTTTCAAGATCACGTCACTCCTCCTTTGCCATATCGTGAACCAACAATTGATTTACATCGGTTTCAACGACACAAACTGCTTGACGAAACCGAAACAACCTCTCCGCCTGAGAAACCAGCTGAAGGAAATGTGCTTTCTCTCAAGAATCAACAGGCTGATACCAATGTGCCCTTATCCTCTCAGCCTTAAGAAAGTCTTGAAGAAACATCTACTGCTGCTAACGATGAAGACACTCCAGATACTTCCGAATCAGAAACCTCTTTAGCTAGTTCCTCTGGAGACGCCTCAGAGTGAATCATATTCACGTCATTTTCACTCATGTTCTTCATCACCTTTTTTACACTAGTTGATAAAAAGGGGAGAATTGCATCAATATTATATAGTTTTTTCTGAAGGATTTGAGTTTATTTGGTTGGATTTTATGAGCCTTTTGTTCTATATGCCTATTTGAGGTCTGATGTAAAACCTAAACTTCTGATCTATGTTCTAATATTAATAACCCCACCTGTTGCACTATTTCACTCGAAGCATTTGTTTTCTAGGTGGAATTATTATCAGAAGCTATGAATGTTTGCACTAAATTATTGATGGATTATATATCATAAGTGTGAATCATTACCTCGATTGATTGAAAAATCCTCCACATACTTCAATGAATTTCAGAAAACTTCATATCATTTTTCAGACCCTACATGCATTTATCGGGAGTAAATTTCATCGTCGACCGAAGTATTTCACTCTTGGTCGATTTACTTTTCTCTTACCTATATTCACTTTGATGGTTACATGTTTTGTCAACAACCATCCAAAAAGGTGGAGATTGTTTGTGCAATGATAGGCCCCTTATGTTTTAGAGTTTGTTGACATAAACATTATGGGACTTATGTGTTTGCTAGTGTGCACAGAGTATGAGGTCCCTGATGTATCAAGGAGTTTGATGCAAATGACAAAGATAATATCCCTGCATTGCAGCGAAGGTTATCACCGAAGATGATGTTAAACAGGAGTGGCCCCTAAAAATTGCTGAAGTGAAGCAATTGGTTCAGTGTCTGTCCGAAGAAAAAGAACTGTGTTCGAGGAGAATGAAGATGAAATGAAGATGTTGCATTTGTTCCGTTGTTTTTCTTCTTTCTTGGAGTCATAGGACCGCCGTACTATTAATAGGGGTGTAGCGTTTCGAAACATGAATTTTCTAATGCTAAACCCAAATCTTATTAAAGTTGCGATAGAAATCTCTTTGTGTTCCGTGGAAATACATTTCCGCAAGTGACTGTTATCTTCTTTGTTGTGAGATATTTGCCTCAGACCGAGGAGTTAGCATTACTTGTTCCTCATTTAATGTTACGGTTGATCCAAAATACGACCGTTGTTAACGTGCCGGTTGGCCATTGGCCGGACCGCGTGTCCAAAATGGTCAATTCCCATCTGGGAAGGCTATGGCAATAAATAGCCACCCCGCGCCGGCTCTGTCCGGTGGCTGCTCCATTTGGTTCTGAGATGATTGTTGAGCAACCCACTCTCTGAGCGATTTGAGTTTAAAATCCACCGAGAGAAAAAAATCTAGAGTCGAAGAATTAGATAGTGGTTCAGCGTCACTGTAATCTAAGTTTCTCCGCCTATTACTCTTGAGATCTACAAACTCTCTAGACGGTTAGGTTTCAATTTCTTCAGAGACCAAGAGTGATTGTGGTTCTCGAAGAAGAAGTATGTAAGGTTTCGGGAATCGCCTTCAAGTATCTACCACGAGTAATCGGCATTGGTTGAGGAATCGATTTTCGAGGAAAATAGGGTTAAGAGAGTTTATCATATGTGTTAAGTCACAGCCCCTCCAGCTAGACGTAGTCCTTGCGAATAAGGACGTACTAGTGGAACAAATACCTTGTCGCCATAGAGCACCACTGGTTATCTCTATCACCCATGTTTACCTCAGATGCATTTTGTTCATGTGAATAGTATCGATGCATAACTTAGTTTCCTTTCGGTACTCAGTTTCAGTTCGTTGTACTCTGTTTCTCATTCGTTCCACCGCTGGGTTCTGAGAGTTTTCAAGTTTTCCGAAGAAAATTAAAAACTCCCATTCACCCCCTCTGGTATACATACTTCGTTCTAATAATAATATCCATCATATAACAGTTATAACCTAGGGCGATACAGAACTAGCTCCAGTTCATTGATATAATAGTCATATGTGCTTATGGAAAATAACTTGCATGTCATCTTTAGTCCAATCCTCCCGTGGTAGTGGGGTCCATAAGGAAACTAAGGGATATTATGGCCTCCTTTTAAAGTATACCTGATATAAAGTATTAACACATAGTGAATACATGAACTCCTCAAACTACGGTAATCCCTGAAAAGAATCCAAATTGTTGTCGCCTTGGGGTATGCGCATCCTAACACGTAGGAGGTGCATATGACTTGCAAGATCGGATTAAGAATATAGATATAGTGGTGAAAACATAAACGGTTGATATCTGAAATCATGGCACTCAGGCCCTAGTGACAGGCATTAAGCATAGCAAAGTCATAGCAACATTAATCTCAGAACATAGTGGATACTAGGGATCAATCCATAACAAACCTAACTTGGCTTCATGATGAATTTCATCCAACACATCACCGTCCAGCAAGCTTATGACGGAATTACTCACTGTCGACAGTGAGCATCATGGAATTTGTGATGGAGGATGGTTAATGACGACGAAGACAGAAAATCCCCCTCTCCTTAGCCCCGAGCAGACTCCAGATCTGGCCTCCCAATGAAGAACATGAGGTGGCGGCGGCTCTATATCGTAAAACATGATGAAAATCCCTCTCCTATTTTTTTATCCAAAAATAGGAATTTATAGTGCTGGAATTAGGGTCAGCGGAGCCTCGTGGGCACCAGTACCTACCAGGGTGTGCCAGAGGTGGGTGGCGCGCCCTAGTGCCTAGTGGGAAGGCGGCCTCCCTCAAGTGGGTCTGGGTTCCAGTATTTTTTATTTATTGCAAAATAATTCTTCCAAAAGTTTCGTCCAATTCCTAGAAATTTTATTTCTGCACAAAAAACAACACCATGGTAGTTCTGCTGAAAATATCGTTAGTCCGGGTTAGATTCATTCATATCATGCAAATTAGTGTGCAAAACAAGAGCAAAAGCATTAGGAAAAGTCTATACGATGGAGACGTATCAAAACCCCCAAGCCTAATCCATTGCTTGTGCTCAAGCAATTCAATTGACAAAGTGAAGGTGACAAAGAAAAACTTCTACAAAATGTCGTTGTACAAAAGTAGGGGGGCGCTCTTTTGTATCCCTTGTGCACGGGCAGTCAGAGCCACGCCTGCAACCACACATAACAAAATAGAGGAGGGAAGCCAGAGACACAAAGTTACCGGAGCCACGCCAAGACAGTGGCACAAGAAGACCAGGCAAGTAGACAGGCTCTCCCCGACAAAGACTCTTGCCAGGATGACCTACACGCCCCCGGCAAGAAACCTTGCCGGGGCAACTCACCCAAACGCCTCCGTCGCAGCCACCCTTGGGCCTAGGAGCTGCAACATCATCAACAACATTGGAACCAAGGCTCGGGAAGCACCCACGTGATGGCATGCGGATCTTTGTGAAGACAAAGGTCTATGGCTCGCGAACCAGACGACAAGGCAATCACAAGGCTCCTTGCCGAGGATGCCCATGAGGCCCCGACAAGGCTCCTCGCCAAAGACACCCCAAACCCCCGGCAAGCCTCTTGCCGAGGATGCTCACGGAGGCCCCGGCAAGACCCTTGTCGGGAACAGACGCAGGTTCGCGGCAAGCCCTTGTCGCCTCATCGTCGCCCCAGATCAGCGACCGACCCACTAGCCGAGGCAGGTACCCACGTGGCGGTACATGGTTCTTGGTCCAGCTAGTCAAGCACCTATGTGTTTGCATGAAGATCTTCGTGAAGACCATACCACCACGCCACCTCAGCTAGACGGAGTGGCGAAGAATGGGACGTGCCTCATTTTCGTCCTCGATAAAGCGAGTGGACACCTAAGTAGCGCATTTAATGCGTCTTGTCCCGTAATGGCATGAGATAAGCCTGCACACTGTGCACCTTTCCACCTCCTGTATGCTACCATGGCAACCCCTTTGGACTATAAAAGGAGGCCCGCGACATACTTGAGAAGGATTTGGATCTTTTGGAGATGGGCATGCACGGTAGCTAGTTCAAGAACTCAAGAACACTCGAATATACACCAAAGCACGACTAGGGTATTACGCATTCCTGCGGCCCGAACCTGGGTAAACGATCCTTGTACTGACTCCTAGACCCAATCTTTGCACGACCTCGCGCCCGCCAACCGTAGAAGGGATTCTAGTGATCCCATAGGTGTCGTTTCGTATCGACATCTTTGGCGCGCCAGGTAGGGGGCGCAGTTGTGAAAATCCGATCTAGCAGTTAGTGTAGCAGTTCTTCATGGCCATGATTTCCAAGGAAGAGAATGACCAAGTGCAGGGCATCATCAGCAAGTGCAGTGGACGCCCACGCAACAACAGAAAAGATAAGCCACTCATTACTTTGAGTACTTCCTTTCTACATAAGGTTATTCTCCTCGGAGATCTTGTTCTCAGTATGATAAACCTGTATGCAATGGGACCCTTCCACTATTGGCAAATCCCTTGTCCTATTTCGAGTCCGCTCAACAATTCGAGTGGCCGCGTCCAGAACAGCAGGGTAGCCTTTCCGCTACCGGCAACGCTTTTGTCCTGGTTCAAGTCCGCTCAACAATTCAAGCATCCGCGCTGAGAACGGTTAGGCGGTTTGCCCGGCAGCAAGCACACCCGGCAGGCTATTGAGGATCCATCCTCAGAGCATCGCGGCATGTGTTTACGTGCTGGCAAGCTTATCCAATTAAGCATAGGGTGGATATACAGAGAGAAATCAAACATGAAAGTAGCACGCATTACTTCAAGGTACTGTAGAGTTATGTTACACCAGTTGTTGTTGCGGTTCTAACTAAAGATAAAAATTGTCTTGGTTGTGAATCTGCAGCAGCAGTAAGCAATGGGGTGCCTAATACCGACGCTGGCCCTCCATCCTCTGAATTTCGTTGACGCAACTAATGATGGGCTTGATACGCTCCTTGAGCGCCCTGAGATCTACATCATCTGGAAAGCTATCCAGCGCGGCGTCGAAGTCGTGGTAGGGGTTCCAGTAGGCCACCTTAGTGAGGACCTTGGTCGAGGTGCCCCGGCAGAGCCTCCGCGACTCGTCGGCTAGATAAGCCGCTCGGTCAGAGCGGAGCTTTTCCAAGGCGTCGAGGATGCACTCGGAGAACCAGGTCAGGCTGGCATGGATGGAGAGGTTCATCTCACGGGAAAACCTAAAGTTTGGCATGCCCATGGCCGGCAGCTGCGCAGTGAGTTTGTCCACGACAGCGACGAGGCGGCTGATCCAGAGGTTCTCGCACTTCACGTAATCTGCGCAGCCAGTGCCGTCATCATTCCGCAGCCGTTTCTCCTCCTCCAGGTCCTTGTTCAGAGTCTCCTCCCGAGCCTTGCCCCCCAAAAGCATCCCCTTGAGGCCCTCCAATTCCAGCTTCAGATCCTTGATGGAATCCTGGGCTGTGGAGAGCTGCTCGGCCTTGCCAAGAACCTCGGCTTGCGCCTCCGTCAAGGTAGCGTGGATCGTGTCCCTCTCCTTGGTCAGCCCCAGGACCCGTTCGTTTAGGCCATCCCGCTACACCTCTAGCTCCTTTACCTTTCCGGCGTGGACCCGAGACTGAGCATTGAGTGCCTAAATGTGCCTCTGTTCCAGCTCCTGGATCCACCGCGCGATGAGCTTGTCGACCTCCTCTTCCTTGCCGCGGAGTGCAGTGGCGAGTGCCTGCTCGCAGGTGACAAGGTCTTCCTCCTGAGAGTCCAGTTGAACTTTGCGCTGGTTGTGGGCGGTCTCATCATTGGCGGCCCGCTCCTTGGCCTCCTCCTGGGCCTTCTCGAGATCGGACTGCGCCAGCATGAGATCTCGGGTGCGCTCATCCAGCTGATCCTGGGAAGCCCTCAACTCACTCCGGACCTCGTCAAACCAGACTTTCGTCTGGGCAATGCGCTCCTGGAAGTCGTCCTCCGCCTTATCCACCACTGCCAACCTGGACTTTGCCTTGTCCAGGCGGGCACTATGAAGTGCTTGGAACTTCTGGAAGCTGGCGCCCATGGCCCGAAGGAGCTGCTCCTCTCAAGAACCATCGCCGCCAGCACTCGGCTCATCAACGACCTCAAGCCCGGCGGCGGCGAGCACCTCGTCGTCAAACACCTCCCCCTTGGTTGGCGCCCTTCTGCTTGCCATCCATGGGAGGTGGATGAACAAGTCATAATCACCTTAAGGTAACGACCCGAGCCCGAGTCGACAGAGAAGGAAGGCTGGTCGTCAGCAGCATCCTTGCCGACCTCCTCGGCAGCGGCCCTGCCGGCATCCTCTACAGCAACCTCGCCGGTCCCCCCGGCGGGCCCCTTGCCGACCTCCTCGGCAGCAGTCTCGCCGGTCCCTCCGGCGGGCCCTTTGCCGGCCTCCTCAGCGCTGGCTTCGCCGGTCCCTCCGACATGCCCTTTGGCTGCCTCCTCAGCAGTGGCCATGGCAGCCTCCTCGGCAGCGATCCTATCGGCCTCGGCCTCAACATCCTTGGCAACCTCCTCGATGATGGGCTCGATATACACCCGGTCCATCAAGGGAGGATCTAAAAGTCAAGAGAAAAAGTGAGGCAAGGCCAAAGTCAAAGCTCAACTTGGACAGAACAAAAACAAATAATCCATACCAAGCTGAGAAGGAGTGGCGCTCTCCCCGCCAACAATCATTGCCGGGGGAGAGTCACCAGCGTTCAAATTCCTCTCCCCCTCCTCCATGTGCGTGGGCTCAGTGGTCGATGCCCTTGCCGGAGACACCCCTCGGGGCGGTGTAGTGGAGGGAGGCGGCGTGTTAGGAGTCCCCCCTATGGGCCCTCCTGCTACAGTTCCGCACCTACAAAACCCGGCAAGGTCAGCATCAAGGATTCACGCCCCGGTGTTCGTCCATCAAAAGTAAATAGTGGACGTACGGCGGGTGCTGTTGTCTGGGCTGCTCTCCACCAATAGTGGCATACCTGAGGTAACCGCCGGGGGCTTATCGACGGATGACGCCCTGACCCTCTTCCCTGCCGTTTGGGCCTGCGTCTCCATATCCCTACGAAGACATCATCAGATCAAAGAGATGTAATACAGAAATGGAGTCAGGAGATAATGTGAGGAGCAAAATACATACTCATCCTCCGTCTCCTCCTCCTCCTCCTCTGACTTCCTCTTCTTCCTCCTTCGGTTAACAGACCCAAGATCAATGTTGACATCCATGATGACATCTGTGGGAGGGGGAGAAGGAGAAGAGGTCCGGCCACGCTTGGACAAGGAGGAGGCAGCTGCCGTCCTCTTCGCCACCACGGTCTTCCCCGCCTTCCTCTCCGCCGCGGCTGCCATCGACCTCGTCTTGCGCACAAGTTGCTCCGGGGGCTGCTGCCGCCACATGATGATGTCGGGCCGGACCGGCTCACCCTAGCCAGCCCGCCGCAGGACGCGCCGCCACTATTAGGAAAAGGGCTGCTAGTGGCGCACCTGTTTTCGCTACTAATGGCGCACTACAGGTGCGCCACTAGCACCACGCCATTAGATTTTTTTTACTAATGGCGCACCACTGGTGCGCCATTAGTATCTGGTATACTGCGCACCACAGGTGCGCCATTAGTATAGTCCACGGTGCGCCATTAGTATCTGGTATACTAATGGCGCACCACATAGAAGTGCGCCATTAGTAACAATTTAAAAAAAACAGAAATTTACTTTTAAAAAAAAATCACATTTTTTTGTTTTTTTCTTAATCTCAGGTCACTATGTCTTATTCTCGGGTCAATATGCTTAATCTCAAGTCAAATCGCACTCTGTGGTCAAACTTCCCGGAAGGTCACCCGTCCTCACACTACTCCAGCCCGAGCACGCTTAACTTTGCAGTTCTATCCAACCCCAGCACCAGCTCACTTCATAAGCACTTGTTGATATATCTATCATATCAATCCTATTAAACCTTCTTGATGTCTAGGACTTTGTTCATGTTCATGAGTATGATGAAATTTTGAAAAAAATATTTCGAACTTCCCGGTCATTTTACGTATCATATTTTGAAAAAAAAATCGATTTTTTGTTCGAAACCAATTTTTTTTGTTACTTGTGGCGCACCTAGCAAACGCTGCGCCACTATTAAGTTTGAATTTTTTTCCATTTTTTTCCTCTAGATCTAAAAAGCCCCGTAACTTTTTTCTGTTAGGTTTTTGGGGATTTTGAAAATGTTTAACGGGGTTCCCCCGGTTAAATTCGGATGTAACTTTTCGAGTAGATGATTTTTCATATTAAAAAACTTTTTAATCCGAGTTCGTATGCAAAAGTTATGCCCATTTTACAAATTCCAGAGATATTTTGCAAATAAAGTCGAAATTCCTATTTGTAAATTTTCCCAACAAGTTGACCACATATCACATGGGAAACTTATTTTCTTTAATTTTTTCGACATTTGCATCATTTTATTTTATTTATTTTTAAACTGAAAAGGCGGTCCACCGGGGGGGGGCATTCGAAAAAAATTGAAAAAAATTTACTAGTGGCGCACCGTGGATGTGGTGCGCCATTACTAGTTTAACTAGTAATGGCGCACTATCCACTGGTGTGCCATTACTAGTTTTGAAAAAAAATGAAAAACAAAATTTGTTACTAATGGCGCACCGTGGATGTGGTGCGCCGTTAGTATTTGGACACTAATGGCGCACCAACACATGGCGCGCCATTAGTATATAGTAGTGGCGCGCCACATGTCTGGTGCGCCATTAGTGGCCATATCATCTATAGCCCATTTCCTAGTAGTGCGCCTTCCCGTGGCAGGAAGGTTGGCGGCCTCGGCCTCCTCATCGATCGACTCTTCGACCACGTCTTCGACAAGGGGAGCGTCGGCGTGGGCGCCAGCACGGATGGCCTCCCCAGAGGACTTCACCCACCCGGCGAGCTCGTTTTCCTCGGTGGCCACGTTGGCCTCGTCCTCCACATGGCCGGCGCTGCCGGGCTCCAGGACAAGCGTCGCCTCCGCCGTCCTGGCGGCAATATAATCTAGTTATGCCTGGGTGGTATCGTGGACGAGCATCGACTCTTCCCGGACACGTCTCTCCGACAAAGTGTCGAAGAACTCCTGCACCCGATCCGGCGGCGGCTCGACCCAGGCCGGGTCAAGGCCGTGCACGTTGAAATTCGGCATCATGGCGATGATGGCAGACTGGCAAGAGTTGTTGGTCAGCGGGACCACTCCCACCGGCAACCCAAACAGGGCCCCCTTGATGGCCTTGCTGGTCTTGGCGGCCTTGTCGGTCCTCTCGGCCCTGCCGTTGCGGTCCACGTGAAGCTAGAAGAGCTTCTGGCAGAGATGAGCGTGCTCCATCACCGTGAAGTTGTGCTTCAAACCAGGGCGGAGCCTCATGACATCGGCCGCATTCTGGAAAAGCCAAGCCGGCCTCCCTTTGTTGTGCAGCGACGCGATACGGGGGCGGATGAAATCGGCCCCAATCATCTCGAGGGTGAGTCCGGCCTAGGCAAGACGGTGGATCCTGGTGGTGGCGATCGAGAGCTTCTTGTCGTTGGCATCAACATAACCCCAGTCCTTGTGGCGGACCGGCGGGCTCTAACGAACTGGGCAGAATTCCGGTGGGTCATCCTCCTTAATCCACAGCCACCGGCTCCTCCACTCATCACACCTCTCCTTCTGCGCGCCGTCCGGGTACGTACCCTTTTCCTGGGCCCGTGGAATCTAGGTGACGCAGCCGGAGATAGCATCCCCTGGATGCGAGGGAAGAAGTAATGGCGGAAGAGCGCCGTGCTGGGAACCTCCCTGGCGAAACCCTCGCAGAGGTGGGCGAAGAAAGCCATGCACGCCATGGCATTCGGCGTGAAATCAAGGAGATGGAAGCCATAGGTATGCATGATATCATTGAAGAAATCAAAGAAAGGGGGACATAGGCCATAGTAGAAGTAGTCGACGAAGAAGGGATACCGATTCGGGCCGGCCTCTGTAAATTGTGCGGGGATGACGCGCGTGGCTGGATGCCCCGTTGATGTCTACACACGCTTCTATTCTTGTAGACTATGTTGGGCCTCCAAGCGCAGAGGTTTGTAGGACAGCAGCAATTTCCCTCAAGTGGATGACCTAAGGTTTATCGAACTCAGGGAAGTAGAGGTTGAAGATGGTCTCTCTCAAGCAACCCTACAACTAAGATACAAGAAGTCTCTTGTGTCCCCAACACACCTAATACAACTAGGAGTTGTATAGGTGCACTAGTTCGGCGAAGAGATGGTAAAATATGGATGATAGGAGTGGCAAAGCAAAGTAATATAAATCTATAATAAAAAGTGCGGCAAGCAAACAAGTGGTAAATGTGAGCACAAATGGTATTGCAATGGTGGAAACAAGGCCTAGGCTTCATACTTTCACTAGTGGCAACTCCCAACAACATTAACATAGTCTAATCACATGATATTTCCCATAAAACATGCAATGGAGACGCACTCGACGGTCATTCGTTTGTGGTCAAGAGGGGACGAGAATTATGTAGGGCTACAAAAGCACACCTCAAAGTTCGTAGTCCTCAATCTATGGATTTCCCAATGTCACCGCGGCCATCCAAAGAGAGTACCACAATCACCACAACATATCTCCAGGATAGTCAAAGACAAGCACCAAGAGACTCTCAATCTTCAATCAACACACAAAAGAGGAAATCACTCATGAAAATATTCTTCTAATCCATGTGCAATAGACCGCTATCACCTTGGTCTCGGGGATTATACTAGATAAAGACAAGTGAGTACATCAATTCAATACATAGAGGAAGGGGAAATATCATGGGATCACCCTAGATTAACATAGCCTACGATCACAACGAAAATCACATCATGGGAGAGAGAATTGACCACATGGCTACTGGTAGAAACCTCATCCCCAAGGAGGAACTACTCCCGTGTCATGGAGGGAGGAAGCAACGTCAATGGAGATGAATCCGGGGGCACTTCCCCATCCCGGCAGGATGCCGGCACAGGAATTCTGGTCCCTCGAAACTTGGTGGCGATGGCAGCGGAGATCGGAATTGCTTCTGGAGAAAAGGGTTCCGGAATCAGGGTTTTCGCGACGGGAGAATAAATAGGAGGCCAAGTAGGGCACCAGAGGAGGTGGGAGCCCCCCAGGCGGCCCCCCGGCGCGGCCAGGGGTGGGGCCGCGCCATCAGGGCGCCTGGGGCCCCTCTGGCCCCCCTCTGGCCCCACTTCTGGCGCATGGAAGCTTCTGGAGCGCTGATTTTTATATATTTTTCCCGGAATTTTTCTGGCAATTTAAGTAATGGGAAAACCTGAAATACAAAAACAGCAGAAAACAGAAACTGGCACTGGGGTGCACTGAGTTAATAGGTTAGTCCAAATATGATCAAAAGTGTATGAAAGTGTATCAAAAGCATAGCAATATCACCCAAAACATGCATGGAGCAAGCAGAAATTATAGATACGTTTGGGACGTATCAACATCCCCAAGCTTAATTCCTGCTCGTCCTCGAGTAGGTAAATGATAACAAGCACAATTTCTGTGGTGACATGCTACCAAAGAGTCTTTCACAATCACATGACAAATGCTTATTGAGATAATGAATCTTTAGTAATTAAGTTGCCTCATGAGAATATCACAAAGAACTGAAAGTTTACAATATGATACTGAAACACCCAATAGATTTGTAGTGAGCATGGTGTGCAAACATGACAAAGTGATACCTCGCTTGCCCCCTTTAGTGAAGCAAAACATAAATGCAGGAGAACCTCCGAAGTTTAAGTGACGACTAGATACAATGATTTCAGAATAAGCGATATCACAATCATGCAGAAGACAATGGTACTTTGGGACAATGCACATTACACTCAGAATGACAATCATGCTGTCAATATTTGGTGCTTTAAAGAAAGAAGGTGGAGACTCTCGAACCGTGGATTTTGATGGCAAGGTTGAAAACCCGTGGCTGGAAGCAAAGACTAAACAAGTACCAGAGCTCGTGGTTTTAAAAACAGAGATAAAAAGCTTTTGGGAGGTGCATAATTCGTCAACGAATGCTAGTAGATAACCCAATGCTGGACAAGTTTCGAGGAACGGCTCCCACGCGGGGACGATCACATCCCCTTAATCTCCTTTGTTTATCACTGCCAGAGTTTTCTGATTTCTCATGAACAAAGCGTGAAGGAGGGTTTGTTTGTTGCTATTATCTTTTGTGAGCTGGGCGCACTCATGCCAGTCCCTCCTCGTATTAGGGGTTTGCAGATTAGACATGCAATCCCGGGGTAAGATTTGTCCAACATAAGAAGATCATGAATTACCTACTACTTCCTCATGAGCTAAAACAGAGGCACAAAAGAGAAATGCTTTTGAATAATTTTGAGATGGTACAAGAAAGTCTTAGTTAGGAATGGCAATTAAATACCATATATAGGAAGGTATGGTGGACTCATATGGCATAACTGGTTTCAAGGATTTTGGATGCACAAGCAGTCAGTCCGCTTAGTACAGGTGAAGGCTAGCAAAAGACTGGGAGCGACCAACTAAGAGAGCAATGACGGCCATAATCATGCAGAGCGACAAAGCAACATTGAATCGGGCATGGTGGTTATATCACTACTCAGAAATTAAAGATCATCAAGGCTTGATAGACTTTCTTTACAGTCTTAAATATGCGTGAGCATATGCCAAGTCAATCAAAATAAATTCTTGGAGGAAGATATTACTAAACCATACTACATCATTGGCAAAAAAATCATGTTGGTACTTCAATAACACATTAAGAACCCCCAGCTATTTGAGACTAACCATAAGAAAACATGAACTACTAAGCACCATTATGCACATAGCATTTTTATCATAGACATATCAACTAGTGCCACAGAAGCCAACTCTCTTAACAAGATAAGCATGATAACTCAAGAGAGTTCCAGAAGCAACAACCTAAAAAAAAGCTCTAAAAAAGATAAGCTTGAAAACTAAAAGCTAAGCATGACAGCAGCTATGAAAAGATAAAGAACACACACAAGAAGATATGCCTGCAAGCCTATGTTGTGTTCTACAGTGGAGTGGAGTGTGTTTCTCTCCCAAACAATGAAGGCTAGGATCCAACTTGTTAAGAACAGCAAGTAAAACTAAATAAACTAAAAAGAAAAGAGCAAGACGCTCCAAGCATAGCACATAACGCATGAAGTGATAAAAATATAGTGGAACGAAGGACGAACTGATAATTGTTGATGGAGAAGGGGATGCACGGGGGCATCCCCAAGCTTAGATGCTTGAGTCTTCTTGGATATTTCTTGGGGGTGCATGGGGGCATCCCCAAGCTTCAGCGTTTGACACTCCTGAATCTTCTTTTATCATCTTCCCTCGCACACTTGAAAATTCCCTTCATACATAATCTGATTAGAGAGGTTAGTACCCACAATAAAATATTTTTTCTCTACTGGAAACAAAGATATTCTTGAAGGTCTACTGTTTCTCAAGATCGCCAAAAAGTTTTTGCAAAGAAAAAGCAAGCTTATGGTCTGCAAAACGAAGAAAAGGCAAAACAGGGCAGAATCTGTGAAAAACATACCAGCAGGTAGTAAATAATTTTTTCGGGGCACTTCTGCATCTCAAATCAAAAAACTCAAAACAGACGCTCGAAATCCAATTGTATAGAGCACGCTGTCAAAAACATTCAGATCAAAAAGATGATCTGGTGATTTTATTCGAATTTTTCTGTCCAAGGGCAGAATCTGTTTCCTGGACAGCACGTCACAACTTTTGAACTTTCTTGCAATCAGATGCTAAAATTGGCACAAAGCTGAAAAATAAAGATACAATGATGTTGCTACAGTAGTAACAAACATCAAGACCACTAAAAACTGAAAGAACAAACTGAAAGCAAAGATAACAAGGGTTGTCTCCCTAGAGCTCTTTCTTTATAGCCATAAAGATAGGCTTAAGACTTTAATGATGCTCTCATAGGAATAAGAGTTGAAGAACAAAAGAGAGCATCAAGAAGCAAATACCAAACACATTTAAGCCTAACATGCTTCCTATGCATAGGAATATTGCAATATAATAATTCATTGAAGCACAAAGCAATAAGCATAGGAAGACAAAACAAGTGCAGCTTCAAAACCTTCAGAATAAGGAGAGGGAACTTGATATTATTGAAATATCTATGAGCATATATTCCCTTCTCATAATAATTTTCAGTGGGATCACGAATAAACTCAACAATATAAGCATCACATAAAGCATTGTTACCATGATCCATATGCAAAAAGGCACTCTTACTCTCCACATAAGCATCATCTTTCTCATTGGTAATAGTGGGAGTAGGACTATCATAAACAACTTGAACACTATAGATTAATTGTGTATTAGGAAGATGGTGTTCAACAAGGGAGTAATTCCCTCCATGATTATGACAAGTTTCATAAGGATAATTTCTCCTTATGTCATAGGTACCTTTATAATCACTATAGATTGGAGTTATAACATCATCACAGTAGAGAAGAGCATTATCATTGCTAGCAACTATATTTGTAAACATGTTGTCTTTATTCTTACTAGCAAAAGAATTATCAACTATCACATCACTAGTGGGCAAAGGATTTGCAATCCTATCATCCCCAAGCTTAGAGCTTTCCATATCATCATTTTCAGAGTTGGTACCAAAAAGATTTTCAAGATCATAAGTAGCATTATCATCATTTTCCCAATCACAATAAGTAACATGCATATCATAATCAAAATCATCTTCAATAGTACCTACGGACGTATCATCAGATGATAATTAAGGCAATAAACTTCACCTTCTTCTTTAAACTTACAACCGTTAGGATAAAAGTTGATGGGAGGAATATGCGCAGGCCAGGTTGATACCCATTCTTCTTCCTTCTTGCTCCTCTTCCTCCTCCTCTTCCTTTTCTTCTTCTTCACCTTAGGAGGGAGTGGTTGGAGATGAAGCTTCTCCACATATCCTGGTTTATCATTAGAAACAATAGGGGAAACTTGGGAGAAACTCTCCTTTTTATTAGCAGAAATATAAGAGACATTTTTATACTTTGGTAAAGTTCCCTCCTTTCTAATCTTACTTATGTAGTCATTTTTATGGCAATTAACAACACAATAGAGATGGCAATATTGCAAAGTGTTTTTTATTCCTATGGCATTAACATCTTGCCAAGAAGTCTTTTCTGATAACTCTTCACACATCAAAAATAACATAAGCTCATCATAAAGATCAGGGGTGATCATGTTATCACACAACTGGTTAACAGTTATGTTTTGAAAGTGCATGCATTGAAAATTAAAGTGACCCTCTATACAGCAAAGTTCACAAGTAAAAGGATAAAGGTCACACAATTCTCTAGCAATTTCATTTAAATCTTTGACCCAAGTGATTGTTCTTTCATGCTTATGTTGCTTACAATACTTCTCTTCTTCAATCATAGGCCTTTCACAAGGTCTATCCACTCCACAAAAATTAACATGCTTATATAAAACTTCATTTTTAGGAATCGGATCATGCATGTTGCAATCATCATGAACAATTTCATTTTCTTTGCAAATCTCTTTAAAAGGTTCATGATGCTTGATCCAATCCTCCTTAGGCATATTAAGATGTGAAGCAAAAGATTTGAGGAAATCAACAAGGAGTTGAGAATCAAGCCCAAACTTAGCACTAAACTTATTAAAACTTGTAGTTTCAACAAAGGACTTAATGCAATCATACTCATAAATTATACCTGACTCTTTACCTTTGTCGATCTCCCAATCTTCAGTGTTGCATTGAATTCTTTCAAGGAGTTCCCATTTAGCATCAATCTTTTCGTTTGGGAAAGAACCCATAGAGGCAGCATCGAGCAAATCTTTATCCTGTCGAGAGAGCCTCGCATAGAAATTAGTAATAATCATATCTTTGGGGAGCCCATGGTTAGGACATTTTAGCATTAACGTTTTTAGTCTCCCCCAAGCTTGAGCTATGCTCTCTCCGTCATGAGGATATAAATTATAAACATAATTCCTATTCTCATGGACTTCATGAAGAGGATCAAACTTGGAGTAAAAGAGGGACTAGATCTCTTCCCAATCCAGCAGGTGAGAGTCATCTAGTAGCCTATACCATTCCAATGCTTTTCCTTTCAGTGACAAGGCAAATAATTTCCTCATGACTCCATCTCTTGTCAAACCTGAAATCTTAAACAACACACAAAGTTCTGTAAGTTTCAACAAATGAATACTAGGATTGACTGTCCCATCATAACAATCATTCCTAATTATCTCAATTATCCCAAGTGGTATTTGGAACAGGATACATTCAGTAGGTGGAGGAAACTTCTCTACCACGGGTGTGGTAAAGCGGCCTTCCCCAAGCAGCGAACTAAGAGTGCGGTTTTCCATAAACATATCTAGTGAAACTAAAAACAAGAAACGAAAAGATTTAATTGCAAGATCTAAAGATATACCTTCAAACACTTACTTCCCCGGCAACGGCGCCAGAAATAGCTTGATGTCTACACACGCTTCTATTCTTGTAGACTATGTTGGGCCTCCAAGCGCAGAGGTTTGTAGGACAGCAGCAATTTCCCTCAAGTGGATGACCTAAGGTTTATCGAACTCAGCGAAGTAGAGGTTGAAGATGGTATCTCTCAAGCAACCCTGCAACTAAGATACAAGAAGTCTCTTGTGTCCCCAACACACCTAATACAACTAGGAGTTGTATAGGTTCACTAGTTCGGCGAAGAGATGGTAAAATATGGATGATAGGAGTGGCAAAGCAAAGTAATATAAATCTGTAACAAAAAGTGCAGCAAGCAAACAAGTGGTAAACGTGAGCACAAATGGTATTGCAATGGTGGAAACAAGGACTAGGCTTCATACTTTCACTAGTGGCAACTCCCAACAACATTAACATAGTCTAATCACATGATATTTCCCATAAAACATGCAATGGAGACGCACTCGGAGGTCATTCCTTTGTGGTCAAGAGAGGACGAGAATTATGTAGGGCTACAAAAGCACACCTCAAAGTTCGTAGTTCTCAATCTATGGATTTTCCAATGTCACCGCGGCCATACATAGAGAGTACCACAATCACCACAACATATCTCCAGGATAGTCAAAGACAAGCACCAAGAGACTCTCAATCTTCAATCAACACACAAAAGAGGAAATCACTCATGAAAATATTCTTCTAATCCATGTCCAATAGACCGCTGTCACCTTGGTCTCGGGGATTATACTAGATAAAGACAAGTGAGTACATCAATTCAATACATAGAGGAAGGGGAAATATCATGGGATCACCCTATATTAACATAGCCTATGATCACAACGAAGATCACATCATGGGAGAGAGAATTGACCACATGGCTACTGGTAGAAACCTCAGCCCCGAGGAGGAACTACTCCCGCATCATGGAGGGAGGAAGCAACGTCGATGGAGATGAATCCGGGGGCACTTCCCCGTCCCGGCAGGATGTCGGCACAAGAATTCTGGTCCTCCGAAACTTGGTGGCGATGGCGGCGGAGATCGGAATTGCTTCTGGAGAAAAGGGTTCCGGAATCAGGGTTTTCGCGACGGGAGAATAAATAGGAGGCCAAGTAGGGCACCAGAGGAGGTGGGAGCCCCCCAGGCGGCCCCCCGGCACGGCCAGGGGTGGGGCCGCGCCATCAGGGCGCCTGGGGCCCCTCTGGCCTCCCTCTGGCCCCACTTCTGGCGCATGGAAGCTTCTGGAGCGCTGATTTTTATATATTTTTCCCGGAATTTTTCTGGCAATTTAAGTAATGGGAAAACCTGAAATACAAAAACAGCAGAAAACAGAAACTGGCACTGGGGTGCACTGAGTTAATAGGTTAGTCCAAATATGATCAAAAGTGTATGAAAGTGTATCAAAAGCATAGCAATATCACCCAAAACATGCATGGAGCAAGCAGAAATTATAGATACGTTTGGGACGTATCACCCGTCGTCTTGCAACCCCACAGGGGCTGGAAGTAGTCCCTAAGATGAACTGCGTCAACCATCGGGGGGAAGCAGGTGTGCTTCATCCGAAACACCACCAACTCACTCTCCGGTAGCTCCTTCTCCCCTGCGTCCTCGACCGCTGCCTTGCCCTTGTTGGATTTGGGTGCCATTGCGGCTCGGGAAGAGCAGAGGAAGTGGAGGCGAAGGGAAGCACGGTGGCGGCGAGCGGAGGCTTTTCGCTTGGAGGAGAAGCAGAGTAACGGCGAACTCGAGATGGAGGAGCGCAGGAGGTAAATGAGCGGCGTGCCTGCAGTTTTTACCTTTTTATGGGGAAGGCGCGGGCCGCCCCCTTTACCATTTACTGCGACATGACACCAGCGTGCACCAATCGCCCCATGCACGACCCCCACGTGAGCGCAGATCATGAGGAAGCGCAACCACCAGAGGAGTTACTGCGGTAAAAAGGAACCAACCCCACTGCTCGCGCATCGTTCTGGGCATAGCCCAACAACACATTGTGCTTATGTATGGCCCATGCCCAGGGGCTCCTGTCGGTGTACAAAAGTAGGGGCGCTCTTTTGTACCCCTTACTTGTGCACGGGCAGTTAGAGCCACGGCTGCAACCACAGATAACAAAACAGAGGACGGAAAGCCAGAGACACAAAGTAACCGGAGCAACGCCAAGACGGTGGCACAAGAAGACAGGCTCTCCCCCGACAAAGGCTCTTGCCTGGATGGCCTGCACATCCCCAGCAAGAACCCTTGCCGGGGCAACTCACCCGAACGCCTCTGTCGCAACCATCCTTGGGCCTAGGAGCTCCAACATAATCAGCAACATTGGAACCAAGGCTCGGGAAGCGCCCACGTGATGGCATGTATTTCTCTATGAACACAAAGGTCTATGGCTCACAAACCAGACGACAAGGCAATCACAAGGCTCCTTGCCGAGGATGCCCACGAGGCCTCGACAAGGCTTCTCGTCAAAGACACCCGAAAGCCCCGTCAAGCCTCTTGTCGAGGACGCTCATAGAGCCCCCGGCAAGACCCTTTCCGAGAACAGACGTAGGACCGGGGCAAGCCCTTGCCGCCCCATCGTCGCCCCAGCTCAGCGACCGACCCACTAGCCCAGGCAGGTACCCACGTGGCGGTACGTGGTTCCTGGTCCAGCTAGTGAACCACCTGCGTGGTGGCATGCAGATCTTTGTGTAAACCCTACCACCACACCACCTCAGCTGCCTGCCCTGCTGGACTGGACGCGTGTTGCAACCAGAAGGAGCGGCCACGGACGGGACGGGCCTCATTTTTGTCCCTAATAAACCTAGTGGACACCTAAGTAGTGCATTTAATGCGTCTTGTCCCGTAATGGCATGAGATAAGCATGTGCACTATGCACCTTTCCACCTCCTGTGTGCCACTGTGGCAGCCCCTTTGGACTATAAAAGGAGGCCTGCGGCATGCTGGAGAAGGATTTAGATCTTTTGAGCTGGACATGCACCGTAGCTAGTTCAAGAACTCAAGAACACTCAAATATACATCGAAGCAGGACTAGGGTATTGCGCATTCCCGCGGCCCAAACCTGGGTAAACGATCCTTGAACTGACTATTAGACCCGCTCTTTGCACAACCTTGCGCCCGCCAACCATAGAAGGGATTCCAGTGATCCCATAGGTGTTGTTTCATACCGACACAAACTCTTTTGTTCTTGCTTCTATATATAAGCTTAAATAATACCCAAGTTTTCAGCAAAGATCTTAACTAATAATGTAAACGGTAACTCTTAAAAATTATATTCATTCATATAAATGGCATAATCAACTAGCGAGCTATAATAAGATATCACAAAAGCCAACACTTTGTCAAAACAATCATGATATAATATGACAATCATGGTATCTCGCTAGCCCTTTCTGAGACCACAAAACATAAATGCAGGCAACCTCCAAAGTTCAAGCAACAACTAGACATTGTAATTCATGGTAGATGAGATCCAGTCATGTTAACACTCAACATTAACTGTACTCAATGCATAAGAATGACAATAGTGCTCTCAGGACTGGTGCTCACTTGAGAAGGTGATGACCCAACATGAAAAGTAAATAGATAGTCCCTTTGCAGAGGGAAGCTGGGATTTGCAGAGGTGCCATCGCTCGAATCTTAAATCGGAGATAAATATAATTTTGGGAGGTATACCTTTCCTGTCAATGTTACTGCCAAGAGTTTTCAATATCTTCCATGCTAAACAAACTACCAGCAGTTCCCAAGTGGTAAAAGTAAAGTTTACTCCCCCTACACCAAAAACACAAGCCATGGCTAGCCGAATCCTCGGGTGCACTCCATACCAACAACAGTCCGATGGAGTTTGGTTTAATTATTATTGTTATTTTTCATGGGACTGGGCATAAGGATTTCCGGCCCCTCTCATGCAAGGACGAGTGAATAAACACTCATCATGATAATAACCTCCTTAGAGTGGAAGATATTTACCACCCCTTGTTGCTCCATGAGCGGTACGGGCACACAAAACAGATGTTCATTTGAATAATTAGAGGTGGCACATGCAGATTTAGTTGGAACGGTAGAGTAATACCGCATATAGTTAGATATAGTCGACTCATCTGGAGTAACTTTGGTTTAGTGCTTTTTATGCACAAGCAGTATTCCCGCTTAGTACAAGCGAAGACTAGTAATTAGGTTGAGAAGCGACCAGCTAGAGAGCGAAAATGGTCATAATAATGCATTGAAAATAATTAGCATTGAATACTAGAATGGGCAGAATATAAATATCGTGGAGGCTATGTTGGTTTTGAATCAACTGCATGTGCAAACATGTGCCAAGTCCAACCACTTGAGACATTCAGAGGATGATACCATATCATCATACTACATCACAACCTTTTTAATGCATGTTGACACCCAAGATAAATCATTATCCACTCCTAGCTACTTAAGCATGGCATGAACAACTATAATTTCTAATTTTCATCACAAACATTTTAATCATAATAAGTTGAATCATGGATAATGAGTTAAACATATTTACAAAAGAAAACAAGTTGAGTTCGTACCTGCTTTTCATTGCCACGGCCACTTCATCAAATATCATCATTATCGCCTTTCACTTGCACGACTGGACTATACGAAGATAATAATAGTGCAAGAGTGCCGTGGACTAAGCTGGAATCTCCAAACATTTCATTAAGAGGAGAAGACAAAATAATATGGGCTCTTTGTTAGATCAATAATAATGCACATGAGAGGCACTCAAAATTTTCATCGTGACCTTCCCTCATACCAACTCGGTGAAAGAAAAGAAGTTCAGAGAAACACACCGAAATATTTTTGCACTTTCTAGTTTTTCTTGAAAGAAGCAAATTGATGGAAGGAAAGCAAAAAACGGGAAAAACTATTTACATGGGAAAGCTTCCAACAAGAAGAAGAAGAAATGAGAATTTTTATGGGTTTTCTTTTAATACATTAATTTAAACTAGAAAGAAAATCCGAAAAGAAGCGAGAAATATTTTTGGGGTTTCTTAAATTTTTTGAAACACACAAAAAGAAATCGAGAAAAATAAAACAAGCATGGATGATACAATGAAAGATTGTGAACACCGGAAAATGGAACGAAGTTTGTGAATATGAATGTAATGTCAGTGAGAAATATGTACTCCCCCAAGCTTAGGCTTTCGCCTAGCTTGGTAATCACCACCCGCGGCTTGGGTAATTGTTTGAATGATAGCTCACGGAGGCTCTTGGTGCAGCCTCCTCAGCCTGGCGGGCCGCTTCTACCTCGGTGTTGTACTCGTGCGCCTCTCTTTCATAAATGTAGCATCTTCCATTTCCCTGGTAATCAAAGAGAGTAGGTGCCGGCAAGATAACATGTATAATAGGTTTTTTTATTAAACATCAAGTTATAGTTGTAGTTTGTGGCCTTATATTTAATGAACTCATGACATTGTTGAAAGATCGTGGATGTCACCTAGAGGGGGGAGTGAATAGGTGCTTTAAAATAATTATGGTTTAGGCTTGAACAAATGCGGAATAAACCTAGCAGTTAATTTGTCAAGCACAAAACCTACAATAACTAGGCTCACCTATGTGCACCAACAACTTATGCTAAGCAAGATAAACTACTAAGTGATAGCAAGATATATGACAAGAAACAACATGGCTATCACAAAGTATAGTGCGTAGGTAAAGGTCTCTGGTAAGAGATAACCGAGACATGGGGAGACGACGATGTATCCCAAAGTTCACAACCTTGCGGATGCTAATCTATATTTGGAACGGTGTGGAAGCATAATGCTCCCCAACAAGCCACTAGGGCCACCGTAATCTCCTCATGCACTCGCACAATGTAAGATGTCGTGATTCCAATAAGGGACCCTTCAGGTCGGTCACCGAACCCATACAAATGGCAACCCTTGAGGGCGACCACCGGACCCGTAAACTTTGGCAACCCTTGGGGGATGTCACCGAAACCAGTAGAATTGCTCAGTGTGTTCTCCAAAAAATAATTGGATACCTCGACGCTTGCCTGGAGCTTTACAACACAATGATTGAGCTCCAAACACCACTAACCGTCTAGGGCACCAAGGCACCCAAGAGGAACAAGCTCAAGGGTAGCAAGCACCCAAGAGTAATAAGCTTCTCAACTTCACTTCCACCTATCACCGTGGAGAACTCAAGACGGTGCACCGAATGCAATGACAAGGGAACACGGAGTGCCCAGGTCCTTCTCTCCAAAATCCGAGCAAAACAACTAATGCTAGGGAGCATAATGGGAGGAAGAACGAAGAATAGAACACAAAGGACACCAAGATCTAGATCCAAAGGGTTCCCCTAACATAGCGGAGGAAGTGACTGGTGGAAACATTGATCTAGATCTCCTCTCTCTTTTCCCTCAAGAACTAGCAAGAATCATTGGAGGGATTGAGAGATAGCAAGCTCAAAGAAGGTCAACAGTTGGGGGCAAATGCAAGCTCAAAGGATAAGGTTCATTGGGGAAGAAGACCCCCTTTTCTTGGCACCTCTGAATCCAACCGTTATGCTCTCAGATCGTGCACAAGCGGTACTACCACGGCCTAGAGCGGTACTACCACCGCCCAGAGCAGTGATACCACTTATAAGTGGTGCTACCGCTTAAAAACTATGTTGTAAATGAAACTGCCATATCTTTTGCGTACGAGCTCCGAATTCGATGAAATAATGTTTCTTGGAAAACTAAAGACAAGGGATAATACAATACTGATAGAGATATCAATAAATAACAATTGAGAAAATACCCAAAATAAAATGGTGAGAAACCTTTCTTAAATAAGACCGGTAAAAACTCCAACATCGAAAACGCAAAAGAAGATGCATATGAAGTGGGTTTTTGATGAACTAGAGCTTGTTGTGAAGAAGGCCAAAAGCTCCTAAACTCACAAAGGGAAAAGACAAACAAGAACCAAGAAATATGATGATGCCAAGAATGCATTGGTTTGAGCTCTCACCAAACGATACAATCAAGCTACTCACTAGAGAGCCTCCTTGATAGTACGTCTATCGATCCTATAATCCCACATAGAACACTCACGTAGATCATGGGTTAGTATACGAAGTGTAATGGAAAATGCTTACCATACCATGGGATCACTTGATCCCTTTAGGTACATCTTCTGTGCTTTGCGTGTTAATCAACTTGATTCACACTTGACTTAGTATTTATCAACCTTTATCATGTCTTCTATAGATAATTCCTTGAATAACAACTTGGTCAACACATAAACTCCTTGAAACCACCGCATGGACTACAAGAAAAACCTATGGACAAGTCCTCCAAATATAAGTCGAGGCAACCATTAGTCATAGAGGGCACTGCTGGTTATTCCAGTTGCATTGCATCGAATTTCACATAACTATTAGGCAAAGCAAGATCATTCGACAAATGAGAAACTCTTAGCCTTATATATAAGCGGGAGGCATAAATTCCTCCATATAAATGACCACTGTCAGCATTACACTGCAGCATTCGTGCAACAATTGCTCCAATATTATAACAGTTAATGCATGTTAAAGTAGTATGAATAAGGCACGAATTAAGAGAGCAAAGTGCGGTATAGTCTTATATTCGTACAACACATTTACCATTAAAGAGTGCAAAGTAACAGATGGAGGGAAATTTTATATTTTTTATTGTAGCTTGCGTAAGCTCCCTATCCACGGCACAATAGAGGTCGCACAAAAACATTTCATACTTAGCTTTTGGTGGTTCATCTAGCGAGCCATAGTATGTAATTTTGCAAGCAACACATAATTCTTCTATGGAAACACTAAAAGTTCTATCATAAAGGCTAAATGGGACTCTGAATTCACGAGGATGATACTTAAACATTTTGGTGAAAGATTCAGTAAGATTGTAGTACTGGGTGCACTTATTTGCGATGAAGGGTGCGAGCTCAGTGTTGTGAACACACTGCTCAAATTTTTCCTTAATGCATGCACCTATCATGAACTCATCACATGGCCATAGGCACGAATTGGTATCGGCATCCCGTATCGAGCTTGCACTAGGATCAATATAAGAATGTCGTATCGAGGCCTCACTCAATGAAGCCCCTAAGCACCTCCTCCTCAAAGAACTCATTCTAAAGAGGTTCATCATTGTATGAAAAAATTCTGAAAATTTTGGCCCACAAAATGATGTCAATAAAACTTCCCAAGATTGATAGCAACTACTCGTACGGATGTCTATAGGCTGTATCAAGCATTCAAAATACTTGGAACTCAAAGAATTCAACATGCAAACTCATTTTTTGTAGCACCAAGAGTAGAAAATTCCTTATATAACATTGGTTTAAACATTGCTTCCCTATTTAACATCGGGAAAAATTATTTCCTTATCAAACACTAAGTCTAAAATGTATGCCTTCTATAACACTTTCATCTTTTCCGTTAGCAAATACCGTTAGATACTTGCCAGGTCAATTTAGTTGGACAAAATTTACCCTGCGTATGTCACACATGGAAAAGATGATGAACCGATAGCTCTCTCCCGACCATGACTCGTCCCTATCTTCCCCCTCTCCTTCTAACCCTAGTGAGCGGTGGTGACACCAATCCTCCTAGCGGCAGCGGCAGCGGCGGCGCTAATTCTCCTAGAGGTGGCAACGGCGCTCCTAGAGGCATGGGAGACTGCGCGATAGGTTGGGGTGGAGGGCGATGGCGCAGCCTGGGAGGGCAGCCATGGAGGGGCTTCAAATGGAGGCAGGGGGGCCGCAGATCACTGACGCAACAGCATCCAACTCTTCCACGCCCACCACCCCCATCCTTTGTCTCCGCCTTTGCCGACCCCTCCCATCCCCAACCATCATCGCTATATGCGCCGACCGAAGCAGGATGATCGACAACGACCACGGCGCCGCCTTGTAGGTCTTGCAGTAACTGTTTGAGCCTCCCGTCAGCTTCACGATCTCGCATGACAACTTCCATCCGATGTTGGAGGTATATTCGCAATCTTTTGGTTCAACGCCATCTAATTAATGTTGTTCTTGTCAATAGCTTCTCATAATGAAATCATCATGTTTGGATTTTTTTTCATTTTAAGCCTTGAATGCTTAATTTTTGCTTCAATTGTTGGGGTCCTGTTTGGTGTATGATCCTTCTGTGAGGCTCAGCTCCCGATGTGGGAGTGTGATGATGTTTTATCTTTTCAGGGCACTTTGTTTCTCACTGTTGAGAACCTTCTAGCGGAGTGAGGAAGGTGGTTCAGAACCATGTGGCTGTAGGGGTTACATTTGTCGAAGACATATGCCCAGGATATCTAGCAAAGAATTTTGTAGGTGTCGGATTCAGGGCTCTGCAGACCCAAGAAGGTTCGAACTCTAGGGCGTGTGCGAAGAACTCAACCACTATCGTCTACCAATTTGTCGATCTCAGAGCCTAGCTAGATGAACAAGTAAGACAAGGGACATAGTAGTTTACCCAGGTTCGGGCCACCTTGCTGTGTAAGACCCTACTCCTGCTTTGTGGTGGATTAGCCTCACGAAGGGCTGAGGATGAACTAGTACAAGAGGAGGAACAACCTCGGGAGGTCTGTTCTTGGTGAGTGGCCATTCTCTCTCTCCTCTCTCTTCGATCAATCCGATCGATCCCCTCCTATGGTAGGGGCTAGGCTATATTTATAGCGGCCTTGGTCCTCTTCCCCGAAAACGAAGGCAGGATAGGATTCCACAACGACCAATTTGAAAGGGGACAAGAATTACACCTTATCCTGATGAAGGTGGTCTTTGCCTACAAAGCTTCTGGTGGTGACGCCGTGGTGGGCTCGGTGATGACCTCTGTCCTGCCGTCCTCACAGTCTTGGTCTTGTTGCGCCTGAATGGAAACCTTTGGCTGAGGAATCAGCCAAAGGTTTCCATCTCGAGGAATTAGCCAAAGGTTTCCATTCCGGTGAAACATGACCAAGAGCGCCAGGACGGCATGATGGATGTCATCACCGAGCCCACCACGGCGTTACAACCAAAAGCTTTACAGGCAAAGACCACCTTTTGTGAGTAGAAGATGTACTTCTTATCCTCTTTCAAATTGTTCAATGTGGAATCCCTTCCCTCCTTCGTTTTCGGGGAAGAGGACCAAGGCCGGTATAAATACCGCCTAGCCACTACCATAGGAGGGGATCGATCGGATCGATCGAAGAGAGAAAAGAGAGAGAGAGAGAGTAGCCACTCACCTAGAACAAACTTCCCGAGGTTGTTCCTCCCCTTGTACTAGTTCATCCTGATCCCTCAGAGAGGCTAATCCACCACAAAGCAGGAGTAGGGCCTTACACCGCAAGGTGGCCCGAACATGGGTAAACCGATGCGTCCCTTGTCTTTTTTGTTCATCTAGCTAGGCCGTGAGATCGACAACTTGGTAGACGAGAGAGGTTGACTTCTTGGGACGCGCCCCAGAGTTCGAACCTTCTTGGGTCCGCGGAGCCCCGAATCAGACAGTAGGTACACTATACTTCATTTCAATGTTGTTTATCCTTCTACTCAGTGTTTTTTTGGGTTTGATGTGCTCATATATTATTGCATTTTAGCACCAGTTCTACTATCAATATCGTTAGACTATACTTCAAAAGCTATTCCAATTATAGTGTCCCGGTTCACAAACACATATTATGGAAATTTTGATATATTGGACCATCTGCAAAACGTGATGACATTACTTTAGTTATTACTGCTTGTTTACTTTCATTTATTCTCATTATGATGGTCGATCGATGCAGCTAGTCCACGCAAAGCATATGTGTGGAGCAACTGAAAACTGACACGTTTTCTAGCTAGTTGCATCCATGCATGAATGATTGTTAATCCGTTTTCTACTCCACGAATCACCTATCCTCTCTAGCTAGCTATCTACGCTGACATGCCTACCTTAGTTTTTTGTTCATTGATCATCTCCTGCCTACATCTACCTAACATTCCATTGTGATTTGCTGCCACTCACAATTTTTGGTTATAATCGGCCTGCCTCCATAGGCAGTGGCAGCATGTCCTGCCGCCTCTGTCTGTGGTGGCAGGTGCCACATGTCTGCTACCGGACCTGCCATGACGGTAGTTTTGTCTATAGCGTTCGGCGGGTGGTCTAACATGCCAAAAATTCCAAATTATATCTTACTTTTTCCACTTCTAAATTTTATTTTCTCACATATTATGCATAGTTAATGTTCTTTGCTCCCATATTATACATGGACAAATGCATATCAAGAGCTAGATCTAATCAACCCGAGCCTATTTATGTTCCATGGGAGGAAGCAGATTATCTTGTGAAGGTAAAGACCAAAAGGAAGAAGACAGTGCATGCTAAAACAACTTACCCGGCCAACCATACAATGGCCACCAGAAGAAAAACAACTAAGAGAACTGACCCAACTACCCCTCCAATCAGTATATACAAGAGGCAAAAGAGGGCCCTCTTGTGATGATCATGTAATTTCTTTGAGTTACAGTCACTTTTGTGATGCTCATGTGATGTATGTGTGGACTTGATGCATGTATGTGAACATGGATATGATATATGTCATGCATGTACTGGATGTGAACCTGGATGTTTATGTCTCATGTTTATATGAAATGTCAATCTTGTGTGATGAATTATGTATATATGAATTATGTATATGGGACATGACATCAATTTACATGGGAGCTTTTGCATGTTTTGATTGAAATCCGAACTTTTGAATTTGAACCCGTGTTATAGATTGTCTGCATGTTTTTGAATTATATTTAGTTCATTCGTGTCAACGACCATTGTATGTGTAACAATGAAATAAAAATATTGCATCCTTATTCAAGTGAATAGTGTTGGTTACAAGTTGCACTAGGAGTAAAATTGTCTTGTCAGGTGGCATTTAACACCATTAGTAGGCAAAAATGGCTGGAAGTGTCACAAACGGAAAAAAATACACTTGGCGTTATATAAGGAAGAAAAAGTTTTCCGGTGTCAAATAGGGCAAGAAATTTGAAGTCATTGTTAAATAAGGAATTCTCTCAATTATCTCTAGCTAATTACTCAAAATATAAACAATTAAAGCAAAAACTAATTGGAGCAATGGAGGAGTTACGTACCAAGTAGCAATCCCCCCAAAAAGTTTCGGAAACGGAGCTTCGAGGAAAGATATCGAAATTCGCGGGTTTGGGAGCAAGAACACAAGAGAGAGGGAGAGCAATGGTGATTTTTTATGCAGGTAGGTAATGAAGTGAGCTGAAGGGACAAGTGAGGGGTGCCTTGTGGGGCCCACTACCCACAATGGCGTGCCTGGTGAGTGTGGGGCGCCCTGGTGCGTAGTGGGTACAAGGGGCACCCCCTGTGATGTTTTTGTATCATAAATTCTTAATTATATAGAAAAAGATCGTGTCAAAATTTCAGGTCATTATGAGCACTTTTTTATTGCATGGATAATTGAGAAAACATGATATTCGTGGTATTTTATTCTATTTAACCAAAAAAAACAGAAAATAAAAGTGATTATAGAAAGTTGTGTCTACTAAATTCATCGACCACATGCCTCTCGAAAAATCCACCTTGTTATTATCTTGTTGAGCATCCATAGGAACATCATCATTATCATTATCATTATCACAAGGTGGATTTTTATTACCGGATTGAGTTTTAGCATTAGAGATAGAAACATCATTATGATCCTCGGAAGGTTTTTCTACCGCAGGTTCCCTAGAACTATGTAAAGTCCAATTTATTTTTCTTTTTATTTTTATTTTTCTTTCTACACTACAAAAAAAGACACTTTCGTGATGATACGTGTTTGTCACAGTAGGTCACTATTTCTTTCATGCTTGTACATCCATGATGATTTTATGACAGAATCAATATAGTCATACATGTGATGTCGTACAAGTGATCCATGACAATAGTCAAATTATCATCACGGAAGTGTCCACTTCCATGAAGATAAATGACGTGTCATAGAAGTGCTTTCATTAAGGGTGACCGACATGTGGCATCCATCGTAACAGGTCGTCGTTCAGCTGTCGGGTCCGTTCTTGGATCCGATAACCCTTTAACAACCACGACCAATGGTGATTTCCATGTGTATCACTCTCATTGGCCGAAGGAATCACGTGTCAGCTCCGCGTTGGGACAGATGTCAACCGTCCAATTGACTACAGGCGCCTATGGTACGTTGACACGTGGCAAGGACCAACAGTGGCCTATTTAGGATAAAAAGGTTGGCCCATTTGATTTGGTCAAAAATTAACGGCCGGCCAACCGAAAACCTTTTAACGGCATGCTCACGTATAGCCCATTCATGGACCGTTAACTCGTGGCCCGTTATGGCCTTTCCCAATTCGGCCTAGTAGCGTCATGTGGGCCGTCCAATGTAATTGCTGCCCGTTTTCACTTTTGGCCCATGTATGGCCCATGACCTCTTTCGTCCCATATGAGGCCTTTACCATCTTTGGGCACTCTAATGGCCCATAGTGAAACTGGCCCACAATGAATAGTATAACACTTTATACCTAATAATGGCACACTTATTATTATGGCCGTTTGTAGCATGTGTTATCTTTCAGCCTTCTATGGGTCCATTTGTTCTTAGGCTCATGTCTAGCCTTGGGTTACTTATGGTCCGTTTCTGGCCTATTGCCGTATGGGCCAAATTCATCCCGTGGTTAAAGTCGGCTCGTTTGCAGCACATTATATCATTGAGCCGTTTCCGTAGGGTCTCTATTTCGGCCCAATAACGACCTATTATGCCTGTCAATAGAATTAAGCTTGTGATACATATCATCCTGTTAATGGCCCATTATGGTTGGGCCCATAAAAAATTCCCATTTTAGCCCATTTATGGCCAATATTGTGGTCCTTTATTGGTCCACGAATAGTATAACCCATGTTTGGTCTATTAATGAATGATACGGCCCGTAAAAGGCCCATGGATTTGATGGTCCGTAGAAGGCCCATGAATTTGATGGCCTATAGAGGTCGCATGAACTCCACGCGTCGTAGAAGGCCCATTAATTCAATGGCTCGTAGAAGGCCGTTGAATTTGATGACCCGTAGGAGGCCCATATCACTACAGCGTTTATTAGGACCATGGTCCGTGGAAAAAGAACTAAAGTGACTACAAGCAGACAAATAAACAAGACAATCAGGAAATAAATAAGCAAGCAACTTAAGCTAGGCTACTGAGGCTATTACAAATATTACATCCAGTGGGGATCAAAGTTCGACACCAGTGCCAATATAGGGGGCAAAGCAGCACATTACATACATTGTGCATCTAAATTGGCCACGGGTGCAAATAAATGCGACAGCAAAACAAGTCCAGAACTAAAACCACTTCAGAATAGCTCAAGAAACGATATCCTGGATACCCACTATGCTGGCAAGAAGCTTAGCAAGCTTTTTCTTGTTTGGCGCTAAAATCCTCCAGTGCTTCCTGTTGCACCAGAAATTTTGCATCTGAATTCTGCAAGGACTGCCTCAGTCCGTCGGCTTCTTGCCACAACACAACTGACTGATGCCTTTCAGCTTATAGCTTAGACTGAAGAGCTTTATGTGATTCAGGTAGAGAGTTCGAAGAGCTTGCGCTAGTGGTAGTGGCCAGTAACTCAAACACTACATCAACGAAGAACTTTGGGGTTGTCTCACTGTCTACAAGACAATTTGTATCACCTTTCTTGCAGAGCAACATGGTTGTCGCACTATCTTGAACCGTAACTACCTCACTTTCTTTACCATTGAAAAATGGGGTGCTCTTCTCCAATATTCTTTTTGTATTCTACAAGAGAAACAAGAAAACACATCACAGTTTTAGCATGTAGTATATGAAACTCGTTTTGGTAAACCGGTCCCCTACTAAGGTGGACAGGACAATAGCATGAAACAAACATATATATGTACTCTGGTCATTTTATTGTCTATATCATTCTAGTCTATGTTGCCAAATCAAGATAGAGACACCGTTCAAATCATATATTTTTAAGACAACAACACAGACATAATATAAGTGTGGGAAACTACACATCATAACAACACATATAATGTGCATGACATGAGAACGTAATTGTTTATACAACTAACTGAAATCAACATAGAGCAATAAGTTAGAATAGCAATCCAGTTAAACAAATAGGTTTAGAACATACCTGTTGTGCCATTGGATTTCCAATTGGATCCTTAAAATTCCAAATTAGTTGGTATGAGTAAATACATTGATGCAAGAGCAAAGGATGATGCACCATAGCTATGGAATTTTACCTGAGAACAATTGCTCTTCGGCTTTAAACATGGAGTTTGGGTTCGTTGTGGTGGACTTCATGCTTTGGGCACTATAATTGCCTTAGAAACTGCTCATGTGGGGGTACTCTGTGGTGGACATGTTGTGTCAACTAGAAGTGGGTTAGTATCTGTTGGGGTTGGGGTTGGATGGGGTGTGGCTGGTTCTCTGTCCAATGGTGTAGGTTTACAATCTGGAAGAGTCTCGATTATGCATCGACGGGTAGCACCCTCTTTTGTGAAGAACGTCTTTTTACTCCCTTAGATACTTCCATCAACCCTCTAATTCAAATGGCTGATAAAGAAGAAAAGAAATCGAATGTAGAAACATTGTATGATAGACAAATGTGGTAATTCATATATATGTTGTCTAACCAAACATGACAGCATGACACAAACTTACACACATGATGGCTAACTAAACATGATAGCATGCCAAAGTTTCGGATATATGATGGATAAGTTAACTGGATATAATGGCAGAATTCGACATATGATGAGTATTTAAATAGGATGACGTGAAATGACTATATGATGTCTTTCTAAACTAAATTGGGATGAAATAATTCACATACATGTTGTCTAAGTATACAATATGGCATGATATATTTTACATAATTGATTTATAACTAAGCAGCTGGCAGTCACATGTACGATCTCTAAACTAAGCAGATGGCATTGAATATTCTGTATATGATGTCTAAATTAAGAAATACAAGACACCATATGCATCATATGAGAAATATAAACATTGTAAGTTAGAGCATAAACCTCAGGTGGGATATAGGACTAGTCATCTGTCTCTGAATCCTCTTTCGAGGAGCTACCTATAACCATCGAGATATACGCTTCAACAGAAATCATTGTCTGCTTTGAAGACCTTGTTTTCACTCCAGATTCTTCCATAACCGGCTCAAATGGCTGGTGTGCATGAAGAGTTGTTCAATACACAGATTGTCGACAAATGGAATACGTAATGAAAAAAAGGATGGCATGATATAATTAACATATATGATGCATGCCTACACAGGATGGCGGTGCATAATTCACATATATGATAATTGGCTAAAACATGGCATTGCATAAATCACATATCTGATATAGAAACTAAACAGGAGGCATTCGCACAAAGCATGTCTAACCTAGGTAGATGGCATGGCAATGTAAGACACAATATGCATGCATGATGTGAGGAAAATAACCCTGCCAAGTTAGAGCATACACCTCAAGAGGGGAATACGACTGGTCATCTATCTCTGAATCCTCCTCTGAGGAGGTATTTGTAACCTGCAAGGAATCTGCATCGACAGGTAGCACTGACTACTTAGAAGATCTTGTTTTCACTCCAGATTTTCCCATCATCGACTCAAATGGCTGATGCACAGGAAGAGTAGATGAATGTACAAACATTGTCAACAAATGTAATACATGATGAAAAAATAGTATGGCACGATACAACTCACATATACGATGACTGGCTAAACAGGATGGCATTGCATGATTCACGTATATGATGCCCTCCTAAAAAAGATGGCATTGCATAATTCACATATATGATACATAAACCAAACATGTGGCATTCACACAAAGCAAATCTAAACTAAGTGGATGACATACAAGATGTATAAAGTAAGCAATAACTACAAGAAATATAGACAATTGTGACAATTTGAATTGGTTGTTGATAAGAATTAGCCCGGTCCATTTCGCAGTTTTACATGGGCCGAGCCCAACAATTCAGCCTTTTGTATATTTTTCCTATTAATTTTGGTTAGCTACATGGGTCAGGCCCATGATAAGATACCACAGAATGTCATGTGGTGGGCCTTGGAGAAACACAAAGTCCCAGCAAAGTACATTACCCTCATCAAGGAAATGTACGATAATGTTGTGACAAGTGTTCGAACAAGTGATGTCGACACTAATGACTTCCCGATTAAGATAGGACTGCATCAAGGGTCAGCTTTGAGCCCTTATCTTTTTGCCTTGGTGATGGATGAGGTCACAAGGGATATACAAGGAGATATCCCATGGTGTATGCTCTTTGTGGACGATGTGGTGCTAGTTGACGATAGTCGGACGGGGGTAAATAGGAAGTTGGAGTTATGGAGACAAACCTTGGAATCGAAAGGGTTTAAGCTTAGTAGAACTAAAACTGAGTACATGATGTGCGGTTTCAGTACTACTAGGTATGAGGAGGAGGAGGTTAGCCTTGATGGACAGGTGGTGCCTCAGAAGAACACCTTTCGATATTTGGGGTCAATGCTGCAGGAGGATGGGGGTATTGATGAAGATGTGAACCATCGAATCAAAGACGGATGGATGAAGTGGCGCCAAGCTTCTGGCATTCTCTGTGACAAGAGAGTGCCACAAAAGCTAAAAGGCAAGTTCTACAGGACGGCGGTTCGACCCGTAATGCTGTATGGCGCCGAGTGTTGGCCGACTAAAAGGCGACATGTTCAACGGTTAGGTGGGGCGGAGATGCGTATGTTGAGATGGATGTGTGGCCACACGAGGAAGGATTGAGTCCGGAATGATGATATACGAGATAGAGTTGGGGTAGCACCTATTGAAGAGAAGCTTGTCCAACATCGTCTGAGATGGTTTGGGCATATTCAGCGCAGGCCTCCAGAAGCCCCAGTGCATAGCGGACGGCTAAAGCATGCGGAGAATGTCAAGAGAGGTCGGGGTAGACCGAATTTGACATGGGAGGAGTCCGTTAAGAGAGACCTGAAGGATTGGAGTATCACCAGAGAACTAGCTAGGGACAGGGGTGCGTGGAAGCTTGCTATCCATGTGCCGAAGCCATGAGTTGGTCACGAGATCTTATGGGTTTCACCTCTAGCCTACCCCAACTTGTTTGGGACTAAAGGCTTTGTTGTTGTTGTTGTTGTTGTACATGGGTCAGGCCCAACATTTTAGCCTTTTTTATTTTTGGGATGTAGACTTTCTTTTTCTTTTTAATGCACCCCAATTGTTAGGTTCTGGTAAGTGGGTTCCAAATGTCACGTTCTAGTTTGCGGGGGCCGGTTGTCAAAGTCATGTTCTTCAGATTTCAATATGCCAATAACTAAAAACCAATATTTAAATCAAAATAGACAGAAAACAGATGCAATACTTGAAATAACAATAAGAAGCAATCTACTACATCATATAACACACATACAGATGTGATCAACATCATGTTTACAATCAGCTAACAAGCTCTACAAGTGTGCGGTCTATCACATGAGCCAAGTGCTGCTACATAACACACATACAAAAAAGATCAGCATAAAGGGCTTCATTACTCCCACAACTAGCTTCGATGAGCTAGAACTATGCTTCTTTTGACTTCTTTGTCTTGATGCTCGCAAAGGAACATGAAAGGTCATCGTCTGAACATTGAAGAACAAAATGGTTAGGAACAAAATAAAAGTAAATCTAACAGTATATTTAATAGTAAATAGTAGAATAATGCAAGAGCACATGCCAGGCAAACAATAAATTGGTATCAAATCCAGAAATCACAAATCTGAAATGAAGTTAATGAGACATTTTAGAATCAAATTGACAGTTGACAGTAATGTTTGCGTTGGACACATCCAGAACTAAAAGTATACATAAATGCCTCGGTTCGGTAAACACTAAGCATGGTACATATTAAAGATTTGACACAACCAGAACTGAAATCATTCACTCTATCAAGCATATCTACACTGATGCAGCACACAAGAAAAGAGAGATGCACAACATGGACATTTTTTGCACAAGCATAGTGTTTCGGTCTAAATCCACCAAGTCAATTTCAGATTTGAAGCATGTCAAATAACTAAACATACATACATGTGTATATAGAAGAAGTAGAAGCAAATAATACATATATCCTCTTTCTTCCTGAGACTGTTCTGGCAAAATATCATTTGACATAGCAAACCCAAAGAAGTAGGAAAGGAAAGAGCTAATACACGTATATCTATATCTACCAGGGTTGAGCAATAGTCCTCCTTCTTTATGCCCAGTTGACAACCAAGATTACTAGTGCCAAATTCAAGGTACCGAGAGCTACTTGTTGAATCATGAAACGATTTTTCATGTTCAAGTTATCTAGAACCAACCTGGCTCGTAACTTAGATCACTAGTGCTAAATAAGACAGGGAGGAATGCCTCATCCGGTCAAGTCCTAAGACAAATGTGTTGGTCAGGAATACACTGTCTTGTTAGAGACATCCTCAAACCTGTTTGAACACTCTCAAACATACAAAATCTATGAAGAACTAGAGCTTTAGTTTAGGAAAATCAAATTGTGCAACTACTTAGTTGTAAGTTGTGCCTACCATTATAGTCAGGTAGGATTCTGCTCGCTGCTGCAATTTGGGGTTGCCATACGGCCGTCAACTTGTCGACATCACCACAATAGAGTCGATGGTGTATATGAAATCAGACTTCCCTAACTAAGTGAGCCGTCCTAGATGCCGAACACCGGCGCGACACAGTTCCATCACGGCCCTCCTGCGGTACGCCTATGCCACGCCACCTTGGTGTTTGCTGCCCCCGCGCCTCAGCAAATCCACCTCGTGCCGCTAGCTTGTGCACCGGAGCTGCCTCACATCCGTGATGTAACGATTTCACACTCAATGGTTGTTTGAACTCCTCTATTCAGAATGATAATGACTCACAACAATGCATAATGAATATAAAATGTTTGCAGGCATGATCTGCAGTTCTTCCGCACTGCTATGCACACTAGGATATGTGACTTTGGAATATTATGATCAAACATCTATGAGAAGACACTTGCATTTCCAGATGTTATTTTGAACTTCATGTTTTGTAGTAACTTAGAGATGGACCCACCATTTATTTTTATCCTGATATGGAATCAAAAATATCAGTATACTTTTGGTTTCATATAATGTTTTTCCAGATATCCCGATAATTGGAAATCGTCTCCAGACTGTGACACACATATAGTGCAGCAACAATACAGGGAACTGGTATCAAGCATAGCACAAACTGAGAGGAAGTTACGGTCCAGGTGCCGACCTTCCAAGGGAGCAGCATTGTGCGTCGTTGTGCTTTTGTGCCTTCATCAGGAGTTGCAAGTGAGAGTTGTGAGTTGTTGCTTTGCTTCCACATATAGGACACCAGGTTCTCTCCTAAGATAGCAACTCGAAAACAAAGAACATGATTAGGGAGCTAGTACATCAGAAAAGGAATTCATGCGTGAATGACATATACAACTACAAAAATCATGATATGAAATATTATTCGAAATGCATATTAGATGGTTGCAAGATAACAGTTGCTTCATATAAAGTAACTAGAATTAGCACCCAACAGCTAGGTGCATATTGTGCAGAAACTAGTTTCAACTAAATGGGTCTTCCAAATTGGAGGGTAACTGACTTCATTATCCAGAAATATAGGATTGTCGTGCACACCGGGATAAAATCTAAGACCAAGACACTTGGGAGCAAGCAACTGATGTAGTAACAAGCTTTGATGGTGCGAAATGCAACATGTTTCCATAATCTAAAGTTCACCAATTAACGCTGATGTCTTTAGGCAGCAACCCAATTACAGACCAGTTAATTTTTAGACCAGCAACCAAATTTTCCTCATCCAAATTCACAGCATATTGATTTAGTGTAGAGTAGAGTTGTGTAACAGCTAGCTAACCAATGGAACTCATGTAGTATTGTTTCTGTTCCTTTAGTTAACAATCACTAATGGAGTTAGAAGATTTGCCGTCAGCCACTTCTTTGCCATTCGCTAGCTGGCAGCAAAGGATGGTTTCTCCAGCAGCTTCCAAAAAATAGACAACAAAGAGCTGGCTAAGGGTAAAGGATGGCTTTGCAATCAGCCAGGTCTTTGCCATCTGCTAGCAGACATCAAAGAGGGAGGTTGGCCCATCGGCTGATAAACCTTTACGGCCCCCTCTTTGCCGTCTGCTAGAAGATGACAAAGAGCAAGATGGCGGATGACAAAGCTTCAATTTAACTAACGGTCGCGCCCCCACCGTCGCCCTCTCTCCCTGTTTCTCTCTTTCTTTCCTCCCCGACGACCACCGCCGCCCCAACCACCCGCCATCGCCCCATCGCCTCGCAGCCCCACCGGCTCACCCCTGGCCCCACCCTCTCTCTGTCATTACCCCACCTAACTCGCGCGCCGCCCTGGCCATCCCAGCCCCCGTACCCGCGACGACGCCCATTCCCACCCCCCCAGAGTCAGGATTGCCGCCGGCCCCTGCGCCCGCCCCACCTCCCGGAGCCAGGACATGGATCCCGCCCAGCCCCGCCACCCAGAAGTAGAAGTAGAAGAAACATCTGAAAAAAGAAGTAGGAAAAGTAGAAAAAGAGGGTCGCCGAGGGGTCGATGGTCGATAGTCACCGAGGGGTCGAGGGGTCGAGGATCGAGGGGAAAAGGACTCGAGGGGTCGAGGATTGTGCGGTCGAGGGGCTCCGGCACCCCGACACCTCGACACCGACAAGACACCCCGACCCCGACACGACACCCCGACCCCGACACAGCACCCCGACCCAGACACGGCACCCCCGACCCCAACACAGCACCACGACCCTGACACAACACCCCCAACACCGCGACCCCCGACACCTCTTCAACATCGTTTTGACCAAAAAGGTGCTCTTTGGCATTCCAGAGGCCGACGGGGTCATATATTTGTGAATTATGAGCTAGGTCATATATTTTTCGATTTTGTTATAAAAACATCATATTTGTGTTGATCTAGTGCTTTTAAATGTGCAGTTGTTTCGTCGTTGTGAGGGTCTGGTGTTCGATGACCTCCCCGTGCGTTCGACGAGCTCCACCCCTGCATTCGTGGGTGGGCACAAATGACATCTCCTCCCCCATTCATTCGATCTGTTCCGATCTTCGTGTCGAGGAAACTTTCTAGCTATAGGTGTCTTCAATCATTAGTATGTGTGACCACTATGCGTCTCCCGTTCGAAAGGGTTACATATATAAATATGCATACATTCTTCAATCATCAGTGGTGCTCCCCGGAATGGCTAGCCGTCCACAAGAAGGCCCAGGATAAGCGTGCCCAAATGGTTTGTGTGCCACACCATCAAGGGAGCTCCAACATATGTGAATAAAGGGATAACTAGGTACGTGCTTTGCTTCACGATTACGTTGAGCCCTTAACTAATACGTTGTTCATGCTAGCTTGAGCCCTTAACTAATACGTTGTTCCCCTCTTTTAGGGCCGATACAACAAGAAGCAGGTGCCAGGGGTGTTCGACCTCTATGCCATGGCCCACAGTGCCTCGTACAAGGGGCATTCTCTGAGTCTGACCTCGATCATCCGGAGAGCTTCACCAACATCTCCTCCCACGACAAGCTCGTGAGGTGCAGAGACAAGGGGAAGAAGAGGAAAGTGGAGGACTTTAACCCGAGCCAACGTCCTTTTGATACAGAGTCGGTGATGCTATTTGGTGGCGGGAGGAGACATGGCTCGTTAGACATTGGGGATGGAATGATACGTTATCATATCACTCTCCCGGAGATCAAGAAGCGCCTAATGAGCTCCGATCCTGAGATAAGGCCTCGTCCACGGCCAATGGAGCTCACCATCGAGGTTAGTTATACAGATTCAGATACCTTTCCTCCATTACATTGTGTGTGCGGCCGTCGATTATTACAATGCTAACGTGGAGTGGTGTTGCAGGCTGTTATTGATAAAGATAAACTACAAGAAATATGTCAACTTGTGACCTTCTGTTAGTGACCCTGGAAGAATTGGTCATAAATCTATGACCATTTCAGACCAATTGGTCAAAAGCTGTTCGGGGGGCTCCAAACCCTAAACTATATCGACCATTTTGGTTCGAAAGGTCGTAATTTCCTTACACGAAATGCTCATAAAGAAGACAACACTGGTCCGCTGCCTTATTTCTAGCTGATCACGGCCAATATAGATGGTCATAACCATGTAAATTGTGGTGGATTACTATGACAAGGCGCCACCTCATCAGCTTTGCGTATGTGTCATGTCCATGTGTCAATTTTTGCCCTACATTGTGAAGGAACCTTTATTTCTATCATTCCCAAAATTCAAATAAAACACATAAACTCTTTGGGTCATATCTTCATCAAATATGTAAAAATCCTTCATTGCCTTCAAAAATAATTCAACAATATTCATTTTCCTATTCTGTTCAGAACATCACTTTGTGAAAGAAGTGCTATTTATATATTCTTGATTGCCCTCAAAAATTTTGGGCACTCTTTCCTAACCAAATAATTGCCTCGTGACAGAATTTATCTCCATTTGCCCAGTATATCTTCCTCGGCAAATTTCCAAAGTTTTTGTCCACCTCGAAGCATTGTGAATGAAGTACTATTTTTTATATATCCAAATGACATGAAATTTATACCGTTCCTTCATATGCCCAAACTATCACCATCCTCCAAATTGCAGCTCAGTCAAATCATCTATGTGAGCCCAGGTTCAATTTATATTTTATGGCCAGATTGGCACATTGCAAAGCAAGTGTTATCTAGAGCCCTCCTAGTACCCTCAAACTTTTTGGGCACTCTTCCGTACCCAAATCATTGCCACATGATAATATTCAGCTCCATTTTCCTGGTAAATTTTTCTCAGGAAATTTCCAAAGATCTATCTCGAGAGAAGCTTTGTGAAGTAAGTACTAGCTAGGCTTACCCGAATGATCTGAAAATTTACCAGCCATGACCATACCTATGTGACTCACCTACACCAAATTTAATCTCATTTCACTTATCCAATTTCTCTCGCTAATTTACCCATGTTTCTGTCCAGAGAAGAGCATTGTGAAGGAAGTACCAGTTTGGCATGTCCAAATGGTTTCAATTTTCTACAGTGCTTTCCTATGCCCAAATAACCACCCTCCACCAAATTTCAGCTCAATCCATTCATTGTTTTGAGCCTAGCTTCAACATTCACATTTCTTTCGAGTGTGGTACTTTGCAAAGCAAGTAACAACTAGGCTCCTCCTTTTGAGATGAAAATTTGTGAAGAGAGTCTTCTTAGTAGATGATCGTCCTCATCCAAAACACACGCTAATTGGCCATGTGCATTTCTCGTACCGCTAATCAAACACTTGGCTGCTAATTCATATTTGAGCATAGTTCGGTCTCTTTGTGAGAAACTTATGGTATCACTTTCTTCCTAGCACCTACGTGGGGAGTGCCCAACCCACTAGATATGCCTAGTCCGCCAATTACGCATGTCAACGCTACAGTCACGCGGTGAGCATGCGGTGGGCATGCGACTTGACGCGCTTTCGAGTTGGGGCCCTCGGCTACCGTCCAAACCTCATCATATCGCCACCAAACCATGTATTCCTGATTAAATAGATACTTATGTAACTAGAAATGATTTTTGGAAAAAATAAAGAGCAAACTATAAGGCAGCTGCATTTCAAATTTGACCCATTTCCTACTGAACCGGAGGAAATTTTTCTTTTTCACAAGAGGTGGAGAAAAACTTTTGACACCCAACCATTTTTTCAATTGTGCATTAAATATGGCCTAATATTTTATAAAATTGATTTGATCCAATTTTGCTACAAGTATATGGTAGATCCTTCACAAAAAAACTCATTTTGGGCATTCAAAAAATGGAAAATGAATTTTTCGTCCAATGAAAATGAAAACTCCCTTAGTCAACATTGTTTGCCATTTCAGGATGTGGCCATAATATTAATCATGTGGCATGAAAGCCATAAATCTTCACACATGACGGCTCATTTGTGAGAACACTTTTTTGCAATAATTGCCGTATTACAAGTTTATAATTTTTTCTTGTAACCCGGTCACATATAATGACACAATGCGAAGGTTTTCCAATAATTTTAATTTTTTTTGAATTTGTTATGCCCATTTCAAAATGCGGTCAAAACGACGGGCATGACCGTTCCTAGCTAGTGGTTAAATCTTGGAAAACTTTTGGTGTTATATGATTAAATAGATACTTATGTACCTAGAAATGATTGTGGAAAAAATAAAGAGCAAACTATGAGGCAGCTGCAGTTCAAATTTGACCCGGTTCCACCTGAATCGGTGGAAATTTGTCTTTTTCACCAGAGGTGGATCGAATATTTTGACACCCAACCATTTGGTCAATTGTGCATTAAATATGACCTAATATTTAAAAAAATCAGTTTGGTACAATTTTGCAACAAATATATTGTAGGTCCTTCACACAAAAAACTCATTTTGGGCATTCAGAAAATGGAAAATGATTTTTTTCGTCCAAAGAAAAACAAAACTCCCTTAGGCAACACTGTTTGCCATTCAAAGATGTACCCTTCTGCACAATATGAGATCATTTGAAGAAACTATGCCATGAATGTGGCTATAAGATTGATCACTTGGCTCGAAAGCCATAAATCTTCACACATGATAGCTCGTTTCTGAGAACATTTATTTAAATAATTGCCATATTACAAGTTTATTATTTTTCCTTGTAACTAGGTCACATATAATGACACAACGCGAAGTTTTTCCAAATTTTTTGAATTTTTTATGCCCATTTCAAAATGCGGTCAAAACGACGGGCATGACCGTTCCTAGCTGGTGCTTGAATCTTAGATTTTGTTTGGTGTTTCTATGATTAAATAGTTACTAATATACCTAGAAATGATTTTTGGAAAAAATATAGAGCAAACTATGAGGCAGTTGCAGTTCAAATTGGACCCGCTTCCTACTGAACCGACGGAAATTTGTCTTTTTCACCAGAGGTTGATCGAATCTTTTGACACCCAACCATATGGTCAATTGTGCATTAAATATGTACTAATATTTTAGTAAATTAATTTAGTCCACATTTGTAACACATATATGATAGGTCCTCCACAAAATAACTCATTTTGGACACTCGAAAACGAAAAATGATTTAAAAGACCTCATTTTTCATAACCCTTTAAAAAATATTTGTCTTATTTCAATTTGTGATTATTCCTGAAAACTAAAGTCAAATTTGCTAACACAATCAGAAGTTTTTTTCAATTTTTCAGGTCATAATAAAATAGCTAACATGATATAGCACCTTAATTTTAGTCGATTATGACCAATTTAAATGGTCAAAATATCATACATGTATACTGCGTTCTGATTGGTCCAGGGTCCTCTCACGCGGATCGTGGATAAATTACTATCGGATGCTCCTGGATCCAACGGCCCGGACGTCAACCGTCTCACCCACGTCCCGCACTCCTCCTCTCGCACCCTTCTCACCCACGCACTGACGCCCCTCTCTCCTCGCCCTCACTCTGATTTGTTCTGAATCCACCGCCGCCCATCGTCGCCCACCGCCACCGCCGCCCACCCCCACCGTCGACGACCCTCACCTTCGAGCTCATGCCCAGACCCGTGCTGGATGCAGCAGGATTCACCCGCGAACTCCTATGCTCCAACCCCACCGGCGACCTCCTACTCTCCCCCAAACTCACCGCCGGCTGGCCCTTACTCTCCGCCCAGATCGACTCGATCTGCTCATCTCGTGGCCAGATCCAGCAGTAATACCTCCTTCCCACCACCCTGCCTCTGGGTCGAGTAGGCGTCACCACCCCTACCCCACTCCCTCCCTCTGGATCGAGCAGGAGCTGTCTACCAGCGGGGCTTAGGGACGATGGCGTTCCCATTGAGATCTGGCGCGCGCGTCCTCTAGCGCAAACCGCGACTGTCTCCCATCGCTAGGGTTTTGGTCGGTGGGGCTCTGACGACTTAGGTGCATCCATCTACTCCATCTCCTCCTCACAGCCATTCCTAACTTCCTCAGTTCGTCGTCTCTGCCTCCCAGATCCAGGATGCCGACCTCGCTCGAGCACCGGGATGCCATGGATGATGGCCGCTTCCTCCCCTGCCTCGGCGCCATGGACCAGCTCCGTCCATCCGCGTTCTTCTTCTCGGGATTCCTACCCCCGGCCATGGACCATGGTGAACAAGTAGCTCCAACCGCAGGGCTCAAAGGTATGAATCCCTTTCTCATCCCCTTGTCTTTTCTTCTTTTTCTCTCGATTTGACCCCCTTCTCGTCTATCTTTCGAACCAGGACGTCCCCATGGGAGACGAAGCTGTGATGTGTTGTGCTGCTGCTTGGAAGGTACGCCATGGACCTCCCTCCTCTGCTTCTTCTCTTCCCCTAACTCCATCAAGGTGATGGATTGGTACATCAACCTAGTCCTGTGCTTCCTATGTTAATTTTGTGCGCGATGTAGATGTGATGTATTTTAGGCATGATTAAATACGTGTTTTGGCAAAATTCCTTGTACGATTCCTTCTCAATGTGCTGGTGTTTGTGGAGGTGATTGACCTATTTTTTCACTCTGTATCAAGGTGCAGCTGCTGAGCATTGATAGGTGTTGTTCAGTGTACGTGTGTATCCTCTAGTAGTTTGTCCCATATATGATGTTGTCTGCCTGCCATGTTGTTGTCGTGTCTAACTATAGGACGGTCAGAACGTATATTTGTAATTTAGAAACTGCATATATGTTGACACTATTGAGATGATGATCGGTTCACCTTGCGTAGCTTTTGCGTGTGAGTGTGTGGAATTCATTTCATGAATAGTTCATCATTGTATATGCATCCCCTCCATCTGTTGGTTCTTTTTCTAGATCTCAACTGATGCGATTCGTGGATGTTGCGAGCTCTCACCCGCCTAATCCCGAGGTCGCGGTACTTGTTTTTGCCTTGTTTTCAGCTCTTCAAATCCGTTGGAAGGATCCCTTGCCTGAAGAGTATGCTTTCTTTAGAGGTAGCGGGTCAAACGTTCCGTGTGTATGTTTGAATTTGGATGTTGCAACGCGTTTCAGTTACAGTGTGTAGTACCTTTGTAATTTCACTGTAAACCTGAAGTTGACTAATGCTCTATCTGTGTTTTTGGTTTGCTTAATCTCACATAGATGGGTCTCCCTAGTTTCATGACTGCTATTTAGAACTAAGTGCTCCATAAGTGTTGCTGAAAATGATAATGCAGTTAATTATAGCAAAGTGAGAGTGCTCTCAAACGTCAGAAGGATTGCTCCTACATTTATGCTCCTGGCAGTGTCCTGAATTGACTGATGGTGCAGCCATATACCCCTGCCAGTACCTGATTGTTCTCATTTATTATTGTGCAGTAGCGCCTGCTTGTTCATATCCATTTTTTCAATTAATGCCAACATGTACATATTTACACATGAGAGATAGCTAGATTTTCCGACTAACACTTTGATAGTTCTGTCCCTGAGCATTTTTGTCAGTTTACAGTTACTTGTGCTGAGATACTAGTCTCTTTCTCTATCCAGAAAATGTGATGTGTATTTATTTTCTAGAGTATAATATTCCATGGCCAGAGCAAGCAAGATGTTATTTCTAGTGCTAGCCTTTTGTTGTATTAAAATACTTTATATAGTAGGAGCACTTTGCCTTTAGAAATAGCAATCAGGAGTAATGCAGTCGCTTTTGTTGCATACTTGCTCTAGCTGCAAGTACTTGGAAACTACTATTACGTATATTTTTGGATGAGGGATCACATATCTTGTGTGTTGCATGGATGCCACAATAAATCCATTGTTCTGTTTTATCATTATGCTGCATATGTTTCCAACTCCACTATTTCTATTCTTCTTTATCACATTATCCAAAATTTTATATTCCCGTATTGATGCATGCCAACTATGAAAAGATCTTGTATTAAGCTTTACCTGGTGATAACCCACAAGTATGGGGGGGGGGTCAATTTCAGCCTCTTTCTATAAGTAAGAGTGTCAAACCCAACGAGGAGCTAAAGGTAGAACAAATATTCCCTCAAGTTCTATCGACCACCGATACAACTCTACGCACGCTTGATGTTCGCTTTACCTAGAACAAGTAAAAAACTAGAAGTACTTTGTAGGTGTTGTGGGATAGGTTTGCAAGAATATAAAGAGCACGTAAATAAAAACTAGGGGCTGTTTAGATAAAGAAGCAATAAAGTTAGTATAGCGAGTGTGGAAAAGTGGTGGTTGGAGTTGTGAAATTGTCCCTAAGCAATTGACTACATTACTAAACTGATAGCAAGTTTTATGTGGGAGATGCCACTGCTAGCATGTCATCCCTGACTTGGAATTCTATGCACTTATGATTGGAACTATTTGCAAGCATCCGCAACTACCAACATTCATTAAGGTAAAACCCAACCATAGCATTAAGATATATTGGTACACCTTCCATCCCGTATGCATCAATTTCTATGCTAGGTTGAAGCTTCTGTCACTCTTGCCCTCCAATACATAGTCCTATCAACATACAACTAACCCTATGGTGTGATCCATGCGCATGCTCATATGATGGGCACCAAAGGACAACAACATAACCACAAGAAAATTATACTAATCATAGAAATTCTCCAATTACCGATAGGACAACGAAAATCTGCTCAAACATCATACGATGGCAACACATCATTGGATAATAATATGAAGCATAAAGCACCATGTTGAAGTAGAGGGTACAGCGGGTTGTAGGAGATTTGACCGCTGTAGATAGATGGGTGAAGTTGATGAAGATGTTGGTGAAGATGACGAAGGTGTTGGTGTAGATCGCGGTCGGATGATGATGGCCCAGGCGGCGTTCCGGCGCCACTGGGAGAGAACGGGAGAGGGCCCCCCTTCTTCTCCTTCTTCTTCCTTGGCCTTCTCCCAAGATGGGAGAAGGGTTTCCCCTCTGGTCCATGGCATCCATGGCATGGGAGGGGCGAGAGCCCCTCCGAGATTGGATCTTTCTCTCAGTCTCTCTCTATTTCTGCTTTCCAGATTCTGGCCTTTCACCGTTTCTTATATTCCCGGAGATCCGTAACTCCGATTGGGCTGAAATTTTAACATGATTTGTATCCAGATATTGGCTTTATTGCGGAGAAAAAGGGAACCAACCGCCTTACGGGGTGGCCACGACGGTCAGGGGCGCGCCCCCTACCTCGTGGCCCCTCGGGCATCGTCTCGCGTTGATTCTTCATCCCAAAAATCACATATATTCCAAAAAACTCATTTGGACTCCGTTTGATATGGATTTTCTGCGAAACAAAAAACATGCAACAAACATGAACAGGCACTTGGCACTTGATCAAAATGTTATTCCCAAAAATAGTATAAAAAGTTGCCAAAAGTATGTTAAAGTTGTAGAATATTGGCATGGAACAATAAAAAATTATAGATTTGACGGAGACCTATCAGCATCCCCAAGCTTAATTCCTGCTCATCCTCGAGTAGGTAAATGGTAAAAAAGATAATTTTTGATGTGGAATGCTACCTAGCATAATCTTGATCATGTAATCTAATCATGGCATGAATATTAAGACATGAGTGATTCAAAGCAATAGTCTATCATTTGACATAAAAGAATTTAATACCCGGGCATCCCAACAAACAATCAAGTCTTTCAAAATATCAATGCTAAAGAATGTTATCCCTACAAAATTATAATTTATGCTCCATTTTCTTAACACAAGGTACCCCTCATGCCCACCCCGGTGTCAGCCAAGCAATTGTTTTCATACTTTACTTTTTCAAACATTTTCAACTCTTCATGCAATACATGAGCGTGAGCCATGGACATAGCAATATGGGTGGAATAGAAGGTTGTGATAGAAAAAAGTAGGGAGAAAGTCCCACATCGACTAGGGAAACTAACGGACTATGGAGATGTCCATCAATTGATATCAATGTGAGTGAGTAGGGATTGCCATGTAACAGATGCACTAGAGCTATAAGTGGATGAAAGCTCAAAAGAAAACTAGTGTGTGTGCATCAACTTGCTTGCTCATGAAGACCTAGGGTATTTGAGGAAGCCCGTCATTGGAATATACAAGCCAAGTTATATAATGAAAATGCCCACTAGTATATGGAAGTGACAACATAGGAGACTCTCTATCATGAAGAACATGGTGCTATGATGAGGCACAAGTGTGGAAAAAGACAGTAACATTGTCCCTTCTCTCTTTTTCTCTCATTTTTTTATTTTCCTTTTTTATTTTTTATTTTGGGCTCTTTGGCCTCTATTTTTTTGGTGGGCATCTTTGGCCTCTTCTTTTTTGGGGCTTCATTGGCCTCTTTTATTATTTTTATAACCTCACATTGGACTTTGTTCTAATAATGATGATCATCACACTTTTACTTACTTACAACTCGATACTCGAACAAAAATATGACTCTATATGAATGCCTCCGGTGGTGTGCCGAGATGTGCAATGATCTAGCATAGCAATGACATCAAAAAACGGACAAGCCATGAAAACATCATGCTAGCTGTCTTAGGATCATGCAAAGCAATATGACAATGATGGTGCGTGTCATAACAAACAGAACGGTGGAGTTACATAGCAATATATTTCAGAATGGCTATGGAAATGCCATAATAGGTAGGTATGGTGGCTGTTTTTAGGAAGGGTATAAGGTGGTTTGATGCACCGGTGAAAATTGCGCGGTACTAGAGTGGCTAGCAAGGTGGAAGGCTGAGAGTGCGTATAATCCATGGACTCAACATTAGTCATAAAGAACTCACATACATATTATGAAAAGTCTGTTAGCCCTTGAAGAAAAATACTACGACGCATGCTCCTAGGCGGGAGGTTGGTAAAATCGCGCGCCCCCAACCTTCACGCAAGTATAAATAACCAAAATACAATGCGCCCCAATTTGGTTACATTGTTAGGAGACCATACGTGCCTGCTTCGGGAATCACAAACCTTAACACCAATATTTTTACTAAACCACAATCATTCACTAGTACCTCCCACATATTATCATCTCTATATCGCAAAACTATTGCAAGGAATCAAACATATTATATTCAGCGATATACAAGTTTATGTAGGATTTTATGACTAACCATGTGAATGACCAATTCCTGTCAACTCTCTAAATAGATATAACTGAAGCTAGAGAGTCTAATTCTTTCTACGAAAGATGTGCCCATGCTCTAACAAATATAAGTGAAGCAAAAGAGCATTCTACAAATGGCGGTTTTCTATGTGAGGAGAAACAGGCAATCCAAACTTCAAATGATATAATTGAAGCTCATGAAGCATTCTATAAAGCCATACTGAAAAGATATAAGTGTAGTGAAAATAATATTCTATAAATCAACCAAGGACTATCTTATACCAGCATGGTGCATTTATTAAATTAAAAATCAAAGGCACACGACGCTCTAAGAATTTACGCATATCATGGGAACGAAACGAATCTGAAAACATACTGATACTTGTTGAAGAAGGATGTGATGCCTTCTGGGGCATCCCCAAGTTTTGATGCTTGAGTCTCCTTGAATTTTACTTGGGTTGCCTTGGGCATCCCCAAGCTTGGGCTCGTGCCTCTCCTCCTTCTCCTCACATCGAGACCTCCTCGATCTTAGAACACTTCATCCACACAAAACATAACCGAACTTTTAGTGGCGGGGTTAGTGTATAAAAAATCAAATCTCATTATGTATCTCTATAAAATTATTGTATAATTATAATCAAACATTACCCATTGTATGCTATCACAATTCTATGGCCCCAAGTCAAAGGAGGCTCAACAAGATTTCAAACATAAGAAAATAATGAAGATATAACAGCAATCTATAAAAACAGGACAGTCTGTAGTAATCTAAACATTAACCATACTTCTGTACCTCTAAAAATTCTGAAAAATTAGAAAAAAGAAAAAAATTGTACGGCAAGACTGTGCAATCAGAAATGTTTGGCGTTCCAGTAAAAAATGAAAAATCATGCACTACAGCCAAAGTTTCAATTTTGCACCGCACAAACCAACAAGCAATCTAATCATCGTAAAGGAAAATCTTGGCACATTAATTTTATAATACAATGGATTGATACAAGGGGATAATTATTTTAGTTGAAATTTTTTTGTAATCGAGGTTCACAAAGTTTCCATGGGCATGAACAAAGTTCAAGGCTAGCTCCCACTTTAGCAATGCTCGTCTTTCTCACTTTCGCTTTTCTTTTTGAAAAACTTTTAGGTTCACCTCTTTAAAAAAAATTATGTTTAAACTATATAAAAGCACCAAAAAGAAATAAATGACTTCTAAAACTTCCGGGTTGTCTCCCTGGCAGCGCTTTGTTTAAAGACATTAAGCTAGGCATAAAGTGCTCAAGTAATGGATCCACCCGGATCCCAAGGTATATTAAAACCAATTTTAATTAAAAATGATTTGTAATTTATAGTGAGCACATAGTAATATCATATATCATGCAACAACGAAGTCTAACTCTCTTCCTATGCATCGGCATGTCATAAGAGAACAATTCATGCACACATAGTTAAGGCCAATGCATAGCATAAACAGTTTCTTGCAATTTTATCGTATTGGAAACATAGAGAAGCGGAGATGTAGTTCCTCTCTCATAATAATTGCAAGTAGGAGCAGCAAGCTCATGCATATTATATCTATTAAAATCATCATGTGTAATAGTAAAATGCAACCCATCAATATAATCCTTAATATGTGCCAACTTATCCGACATAGTGTAGTTTGGAGAATTCAAAAGGATAATAGGACTATCATGTGTGGGTGCAACAATAAATATCTCATGTTTAACATAAGGAACTCTATCAAGTTCACCTCCATAAGCATAATTCATATTGGCATCATGGCCACAAGCATAGCAAGCATCAATTTCACCAAAAAGCGATATTTCAACGAATCCAAGGGATCATAGCAATCATCATAGCATCCATCCTTCGGTAAGCACGAAGGGAAATTAAACAATGTATGAGTTGAAGAGTTACTCTCATTAGAAGCTGGGCGCGGGTAGCTAATCCTCTCTTCCTCCTTGACCTCATTGTGTCATCAATTCCTTTTTCCATAGATTCCTGTAAAATATTAGTCTCTTCTTGGACAGCGGAGGAGTCTTCAATATATGGTTTAATATAAGGATTAGAAGCATAATTATCATAGCAATATTTAAGTATGGTAAATTTACAGATTTATAGAGAGTAGTATCACACTCTTCAATAAAAGAAGCAATTTCACAAGTACCCCTAAAACCAACAAATTCTTCAATTTGTTGAACATCATAGTAATTACGAAACCCCTTAGTATACGAAGATACGATTCCATTATCACTAAACTTTCATTGGTAAGGAAGTTGTTTCTTAGGGTCTTTAGAACAACAAGTACAATCATATATTTCACATAAATTCCATTATCACTAATTTAAACTGCAACTAAACATTGTAATTCATGGTAGTGAAGATCCAGTCATGCTAACACCCAACACACAATGCATGAGGATGACAACAGTGCTCTCAGATCTGGCGCTTATTAGAGAAGGTGATGAGTCAAGCTGGCAATGGTTAACCGTTACCCGTATCCCCGTGGGTAATTACTCTATTAGGGGACGGAGATGTGCCAGCTTTAATACCCATGGGGAAGCTTGTGAGTCAAATACCGTACCCAGTGTGTATGACGGGGATGGGGATGGGATATCATTACCCATGCCCGTTACCCGCCTTACCCGTGTAGGCCTTACATGCAGCCTCAAAAATTAGTAGACCCCATGTAATTCACGCCCTTACCCACTGAAATTTTCACCCATCCCACCCCTTTGGCCAAAAAGCCCAAGGAAAACCCTAACCTATACACAACATACTATTTATTGTGCTGAAATGCTATTTTTCCTACTAAAATGCTATATGAGGTTGCTGCTGATAGTGTCTATGGGTTTCCCCACGGGTATAAAAAACTACGGGGATGGGGATGGGAATATTTTTATCCCCGGAGACGGGTATGGGGACGGGGACGGGCATGGTAAGGCTGTCGTGGGGACGGGGATGGGAGTCCAATACCCGCGTGGGTAATCCCCATTGCCAGCCTGAGTGATGACTCAACAAAAAAGTAAATAGATCGTCCCTTCGCAGAGGGAAGCAGGGATTTGCAGAGGTGCCAGAGCTCAGGGTTTTTAAAAGAAAGATAAATAGAGTTCTGAAAGGTGCACCCTTCATCTTTACTTCGCGACAATCAGTTATCAATATCTTCCACGCTAGACATATTAGTAGCGGTTCCCAAGCGAAAAAGCATAGGTTGTTACTCCGTAGGAGTTTTTGTTTGATTATTTGTAACCTCTTTTCCTTTCGAAGTTGGAACTGGGAATCCCTTTTACCGCCCTCTCATGCAAGGACAAGTGAATAAACACTCGTCATGAGAATAACCCGCTTAGCATGGGAGATACTGACCACCTCCTTTCACTGTATGAACATTCCAGGTACACAAAAACTATGTTTATTTGAAGTTTTTAGAGGTGGCACATGCAAATTTACTTAGGACAGCATATATGTAGGTATGGTGGTCTCATCTGGAATAACTTTGTGTTTTGAATTTGATGCACAAGAAGTATTTCCGCTTAGTATGGCTGAAGGCTAGGAAGTAGGTTGGGAAGCGGCCAGCTAGAGAGCAACAATGGTCATGAACGTACATTATGCATAACGAACATTGGATATCAGCATGAGTAGGATATGGACACCATGAACATAAATATCATAGAGGCTATATTCGTTTTCATTAAACTACATGCATGAACATGTTCCAAGTCAAGCCACATGAAACATTTGGAGGAGGGTACCATATCATCATACTACATCACAATCATTTTAATGCTAGGTTGACCTTCCAGATAAATCATTATTCACTCGTAGCTATTTAAGCATGGCATGAGAAATTATAATCTCTAATTGTCATTGCAAACATGTTTGATCATAATAGGCTGAGCATGCATACTAGGTTAAACATATTTACAAAAACAAAAACAAGTTGAGTTCATACCTATTTCTTTCTGCCACGGTCAGTTCACCGAATAGCATCATTATTGCCTTTTATTTGCATGACCGAATGATAATAATAATAATAATAAAGACAATAATAATAATAATAATAATAATAATAATAATAATAATAATAATAATAATAATAATAATAATAATAATAATAATAATAATAATAATAATAATAATAATAATAACACCCTTTGCCTGGGCAACTGCAGTTTGATAACTTGAACTTTGTTATGCCTGAATTTCCTCAGTTAGGATGGAATGAGCCCCAGTTATCTTGGAATGAGCCACCCGAGCCGCAGCAGATCAACGAGGAGGTTGTAGTTGAGGATTGGGTCCAAGATGACAACCCTCAGGAGGTCTCGCAGGAATCTGTGGTGATGGATAATTCTGGGCCAGGTCAAAGTTCCGACAGTGACAGTCATGCTCTTGAAGTGTACCAGCCACCTGCTCTTCAGCCGCCGATTTTTGTTGGCCGTATTCTTACTGTTTATAGACTTGAGATTCCCTCGCAGATGCTTTGGACTCGCTGCTTTTCTCACACGATTCCTTTTGTGGAGTCTTTGCATATTCCTAAAGGTATGCCTCTGCTCAGTCCTATCCAGCCGATTTTTTTGCCAAAGGGTTCCTGGGAGGTTTCTTTCTCCACTACGTGGCTATGCAATGAGCTGGTGTTTCTACCGCCTGCACTTTGTTCTTCGGAGCCAGTGATCACAAAACCAAAAGTTGTCCGCTCTCTATGTTTTGATGAGGTTGCAGTTTCCAGCGATGCAATGGCAACGTCTGATCCTCTGACTGAGGTGGAGATGGATACCTTCAGTTTTACTGCGACAGCAAAGAAGACTCGGAGGCGCAAATTTTCTGCAGTTGTGGAATCCCAGGTCAGGCGTAGCGCTCGACTGTCTGCACTTAGGGATGGTTTCAGGCACAGTGTGTCGAAGCTAGTTCCTCTGAAGAAACCATCGGCCAAGCCCCTGAAGAAGAGGAAGGTGCAGGAGCACAAGTCTGACGACGCGACAGCTGCAGTTCCACCGCCCACACCAATTCGAGTTCTTCAGCAGATTGGGCATCACCTTGGCATTGCTCCTGAGAAGATTTCTGCCGACAAGCTTAATGCTGCACCGGCATCTTCATCCGCTACTTCTTCGGCTCATGATGATTAGTCTGTTCTTCATGCTGGGTTTATGGTTAACCCCTGTTAAAACCATCTATCTCGCTAGTTTATTATTTTCAGTTCTTGAAGTTAGTTGCAACTTCCGGTTCTGGAAGGGTCATCATTATGCGGTGCCTGTTTTGCTACTTTTATTTTGGGGTTGTAATGACTAATACTTCCTTTAGAGATTGGAAGGTTTTATGCTGGAATGTGCGTGGGTTAAATTCGGAAAATCGTCAACGTCCTGTTCGTCAGAAAATTGAGGAGAGTGGTTTCTCTGTTATTTGTCTTCAGGAAACGAAATGTGAGGTTATGGATCAACGATTCATTCGCAAATTTTGCCCGCGACGCTTTTATCATTTTGTCTTTGTTCCCTCGGTTGGGGCTTCTGGTGGCATGATAGTGCTATAGAACTTTGCTATTTTTACTGGCAAAATGATAGAGTCTCTTAGTTTTGGCATAACTGTGGAATTTCAATCGAGACACAGCTCTGAAGTCTGGACCCTGTTTACTTTTTATGGGCCATGCCAAAACCCTGCTAGAGACACCTTTATCAAATGGTTGCATAACCTTGACATTCCCATAGATGCTTACTGGCTTTTGCTTGGGGATTTCAATTTTCTTAGGTCCATGGACAACAGGAATAGGCCAGGTGGCAATGTTAATGATATGCTTTTATTCAATGAGGTAAATGGACACCTTGGCCTTATTGAGCTTCCTTTGAAGGGAAGAAGATTTACATGGTCAAATATGCAAACTGTACCTTTGTTGGAGCAAATTGACTGGTTTTTTACTACAGTCAGCTGGACATCTCACTTCCCAAACACTTTGGTGCTGCCTCTAGCCAGATCAACATCAGATCATACTCCTTGTGGGGTTTCCATCAAAACCATGATCCCTAAGGCCAAGATTTTTCGTTTTGAAAATTACTGGGTTGATCTACCTGGATTTATGGACTGTGTTAGTCAAGCTTGGTCTAAACCTGTCCACAGGATTTCTTCTGCTGCTATCTTATCTGCAAAATTTAAGAATCTCAGATATGCTCTCAAGGTATGGCACACCAACCTTTCTAAAATCAAGAGGCTAATCCAAGATTGCAACAAGGTAATCCTACACTTGGATACTCTTGAAGAGCTTAGACCTTTATGCACACCTGAAGCTAATTTCAAAAGGATTGTGAAATTACACTTGGAGGAGATCCTAAGACTACAGTTTATTTACTGGAAACAAAGATGCACAATTAGAAACATCAAAGTTGGGGAAGACAATACAAAGTTCTTTCATGCTATGGCAACTGAAAGATTCAGGTCCAACATCATTTCCAGTATCACTATGGATAATGATATCATATCTGACCATGCTACCATGTCAGCACTCTTCTTGCAAGAGTTCAAAGATAGAATGGGTTGTTCCAATGGTATTCACATGAGGTTTGACCTGGACTCCATTATTACAAGAGTGGAGGGTCTGGATGATTTAACTAGGCCTTTTTCAAAAGAGGAAATTCAGCTGGTTATCAAGCAAATGCCATCTGATAGGGCTCCTGGGCCTGATGGTTTCACTGGGCTCTTTTTAAAAAAATGCTGGAATGTTATTAAGGAGGATTTCATGAAGTTAGTGCAAGAATTTTATGATGGATCTTTAAACTTGGAATGTATAAACACTTCCTTGATAACTCTGATACCCAAGAAACTAAGCTCTGAAACTATGAATGACTACAAGCCTATTTCTCTCACTAACACATGCCTAAAGTTTTTAACAAAACTGTGAGCTAATAGGCTGCAAGGAGTCATTCTGTCATGCTTGCACAAGAATCAGTATGGGTTTTTGAAGTCTAGATCTATCCAAGATTGTTTGGCTTGGTGTTTTGAATATATACATCAATGTCAGGCTTCAAAAAGACCTATTGTTCTTCTTAAGCTGGATTTCACTAAAGCTTTTGACACCATTGAACATGAAGCTATTTTAAGAATCTCTAGATACAAGGGTTTCAATGAGAAGTGGATTTCATGGATCAGGACTATCTTATCTTCTGGATCTTCATCAATTCTGCTGAATGGGGTACCAGGAAGTCACTTCCAATGTAAGAGAGGGGTCAGACAAGGGGATCCCATGTCCCCTTTGCTATTTGTTCTAGCTGCTGATCTATTGCAATCTGTGGTGAATGACATGTGCAGCAAAGGAATTTTAACTTTGCCAATCCCTACAAACTGTCCACATTATCCAATTGTTCAATATGCAGATGATACTTTAATTGTTCTTCCTGCTGTAGATCAGCAACTAATTGCCTTGAAGGACATGTTGGATGTTTTTGCAGCTTCAACTGGATTATCGCTCAACTTTGCTAAATCTATGATGGTACCCATTAACCTATATGCTGAAGAGGCAAATAGATTATCAACTCTTTTAGGTTGTAAGCTTGGAACTATGCCCTTTAGCTATTTAGGTTTGCCCATGGGTACCACCAAACCTACAGTCCAGGACTTGCTTCCTTTGGTGCACAGAATTGAAAGAAGGCTTTCTGCATCATCTTGTTTTCTTAATCAAGGTTGCAGACTACAACTCCTACAGTCTGTCTTATCTTCTATGCCCATTTATTTCCTTTGCACTCTAGACATTCCAATTGGCATTCTCAAGCAGATTGAAAGAATACAGAGACAATGCCTTTGGAGAGGCAATTCTGACACACCAAAACAGTCTCTTGCTGCATGGAAATTGGTCTGCTTACCAAAGGATAAAGGGGGTCTTGGGGTACTTAACCTCAAGGTGCAAAATGAAGCTCTGTTGATGAAATTCCTCCATAAGTTCTACAACCATCATGATATCCCTTGGGTCAGCTTGGTCTGGGATTCTTACTACAATGACTCTGTGCCTCACTCCACTATCCTTTGTGGATCCTTTTGGTGGAGAGATGTTTTCAAATTATCTTCCAAATACTTGTCTTTTGCCAAGCCTTGCCTTGGTAATGGCACCTCCATCTTATTCTGGAATGATCCTTGGCTATCTGACCTCAATGGAGAAACACTGAGTAATTATTTCCCCAGATTATTCTCATATGTGATTGATGGTCAACTTTCTGTGGCTCAAGTGTTGGATCAGGATCTTATGGGGCTTTTTCACCTGCCATTGTCCACACATGCTTTTGATGAACTGCAGGACATACAGACTGCTCTGTGTTCTCAGTGCACTTCACAAGACACTGATAGCTGGATTTGGCCTTTTAATAAAGGATCTTTTAGGCCAAAATCATACTACACTCAAGTTCATCGGCAAATAGTTACTGACCCTATCTTCCCTTGGATATGGAAAAGTGCATGCACAATGAAGATTAAAATGTTCGGTTGGCTACTGCTTAGAGACAGGCTGAACACCAGAGATATGTTGCAACGCAGGCATTGGCATGTGGATGACCTAACCTGTGTTCTATGTCCTCATCATATACATGAAGATGTGAGCCATCTTTTCTTCTCCTGCATCTTCAGCCAAAGAGTTTGGAACTACTTGCAAATCTCCTGGGATCCAGTACCTGGTATGACCACCTACCAAATGGCTTGCAAAGCTAGGGCTGATTTTGGCAAACCATTCTTTACTGAAGTGGTTTTCACTGCTGCCTGGAACATCTGGATTACTAGGAATGGAAAGGTCTTCAGAAACGAAACTCCTCTTTTCCGGCGATGGAGACACAATTTTATCCATGACATGACCCTTTTATCTCATAGGATAAAATGTAAATACAAGGATAGTTTCATGTATTGGCTAACTAACTTACCTTAGGTTCTTTTGTTTAGTTTGCTCATGTAAGTATTTCTAACCTTGTTGTAATTTGATTTTATTATATTTCAATAAAGTGGGCTGTGAGGCTTTTGCCTTGCAGTATATAGTCAAAAAATAATAATAATAGTGCAAGAGTGCCATGGACTAAGCTGGAATCTACAAACAACTCGAGAAGGTGAAGACAAAGTAATTTGGGCCTCTTGTTAGATCGTAATACTACATATGAGAGCCACTCAACATTTTCATCGCGGACTTGTGTTTGATACAACTGAAAAAAGTAGATCAGAAATAGAGAGAAACACACGGAAATATTTCTAGAGTTTTTGATTCTTCTCAAAGAAGGCGGAAATAGAGGAAGAAAACAAAAATGAGAAAACTATTTACATGGGAGTGCTCCCAATAGACGAAAAAGGAATTGAGAAATCTTTTTGGGTTTTATTTTAAATACTACAACTAACCGAACTAAAAAGAAAAATCGAAAAGAACATAAAATATTTTTGGATTTTCTCAAAACACACCAGAAGAAACGAGAAAATGAATCTAGCATTGATAATACAATGAAAAAGTGTGAACACCAACAATGAAAATGAAATGTGTGAACATGAATGTAATGTCGGTGGAAATACGTACTCCCCCAAGCTTAGGCTTTTGGCCTAGCTCGGAAAATAGTCAGTAGCCTACATAATGGTTGGAGTGATAACTCACGGAAGCTCTTGGTGCAGATGCATCAGCACGTCATGCAGTTAAAATTGCCGCGTTGTGCGATCGGGCCTCGTTGTCAAGAACATAATATTTTTCCCTTACTGTGAACATCAAAAAGAGGAGGGGCAGGCAAATATGTGTCCACAACTGAACTTTTATTAAACAACAGGTTACAAGTGAAATCATGGGGTTCAACACTAAGGATCTTATTACATTTCATAGCATCAAAGTCCAAGTACTATGTGGGTAAAATAGGGTCATAAGGCCAAGGTGAAATGCCCAGCTCTCTTGCTAAACATGCGGCATAAATTCCACCATAAAAATATCCACTACCAAAGTTATGCCGCGACCTGCATGCAACAATTGCTCCAAGATTATAACTTTGATCATCAGCGAGAGCGGTGTGAATGAGGCTCAAGGCTGGAGCTCAAAGTGTACTACAATCTTGTTTGCCTACAATGCATTTTCCCTTACAAAATGCAAAGTACTGGATTGCGGGAAAATGAATACTTTTATTCTACCTTGCGTGACTCCCCTACTATCACCATAGCAAAGGCTAGTCAAGAACACCTCAAATTCAGACCTTGGCGGTTCGTCAAGCGAACCCCAGAATGCGAGTTTACAGCAGTAAGCAAATCTCTCTAGAGATATGGTTTATACGACACCCAAGACTCATGGGGATGGAATTTAAATTCGTTGGTAAATTATTAAGTGACGTTGAGGCCTTGGTCGCACATATCTAAATTGTAGGGACCGAGTTTGGCATTGTGAACGTACTGCTCAAATTCTTCCTTAATGCCCACACTCACCATATACTCGTTACATGGCCATAAGCATGATTTGCTGATGGCATCTCGTATGGACTTTTCACTTGGTTCAACATAAGACCGACGAACGGAGCTACTGCTAGAAGATGCCTCCGAGGATCTCCTCCTCGAAGAACTCCTCCCAAATAAGTACATTTTATTCGCGTACAATTTCTGAAATTTTTTGGTCCACAAAAATTTATCAACATTACTTCATAAGATTGATAGCAACTACTCATAGGCATGCATAGAGACCATATCGAGCATTGAATCTACTTGGAACTCTAAGAATTCAACATGCAAGCTCATCTGCAGCAGCACCAAGAGTAGCTAATTACTCAAAATATGAACCACTAAAGCAAAAACTAATTGGAGCATTGGAGGAGTCACATACCAAGCAACAATCCGCCAAAACAGTTTCGGAAGTGGAGCATCGAGCAAAGAGATCAAAATCTGTGGGTTTGAGGGCAAGACCACAAAAGAGGAAGCAATGGTGATTTTTTTTCTGGAGTTAGGTGATGATGTGGGATAAAAAGATAAGTGAGGAGGCCCACGTGGGGACCACAACCCACCAGGGCGCGCCTGGGGCTGCTGGCGCGCCCAAGTGGGTTGTACCCACCTGGTGCACCCCCTTCTAATGTTATTGGCACTAAAAATTCTAAAATAAGCAGAAAATAAATTGTGTTAGCTTTTCAGGACATTTCGAACACTTTTATTTTTGGTCATTTTTTTATTGCACGGAAAACATTAAACACGCAAATCATGGAATTTTATTTTTATTAGACAAAGAAAAACAAAAAATAAATGGTAGGTATAGAAATTAGGTTGATCAAGAAATGGTTAATTAATAAGGTTGATCAAGGTTGATCAAGTCATATTAACAAGGTTGATCAAGTCATATTAACAACCACTTCCAATTAGCATGGGACCAAAGAATTTTCGCTAAAAACAAAGTTACCTCCTCGGTGATATGCACATCCCCAACAATAAGTATTTCGTATTTCTTTTTTACAGTAGTTAGAGGGATGTGGAAACTCCCAATAGCAAGTGTTGGAGAATTTTCAATAATATTGTTACCATTTACATGGAATTGTTTCTTTGGAAAATGTACTGTGTGCTCATTACCATTGATAAGAAACATGACCTTGCTTTTATTGCATTCAATAACAGCTCCTACACTATTTTAAAAGGGTCTACCAAGAATAATAGACATATTGTCGTCCTCGGGCATCTCAAGTATAACAAAGTTAGTTAAAATAGTAACGTTGGCAACAACAACGGGCACATCCTCACAAATACCGTTAGGTATAGCAGTTGATTTGTCAACCATTTGTAGAGATATCTTAGTAGGTGTATGCTTATTCAAATCAAGTCTTTTACATAAAGAGAAAGGCATGACACTAACACCAGCTCCCAAGTCACACAAAGTAGTTTTCACATAATTTATTTTTATGGCGCAAGGTATAGTTGGTATTCCCGGATCTCCATGTTTTTTAGGTAATCCATCCTTAAAAGAATAATTAGCAAGCATGGTGGAGATTTCAGCTTCCGGAATTTTTCTTTTATTAGTGATGATGCCTTTCATATACTTTCCGTAAGGGGCCATCTTTAAGATATCCGTCAAGCGGGTATGCAAAAACACTGCACAAAGCATTTCAGCAAAGCGGTCAAATTCTTCATCATCTTTCTTTTTAGTTGGATTAGGTGGAAAAGGCATGGGTTTTTCTACCCATGGTTCTGTTTCCTTTCCATGTTTCCTAGGAACAAAGTCTCTTTTATCATATCTCTTATTTTTAGGTTGTGGGTTATCAAGATCAACAGCAGATTCTATCTCAACATTATTATCTGATTGTTTATTATTGTCTAGTTAAGTGTTTTTATAAACATCATAATTATCTTTTTCATTATAACTAGATGAATGTTCATTACCAGATTGAGTTTCAGGATCAGAGATAGAAACATCATTGCTAATTTCAGGAGGTGTTTCAGGTTCACTAGAGGTGTGCAAAGTCCTATCATTTCTCCTTTTCTTTTTCCTTCTAGAAGGACTAGGTGCATCAATGTTAAGTATTTTTGAATCTTGTTCAACTGTCTTAGGATGTCCCTCGGGATAAAGTGGTTCCTAAGTCATTTTACCTCCTCTAGTTGCCACTCTAATAGCAAAGTCATTTATATTATTATTCATTTCATCAAGTAGTTCTTTTTTAGATTGAGCAACTTGTTCTAACTGGGATTGAACCATAGAAGCGTGTTTTCTCACACCCCTAACATCATTAGAGATTCTAAATAACAAATCACTCAAACGAGAAATCATATCATAGTTGTATTTCAATTGTTCATGAAATTTGTATTGAAGTGATCTTGTTTCCTAATATAATTATCAAACTCATAAAGGCATCGACTAGGATGCTTATTGTAAGGAATGTCACCTACATCAAACTTCAGCAGTATTTACCTCAACCACCTTGGGTGGTGGTGTGTTAAGTACATGTATTTCTTCAATAGGTGGTAAATTATTAACATCCTCAACTTTAATACATTTTTCCTTCATACTTCTCTTTGTCTCATGCATATCGTTAGGACTAGGATATAAGATTCCTCTCTTCTTCAGGGTTGGTTGAGGTGCTGGTTCGGGAAGGGTCCAATAATCATAATTTTTCAATATTTTATTCAATAATTCTTCAGATGTTCAACAGTTCTTTCCTTAAAACACAACCACCACAACTATCTAGGAAATCCCTAGAAGCATGTGTTAGTCCTTATAGAAGATATCAAGTATTTCATTTTTCTTAAGTCGATGATCGGGCATAGCATTTAGGAATTGGAGAAGCCTCCCCCAAGCTTGTGGGAGACTCTCTTCTTCAATTTTCACAAAGTTAAATATTTCCTCCAAGGCAGCTTCTTTCTTATGAGCAGGAAAATATTTCTCAGAGAAATAATAAATCATATCCTGGGGACTACGCACACAACTAGGAGTAAGAGCATTGTACCAAGCTTTAGAATCACCATTTAATGAGAACGGAAATGACTTGAGCATATTATAATAGTGATTTTTCTCATCATGAGCAAATAGGCAGGCTATATCATTCAACTTAGTAAGATGTGCCACTACGGTTTTAGTTTCATAGCCATGGAAGGGATCAGACTCTACCAAAGTAATTAACGCTGGGTCTACAGAGAACTCATAGTACTTATCATTAACAAAGATAGTTGAGGTGGCAAACTTAGCATCACATTTCATTCTAGCATTCAAAGATTTTTCTTTCAGTTCGCATAGTACTTTCTTAAGATCATCTCTATCATTGCAATCTAGAAAGTCTCTAGTTGTCTCCTCACCCGTAACATAACCTTCAGGTACTTTGGGCGATTCATATGTAGGATGGCTAGACCTAATAGGTGTTTCAAAATTTTTAGTGTGAAGCACTTCATCAGTTTCAATAATCTCATCAATAGCATCATTATCAATATCATTAAGTCTAGCAACTTGTTCATCAAGCAGTTCACCCGATGGCATAGCCTTATCAAGCAAGGTACTAGCATTGTCATAAGCATCATTCATAGTGGAAGTATCATCATCAATTACTTGTGACATATCAGGATTAATAGCAGAGTGTGGTGTAGCAAGCTTACTTATAACTGAAGGAGAATCAAGTGCAAAGTGTGATGGCAATTCCTTACCTCCCCTCGTAGTTGAAGGAAAGATCTTAGTTCGACCGTCCTTCAGATTCTTCATAGTGATAAATAGATAATAATACCAAGTGACCAAACAAATATAGCTATGCTCCCTGGCAACAGTGCCAGAAAAAGGTCTTGATAACCCACAAGTATGGGGGATCGCAAATGTTTTTTATAGAAGAGTATTCAACCCAAATTTATAGATTTGACACAAGGGTAGCCAAAGAATATTTGCAAGTATTAGCCACAGAGTTGTCAAGTCAATCACTCCTGAAGATTAATTATATGCAGAAAAGTTCTCAGTAGCACAGTAACATGATTGCTTTGATAGTAGTAGTAGTAGCAGTAACAGTAACGGTAACATTGATAGTAATAGTTTTGTAGCAGTAGCAATAGTAACAGTAGAAGTATTAACTTAGCAAGATCAATATGTAGGAACATTGTAGGCATTGGATCGGCAATTTGTTAGAAGATATTCATCAAGTGACAGTTACAACCTAGGGCGATATGGCACTAGCTCCGGTTCATAAATATAATATAGGCATGCATTCAGTAAATAGGCATTAATGCTTATGAAAAGAACTTGTATGACATTTTTTGGCCTACCCTCCTATGGCAGCGGGGTCCATAAGGAAACTAAGGGATATTAAGGCCTCATTTTAATAGAGTACCAGAACAAAGCATTAGCGCATAGTGAATACATGAGCTCCTCAAATTACGGTCATCACCGAAAAGTATCCCGCATATTGTCACTACAGGGTTTACGGATCATAACACGTAATAGGTGACTATGACTTGCAAGATCAGATATAGAACATAGATATAATGGTGATAACATAAATGATTCAGATCTGGAATCATGGCACCCGGGCCCAAAGTGTCAAGCATTAAGCATAGCAAACTCATAACAACATCAATCTCCGAACATAATGGATACTAGGGATCTAGCAGTAACAAAACTAACTCGATTACATGGTGAGTCTCATCCAACTCCTCACGGACCAGCGAGCCTACGAAGCAATTACTCACTCCCGGTGGAGAGCATCATTGAATTGGCGATCCAGGAGGGTTGGTGATGACGAAGACCGAAGATTCCCCTCTCCGGAGCACCAAACGGGCTCCAGATCAGGCCTACCGATAAAGAATAGGCGGTGACGGCGGCTCCGTATCGCGAAACGAGATAATTCTCCCTCCTCTGTTTTTTTATGAGAATAGGATTTATAGTGTCGGAGTTAGGGTCTGCGGGGCACCAGGTGGTGACAACCCACCTAGGCGCGCCAGGGGGGGGGACGCGCCCTGGTGGGTTGTGCCCACCCAGGTGCCCCCTCCGGTGGTTCTTGACTCCAGTATTTTTCTTTATTCATATGAAAAATCCTCACAAAGTTTCGTTCCAATCCGAGAACTTTTATTTCTGCACAAAAACAACACCATGGAAGTTATCCTGAAAACAGCGTCAGTCGGGGTGAGTTTCATTCAAATCATGCAAATTAGAGTGAAAAACAAGAGGAAAAGCGTTAGGAAAGTAGATACGATGGATACAGTGTGAGCAAAGGAACGTACAACTGGTGCAACAATATGAGTATTTCATAGACACACAGGGTATTATAATCACTACATGCTAGTCTTGCTTCTCTCCCATCCATGCGGAAGAAAAATTTCAAATGATCAATCTTATGGCCACATTCATGGCATAGTTTGTTCAAATGATCTAATATTGTGCACAAGGGTGCATCTTACAATGGCAAACAATGTTGCCTAAGGAAGTTTTCATTTTCTTTGGACGGAAATTTCATTATCCATTTCTCGAGTGCCCGGAATGAGTTTTTCGTGAATGACCTACCATCTATTTGTTGCAAAATTGAACCAAATCAATTTTCTAATATATTAGGCCATATTAGATGAATAATTGATCAAATAGTTCATTGTCAAAATCTTTGATCCATCTCTCGTGAAAAAGAAAAAAAATCCGCTGATTCACGTGGAAGCGGGTCAAATTTGAACTACAGCAAAAAAAAAACGATGAGTCACGTGGAAGCGGGTCGAATTTGAACTACAGCTGCCTCATAGTTCACTCTTTATTTTTTCTAACAATTTTTTTAGGTGCATAAGTATCTATTTATATTTAATCATAGAAACACCAAATATTTTCCAAGATTCAACCACTACCTAGGAACGGTCATGCCCGCCGTTTTGGCCGCATTTTGAAACGGGCATGAAAAAAAATCAAAAAAACAAAAAATTGAAAAACCTTCGCGTTTTGTCATTATTTGTGACCAAATTACCAGGAAAAATAATAAACTTGTAATACAACAATTCTTTTAAAAAAATGTTCAAGTCAAATGATAAATCTTATGGCCACATTCATGGCATAGTTCGTTCAAATGATTTAATATTATGCACAAGTGTGACGCCCGGATAACTAAGCTACAGTAACCCTTTGCTAATGATGCCACATCACCACAATTACTGTTGTTAATCTCACGTTGATTCAAACGGATTCAAATTTCAAATTTAAAACAAAGTCAAATAAATAAAGTTCTCAAAAGTCAAAAATAAAATGTTCTAGATGTGACAATTAAATGAAAAGTTGTTGTGGTGAAGAAATGAACATTTTACAAAGTTATTAAATGCCAAATAATAATTAAAACAGGAACAAGTATTATATTTTATAATACTCAAATGATTTTGGTTTTAAAAGAAAACATAAAGTAATAAAAAGAAAAAAAGAAAAAAATGAATGAATGTAAATAAATGTAAAAGGCCTAAGAGCACTGTGCACTTAGGCCCGCTAGCAGAGTGGCTCGCCCAGCCCACTAGCTGGGTCATCCCCTTCCTCTCCATGTTCAAAACCGCGGTGGACGGCGCTCCCGCGTCCATGGCTCGGATGGGCCACGCGTTGGCCATCTCGATGCCACCCCTATCGCCCCCTTTTCCCCTACCCCTTGCGCTGCTTCTTCCTCGTCCTCGCTTGTTCTCTCCCTCTTCATAGAGCTGACGCTACCGTCGCCGTGCACAGTTCGAACCCCGCAGCCTCCGGCCTTCACTCGATGTGCCACCGAGCCCAGCCACTCCTCCTTCGCCCTCTACGCTTCCAGGTGCATCCCGTTGGTGCTGGGAGCCTCTGCATCGACCCCCACGAGGTCGCTTTCAATGCCTGCCCCGCCAGCATTCCTCGTCAAATTCGTCGTCACCAAGCCACTCCTGGCCACCCCGTGCACGCCACCGAGGTCCCCTATCAGTCCCTCACCTATCCCTCTCTCCTCCCCCTCGTCTCCGTCACTGTAGACGGCCGCTCGCGCCCCTGGCAGCCATGACCGCGCCCAGTTCCTCCTGGTCGTGCCCGCGCGAGCACCCCTGACTTGCCATCGCCGGGTAGTATTATGCTATACGATGTTACTTGGTGAACTTACCATCTATTCTATTCTACTTCGGGAAGACGCTGGCTAGTGAGGATACTTGTTACTATCCAGCTACTCTCTTCTATTGCTGCAAGATGGAGACTGCCAGAAGCGTAGTCTTTGATAGGGTTAGCTACCCCCCTCTTATTCTGGCATTCTTCAGTCCAGTCCACAGACACTACCAATATCATTGTTACCATTGCATATGTAGTATAGATCCTTGCTTGCGAGTATTTTGGATGAGTACTCACAGTTGCTTTGATCCCCCTTTTTCCTTTTCTCTCGGATGATGCAACCAGATGATTGAGTCCAGGAGCCAGAGGACCCCGAGGATGTTTCTACGTGGATTTTGGCTTCGAGGAGTAGTTATGAGGTCCCAGGCAGGAGGCCATGCCTTTTTGATCGTTGCTACTTTTGTGCTAGCCTTCTTAAGGCAAACTTGTTTAACTTATGTATGTACTCAGGTATTATTGCTTCCACTAACTCTTGGGTATTCGAGCTTATGTATTTGTGCCCTCGTGGCCCCTGGCTTGTAATATAAAGCTTGTATTATTTTAATTTGTGTCTATAGTTGTGTTGTGATATCTTCCCGTGAGTCCTTGATCTTGATCGTACACATTTGCGTGCATGATTAGTGTACGATCAAATTGGGGGCGTCACAAGTTGGTATCAGAGCCGACTGCCTATAGGAATCCCCTTTCCAACTACTTGGCCGAAGTCGAGTCCAGTCATTGCAAAACTTTTACTAACATGGTTGTGTGGCTTATGGGCCCAGGTCGCCATTGGGTGGTCTTAGAATCTTTTATTCCTCGTCTTTACTCTCGGATTCGGATCTCACTTCTATTTGGGTTAGATGAATTTGCAAACTAACATTAGGATCTCATAATCACATCCACCCGGAGAGTCCCGTGTTACAGATGATCGCCTGCTGCACCAGAAGATTTTGAAGATACTCTTCGATGCTTCCCGAGACACTTGTGACCTATGCCTTTTCAATTCCCTACTACCAATATATCCATATGGATAATGACATACACTTATCGTTCATACAATTACTCCCAATTGCTCTTGTTATTACAAGATACCCTGGAATACTTTCTGATATTCCGAGAATCCCTTATGCCTACTGCCTTGAAGCTCTTTGCCGCAGATATACCACTACGGATAATTTGTCACACTTATTGAGTATCCGCTCATTCCCAGTTGTTCATGTATTTCACAAAGTCTTCGAAATACCATTCGGTCTTCCGAAAATCCTGAGTAGCCTATTGCACTTGAAATTCTTATTTGCTTGCATGTGGATAATCCCATAAGTCTAGTAACTTTATTGATATTCTTTGTCATTATCGTTTGAGTCTGCTCATTCGTTATGTTGCGAATGATCGCGATCCTCAATCTAGTCCTAGAATTCTTCTGGCTCTGACGTCATTTTAAGGATAAGCTGGATCTTGACCAATCAAATTGTCGTCAATTGTACCCCTAAGCTTGATCAACTTATCCATCCTTAATCAGAGCGCTCGCTCTTGATCCCTTGATTTAGAAATCATAATTCCTTTACCTTTGAGCTTTGAATTCGTCACTTGTTTCTATGATACAATGCCTTTGCATTGTTTCTTCCTCTCGCTATGTTCCAATGCTCACATCAACTCCATCATGGATCGTTTGATCCTTTCTCGAATTATCATCCGACAGTGTCCTTCGTATACAAAAGCATCAAGAAGTTCTTTCCCTGATATGTAATGCCTTTGGCAAATTGTTTCCTCTGCTTAGACAATCATTTTCTACTTTCGAGCGTGTGTTAATTACTCCTAGAAGTTTGTGGTATATGTCCCTAAGATGCCCCGACGGGTTGAACCTATGCTTTCCCTAATCAGTGTGAACCCAAAAGATTTCATCGGTTGTACTCATCTGGTATTTCACTAGATAAAAGGTTCAACACAAATGACATTCTCGAAACAAGAAGTGAACGAAAGTTTATGCATTGAAGAAGTGGGAGTCAACCTTGAACCTTTGTGTTCATGCCCATTGAGCTCATGTGGGATTTATCATGGAAGCTTCTTGCAAAAATATTTATTCATTGGAATAATTCTCCTGGTGCCATTAAATTGGATCCCTTGCAGTTATGGTTCCGACCATGCTAACTTCATTCAATATATTTGTGAAAGGAAACCATTCCAGTGCCTCGTCTATTTTTGACAAGGTTAAAGTCTCTGCTATTGCAAGTCAACGATCCAGTACAGTTTCTATCCTGATCTACCTTCGAGTTTTACCTCTGGTATCTCGAGAATATCATGGAACTACATAACTTCTTATGAGTTCTTCTTCAACAATTAGTCCTTACTGATTCCAATTTTTCCCCGGGATCTAAGTTGATAGACACTCAAGGACACCGATAACTAAATCAAGTCACTTCGGTTCATCAACTCATAGTAATCTGCATTGCTTATGAGTTTATACTCAACCATGTCTTCCCTAGCTAAATGACTACATCATCCTCGTCATGCTAAAGCTTAGAGCCTTCAACATCTTATGGTTTTTCTTGGAAATTAACTCTGACTCTGAGCTTGCATTGTTATCTGTGGTTCTGATAACCTTTCGCATCATTGTTCCTTTTTGCTTGATGTCATCGATGATCGATTACATCTTCAGGAAATCTCTCAAAAAAATGTGTCGTGGTAACCATCAACCTTTTGAGCTCTTCCAAGATATCTATTGAATTCTTTACGAGAAATATCATCCTTGCCCCTCGATGATCTATGTTATCATCGACGAAATCCTTGCCTTCCCTTCCTCAGCAATTTGTTCATGTTATGGATGCAACTTGCCATCCAACTTGTATTATGTTCTACCTTGGAGTATTACCATATATTATATCAAGGATATTGTGAGGATTGCTCCACCTCTTAAGAATTCTTGATATAGGAGTATTTCTCACCATCTTCGTGCATTTCTTTGTCCTTGTGTTGTTTCTAACCGGAATAGCGACCTTAAACTATGATGTGCGAATTCAAAATTCTAGCAACACTATTGCTTCAAGTGAATGGTCGCTAGTTTCATTCTACGTCTTTTGATTATTAAATGTCCATTCTAACGTTGATCGTGCTACTTGATCCATATTTCCAGGCACATTTTGGTTCAAAGTTTGTGGATGTTCTCCTCGAACATACATCATTATATGCTTTGGTATGTCCAATGCTATCACCTCGTGCACTTAACTATGTAAATCCATGTTTATGGATATCTCGTTGAATTGTTGTTGAACCCGTCGGCCACATCCTCATATTTTCCTTGCTGAATTTGTAAGACATGATTTTTTCAGTTGCTTCCGATGGATCCTTTGTGTATCCAAAGGTTGACCTTTCATAATGACCATGCCAATGCTATCACGAAGCATGACTGTGGTACTCAAATATCAACAAGAACATTGGAAGTGCAATGCTAAATGTTTCTTGATTAGTTATCCTAACACCATTGTATGGGTACATATCATGCTTCTTCTCACTGCTTTTATCTAAATGTTCATGTCCTTGATCTCATATCACGTATATTAAGACCTGTTTATCCTTGGGAAGGATATACTTCTACTACTAGTGTTCAAACAAATTTTCCTTTCTGTTTGTTTTTAACCTGACAATCACATTTTCCTTTCCATTGGTTTGTTTAACCTTTCTTGTGATCCACATATAATCTAAGCAAGAATAATTCTCTGCTTATGTAACACCTCGGAGTACCCTCTATCAGTAGGACCCTATTACTGTTGTTGATGACTTTTCGGTCACCACAATGGACGAGAACTTTGCCTATTGGTCCGACTCGTTCAACGAGCAGGAAAATGGTTCATTTTGTCCCTCGCCCTTGGTACCGATGTTGACGCGATGTAACTAACATGCTATCCTCTGACATGCCTTGCTTACATGATCGTGCAAGATGACAACACCCTCCCTACTTTTAACCCACATGGTGGGCCCATAACCCACAGTTCCACTGGATCGAAACCTGACTCTCCTGTACATTCATATTTCAAAGTTATCCCTTGCATTAGTTTCGTAAGTAATTCGTGAGCCACCTTCCTAGTGATCTATTCTGGAATCAGACGCAATACATATTCTCATTGCCCTGAAACCCCTTTGACCTTCTGATTAGGCATCAAGCGATTGCCTGGCCGATTTCGTATTGTACTTTCTTACTTTGCTCTCGATGTTTTCCTAAGTTACAACTCAAGAGGTACCTTTGGCCAAAACCCCTGAGCTAATTACCGAATATCAGACCTTGTAGACATCTGTCCTTGTAGATTTCCCTCCTATCCTTTTGTAAGTACGATGGAGTTCCTGAAGAAACGGGTGACGACTTCTTCATGATGGCCTGAAACAGAGGAATGAAGACAAAACTGTAGTGGATCGACCTCTCCGAGAAGAGCAACCAACACCGAGAAGACCAGTTAAAATTTAGTAACCAATCCCTCCCCCCTAACTTCCGCTCCTAAATCTCGGGACGAGATTTCTTGTAGTGGAGGAGAATTGTGACGCCCGGATAATAAGCTACAGTAACCCTCTGCTAAAGATGCAACATCACCCCAGTTACTGTTGTTAATCTTGTGTTGATTCAAACCGATTCAAAATTCAAATTTAAAACAAAGTCAAATAAATAAAGTTCTCAAAAGTCAAAAATAAAATGTTCTAGATGTGACAATTAAAACAAAAGTTATTGTGGTGAACAAAACAACATTTTAAATGCCAAATAATAATTAAAACATGGGATAAAAAAAGTATTTGAATACCTTTTTAAAATTATAAAAATGCGAACTCTTTTATTTATGTGCCAAACTTTTTTTGACAGTATCCTAGATTACAACACTAATTGTGGAGCCAGTATTATATTTTATAAAACTCAAATGATTTTGGTTTTAAAAGAAAACAGAAAGTAATAAAAAGAAAAATAGAAAAGAAAATGAATGAAAACAGAGATAAATGTAAAAGGCCTAAGTGCACTGTGCACTTAGGCCAACTAGCACGGTAGCTGGCCTAGCCCACTAGCTGGGTCGTACCCTCCCTCTCCCTGTTCATAGCCACGGTGGACGGCACTCCCGCATCCATGGCAAGGATGGCCGGCCACCCCGATCGCCCCTGCGTCTACAAGGTGACGTCCGCGACCCCCCTCGAACCCAAGCAACCCTAGTACCTTTTGCCCCCTCCTCCTCGCGCTGCTGCTTCCTCACCCTCGCTTGTTCTCTCCCTCTAGATAGAGTTGCCGCTACAATCGCCGTGCCCAGCTTGAACCTCGAAGCCACCGGCCTTCCCTCGATGTGCCACCGAGCCTAGCATCCTGTTGGAGCATCCCGTTGCATCCAGGTGCATCCCGTTGGAGCTGGGAGCCTCTGCGTCAACCCCCACGAGGTCGCTTTCAACCCCTGCCCTGCCGGCGTTCCTCGTCAAATTCGTCGTCACCAAGCCACTCCTGGCCACCCCGTGCATGCCACCGAGCTCCCATGTGAGCCCCTCTCGTATCCCATCTCCGCCACCTGAACCTGCTAGCGTGCCCACCCCGCACCCCGCATGCACCCGGCCTCGTCCTCTCGAGTGCGCCGCCGCGACTTTAGGTTGTTGTAGCGACTTGAGGTCACTGACGACTAACCCCGGCGGCTACCGACGTGGTACCATTGTTAGGGGATAATCCCCACTAATTAAGCCCCTAACTACACTCTAGAGGCACTGATAGGTGGGCCCTGTGTGGCTGCTGATTCGTTGAGTTACTAATTACCTCGCTACCCTCACTAACCAGCGGGCCCTAGGCCATTAACATAATCCAAAACAATAGTTTAATTTAAGCTGCCCCTGAGACACATACAGGTGGCTCCCAGCGCCCACTTTGATTGGTCAACGTGGACCAGTCAACTATTGACTGTGCAGTTGACTGGCCCCACCAGTCATCCCCTCTGGTGGAGTGCGGGTGCACTGAACCGGGTACACCTAGGTTTTTCACGTGTTTTTTTCGTATTAATGTAAATAATAATAATTTAATAAAATTTCTAAAACTTTTAAAAATCATATAAAATAATCTGTAACTCAGATGAAAATTCTTTATACATGAAAGTTGCTCAGAATGACGAGACGAATCCGAATACGCAGTCCGTTCGTTCACCACATGTCCCTAGCATAGCGAACCTGCAACCGTCTCCCTCCAGTCTATATGTCCGAAAACGCGAAACACTAGGAATACTTTCCCGGATGTTTCCCCCTTTGCCTGTATTACATATCCCTTTGTTAGGTCACACCTAGCACCCCATATTGCCATGTTATGCTTTGTGATGCTTTGATTGCTCTGTTATTTATTGTGTTCCCCCTCCGTTACTTCTTTCCGGTATACCCCGAGACCGCCGCCGATACCCTTGTGATCGACTACATCGACTCCTCCTCCTCCTTGCTAGAGCAACTAGGCAAGCCAACGCCCCTTGATCACCAGATATCGCCCATTCTCTTCTCTCTTATTCTTGCATTAGGTTTGTTACTGTTGTTGATTTGATATCACCTGTTCTATTGCATAGCCTGTCATTGTTGCTGCAAGTGTTGATACCTTTACCTGCTATCCAAATGCTTATTAAAGGATGCTAGTATTCCATCAGTGGCCACACATCCTTGTCCGTCTGCAATGCTATACTCTTGGTCCGTGATCAATCGGGAGGTGATCGCGGGTATATACTAAATACATATTATACATGATACATGTTGTGACTAAAGTGGGGTTGGCTCATAGAGTACCGCAAGTGATTCACATATTGGGGGCTGAAAGGATAGGTGGCTCCATCCAGGTAGTGGTGGGCCTGGGTTCCTCACGGCCCCCAAGTGATTTTTTGTGGCGGAGCGACAGGGCAGGTTGAGACACCGAGGAGGAAGGTGGCATGGCCCTGGTCGTTGTCTGCGGTTATTTTATAATAATACGTTTAACAAGTTTGGATATTTGATCTGACTCTGGCCACTAGCCTATACGCACTAACCAGTTACTTGGGAATAGTTATGTGCTCTCGACGTCGTGGTATCAACCAAAACCTTCTTGACGTCAGCGACTGACCGGCGCGCGCCTGGTAGGATCGTGTAACACAATTTCCTTAGTAATGGAGGCTGCTAGGTCTGCTCATCGGCCGCGTACGCAACGTGCATGTGTGCAATGGGCGATGGGCCCAAACCCCTGCGCGCTTAGGATTTAGACCGGCGTGCTGACCTCTCTGTTGTGCCTAGGTAGGGCTGCGACGTGTTGATCTTCCAAGGTCGGGCATGACCCAGTAAAGTATGTCCGGCCAGAGGGGATCGAGCATGTTGGGTAATGTGGTGCACCCCTGTAGGGAAGTTTATCTATTCGAATAGTCGTGTCCCTCTGTAAAAGGACGACCCGGAGTTGTACTCCGACCTCATGACAACTCGAACCAGATAATTAATAAAACACACCCTTTCAAGATACAACCCGATGATCACTTCCCCACAGGCCGAAGAGGGGAGGATCGCCGGGTAGGATTATGCTATACGATGTTACTTGGTGAACTTTCAATTCTACTGCTGCAAGACGGAGGCTGCCAGAAGCGAGGATTCTTGTTACTTTCCACCTACTCCCTTCTGCTGCTGCAAGATGGAGACTGCCAGAAATGTAGTCATCGATAGGGTTAGCTATCCCCCTCTTATTCAGACATTCTATGGTCCAGTCCACAGATACTACCCATATCATTGTTACCATTGCATATGTAGTATAGATCCTTGCTTGCGAGTACTTTGGATGAGTACTCACGGTTGCTTTGCTCCCCCTTTTCCCCATTTTCCCTTTCTTCTCGGATGATGCAACCAGATGATGGAGTCAGGAGCTAGAGGACCCCGAGGATGTCTCTACGTGGAGTTCGGCTTCGAGGAGTAGTTAGGAGGTCCCAGGCAGGAGGCCTTGCCTTTTCAATCGTTGCTACTTTTGTGCTAGCCTTCTTAAGGCAAACTTGTTTAACTTATGTCTGTACTCAGATATTATTGCTTCCGCTGACTCTTATGTATTCGAGCCCTCGAGGCCCATGGCCTGTAATATAAAGCTTGTATTATTTTAATTTGTGTCTAAAGTTATGTTGTGATATCTTCCCGTGAGTCCTTGATCTTGATCGTACACATTTGCATGCATGATTAGTGTACGGTCAAATCCGGGGCCTCACAACAAGGGTCCATCTTGCAATGGCAAACAATTTTTCCTAAGGAAGTTTTTATTTTCTTTGGATGGAAATTTCATTTTCTATTTTTCGAGTGCCCAAAATGAGTTTTTTTGTGAAGGACCTACCATATATTTGTTTGCAAAATTGGACCAAATCAATTTTCTAATATACTAGGCCATATTTGATGCATAATTGACCAAGTGGTTGGGTGTCAAAAGCTTTGCTCCACCTCTCGTGCAAAACACAAATTTCCACCGATTCCGCTAGAAGTGGGTCAAATTTGAACTACAGATGCCTCATAGTTTGCTCTTTATTTTTTCTAAAAAATATTTCTTGGTACACAAGTATCTATTCAATAATATAAAGGCCATTTTTTTCCAAGACTGAACCACTACCTAGGAACCGTCATGCCCCCTGTTTTGACCGCATTTTGAAACAGGTGTGACCAAGTTACAAGGAAAAATAATAAACTTGTAATACAACAATTCTTTCAAAAAGTGTTCTCTGAAATGAGGTATCATGTTTGAAGGTTCATGGCTTTCAAGTCACATGACCAATCTGATGGCCACATTCATGGCATAGTTTGTTCAAATGATATAATATTGTGCATATGGTTGCATCTTGCAATGGCAAATAATATTGCCTAAGGAAGTTTTCATTTTCTTTGGACGGAAATTTCATTTTCCTTTTTGTGAGTGCCCAAAATGACTTTTTTGTAAAGGACCTACAATATATTAGTTGCCAAATTGGACCAAATCAATTTTCTAATATACTAGGCCATAATTGATGCATAATTGATCAAATGATTCGGTGTCAAAAGTTTTGATCCACCTCTCGTGAAAAATACAAATTTCGGTCGATGTAGTTGGAAGTAGGTCAAATTTGAACTACAACTACCTCATAGCTTGCTCTTTATTTTTTCTCAAAACAATTCTAGGTACCTAGTACCTATTTACTGATAGAAACACCAAAAGTTTTCCAAGATTCAACCACTACCTAGGAATGGTCATGCTCGCCGTTTTGACTCCATTTCGAAATGGGCATAAAAAATTCGGAAAAAATCAAAAAAATTGGAAAACCTTTGCATTTTGTCATTATATGTGACCAAGTTACCAGGAAAAATAATCAATTTGTAATATGACAATTCTTCTAAAAAAGTGTTCTCAGAAATGAGGTATGATGTGTGAATGTTCATGGCTTTCAAGTCAAATGATCAATATTATGGCCACATTCATGGCATAGTTTGTTCAAATGATCTAGTATTATGCACAAGGGTGCATCTTGAAATGGCAAACAATGTTGTCTAAATAAGTTTTTATTTTCTTGGGACAGAAATTTCAATTTCCATTTTTTGTGTGCCAAAAATGAGTTTTTTGTGAAGGACCTACCATATATTTGTTGCAAAATTGGACCATATCATTTTTCTACTATACTAGGCCATATTTGATGCATAATTGACCAAATGGTTGGGTGTCAAAATCTTTGATCCTCCTCTCATGAAAAAGATAAATTTCTACCGATTTAGTTCGAAGCGGGTGAAATTTGAACTGCAGCTGCCTCATAGTTTGCTCTTTATTTTGTCTAAAAAAATACTAGGTACGTAAGTATTTATTCAATCATAGCAAGACCCAAAAAATTCCAAGATTGAACCACTACCTACACTACTGAAGGATGCTGCTAACGCGACACTATGATCAGAGACCCTTCGACGAAACTGTGTGCTATGCCATAATCGCAAACGGGGATGTAAAAAAACCGTCAAAAAAGGTGCAGAACGTTTGCGATGATGGATGCATCACACACGGTTCAGATTTTGGTTGCGTGTGTGATGACGGGCATACGGTTCTGTTCAATTAACTATATGCGATGTAGAGGAACAAAAGAAACGGGCTACCAAATGAAGGCGTGTGCGATGTACGGCATACGGTTCACTCGGATGAACTATTTGTGATTAGGCAACAAAAGAGAAATGGTCAGCCATATCAAGGTGTGCGATGTACAACATACGGTTCACTCGGATGAACTTTTTGTGTTGACACAAGAGAACATAAACGGTTCAATATAAGAAGATGTGTGTGATACGCGGCTGAAAGCGCAACAATCCCTGGGAGGTTTTGGTAATTCCTAACAACATATAGCTTATGGAACTAATGGTCTTTCAAGATGATCATTTCAGAAAGTTCAATGATTGGCATGGCATGGACTAGGAATGTGGACCCCTCAAAATGCTAAGGGCACATATTGGCTCAACCTCAAGAGTCTACATTTTCATTTTAGTGACCCAAGATCACATTGAGTCCATAGGAAAAGTCAATACTATTAGAAGGGGATGAGGTATTTTTTAATGGCTTGCCTGCTCAAAATGCTTAGTGACATGCTTCAAAAGCCCTCAACCAATTTATGATATCCACATATGTCCTAAACCAAAATTCAAACTCGGCCCCACCGATTTGATCTATCCGGCGCCACCGTGTTCATTTGACATAGCCATAGCCAGAAATCCTAATCAGTTCGGTCTCACCGATAGGGATCTCGGTCTCACCGAGATGGGATTGCAAACTCTCTGTTTCCCTTCATAATGTTTCGGTCTAACCGACATGAGTGATCGGTCCCACCGAGTCCGCAATGCAAACTCTCAGTTTCCCTTCGTAACATTTCGGTCTAACTGAAGTGAGAGACCGGTCCCACCGAGTTCGTAATGCAAACTCTCTATTTATTTATTTTGTAACGTTTCGGTCTCACCGAAATGAGAGAATCGGTCCCACCGAGTTTGCCTGACCAACTCTCTGTTTTCCTATTACAGAAATTGGTCTCACCGTGTTTATGTGATCGGTCTCATCGAGATTACGTTATGCCCTAAACCTAATGGAATCGATCCCACCGAATTGATCGTATCGATCCCACCAAAAAGCCTAACGCCCACATTTTGAAGTAAATGAGTCGGACCGAGTTTCATGATTCGTTCCCACCGAGTTTGGTAAATTGCGTTTAATGGTTAGATTTTGTGTTGAAGCTAGATATACCCCTCAACCCACTTTTCATTCGTGGATAGAGACATCAGAACATACCTACACATCCAGCATACATTTTCTGAGAGAGAACCACCTACTCATGTGTTGAGACAAAGGTTTTCCAATCCTACCATATGAATCTTGATCTCTAGCCTTCCAGAAGTTGCTTTCCACTCAAATCTTCTTTCCACCATATCCAAATCCGTGAGAGAGAGTTGAGTGTTGGGGAGACTATCATTTGAAGAACAAGAGCAAGGAGTTCATCATCAACACACCATTTGTTACCTTTTGGAGTGTAGTGTCTCCTAGATTTGTTAGGTGTCACTTGGGAGCCTCCGACAAGATTGTGGAGTTGAACCAAGGAGTTTGTAAGGGCAAGGAGATCGCCTACTTCGTGTAGATCTACCCTAGTGAGGCAACTCCTTCGTGGGCGATGGCCATGGTGGGATACACAAGTTTGCTTCTTCATGGAACCTTCGCGGGGGGAGCCCTCCGTGGACTCGCGCAGCCGTGCCCTTCGTGGGTTGAAGTCTCCATCAATGTGAATGTACTATAGCACCACCTATCGGAACAACGCCTAAAACATACGTGTCTCCACTTGCGTTTGCACTCTCCAAACCCCTCCCTTTACCTTCATATGCAATGATTTACTTTCCACTTCTACAACTCTAGAATTGCATGTGTAGGAAGATATCTTGACTTATGCTAAACTGCTAAAAACTGTCAAAACATAAAACTGGGGAAAAGGCTAAGTTTTTATTAGTTCAAGTAGTCTAATCACCCCCTCTAGACATACTTTCGATCCTACAAGTGGTATCAGAGCTTTCATCTCCATTTGCCTTGATTTTCATAGCTTTGGTGATCATAGCCTTGGTTTCACAACCTACGAGTGTATGGCGTCTAATGAGGGAAGTTACCACTGTAGAGGTCCTTACTTCGATGGTACTAATTTTTCTAGTTGGAAGCATCAGATGTAAATGCATATTCTTGGACATAACCCCTCCATTTAGACTATTGTGTGAATTGATTTGCAAGGTGAATTCTTCGATGGGAAGGAACCAAACCATGAAGCCTCCACTAAAGAATTGAAGATGTTGCAACACAATGCTCAAGCTTGTGATATCCTTTTCAACGGATTGTGCCCCGAAGAATTCAACAAAATCAGCCGTCTTGAGAATGCAAAGGAAATTTTGGATACTTTGATCGATATGCACGAAGGTACTGACTCCATCAAGGAATCCAAGTTGGATGCGCTTCAAAGTCAACTTAACAAGTTCAAGATGAAGGATGGTGAAGGTGTTGCTGAAATGTACTCTAGGCTTGCTCTCATCACAAATGAGATTGCCGTCTTAGGAAGCGAAGAAATGACCAGTAGATTAATCATCAAGAAAATCCTAAGAGCCTTGGATGGAAATATGACACCGTGTGCACATTGATCCAAATGATGCCCAATTACAAAGATCTCAAACCAACAGAAGTCATTGGAAGAATTGTTGCTCATGAGATGTCACTCAAGGATAAAGAAGAGCTTCACAACAAGTCTAGTGGTGCCTACAAAGCCTCATGTGATGCTCCTACATCATCAAGTGATAAACAAGTCTTCAATGAGGAATTGAGCTTAATGGTGAAGAACTTCAAGAAGTTCTACAAGAATAGAAGCAAAGAGAGAAACTCCAAATCAAGGTCCTACAATGACAAAAGATCTTCCAATCATAAACAAAATTGCTACAATTGTGGGAGACCCGGACACTACTCAAATGATTGTACGGCTCCACACAAGAGAAGAGATGACTCACCTGAAAGGAGGAGTAGAAGAGAAGATTCACCACCAAGAGAGAGAAGGAGTAGAGATGATCATTATGAACGAAGACCCTCTCGGAGAAGCAATGATTCAGAAAGGAAGGATAAATCACCCAGGAGCTATACAAGGCGAAGACATAAAGCTCATGTTGGTGAATGGGTATCCAGTTCTGACTCTGATGACCACTCCGAAAGAAGCTACTACTCCGACTTCGAAGATACTCAAGATGAAGGTCTTGCCGGAATGGCTCTTGTGTCATCTAACTCCTACGACATATTTGACTCACCAACTGAAGGAATTGGAAGATGCTTCACGGCTTAAGGTCCTAAGGTATCACACACCGAGTATCTTAATTTCCATAGTGATAAAGTTGACTTGCTAGGAGATGTTGATTTACTTGCTGGTAGCAATAGTGATGAAAACTATGATGAAATTGCTATTAATCATGCTAATCGAGATGAAACGAATGACAATGATAAGGAGATGATTGAGCGTCTAACTAAAGAATTAAATACTCTCAAGTTAGCTCATGAAACTACCTTGGAGGATCATCGAGAACTTTTGAGGACTCGTGGAAAGCTACGCTTGGAAAAGCTCAATATAGAGCAAGAGCATGAGTTCTTCAAATCAATCAATGATGATCTTTGTAAGAAAAGTTCTTCTTAAATTTCAAATCGTTTAGTCTTGTCTACTTACATGCCACAAGTAAAATCTAGCAACAAGAACAAGAAAGATTATTCCTCTAGTATTAACAATAATTATGATAAAAGAAATGTTGTTGCTTCTAGTAGCTCTCTTGATTCCACTAACGATTATCTTAGCCAAGTTACACTTGAGCAAGAAAATAGCTTGTTGAAGGGAATTATAGAGAAAGGTGTTTATAAGAGCCTTGCCGGGAATAAGCAATTCGAGGAAATTGTACACAAGCAAGGAAGGCACCGGAAGAATCAAGGTGTTGGTTTTGAACGAAAGTTCAATGCGCATGGAGTTGAGTGGGAAGAAGATCAATACCCCAAGAAAAAGTTTGTTCCTCAACAAGAGAAGTATGATCCTAATTCCTTAAAGGGGTCACAAGCCCAAGATGATCTTCCACCACAAGAACTCTAGCTAAAGGTCAAGTACAAGCTTCAAGAAGAGATTTATGCATTTGAACAAGCTCCTAAGTCCTTGGTCAAGTGGGTTCCCAAGACTACTTCAAGTTCTACTTCATCGAGTACATCTACAACTCCAAGGATTGCAATCAAGATGGTGTAGATCCAGAAGAAGAAGAACTAGAGAGTTCTTGAGGGTGACTCCGCCAACATACTTCACTCTTATTCATATTGGCAAGGACAAGTGCAATCAACTTTCATATTTTTCACTAGTTCAAGGAGTCACAAATCCTCTTATTGGTAAGACAAGGGACAAGGTAACCTAATGTTTTCATGGACATCATATTGTGTGCAATTCACTCTATTTCCACGGATATCTTTGTTTGTTCCTTGTGGGACTAACCCATGTAGGTATTGAAAGTGAAACTCACTCTAATGGATTTCTCCAAAATGATCTACATCAACATAGAGGCTCTACATCTTCAACACCTACATGAAGTCATCATCGACAAAACCCAAGGTTAGTTTATGCCTCTTAGGGGGGATATCTCATCTAGGGGGAGCTTTACTATAAAGATTGAGCTAAAGCAACTCTAATGGTATGAACACAACAATACTTTATGTAAAAGTGGCAACGCCACTTGTGCTTAAACGATGAGTATGACCTATGATAAAATGATTCTCATTTGACTCCTAAGTCAATATACTCATATATAGATGACCTAATCATCGCCAATTTCTTGATAGATGCTAGATTGCATGTGCATGTTTTCCACATGTTTCATTTGCTATCTGACTGTGTGAGCATGTTGAGTGCATATTTTTCTCAGTCGAGGACATCCATTTGTTGCTTTGATTGTTTAGATTTCTTCCTTTCCCAAAAGGATGGACAAGAATGCCTAAGAACCCCCTCTAGCTATCTATGCTTTTCTTGTCTCAAACTCTATTCATGCTACATCACAAAGTTTGATCAAGTCAGATTCAAACACTCTGTGTGAGGAAAACTCGGAGTCGCCAATTTGTCATAGACTTAAACTTCCAAAAGATCTATGTGCATTTCGGTCTGACCGATTCATCCTTTTTGGTCTGACGGAGTTCGCTGAGTTTATCTAGGTTTCCAATCTAGGTGCAACCGATTAGAACCTTTCGGTCACACCGAGTTGTTCCACTCGGTCACACCGACAGGGTCAGGATATATATACCGACGGGTCAAATTTTGGAAATCTCTCAAAAACCTCTTCGCCCACGCGTGTCCTACTCTGCCATCTCGGGTCTCTGGATCATCCTCTCGCTGCCAGCAACCTCCCGCCGCTGGTCTCCGCTGCCGTCAACGGAATTCAACCCCGCCGTAGCTAGCTCAGTGCCAAGTTAGGGTATGAGCTCGATCTTCATGCAATCTTTAGCTCCAATTCTTAGCACAAAGTCAATGTCATTATTCTTGCCACGTATGAGATCATCCTGTCCAGCGAAAACTCCGTTTAGATTAGTTTTGATTTAAAGTTTTAGGGTTAGGTTTTCGCCGAACTCATCTCGGACCGACCGTGTTGTAGAAATTGGTCCCACCGTTTTGGCTTAGGCCATTGCACATGTATGATTCGGTCTGACCGAATCCTACAAATCGGTTTGACCGAGTTCCACACTCAGTGAAACCCTAGTAATCTCAGAGTAACAGAACTGTGTCTCGGTCTGACCGATTTCACTAGTTTAGACTCCAAAGTTGCTTTGGTGTCACCGACATTAACAAATCAGTAGCTCCGAAATGCTTTCTGTAGAAACTGAAAACTAAGATTTTGACTCATTTGTTTTCAAAAACCTCCGCACTTTGTGATGCTCATCCACTCCATCTCATCTACATCTATTTACAGGGTCAACTTTCAGTTTGTAGTGTCAACAATGTCTGATCAAAGTGATAGCCAGAACAGGTCAGAGGAGCAGGCACATTTGAGCGAGGGCTCTAATCCCTCAAATAGCAGCCACTATGAGAGTAGCAGGAGCACTCCAAGTAACCTTACAAAGGCCGCTACCAAGTAAAGGAAGAAGAAAACTTCTGACAGTGAGGATGAGGATTTTGTGGCTGATGAGGCCACTTCAAAGAAAAAAGTGACTAAGAAGGAGTATGGCATAGTTGCTTCAACAAAGCCTAGACTGAACAAGAAGGCCCCTACCAAGAGAGTGCCAATGTCAAAGACCAGAACCTCCACTCAAGAAACAATGGTGTTCACTCTTGAAACCAGAGATGATGAGCCAGCAAGAACTAAGAAAAGTGCTAGGAAGACCACAGCCAGAGTGGTTGGCAAGCCATCTATGAGAACTGATGGTGATGATGATTCTGAGGATGAAGCTGATGAGCCTGTTGCACCAGCTGCAAAGACTCGGAAGTTGATGGGGGATGCCATCAAGTCTAGGGCTGCCCCTTCTAAGCCCAAGACCGCCCTCAAAGCTTCTGCTCCAGCCGCCAAGACAATACCAAAGAGGAGCACAAGAAACATACCAGCTGCTGAAAAGAACAAGGCCCCAGTGCCTGAGCTTGAGGAAGAAGACGCTGAAGTCCAATTGCTCAGAAAATTGAAGCCCGAGATTCCTGATCATGATTATAGTCATATTGTTGCTCAATACATGAATCTAAGGAAGGATGCAGGTCTTAGATGTTGGAGAAAATATTATCCATATGCTGTGAGGAGAAGGACTGCTGTGGATTACAGGTTCCACACCAGAGAGTAGTAGGATTTCTATGAGACCATCTTGCTTGATAAGAAGCCCATTGTTTGTCATATGAAATGCATAGATTGGGATTACATTGATGAGAATGCAGATCATTTTCCAGGTGTGCATGAGAGGTTTAGGCTATGTGGAGTAGACAAGTTTGTGGGTCAAGAGTTGACCTAGCGGAATGATGAGCTCATTATCTAATTTTATTCCACAGATCATTTCTACCCTGATGGAAGAATTGTCTGGATGTCTCAGGGTACTAGGTACTAATCAACAATTGCTGAGTGGGCCAACTTGATCAATGCCCCTGAAGAGCATGAGGATGACTTGGATGTCTATGTCAAGAAGAAGAAAGACCACAATTCTATGGCAAACATGTACAAGGAGATTCCTCACAAAGCCTTGTAAACCCATAAGTTTGGCTCTTTTCATAATTTGCTATATAGTTTGGCCACAATTAACACCATCTTGAGGCACACCTTGTTGCCCAAATATGGAGATCACAAGATGATCAGAGGTCATTCCATCAACTTGCTGCAATTGTTTGACGTGCCTCAGAAATTCAAAGTGATGAGTTGGATTGTTGAGACAATCAAAAGGACAGCTGCAGACCAGAAGAGATCATGTAGGTATGCTCCACACATCTAGATGCTCATCAACTCGAAGATGGGCACAAGCAAATTCTTTTTGGAGAAGGAACATCTTCCCTTGTTGCATAATTTTGAGGACAACATAGTTGTCATGGATGCATAAGATCCCACATCTATAGAGGCTCGAGAAAAAGAGCTAAGAAAGCAGCAAAGATGCCAAGTGCTGATGAGGCATCTCAAGTGTCTCTCAAGTCTAAACAAGATCAAATGGCATATGTGATTCAAGCAACCTTAAGGATTGAGAAATGATTGGCTAACTTGACTTAGAATCAAGCAAGCCTGGAAATGATCATTGATGCAAAATTCTATGACCTAGACTTGAAGGTGACAGAAATGCAGATAACTGTTGAGCAACTCCAGGAAGAAGATGAGGAGAGGAAAGGACAACCTACCACAAATGTCTTTCAGTGAGTGCGAAGAGGGCAGAGATCTGCTGAAGTTCCCATGGCTGACACTAGAGCTACTACATCAGCACCTGCAGCCACAGCATCAGTGCCACCTCCAGTTGCCACTCCACCAGCTCCAACAACTTCCACAGATGCATTCATCCTTGGAGTCCTCTCAATGCCTCCTCCTGAAGATCAAGCCTAGAGAGACGCATAGCACTATGCATTTTCAAGATTTTTGGTAACTTGTGGCCAAAGGTGAGAATGTGTATAGATCATAGGCTTCGAGATAGAGAGGTTTGCTTCGTTTTCCTTCTTTGGTTTTTTGGTTGAAACTTATTTGTGTGCTTGATTGATACTCTATGGTTATGTGTGTGAAATACTTGTATGATCATGTGTTTGATCATATGATACATTAATGCTTGCTTCAATGATTCTATTATTTATCTCTCATATATGATCATTCACTTTGCCATGGTGACGAGTGCATATTTTACTTTCTTTCGTTTTGAGCGCTCCACCAAGATGTATGTGACATGGAAGAGTGACCCATGATCCTAATCGATTGTGCATTTGCATTCAAAAGTAAATTTTAAATAATGCACAAATTTAGGGGGAGCTCTTGCTTATCACATACTTCTCAAAGCGACGATATAATTCACTCTTATTATCATTTGTCGAAGCTTTGATCTATATGTTGTCATCAATTACCAAAAAGTGGGAGATTGAAAGAGCAATTATCCCTGGGTGGTTTTTGTAATTCCTAACAACATATAGCTCATTGAACTAATGCTCTTTCAAGATGATCATTTCAGAAAGTTCAATGATTGGCATGGCATGGACTAGGAATGTGGACCCCTCAAAATGCTAAGGACACATATTGGCTCAAGTTCAAGACTCTACATTTTCATTTTAGTGATCCATGATCACATTGAGTCCATAGGAAAAGCCAATACTATTACAAGGGGATGAGGTGTTGCTTAATAGCTTCCTTGCTCAAAATGCTTAGTGATATGCTCCAAAAGCCCTCAACCACTTTCTCATATCCACATATGTCCCAAAGCAAAAGTCAAACTCGGCCCCCTAAATTTGATGTATCCGGCACCACTGAGTTCATTTGACATAGCCATAGCCAGAAATCCCAATCAGTTCGGTCTCACCAAGATGTGATCGCAAAATCTCTGTTTCCCTTCGTAACGTTTCGGTCTAACCAAACTGAGGGATCGGTCCCACCGAGTTCGCAATGCAAACTATCTGTTTTCCTTTCATAATGTTTCCGTCTCACAGAAATGAGCGAATTGGTCCCACCTAGTTTGCCTGACCAACTTTCTGTTTGCCTATTACTGAAATCGGTCTCACCGAGATTATGTGATCGGTCTCAACGAGATAATGTTATGCCCTAAACCTAATGAAATCGGTCCCGCCGAATTGATAGTATCAGTCCCATCGAAAAGCCTAACATTGGCATTTTGAACTAAATCGGTCCGACCGAGTTTCATGACTCGGTCCCACCGAGTTTCATAAATTGTGTGTAACGATTAGATTTTGGGTGGAGGCTATATATACCCCTCCACCCACTCTTCATTCATGGAGAGAGCTATCAGAACGTACCTACACTTCCAGCATACATTTTCTGAGAGAGAACCACCTACTCATCTGTTGAGACCAAGATATTCCAATCCTGCAATATGAATCTTGATCTCTAGCCTTCCCCAAGTTGCTTTCCACTCTCCTCTTTCCACCATATCCAAATCCGTGAGAGAGAGTTGAGTGTTGGGGAGATTATCATTTGCATCACAAGAGCAATGAGTTCATCATCAACACACCATCTATTACCTTTTGGAGAGTGGTGTCTCCTAAATTGTTTAGGTGTCACTTGGGAGCCTCCAACAAGATTGTGGAGTTGAACCAAGGAGTTTGTAAGGGCAAGGAGATCGCGTAGATCGCGAAGATCTACCCTAGTGAAGCAAGTCTTTCGTCGGCGATGGCCAAGGTGGGATAGACAAGGTTGCTTCTTCGTGGACCCTACATGCAAAACAAAAAAAGACACATTCGTGACATATTGGGCCGAAGGAAACTTTTTTCTCTCATACTTATGACACTTCTATGACAATAATTGTGACAAAACACGGTATCATCAGAGATGTGGTGGGAACCTACTTCTATGACAAAAAATCATGACATAAAATGGGCTTTTCGTTCTGGGCGGGCCGGAGACGCAGTTGCATTGCATTCTTTGGGCCGTCCATGACGGAAAAAACCGTGGTAGAAGCGAGGGCGAGGAAAATATCGGGGTGTTCCCGGTTACGGTGGGTGGTCGGGGCCGAGCGATGCGCGTTTCTCTCGTACATGCATGCACGTGGGTGCGAGGCATTGGGCTCTAACTGAACCCGAGCGATTGCACTGCAGGCTACACGTTACTGAACCCGAGCGGTCGATCGATGTCTGTTAACTGAACCCGATCGAGCGATTCCTTCGCTACTGCTACTAACTAAAGCCGATCGTTGCTGCCTCTGCGTGAACAGTGAACGTTGCTGGGGGGTTTGGATGAACAGTTCCCGGTGGGGGTGGCTGAATAGGACCCCGTGGTGTTGCCTCTGCATGAACAGGACCCCGTTTGATTGAGCCGGTTGGGGTTGGATGAACAGGACCCCGTGGAGGGCTGCATGAACAGAACCACCCCGTCGAGGGCTGTATGAACAACAGACGGTGGAGGGATAGATGAACAGTAGCCCGTGGAGGGGTGGTTGAACAGGAGCACGTGGAGAGGGTTGGTTAAACATCAGCTTGTGGAGTAGCACGCGGTGGAAGCTGAACAGTCGTAGGTGGAGGCTGGAGGAGGTCGACGGTGGATGAACAGTATCCCGTGGAGGCTGGAGGGGGTCGATGGTGGTGATGAACAGTATCCCGTGGAGTCCCGTTTTGTGGTACGCCACACCCCTCCCGATGAACAGGACCCCCGTTTCGACCGTAGCGCTCCAACACAAGTACGTTTCCTCCGTTTTGTGGTACGCCACACCCCTCCTGATGAACAGGACCCCTATTTCGACCGTAGCGCTCCAACAGATGTCCGTTTCCCCTGTTTTGCGGTACGCCACACCCCTCCAGATGAACAGGACCCCCGTTTCGACCGTAGCGCTCCAACACAAGTATGTTTCCTCTGTTTTGCGGTACGCCACACCCCTCCCGATCACCAGGAACCCCGTGTCGACCGTAGGAGGTCCGTTTCCTCCGTTTTGCGGTACGCCAGACCCCTCTCCCGATGAACAGGATATCGTTTCGAAAATGGATGGTCAAACACAAAGCCATTTACTCCGTTCTGCGGTACGCCAGGCCTCGTTTCCATCGGCTGTTCCGTCCAAGCCCTCCTGATGAACACGACGGTGCATTCCGTTTCAACCCAGCCGGTTGGCTCCCCATGAACACGACGACGATGTTGTTTCTCCGTTCCGACCAAGCCATGTACATGAGCCCCGGTCGTACGTATGCGCTAGTAGGCATTCGAGACACTGCCCGTATGTACGTACGTGGCCATATTTTCTTTCTTTCACACCGACCGCTATACGTACCTGTGCATGCTACGTGCGCGCCTCTACATCGACCAGTATGTATGTACACATTCGCGACCAGAATGACAATGCTACGTATGCTTCGACCAGGTGGGTCCCGACTGTCAGGCACTTCCTTGCGTGCGAAGATGTAGCTGGTGGGTCCCTGCAGTCAAGGGGGCGAATCATTATTTTTTTTGCCCGAACGCACTTCCTTGCGTCCGAAGAAGTAGTTGGTAGGTCCCAGCAGTTAGGGGGAAACGTTATTTTTGCGAAATACGGTGGCCCGTCCGATGGGTCCCTGCTGTCAGGTGGTGGAATAATTATTTTGCGCGTAATAAGGAGGCACTTCCTTGCTGTGGCCGTGGACCCAGCTGTCAGCCTCTCTACGTACAGTACACGTCTGTTGGAAGCCGTTCCTTGACCACGTTGACCACGCCGCGCCGAGAGCACCAGGGCGGTGGACGATGGCGAGGCCTAGGAAGGGGACGACGCGGAGCCGGGGAAGATGCGGCAGTGGATGCCCACGCGTAGAGGAGTACGAGGGTTCACTGGTTCGATGCAGTTTGAGGGTGTCGTCGACGCAGAATAACAGGGGGTGTGGGTGAGTAGAGGGATGGCCTGGCCAGCGGTGGGAATAGTAGGGGGCGGTGAGGCCTCCGCGGCAGCACATCCGGCCACGAGAGGCAGGAGCATGCCGCACGACTGGGCTACTTTGGGCAGCTGGAGCAACAAGACAAGAGGTTGAAGAAGCACTATGGCCGTTGGATGGACATCGTACGGTCACTGGAGCTAGAATCGTTCATATTGACTAATTTGACAAAGCACACCGTCCCTGTCAAATTAGTAGGCCCACAAGTCAGCCTCCCACCAAGGTGGGTCCCAACCAGCAGGGGGAGTATTCATTTTTTTGTGCGTACTAAGGAGGCACTTCCGGTGGGTCCGAGCTTACAGCATGGGGAACGTTTTTTCACGCAATACGGTGGCCCGTCCGATGGGTCCCAGCAGTCAGGTGGGAAACATTTTTTCGCGAAATACGGTGGCCCGTCCAGTGAGTCCCTGCTGTCACGTGGAGAAATCATTATTTTCTGCCTAATAAGGAGGCACTTCCTTGCTGCCATCATGGACCCAGCTGTCAGCTGATACGTCCATTTTGCATCATGCTTATAAGTTGATATTTATTGCATTATGGGCTATTCATACATGTTTTGTCACAATACTTATGCCTTTCTCTCTTATTTTGCAAGGTTTACATGAAGAGGGAGAATGCCGGTAGCTGGAATTCTAGGCTGGAAAAGGAGCAAACTCTGGAAACATATTCTCCACAACTCCAAAAGCCCTGAAACTCCACAAAACATCCTTTCGGAAAATATAAAAAATATCTGGTGAAAGAAACCCACGAGATGGGACACCGGCTGTCCTCGAGGGTGGGGGGCGCGCCCCCCCTTCCTAGGACGCGCCCCCTGCCTCATGGGCCAGCCGGCAGGCCCCCGGTGCCCATCTTCTCCTATATGAAGTGTTTTGACCTGGAAAAAAACATAAGGAGGCTTTTGGGACCAGATGCCTCGACGGAAACCAATCTAGGGCTCCGACAGAGCTGTTCTGCCGAGGATACTTCCCTTCGGGAGGGGAAATCTTCACCGCCGTCATCACCAACAACTTTTCCATCTTGGGGAGGGCTATCTTCATCAACATCTTCACCAGCACCATCTCCTCTCAAACCCTAGTTCATCTCTTGTATCCAATCTTTGTACCCAAACCTCAGATTGGTATCTGTGGGTTGCTAGTAGTGTTGATTACTCCTTGTAGTTGATGCTAGTTGGTTTATTTGGTGGAAGATCATATGTTCAGATCCATTATGCATATTAATACCCCTCTGATCATGAACAATATTATGTCTTGTGAGTAGTTACTTTGGTTCTTGAGGACATGGGAGAAGTCTTGCTATTAGTAGTCATGTGAATTTGGTCTTCGTTCGATATTTTGATGAGATGTATGTTGTCTCTCCTCTAGTGGTGTCATGTGAATGTCGAGTACATGACACTTCACCATTATTTGGGCCTAGAGGAAGGCATTGGAAGTAATAAGTAGATGATGGGTTGCTAGAGTGACAGAAGCTTAAACCCTAGTTTATGCGTTGCTTTTCGTTAGGGGCTAATTTGGATCCATATGTTTCAGGCTATGGTTAGGTTTACCTTAATACTTATTTTGTAGTTGTGGATGCTTGCATTTGTAATGCCCAGGATGGGACTATACCTCCTATGTGTCGAGGCACGACTTAAAGGTATAAGCCCATCCTAGAATGATCTCAAGGTGACTCATGTAAAAGAGGGATTAAATTGCAAAAGGAGATAGTTGGCTTACACTCGCCACTTCACACAATACATTACACAAGCATAACATCATTCAAAACAACACAACCCGACTACGGGCGAAGATCAAAAGAAAGATACCAAAACAACATAAAGCCACAGGTCAAGATCGAATCCTAGTAGAAACCACTACTGATCGTCGAACGTCACAAGCATACGGCCAAACTCTTCATCGAGCTCCCAGTGAAGAACTTGAAGTAGGTCCTGCATCATTCTCGGCTGAACCTGCATGTGGTGTTGTAGTAACTGTGAGCCACGAGGACTCAGCAATCCCATAACCATGGGTATCAAGACTAGCAAAGCTTTATGGGTAGGAAGAGGCAAAGTGGTGAGGTTGCAGCAGCGGCTAAGCAATATATGGTGGCTAACTTACGAGTACCAGAATAAGATGAGCATCTACGCAAACGGTCGCAAAAGTAGTGATCGCTAAAGATTCTAACTACATACGGTCAAACATAACCCCACCGTGTTCTCTTCTCAAAGTGAAAAGAGACAGTCACGGTTACTCACACGGTTGTGTGTTTTACTTCGGATCATCTGTCAAGTTTTCTACAACCGGACATTAACAAATTCCAATCTGCCACATAACCGCGGGCACGGCTTTCGAAAGATCATAACCCTGCAGGGGTGTCCCAACTTAGCCCATCACAAGCTCTCACGATTAGCTGAAGTGATAAATATAATATCATCACCCCTTATCTTAGGGAAAATCCGATCAGGCTCGGCATCCCGGTAGCACAAGTCATTTCGACAATGGTAAAACAAGTCCAGCAAGACCTCCCGGCGTGCCGACACCCTGATAGTAGCCGCGCGTATCTCGTCTCAGGCCACGACCGGATGAGCACAGTGTACAGCAACCGAAGACCCCAGGTGACTGGGTGGCACCGCACACGACTCTATTTGGGACCAACACCATCAGCACTGGCCCCCCCTGCTATGTAGAATTAAGAATCCTCGGGGACATGACCCCCTATGCAATTAATTAATTATTAAGTTGTTATTATGAGCAAATTAAAACCAATGTTGGGCCCTGCTGGAGGAGTTTTATTCAAAGTCGAACTGTCAAGGGGTCCCCATTACACCCATCGTGTTAGGAACGCAAAATCAAGGAACATAATGCCGATTTATCGGCGCCTAAGGTGGCACGAGTGGAACAAAACACCGAGCAAAAGGCCAAGCCTTCCACCCATGCCCAGTGTATAGGTGTGTTAAATAATAATTATAGATATTGTGATATACCAACAACAAGTTCCCTCCTGGAACGAACTTCATCTTCACCTGCAACTAACAACGCTATAAGAGGGACTGAGCAAGCGAGGCTGAGCAAACGGGTAACATAGCCAAACAGTGGTTTTGCTAGGAAGGTGTCAAAGGTTAGAGGTTTCATGGCAACAAGGAGAGGCTGACATAAAAGATGGGTAGCGCGACATGTAACGATAGCATCGAGACAACTAAGCATGGCAATGGTAGTAAAGGTATCCAAGGGTATGATCATGTTGCCTGGGATTCCACAAGGGAGAAGAACGGATCCATGAAGTAGACGAAGCAACACAGTCGAGCGGATCCTCACAACTCCAGAACAAAACCGAAGCTAACAAGAGAAGCAACCGGAAAGAAGGAAACAACACGGTAAACACACAAGCATAAACATGGCATACGATGCACATCCAAGTATGATGCATGTCCGGTTTAATTATGCATGGCATGGCAAAGTGCACAAACAACACTACAATTTAAGTGGAGCTCAATATGCAACGAGATGCATATTGACGAAACACCACATTTAATTATTTAATTGACTCTCGGTTATTTACAAGACAAGATTAAATGTTTGTTTACATGGCAAGAGGTGAAGCATAATAAAACTACACTATTAAGACATTTTAAATGGGGCCGGAAATAACAACAACATATCCGGAAAATCCCCATGAGCATATTTAGTAATTATAAACAAACAACAATTAAACATTTAAAAGGTTGTTAACATGATGCGGATGACATGATCAAGTTTTATGCAAGTTTTATTAAAAGGTTAACAAGAAGAAGATAAGAAGCATTTGTCACCGTGGTGGAACAAAAGGGTGCCACGGCAACGAACCGAAAATGATGCAACGGCATCATATCGGTGCCGGTAACTCGTTGAGAGTCCGGTGCAAAAGGAAAGAATCGACGTGAGCAAGTCGAACAAGTTGAAAGTGGGTGGATCCCGTCACCGGGTTCCCACGAGTCGGCGACGAGGCAACCGAGGAACATGACAACGGACGAAACGGACACGAAGCACACAAGGGAGACATTTCATACAACACAAGCATCACACGGGTCATGTCTCAGGGTTATACCTTCGAAACACTCGTTTCGGGAAGGTTCGAGATCGTAGAGGAAGGAGTCGTTCTCGTTTCCGAAGAGGAAGTAGTTGTTCACGGGTCTTCGGCGACGGTAGTGGAACACGTTGGCGTTCGTCGTGTAGGTGTACTCGGTCGTAGATGTACTCGGTCGTCGTGGTACTTGGGGGTTCTCGATCTCGCGACGGTAGTGGTACTTGATCCGAGTAGTCGTTCGTTCGTAGTCGTTCATGTCATCGATGTCGGGGTACTTGGTCGTATCGTCGTGTAGCCGTACTCGTCACGGTTCGTAGACGTTCGGGTTTTCCGTAGAGGAACTTGATGCATCCCCGTTTTTCCGGTCTCCACTTGGCAAACGAACGGTTCCTGGACACTTGCAACAGCACACGGCAACATAACAAAACAAACAAAACAGCACGGGAGGCGACGCGGCCATGGCAGCAGTAGGGCGACTGGAACGGAGGCAGAGCAGCGGCAACTTGGCGAGGTGATGGTGACGACGCAGTCGAGGACGGGCGCTCCCGCGGTGCAGCAGCGGCTCCTGGCCGGGGAGGAAGAAGAGGCCACAGCCTTGCTGGTCGAGGGAGGAAGCTGGGCCTCGAGGCTCTGGTCGAAGTGGCGGCCTGCGAGCTGGAGGGGCGCGTCGCGGCTCTTGGTCGAGGAGGAACGGCGCGACAGGGTGCGCAAGACGAGGAGGCGAGGGAGCCTGGCCGGCCCTGGCTGCGGGCGTCGACCAGAGGAGGAGGGGGCGCCGGACGGGGAAGCCGGGGAGGACGGGGCCTCTGCTGCCTGCTCGAAGGGCTGCGACCGGGGGAGGAAAACGGGCTGAGGTCGAGGGGTGAGAGCGGGCGCCGAGGGGAGATCGAGGGGAGGGGCGCTGCAAGGGAGGGACGAGGAGATGGAGTGCGGGGCCTCGCGCGAGAGATGCGGGACTGGGTCGGGCGTCGGGCGAAGGGAGAGTGGCGGCGGGGAAGAGGGACGAGAGGGAGAGCGATGGGGCGAGCGGTCGGCTCGGATCGAAGCGCTAGGGTTGGTTGATGGGCCAGGGAGCAGAAGGGCCAGATGCCAGATGGCCTGAAGGGATGAGGAGGCCCAAGAGGCTGGAGGGGGATGCTGCAGGCCGAAAGGAGGCCGGCGGCTGGGCCTGGACCAAAAAGGAGGCCGTCTGGGAGCCTCGCTGCTCTCTTCTTTTAACTTTATTCGGAGTCAAGCAAGAATAAAAAGAAAGAGAAGAAGGAGGGGGTTTGGGCAAAACTAGCACAATGTTAATTTTCTCGGTCTCGTAAAAATGAGCACGACCGGAGAAAAATATAAAAGGCCAGATCGGAAAATAATTCAAACATATTTGAATTTAATTCAAATGGGTTTGAACTAAGACTTGAATATGGAAGTGTCCAAAAATGTTCGAATTTTTGGAGGAACCTCGAAACAACGGAAAAGAATTATGGGGAAGGTCTTTGACGGTGAAACTTGAATAAAAGAAGCATGGGGAATATTTGCAAGTGTGTTGGTTAATTCCAAACAACGGAATAATTATTTATAATAGCTCCATAATATTTGGAGGATATGTTATAAAGAGATGTCACCTTCCCTCGATTTAAATGGACCGAAGGTCCACACGATTTATTTAGGTTGAGATGCAAGATAAATATGACATGATGGCATGATGACATGATGCAATGCAAAAATAAATAACACAAGCTCAAAAGAAACACACGGGCAACCCGGAACATCTGGAATCTTCTGGAATCTTCTGGGACGTCGGTCTCGGGCGTCACAACTCTCCCACACTAACGGAGGATCTCGACCCGAGATCCTAGAGATATCACCGGCTAAAAACGGAAGAGGAAGAGGTAAAACAAAGTTGCTTCCTTGATAGACGAGTGAAACCAAAGAACCTTGAGAGGTTAAACAAGTTGAAAGAAAGAATGCAACGGAGATGAACGAAGTTAAGAGCACTCCGGTAAGCAGGAGGAACAAGGAACATTATAAGAACCTTGTAGGTTGAAAGATATGAATTAAGAGCTGACGGACGGATAGAATATGAAACCGCAATGGTATGGCCAAGGAATAAGAATGACAGAATTCGGACAGCACTCCGTCTGAAAATGGAAGGAATTAACATGAACTTGAGAAGATGGGATGATACTTGATGAAAAACAACAACACACAGCCTCTGAAACAATTAAAAGAATGGCACAAGGGGTGAGAAGGATTCAGACAGCACTCCGGTTGAAAAGAGAGGCAAAACAAGAAAAGATGACGGAACTAGAATGAAGAATACAACACTCCGGTTAAATGATAAGCAAGGGAAAAAATATGATCTTGATAAAAAAAAATGAGATGATGGGACGAAGAGAGCAATATCACAATGCCTCCGGAATGAAAGAATAGAATATAGATCCAAGAGAGAATTGAACCGATAAGAAAAAGACAACTTCTCCCACGAATGAATATGAAAAAAAAAACATCCTTACGAAGAAGGGCTGAACGGAGTTGATGGAAAAATCAACACGAACTGAAAGCTTGATGTGGGCTTATGGAAAACATCTCAAAATTATGAGGTGACAACCAGCCACTAACTTAAACAATAGATTGGATAGAGATCAACAAGGAGACGAAAAACTTATTTCACCCGAATGATAAATGAAGAACTTGGGTCATTATAAGCACCACAATAGCAACAATCCTTAGGGAAAGCTTTTAGGTGAAATAGAACCCAAGATAACTCCAAAAAATAATTAAAGGGTTGGAAAAATCTCCTGAACAAATAAAATGATGGGTTTAAATATCTCATTCTTGATAACTCGTGAATCGTAAAACATGAAGGAATTGACAAGAATGACATAACACCATCTCAAACAATAAGGTAGAAAGAATTGCACTTGTAAAAGCATGATGAAGAATGCTTGAGCTCCAACAAGAATGTTGATGAAGACTTCAAGGATGAATTAAATCATGATGAACCACCATGAAAACTCCGGTAATGAAAGCATGAGAAGTGAAAGATGAAAAGAATAAGATTCAAGGCCAACGATGAATTAGATGGAGCTTTGAAATGATATAATTGAAATAACTTGGAGCTCCGGAAAACAAGATGGACAGCTTAGAACCGAGAATATGATATGATGAACAAGCTCCGGAAAAAGAGATTAAATCACCTTGAAGGAATAAGAATAAGAATTATGTTATGCATATCCTTCACCAATTAAATTGATGACAACCAAAGGAATTGGCATACTACTTATTCCCGTTGGAAAGAATTAAAGAGAGATCTCGCACAAGCTTGGATAAATCTTCAACGAACCACCGGTAGAATTATGAAAAGAACAAATGAATTAAAAACGATAACAGCGGAAGAGTAATCTTGAATGAACCACCGTAAGACTATGGAGACGAACGAAGAGACATCAATGAAGAATAGTTGGAGGACGAAGTTGAAAACTGAGAACGAAGAAATATTCTGAAATGATGGCCTTCGGAGGATCACAAAGAAAGAATTCATGAAATGCTTCGGATGGTATAAAAGAATTCCTCACAATCGGAACAATAATGAGGATGGCATGAAGCTAGAACTAAGAATCTTCAAAAGAACGGGCCAAGATTTAAGAGAAACACTTCCCCGGTCTCCAAATGTTGAAAATGAAGACGAGAATGCCATGAAGAATTTCGAGATACTCCGGATGAATGACAAGAAGGAGCAAAACATGGAAATAATTTTAAACAAGCTTGGAGAAGGCATGTGCCTGATGGAAATCATTCTTACGTCACACTTGAAAAGAACTTTTGAGTATAACACCGGAAAAAAATAGAAGAGTCAGGTAAGATCCTGGGGAAAGACCTATGGGTTAGGGCCCACTCAAAAAAATCACCGTTGGAAAAGATTGCTTAAGAGATATAGCACCGGTTGAATTAAAATGGTTTGAGTAAGATGACAATCCTCAAAATAACTTGAATGGATTAAGAATAGAATTATGAATCATCAGCACTCCGGATATGAATAGCAAGAGGAGAATGATTAATTGGTGCACCGGAATAAGAAAGCATTGTGAAAAGAGGAAAAGGATGAGATCAACACCGAAATCTTGAATTACATCCACCGGCAGAATTGAGAACAAAAGAATGATGATCTTGAAGCTCTTGAGCATCTTCACGATAATTCACCGGATAAGAACATTGAAGGAAAAGAATGAAGAAACCTCACATGAATAACATGGATACTTCATTAAGAATTCTGGCTTCATAAAGAAAAGGGTGGGAGGGTGGGGAAAACAAAGACAACTTGGAATGAATAAAATGGACACCTGTTGAAAAGAATTTCACATGACCATCTTGATGATCAAGAAGAATTATCACTCACATAGAAATATGAGAACACCGATAAGGAAAGGTATGGAATCAACATTTGACATCGAAGCAACTCGAATACCAGAATCAAAACAAAACAAAGGATAGATATGCAACATGATCTTCACAATATCATCCGAACAGAGAATTGAACGAATGAATTCCGTAGGTACATCAGCTTGTCGAGAAGCCACTTGGAGAGCAAAATGAAAATAAAAAGGAACAAGGAACAGATAGAACAAATACAAGATAGAAGCTTCGTCCGACATATTCGTGCTGAAAGCTCATGGAACGTGTTACAAAAGGGTTTTGCAATCCCCGGATCAGCATAGCCAAGGACCCTTTAAGATGCAACTCCCGATCAGAACAAGTCCATAAAACCACTTCACTCAATGTAGAACCCCGAACTTCATATCGTGCTTCCGTTGGAAGAATGCCTAGAACTACTAGATGAACCCACCTATAGATTTCCGAAAGTTTCCAGTTATGCAATCAGGTGTTGGGGATACACGGGAAGCACCGCGCAATCAACTCTAAACCTACATCCAGGTGTATCCATCCTTCAACACATAACCAGTCTTTCTCGGAAACTGTTTACCTTGGACCTTCGAAACGCATCCACTATACAAGCTATGGCAATACTCTCGAGCTACCTCCCCAGTACTGGGTGATGTCGGGGTTATCTTGCCACTGGCCGTATAGGAGAGATTTTCGATGTCGTCCGTCTTAAGTATTTAGTACTGCCGCGATATGCTTGTGACCACAATACCTCGGAGCTCAACTCCCCGGGACACTGCCACAACCCCTAATGACAGGAGGCATCGAGAACAATGTTCTCGTCACAAAGACATCGGAACAATCCAAACAATACTCGCGAGATCCTAAAAAAAATTTGGTGCAATTTTTGAAAGTAGAAGAGGCAAGAGTAATCGTCAGGAGTCCTCACCAGAGTGAAAAGGGATGAGGAGCAAAAGAAATCCTACTCTCCGATATATATAGGACTCAAAACATTTTCAGTGTGTGCCTAGACTCAACCGTCAACGATTCGATCAATCAGTGGGGGCTCCTAGGTCGGAGAAGGCTCTGATACCAACTTGTAATGCCCAGGATGGGACTATACCTTCTACGTGTCGAGGCACGACTCAAAGGTATAAGCCCATCCTAGAATGATCTCAAGTTTGGTATCTTTGCACGACTCATGTAAAAGAGGGATTAAATTGCAAAAGGAGATAGTTGGCTTACACTCGCCACTTCACACAATACATTACATAAGCATAACATCATTCAAAACAACACAACCCGACTACGGGCGAAGATCAAAAGAAAGATACCAAAACAACATAAAGCCACAGGTCAGGATCGAATCCTAGTAGAAACCACTACTGATCGTCGAACGTCACAAGCATACGACCAAACTCTTCATCAAGCTCCCAGTGAAGAACTTGAAGCAGCTCCTGCATCATTCTCGGCTGAACCTGCATCTGGTGTTGTAGTAACTGTGAGCCACGAGGACTCAGCAATCCCATAACCATGGGTATCAAGACTAGCAAAGCTTTATGGGTAGGAAGAGGCAAAGTGGTGAGGTTGCAGCAGCGGCTAAGCAATATATGGTGGCTAACTTACGAGTACCAGAATAAGATGAGCATCTATGCAAACGGTCGCAAAAGTAGTGATCGCTAAAGATCCTAACTACATACGGTCAAACATAACCCCACCGTGTTCTCTTCTCAAAGTGAAAAGAGACAGTCACGGTTACTCACACGGTTGTGTGTTTTACTTCGGATCATCTGTCAAGTTTTCTACAACCGGACATTAACAAATTCCAATCTGCCACATAACCGCGGGCACGGCTTTCGGAAGATCATAACCCTGCAGGGGTGTCCCAACTTAGCCCATCACAAGCTCTCACGATTAGCTGAAGTGATAAATATAATATCATCACCCCTTATCTTAGGGAAAATCCGATCAGGCTCGGCATCCCGGTAGCACAAGTCATTTCGACAATGGTAAAACAAGTCCAGCAAGACCTCCCGGCGTGCCGACACCCTGATAGTAGCCGCGCATATCTCGTCTCAGGCCACGACCGGATGAGCACAGCGTACAGCAACCGAAGACCCCAGGTGACTGGGTGGCACCGCACACGACTCTATTTGGGACCAACACCATCAGCACTGGCCCCCCCCTGCTATGTAGAATTAAGAATCCTCGGGGACATGACCCCCTATGCAATTAATTAATTATTAAGTTGTTATTATGAGCAAATTAAAACCAATGTTGGGCCCTGCTGGAGGAGTTTTATTCAAAGTCGAACTGTCAAGGGGTCCCCATTACACCCATCGTGTTAGGAACGCAAAATCAAGGAACATAATGCCGGTTTATCGGCGCCTAAGGTGGCATGAGTGGAACAAAACACCGAGCAAAAGGCCAAGCCTTCCACCCATGCCCAGTGTATAGGTGTGTTAAATAATAATTATAGATATTGTGATATACCAACAACAAGTTCCCTCCTGGAACGAACTTCATCTTCACCTGCAACTAACAACGCTATAAGAGGGACTGAGCAAGCGAGGCTGAGCAAGCAGGTAACATAGCCAAACAGTGGTTTTGCTAGGAAGGTGACAAAGGTTAGAGGTTTCATGTCAACAGGGAGAGGCTGACATAAAAGATGGGTAGCGCGACATGTAACGATAGCATCGAGACAACTAAGCATGGCAATGGTAGTATAGGTATCCAAGGGTATGATCATCTTGCCTGGGATTCCACAAGGGAGAAGAACGGATCCATGAAGTAGACGAAGCAACACAGTCGAGCGGATCCTCACAACTCCCGAACAAAACCGAAGCTAACAAGAGAAGCAACCGGAAAGAAGGAAACAACACGGTAAACACACAAGCATAAACATGGCATACGATGCACATCCAAGTATGATGCATATCCGGTTTAATTATGCATGGCATGGCAAAGTGCACAAACAACACTACAATTTAAGTGGAGCTCAATATGCAACGAGTTGCATATTGACGAAACACCACATTTAATTATTTAATTGACTCTCGATTATTTACAAGACAAGATTAAATGTTCGTTAACATGGCAAGAGGTCAAGCATAATAAAACTACACTATTAAGACATTTTAAATGGGGCCGGAAATAACAACAACATATCCAGAAAATCCCCATGAGCATATTTAGTAATTATAAATAAACAACAATTAAACATTGAAAAGGTTGTTAACATGATGCGGATGACATGATCAAGTTTTATGCAAGTTTTATTAAAAGGTTAACAAGAAGAAGATAAGAAGCATTTGTCACCGTGGTGGAACGAAAGGGTGCCACGGCAACGAACCGAAAATGATGCAACGGCATCATATCGGTGCCGGTAACTCATTGAGAGTCCGGTGCAAAAGGAAAGAATCGACGTGAGCAAGTCGAACAAGTTGAAAGTGGGTGGATCCCGTCACCGGGTTCCCACGAGTCGGCGACGAGGCAACCGAGGAACATGACAACGGACGAAACGGACACGAAGCACACAAGGGAGACATTTCATACAACACAAGCATCACACAGGTCACGTCTCAGGGTTATACCTTCGAAACACTCGTTTCGGGACGGCTCGAGATCGTAGAGGAAGGAGTCGTTCTTGTTTCCGAAGAGGAAGTAGTTGTTCACGGGTCTTCGGCGACGGTAGTGGAACACGTTGGCGTTCGTCGTGTAGGTGTACTCGGTCGTAGATGTACTCGGTCGTCGTGGTACTTGGGGGTTCTCGATCTCGCGACGGTAGTGGTACTTGATCCGAGTAGTCGTTCGTTCGTAGTCATTCATGTCATCGATGTCGAGGACGGGCGCTGCCGCGGTGCAGCAGCGGCTCCTGGCCGGGGAGGAAGAAGAGGCCACGGCCTTGCTGGTCGAGGGAGGAAGCGGGGCCTCGAGGCTCTGGTCGAAGTGGCGGCCTGCGAGCTGGAGGGTCGCGTTGCGGCTCCTGGTCGAGGAGGAACGGCGCGGCAGGGTGCGCAAGACGAGGAGGCGAGGATGCCTGGCCGGCCCTGGCTGCGGGCGTCGACCAGAGGAAGAGGGGGCGCCGGACGGGGAAGCCGGGGAGGACAGGGCCTCTGCTGCCTGCTCGAAGGGCTGCGGCCGGGGGAGGAAAACGGGCTGAGGTCGAGGGGTGAGAGCGGGCGCCGAGGGGAGATCGAGGGGAGGGGCGCTGCGAGGGAGGGACGAGGAGATGGAGTGCGGAGCCTCGCGCGAGAGATGCGGGACTGGGTCGGGCGTCGGGCGAAGGGAGAGTGGCGGCGGGGAAGAGGGACGAGAGGGAGAGCGATGGGGCGAGCGGTCGGCTCGGATCGAAGCGCTAGGGTTGGTTGATGGGCCAGGGAGCAGAAGGGCCAGATGCCAGATGGCCTGAAGGGATGAGGAGGCCCAAGAGGCTGGAGGGGGATGCTGCAGGCCGAAAGGAGGCCGGCGGCTGGGCCTGGACCAAAAAGGAGGCCGGCTGGGAGCCTGGCTGCTCTCTTCTTTTAACTTTATTCGGAGTCAAGCAAGAAGAAAAAGAAAGAGAAGAAGGAGGGGGTTTGGGCAAAACTAGCACAATGTTAATTTTCTCGGTCTCGTAAAAATGAGCACGACCGGAGAAAAATATAAAAGGCCAGATCGGAAAATAATTCAAACATATTTGAATTTAATTCAAATGGGTTTGAACTAAGACTTGAATATAGAAGTGTCCAAAAATGTTCGAATTTTTGGAGGAACCTCGAAACAACGGAAAAGAATTATGGGGAAGGTTTTTGACGGTGAAACTTGAAGAAAAGAAGCATGGGGAATATTTGCAAGTGTGTTGGTTAATTCCAAACAACGGAATAATTATTTATAATAGCTCCATAATATTTGGAGGATATGTTATAAAGAGAAGTCACCTTCCCTCGATTTAAATGGACCGAAGGTCCACACGATTTATTTAGGTTGAGATGCAAGATAAATATGACATGATGCAATGCAAAAATAAATAACATAAGCTCAAAAGAAACACACGGGCAACCCGGAACATCTGGAATCTTCTGGAATCTTCTGGGACGTCGGTCTCGGGCGTCACAGCATTAGATGTTAATCATAAGTGGGAGGCTTGTCCAAGTAAGGGCAGCACCCAAGCACCGGTCCACCCACAAACCAAATTATCAAAGTACCGAACGCGAATCAGACGATCATGATGAAAACTAGCTTGACGATAATTCCCATGTGTCCTCGGGAGCGCTTTTCTTTATATAAGAATTTTTCCAGGCTTGTGCTTTGGTATAAAAAGGATTGGGCCACCTTGCTGCACCTTATTTAATCTTACCTTTTGTCACATGCTACCAATTACCTTATCACAAAACTATCTATTACCTATAATTTTAGTGCTTGCAGAAAATACCTTACTGAAAACTGCCTATCATTTCCTTCTGCTCCTCGTTGGGTTTGACACTCTTACTTATCGAAAGGACTACGATAGATCCACTACACTTCTGGGTCATCAAGACTCTTTTCTGGCGCCGTTGCCGGGGAGTGAAGCGCCTTTGGTAAGTGGAATTTGGTAAGGAAAAATTTATATAGTGTGCTAAAATTTATTGTCACTTGTTACTATGGCTCAAAATCCTTTGAGGGGCTTGTTCGGGGTATCTTTACCCCGAGCAGAAGAGCAAAAAGTTGCTCCTCAACTTACTGCACCTATTGAAAATGTTTGCTTTGAGATTCCTTCGGGTATGATAGAGAAACTGCTTGAAAATCCTTTTGCAGGAGATGGAACACTGCATCCCGACTTACACCTAATCTATGTGGATGAAGTTTGTGGATTGTTTAAGCTTGCAGGTATGCCCGAGGATGTTATCAAGAAAAAGGTCTTCCCTTTATCTTTGAAGGGAGATGCATTGACATGGTTTAGGCTATGCGATGATATGGGATCATGGAACTATAATCGTATGAAGTTGGAATTTAATCAGAAGTTCTACCCTATGCACTAGGTTCATCGTGATCGTAATTATATTTATAATTTCTGGCCTCGCGAAGGAGAAAGTATCGCTCAAGCTTGGGGAGGCTTAAGTCAATGTTATATTCATGCCCCAATCATGATCTCTCAAGAGAAATGATCATTCAAAATTTTTATGCTCGGCTTTCTCATAATAATCGCTCCATGCTCGATAGTTCTTGCTCTGGTTCTTATATGATGAAGACTATTGACTTCAAATGGGATCTATTGGAAAGAATTAAATGCAACTCTGAAGATTGGGATCTCGACGAAGGTAAGGAGTCCGGTATGACCCCTAAGTTTGATTGTGTTAAAGCTTTTATGGATACCAATGTTTTCCGTGAGTTTAGCACTAAATATGGACTTGACTCTGAGATAGTAGCTTCTTTCTATGAATCCTTTGCTACTCATGTTGATCTCCCCAAGGAGAAGTGGTTTAAATACCATCCCCCTATTGAAGTAAAAGTAGTTGAACATATTAAAGTTGAAGAAAATACTATCACTTATAATGTTGATCATGTTATTCCTACTGCTTATATTGAGAAACCACCTTTCCCCGTTAGGATAAAGGATCATGCTCAAGCTTCAACTGTAGTTTGTAAGAGTAATACTAGAACACCTACACCCTCTGAGAAAATTAAAGTTGAACATAGTGTTGCTATGGTTAAAGATCTCTTGGTAGAAGATTTAGATGGACATGTTATTTACCTCCAAGAAGAATCTGCTAGAATAGCCAAACCCAATGCTAGGAATAAACATAAACCTGTTGTAGGCTTGCCTGTCATCTCTGTTAAGATAGGATATCATTGCTATCATGGTTTCTGTGACGTAGGTGCTAGTGCGAGTATTATCCCTCTTGATTTGTACAACGAAATTATGCATGATATTGCACCTGTTGAGTTAGAAGGGATTAATGTTACTATTAAGCTTGCTAATAGAGACACTATTTCACCAGTTGGGATTGTTAGAGATATTGAAGTCTTGTGTGGGAAGGTTAAATACCCCGCTGATTTTCTTGTTCTTAGTTCCCCACAAGATGCATTCTGCCCCATTATATTTGGTAGACCCTTCTTGAATACCGTTAATGCCAAGATAGACTACGTGAAAGATATTGTTACTATTGGATTAGGGGATACGTCTAATGATTTTAACTTTTCTAAATTCCGTAGACAACCCATTCAAAAGGCACCACCCAGCAAGGATGAAATTATTGGTCTTGCTTCTATTGTCGTGCCACCTAATGATCCTTTAGAACAATACTTGCTAGATCATGAAAATGATATGCATATGAATGAGAAGGGAAATAGATGAAATATTCTTTAAACAGGAACCCGTATTGAAAAACAACTTGCCTGTTGAAATCCTAGGGGATCCTCCTCCACCCAAGGGTAATCCCGTGTTTGAACTTAAACCTATACCAGATAATCTCAAGTATGTTTATCTTGATAAAAAGAAGATATATCCTGTTATTATTAGTGCTAACCTTTCAGAGCAGGAAGAAGAAAAATTATTGAAAACTCTGAAGAAGCATCGTTCTGCTATTGGATAAACTCTAGATGATCTTAAGGGCATTAGTCCCACTATATGCCAAAACAAGATAAAATTGGAAGAAAAATGCTAAACCAGTTATTGATCATCAGCGACGGTTAAATCCTAAGATGAAAGAAGTTGTAAGGAAGGAAATACTAAAACTTCTAGAGGTAGGTATGATCTATGCAGTTGCTGATAGCCAGTGGGTAAGTCATGTCCATTGTGTTCCTAAGAAAGGAGGTATGACTGTCGTCCCTAATGATAAAGATGAATTGATTCCGCAAAGAATAGTTTCAGGTTATAGGATGGTAATTGATTTCCGTAAGTTAAATGAAGCTACTAAGAAAGATCATTACCCCTTGCCATTTATTGATCAAATGCTAGAAAGGTTATCCAAACATACTCATTTCCGCTTTCTAGATGGTTATTCTGGTTTCTCTCAAATACCTGTGTCAAAAGGGGATCAAGAAAAGACCACTTTTACTTGTCCTTTCGGTACCTTTGCTTATAGAAGTATGCCTTTTGGTTTATGTAATGCACCTGCTACCTTTCACATATGCATGATGGTTATATTCTCTGATTTTTGTGAAAAGATTGTTGAGGTTTTCATGGATGATTTCTCCGTTTATGGAACTTCTTTTGATGATTCTTAAGCAACCTTGATCGAGTTTTGCAGAGATGTGAAGACACTAATCTGGTCTTGAATTGGGAGAAGTGCCACTTTATGGTTAATGAAGGCATTGTCTTGGGACATAAAATTTCTGAAAGAGGTATTGAAGTTGACAAAGCTAAAGTTGATGCTATTGAAAAGATGCCATGCCCAAAAGACATCAAAGGTATATGAAGTTTCCTTGGTCATGCCAGGTTTTATAGGAGGTTCATAAAGGACTTCTACAAAATCTCCAGGCCTCTGACTAATCTCTTACGAAAAGATATTCCTTTTGTCTTTGATGCCGATTGTCTAGAAGCATTTGAAATACTTAAGAAAGCATTGATCTCTAAACCTCTTGTCCAGCCTCCTGACGGGAATTTACCCTTTGAGATTATGTGCGATGCTAGTGATTATACTGTAGGAGCTGTTTTAGGGCAAAGAGTTGATAAGAAATTGAATGTTATCCAGTATGCTAGAAAAACTCTAGATAGTGCCCAAATAAATTATGCTACCACTGAGAAAGAATTTTTAGCAGTTGTGTTTGCTTGTGATAAGTTTAGACCCTACATTGTTGATTCTAAAGTAACTATTCACACTGATCATGCTGCTATCAAATACCTTATGGAAAAGAAAGATGCTAAACCTAGACTTATTAGATGGGTTCTCTTGCTGCAAGAATTTGACTTGCATATTATTGATAGAAAGGGAGCTGAGAACCCTGTGGCAGATAACTTGTCTAGGTTAGAGAATATACTTGATGACCCACAACCTATTGATGATAGCTTTCCTGACGAACAACTAGCTGTCATAATGTAACATCCCAAATTTTCAATTTGGAATGTTATACATAGATCATACTGCATTGCTTATTTCTTTGCATTTTGTGTGTAGCGATCCTCGAAAATTCTAAGCAACTCAATGATCTACGGAGAGAGTTGGGAATTCTACCGTTTTTGTATTTGAATTTACTCGAATACCGGTATGAGGATAGCGTTAGTTTTAATTATTTTTCTCTCCTAAAAATATTTCTTAACAAATTATATGAGCGGAGATAATATGACTTCTCCAAAATAAAAGGAATATTGGAGGAAAAATATTAAAATCACTTTTGGCTTTTATTCGGATTTATTTGTGATTTTATTTGCATAGGAAAAATGCGCATTTTTCAAAATTGCATTTAGGTCCGGGAAAAATGTTCACTTTGTCCTAAATATTATTAGAGGACGGTGAAAATTTATTTCGGAATTTTTGGAATCCGTTTTATTTCTTTCGTTAGTTTACGTACGCCAGGACTCGTTTTTTTTTAAAAGGGCGAACCGACTTTGGGCTATAACCGGCTAGGACTCCCCTAGCCCGGGCCTTTAAAAGCACAGCCCGGAGCCCGGTGCGAGCCCAAGCCGCCCCGGCCGAATCCCTAGCCGCCCCGCTTGCCCGAGCCGCCGCCGCCGCCGCGCCGCCTCGCGCCGCCGCCGGCTAGGCTTTCTGGGCGGCGCGTGGCGGCGAGCGTGAGAGGTGGAGGGGGCGGCAGTGGAAGCCGGGGCGGGGACGCAGTGGAGGCCGAGGAGTGGACGGGGCGGCGGCGCAGTGGAGGCGGCGGAGCAGAGGCGGGGGGCGAGGAGATCTGGCGCAGTGGGGGCGAGGGGATATGGCACAGAAAGGGAGAGAGGGGATCAAGTCGAGTGGGGGAGGCTTACTAATGGCGCACCTCCCCCTGGTACGCCGTAAGTACATCGATAGCAATGGCGCACCTCCTCGTGGTGCGCCATTAGTAAAAAAAAATATTTCTGTTCGAGCCCACATGTTATCTTCCACCAAACCCCATCTGCATCAGAGAACATACACTAGCCCGACTGGTCAGCACGCAGTGCACACGCTAGGAGGTCCTGGGTTCAATTCCCAGGCTCCCCAATTTTTGTTTTTAACCATTTTTTTCTTTGCTCATATCTTTTTATCCATGCATCCAAATATAACATGTCGCATATGCTAGATGCTCAGTATTTCATGTAGAAAAATAATATGCAGTTTTTTGCCATGTTAACAACATTTAAAATGTTGTTTGATATTTATTTGTGTTTAAATATGTTCAAACTTGTTTAAATCATAACTAAATATCCATAGCTCCAAATTTGACAAACTTTATATGCTTTTGGGAGTAACATATAACCAAGCACAACTAGTCTTTTAAAAAAATTAGTTGCATTCATTTGTGAATTGGTAAAACATTTATGAATATGAAAAATATCATCAAATTTGAAAAAATATTCATGAATTCAAAAAGTGCCCATGAAATTTAAATTTTTTCATGAGTTCAAAAAATATTCATTAGGTAGGGTGGTCCTGCTTCTTCTTGACCTTCTTTTTCGCAAATGGTGTTCTTCTGTGGAACGGACGTCCTTTAGGTAGGGTGGTCCTGCTTCTTCTTGTGGTGTATGCTGCTACTTCATCGTCGTCGTCATGTTCCATCTTCGGGTCGCCGTACTTGTCGAAGTCTTGCTCATTGGCGACTCCATCCATTCCGATGATCTTCCTTTTGCCTCTCCTCACGATAACACGACTGGGCTTTGACGGGTCGGTAATGAAGAAGCATTGGTCCACTTGGGAAGCCAGTACCCATCGCTCATTTTTCACGGTGACGTTTGCGCCCGTGGTCTTGGATTTGGCTTCGGGTATAACCATGGTGGTAAAATACCGGTCCTCTTTTAGGACGCTCTTGGCCCATCTGACAAGGAACATCGAGACCTTCTCTCCAGCGTAGCTCAGCTCCCAGATCTCCTCGATCCTTTCGTAGTATCTGTCCTTGTCGTTACCGGTGTAGGATTCCAACGTTACCCCGTAGTTCTGATAACCATCGCTCTTCATGTCCTTGTCCTCGGTGTAGAATGTGTAGCCGTTGATATCGTACGCCTCATAGGTCATCAGGTTGTGCTCGGCGCCCTGTGACAAGGCGGATATGAGTTGTTCTTCCGCGGAAGAATCCTCATGTAAAGGGTACGACAGAAGCTTCTGCTTGAACCAACGCGTGAAACATGAGTCGTGCTCTTTGATTATATCTCCGTCCGTCCTCTGTTGGCCTCGGTCATTCTACGTCTTCTCAATAAAGGTTTTGTGCTCTACCACCCACGGATCGACCACGTTTATGTGTTGTAGCGTGACTAGGTTTGCTCTTTCAAAGTCAGTGAGTCGACCCTCGAAGTCGACATGCATTTCGTGGCGACCCTCGCGGTGACCCCATCCAGCGAGCCTGCCGAGGTGCCTGCTGACGGGCAGACCAACGGGGTTCTCGATGCATAGATAATTCATGCAGTAGGAGATGCACTCTTCGGTCAAAAAGCCCCTGGCTATGCTTCCCTCTGGACATGACATGTTGCGAACGTATCCTTTGATGACATCATTCATCCTTTCGAACGGCATCATGCTGTGCAGGAACGTCGGCCCGAGTTGGATGATATCCTCCACGATATGGACTAGCAGATGCACCATAACGTCGAAGAATGGGGGCGGGAAGTACATCTCAAGCTCGCATAGTATCACCACGATCCCTTCCTGTAGCCTTCTGAGTTGCCTCACGCCAACCAACTTCCGAGAGATGATGTCGAAAATGGTGCATAGGCCAAATAGCATTTCACGGACGTGCGCGTCCATGATTCCACGGATTGCAACTGGAAGTATCTGCGTGATCAGCACGTGACAGTCGTGAGACTTCATTGCGCTGAACTTTTTCTTCGCTGGGTCTAGGTATTTGCTTATCTTCCCCGCGTAACCGTAAGGAAGTTTTACTCCTACGAGGCAGGTGAAAACCTGCTCGATCTCCTCCTGACTTAGAGTGAAGCACGCGGGAGGGTAGTCATTTCCGGTATTCTTGGCCTTTTTTCCTTTGCGACAACTTTCCATGTCCTGCTTCGCCTCATCATAATCATCATCATTAGCGTGAAGCTCCTGCCTGATGCCCATTGATTTCAAGTCTGCCCTTGCTTTCGGTCCATCTTTGGTCCTCTATGACATGTTGAGCAGGGTACCAAGCAGACTCTCGCATACGTCCTTCGTGATATGCATGACATCAATGCTGTGAGGCACACGGTGGATCTTCCAGTATGACAAGTCCCAGAAAATAGACCTCGTTTTCCATACCTTTAGCAGCTGCTCTGGCGCCTTTCGCTTCTTTCCCGGCAGCGGGCAATCTTTCCAATTTTTCAACAGCTTGTCTATTTCCTCACCGCTCCTTGTACGCTGGCGTCTACGGGGTTCGGTTTCACCATCGAACAGATCCTTGCGTTTCCTCCACGGGTCATCTTCGATAAGCCACCTTCGATGTCCCATGAACATGGTTTTCGAAGACCCGGGATCTCTATCTAGCTAGCGATACGTTGTGTCATCCATGCACCTGACGCATCCAGAAAATCCGTGGACCACCTGCCCCGCGACATATCCGTAACCGAGATAGTCGTGCACCGTCGTGAGCAGTGCGGCTCTCATAGGGAAATATTCTTTCTCTGCGGCATCCCACGTATTGGCTGGCGTTTTCCACAGCGTGTCTAGCTCCTCTTTCGGCATCCCGAGATACAGATTGATGTCGTTCCCTGGTTGTTTCGTCCCTTCAATTAGCATACTCATGTGAATGTACTTCCTCTTCATGCATAACCAGGGGGGAATGTTGTACATCCACACAAACACAGACCAGGTGCTATGTGTGCTTCTCTGGCTACCAAACGGATTGACTCCATCAGTGCTCGCGCCCAACATGATGTTCCTTGGATCGTTCCCAAATTCTAGGTCTTCAAAGTTCAAAGCTTTCCACTGGCTCACATCCTTAGGGTGACTCAGCATCTTGTCTTTTTATGTATCTCCGAATCATTTCCGTCATCTTCTCGCTTCTTCTCCTCCCTATCCGCGTGCCAACGCAGGAGCTTTGCTGCCTTAGGGTCCACGAAATACCGCTGCAGACGATGAGTGATCGGAAAGTACCACACCACTTTTCGAGGAGCTTATTTCCGCTTCTTGTATCGAGTGACGCCGCAAACCGGACATATGGTAGACTCCGCATGCTCGTCCCGATAAATGATGCAATTGTTCATGCACACATGGTATTTCACGTGCGGTAAATCTAGAGGACACATGATTTTCTTGGCCTCCTCGAAACTGGTCGGGCACTTGTTCCCCTTGGGAAGACGTTCGTGCCAGAATGACATGTTCTCGTCGAAGCATGTGTCGGTCATTTTGAGTTTTACCTTCATCTCCAGAGCCATGAGCGTTACTTTTAGGCGGGTATCCTCGGGCCTGCATCCTTCATACAATGGAGTAACCGCGTCTATCTCCAGTTGATACAGCTTGGCTTTCTCTCGGGTGGCAGCTCTTGCGTTATCCGTCTGCTTGAGAAGCAGCTCTTGAATATGAGGGTCCTGCACCCAGCCTCCATCGTCATCTGCTCCGGCATCTTCATCTAGATCATGATCATGCCCTTTGTCTTGATCTTCCTCATCATCATGTCCGGCATCTTCTACATGATTACTGTGTACATCATCACTGTCGTGATCATGTCCTAGAGATTCTTTGTCTTCTCGCGCGCCCTCGCCGCGGTGGTTGTCTTGCTGCCCTTCCTCATTTCTTGCCCGACCATGGCCGACTTCATAGTCATCTTCATCACCTTGCCACCGATAGCCATCCATGAAACCACGCAAGAGCAGGTGGTCCTGCACCTGCCCGGAATCCGGGTCTGCAATAAGGCTCTTGAGCTTGCATCTTCGACACGGACATCTTATCTCCATCTCGTTCTTTTGAAGCATCTCGGCCTTCGCGGAGCTCAAAAACCTATTCACAATGCCTTCGGTCATCGTGCGGACCATGGTCGCGTGCGGGGTAGAGCAAAACGATATTTTAGAAGCAAGAAAATTTTTGGCATGACTTTCCCTAAAAAAAGGACCAAAAAGAATGCATAGTGCCAAAATTCTCGCCGAAACTGAAATGAATCAACATTTCGGAAAAATATTAGCAACTATCGCATTTCAAATACGGGTACCTGCAAACACAAACATATATGCAACACCACAAACATATGCAACACCACAAACATACATAGATCTAGCTAGGCCATAAAAAGTGCATGTGCACGGATGTTGGAGCTCGAGGGAGAAAAAATGATCTACAACATAAGGATATCTTTCCCCCCTTACTTACCTATCAAAAAAGGTAATTTAACCACTTAATTTTGATGAATCTATGGTGCAAATGAGGTTAGGAGGAGGGGGCAGCCGACACAAGCTTGGAGGAGGAGGTGGAGAGAATGAAGTGGAGAAAGTGAGTGTTTAGGTGTGGCTGTCCAAAATAATGGCGCACCACTCACTTATGCGCCATTAGTAACCATTGTTACTAATGGCGCATTAATGAGTGGTGCGCCATTAGTAGTTTTGCAAAAAGAAAAATATAATACTAGCGCACTGAGTTGGAGGTGCGCCATTACTAGTTAAACTAGTAATGGCGCACTGTGCCACGGTGCGCCATTAGTATTTCTGGAAAAATAAAAAAAAATTGTTACTAATGGCGCACCGAAGGTCTGGTGCGCCATTAGTGTCTACCACTCTAATGGCGCACCGACACATGGTGCACCATTACTATATAGTAGTGGCGCACCATGTGTCTGGTGCGCCATTAGAGTCCATATCATCTATAGCCCTTTTCCTAGTAGTGAAATTATCAAAGTATCGAATGTGAATCAGACGATCGTGATGAAAACTAGCTTGACGATAATTCCCATGTGTCCTCGGGAGCGCTTTTCTTTATATAAGAATTTGTCTAGGCTTGTCCTTTGCTACGAAAAGGATTGGGCCACCTTGCTGCACCTTATTTACTCTTACCTTTTGTCACTTGCTACCAATTACCTTATCACAAAACTATCTGTTACCTATAATTTCAGTGCTTGCAGAAAATACCTTACTGAAAATTGCCTATCATTTCCTTCTGCTCCTCGTTGGGTTCGACACTCTTACTTATCGAAAGGACTATGATAGATCCCCTACACTTGTGGGTCATCATCAGCCTCTCCACCTACAATCCACGTCTGATGGAAGCCGTTCCTTGACCACGTTGACCACGCCGTGCTGAGAGCACCAGGGCGGTGGACGACGGCGAGGCCTAGGAAGGGGACGACGCGGAGCCGGGGAAGACGTGACAATGGATGCCCACGCGTAGAGGAGTACGAGGGTTCACTGGTTCGCTGCGGTGTGAGGCTGCCATCGCCGCGGAATAACACGGGGTGTGGGTGAGTAGAGGGATGGCCTGGCCAGTGGTGGGAAGAGTAGGGGGCTGTGAGGCGTCTGCGGTAGCAGAGCCGGCCACGGGAGGCAGGAGCATGCGGCATGACCGGCGCTGCTTTGGGCGGCTGGAGCAACAATACCAGAGGTTGAAGAAGCACTATGGCCGTTGGATGGACATCGTACGGTCACTAGAGCTAGAATCGTTCATATTAACAAAGTTGACAAAGCACACCGTCCCCGTCAACTTATTAGGCCCACAAGTCAGCCTCCCACCAAGGTGGGTCCCAAACAGCAGGGGGAGTATTCATTTTTTTGTGCGTAATAAGGAGGCACTTCCGGTGGGTCTGAGCTGACAGCAGGGGGAACGTTTTTTTTCGTGAAATACGGTGGCCTGTCCGGTGGGTCCCAGCAGTCAGGGGGGAAACATTTTTTCGCGAAATACGGTGGACCGTCCGATGGGTCCCTAATGTCAGGTGGAGGAATGATTATTTTCCGCGTAATAAGGAGGAACTTCCTTGTTGTCGTCGTGGACCCAGCTGTTAGCCTCTCCACGTACAGTCCACGTCTTATGGAAGCCGTGCCTTGACCACGTTGACCACGCCGTGCCGAGAGCACCAGGGCGGTGGATGACGGCGAGGCATACGAAGGGGACGACACGGAGCCGGGGAAGACGCGACAGTGGATGCCCACGCGTAGAGGAGTACGAGGGTTCACTGGTTCGCTGCGGTGTGAGGCTGTCGTCGCCGCAGAATAACAGCGGGTGCGGGTGAGTAGAGGGATGGGCTGGCCAATGGTGGGAATAGTAGGGGGCGGTGAGGCCCCCGTGGCTACACAGCCGGCCACGGGAGGCAGGACCATGCGGCACGACCGGCGCTGCTTTGGGCGGCTGGAGCAACAAGACCACAGGTTGAAGAAGCACTATGGCCGTTGGATGGACATCGTACGGTCAATGGAGCTAGAATCGTTCATATTGACTAAATTGACAAAGCACACCATCCCCGTCAACTTAGTAGGACCACAAGTCAGCCTCCCACCAAGGTTGATCCCAACCAGCAGGGGGAGTATTCATGTTTTGTGCGTAATAAGGAGGCACTTCCGGTGGGTCCGAGCTGATAGCGGGGGGAACGTATTTTTCGCGAAACACGGTGGCTCGTCCAGTGGGTCCCTGCTATCAGTTGGAGGAATCATTATTTTTCGCGTAATAAAGAGGGATTTCCTTGCTGCCGTCGTGGACCCAGCTGTTAGCCTCTCCACGTACAGTCCACGTCCGATGAAAGCCGTTCCCTGACCACGTTGACCTCACCACGCCGAGAGCACCAGGGCGGTGGAGGACAGCGAGGCCTATGAAGGGGACGACGCAGAGCCGGGGAATACGTGGCAGTGGAAGCCCGCATGCAGAGGAGTACCAGGGTTCACTGGTTCGGCTGCGGTGTGAGGCTGCCGTCGCCGCGGAATAACAGGGAGTGTGGGTGAGTAGAGGGATGGCCTGGCCAGCGGTAGGAGTAGTAGGGGTGGTGAGACATGCACGGCAGCATGGCCGGCCACGAGAGACAGGAGCAGTTGGCACGACCGTCGCTGCTTTGGGCAGCTGGAGCAAGAAGACCATAGGTTGAAGAAGCACGACGACCGTTGGATGGACATCGTATGGTCACTGAAGCTAGAATCGTTTATATTGACTAAGTTGACAAATCCCCTGGTATGCGGCAACTTAGTAGGCCCACATGTCAGCTTCCGAAATGGTGTGCCCCAGATGTCAAGGGTATGAGTCATTATTTGGACGGGTGAAGCTAGAATATCCGAGATTGAAGAAGAAGCACCGCATCCGTTGGATGGACATCCAACGGCCACTGCTGCTAGAACCATGTGTTGACTATAAGTTGACAAAGCCATGCATACGCGTCAACTCTTTTTTTAGGGAAGGCGTCAACTTAGTAAGGCCACAAGTGTGTGGCAGAGAACTTATAGCCCATTTGGGATTTGTAAGAATGTGCAGCCAATTTTTGAATTCTAATGGAATTGACTACAACCCATTTACAGTTTGTTAAAATTACAACCCATTTCAACCAACCATTCAAAGCAGAATTCAATAAAATTTCCCACATTTTGATGGGATCCGAAATATTTTTATCCCGAAATTTCTAGTCAGATTAAATACAATTTCAATATAAATTTATATTACGTAAAAATCCAACGAAACATTGCGCTCGCAACAATTAATGAAATTAAAATTTTGCTATATCCAAAAATAATATTTTTAAAGTAATTACGTGTTTGGTGCATTTTTTATAGTTACTGCCTTGTTTTTATAATTACATCCCATTTATTATTTCTTAAAGCCCATTTCCTTGTTAAGCCTAATGCATCCCTTATAGGAAAATAACAACTTGACCTTGCATGAGTATTCCTAAAAAAAGTATAGCTGGGCTAGCCATTTTCAGCTTGAAAAATAATAATATCTGGGCTGGATATCTGGCCTGGGCTAGATGGGCCATAGCCTGCTCAGTTAATAGCTGCAATGATGTTTTCGTTGTTGTTCAGAGGAGAAAAATTAATATCTGGGCTAAACATCGCAAAAGAAAAAGTCTGAAGTGCTCACACCACAAAAACACAAATACTACTCGAGCTGCTTGGTCCCAGCTATCGGCTGCTTCTTGTGCAATTCTCTCGTTTATTGACTACATAGGTTGACAATGGTGTGGTACCGTGATGTCAGGAAACCAGGAGGAAGCAATTTTTGTTACAGTTTTATATACTAATAAGGAGGCACTTGCGTACGTGCGGCTATGGCCCTGGTGGGTCCCCACTGTCATCCTCTCCAAGTAAAGTCATCTTGTGAGGACCAATTTTTCAGTAAAATAATTACCGAGAGACCGACCTTTTTATCGAACCAGCAAGGAAGAATACTTCTTGCTTATAGACAATTCCTTGATACAGAATTCCAGAGTACTGAATATGATATAAGGTTGAGCTGAGGTTGCTCAACAGTTTATTACAAGCACGCCAATATAGTACATAAAGGCGGATATGACACAATGGTAGGGTGGCATACTACTAACTCGTAATAAAAAGGTGGTGGATATATCACAGTGTAGTGGGTGGCGTGACTCCATTGTCATACAGTTCATTGAGTGTCGAAGTGAGACCTTATGAATTTATTTGGTGGTTGGCGAAAGCGGTTATATAACTTTGATCAACTCCAGGATCGCAAGGGACTGACTGGGACTCCACTAGACGTCGGACTCTCTATCGAACTCTTCATCCATGAGATCGCCTTCGTCCACATCTGACCAAATCAACAAGCCAGGTGAGTACTTTGAATGTACTCGCAAGATAGTTCGGACATAAGATATAATAAATGCAAACATGATGCAAGTGAGTATTCTAGCAAAACGCAACCGGATAATAAAACTTCTGTGATGCAAGTAAAGATAGAAGTCGGGCGGTAATCCTCCCGAAATCCAAAGATAAATAAAATAAAACTAAACGAGTGTCTGAGTGACGCCTCATGAGGAAAAATAAATAGAAACATGCCGCAGTCGGGCGTCTGAGCGACACCACATAAATGGCTTATAAAAAAATAAATGACAAGAATGCCTCAGTCGGACGTCTGAGGGACATCACATAAAGGGCTCATAATGAAAATAAATAACAGGAATGCCATAGTCGGACGTCTGAGCGACATCACAAAAAGGGCTTATAAATAACAAGAATGCCACAGTCGGATGTCAGAGCGACATCACATAAAGGGCTTATAATGAAAATAAATAACAAGAATGCCACAGTCGGACGTCTGAGCGACATCACATAAAGGGCTTATAATGAAAATAAATAACAAGAATGCCACAGTCGAACGTCTGAGTGACATCACATAAAGGGCTTATAATTAACAAGAATGCCACAGTCGGAAGTTTGAGCGACATCACATAAAGGGCTTATATAAACAATAGTATAACGGTGAAATACTTCAAGAAGTACATCAGTATAGAGATAACTGGTTAGTTCATCTACCCAAAATGAACTTGACAAAAATCACCACTCTTGTTACTAACAAGAATCTACTCGAGACGGTCACCGGGTTTGACACGAAGGTTGACTCTAGACCATAAACATGGCTACTCGGAAGATTTGACACTGCAGAGTTTGTACCATTAAGTCATAGCCAACGGATTCCACTAGCCACAGGGACTAGTTCCGTCTAAGGTGTTTTAGCAGAAACACAACTGACCAGTACACACCCATTTCACATCCTGTTGTCCGGAATCACCCATGAAAACATTCACGAAAAACTTTAAGACGGGGAGGCTACAACCTCGAATAGCATGGGATCAAATTTATATATGCGCTGTAAGGGGTGCCCCCCTCTCGGTCCCAACCGGAAACACCCATGCCCCCTGACCGGATGATGGGCTTTAATCTAGGGCCATGGAACCCTCATCCCGGCCCCTCTACTTGGTGTGTACACGGAAAGTGGTTTGCAACCGACTAGACCGTAATCTTAACAGACGGCCTATGATAGTACCGAAAAGGAGACGAATGGGATCATGACTTGATCCACGTTGATACTAAAGTTAAACATCTACTGGCATGCTCCAACATTACCAGTACACTACCCATCATGTCACCACATGATCGAGGTGGTTCAACCATTATCATTCGGGACTCACCCGAAGCTTGCTTGCATGAAATATAATCATCCACAAATGCTTATATGACCATGCTTATGAAAAGAACTACTCGAGCAAACATGCAACACACTCATCATATCAAAGGTTCAAACATGCTTGCCAGGTTCGGAGTAGTCGGAGTCTAACTCGGTGAGGTTCGCGGCTCCGTCACGTCCTTCGGTATCTACGTATTCAAACAAAACGAATACTAACATAAATACCGCGCGTGCAAAAAAGTTGCTCCAAACATTTTTCAAATAAACATGACAAAAAACTAGACCGAAAACTAAAGAGGACAGAAAAAGAATCAACTCAAAATCATCTTTACTTAAAAAGATATTAGAGTTTCTGTCCAGGGACTCATCTGTAATGAAACAAAAAGTTTCCAGGGGCTAGAATAGAAAACAGAAAAGCGAACCGATACGCAGTACGCCAACTGAATAGGAAGACGTACTTTGCCCGAAGGTGCTTTCTTGAAAAACGTTTCGGAGGGAAACGAGAGGCTGACGAGGGGGTCCCACTTGTCGGGTTTAAAAGCTGAAACCGAGCCGCGCCGGCACCAGACGGCTGCGGTGGTCGCCGGCGCCGATCCACGGCGAGGTAGCGGAACGGAGCGGTACCTACGGCTTCCTGGTGTTCTTCCGTGTCGGTGGTAGTGGATTTGAGCATCGGCGAGCCCCACGTCGACGGCGACCCTATCTCCGGCGGACGTCGGCTCGGGTGGTCATGGGCCTCGTCGGAGAGAGCTTCTGGGGTCAAATTGGAGTGGAGGTTAGACTCAGGTAGGTGCCAAGAGGTTACGCTCGAGCCCAGGGCGGCGGAGGAGTTCTCACCAGAGAGAACGTTGCTGGAGCCCGAGCCGGACGGAGCTGGCCGGAGTTGAGGAAGAAGGGCCCCTAGAGGCTCTTCCAGAGGCTAGGTGTGGTATAGAGAGGTGGTGGAGGTGTGCGGGCTCGAGAGTGAGCTCGGGGCACTATATATAGCTGGCCCGAGGCGGTTGCCGCGAACGGGATAAGTCCGGCGAGCGATTACGGCGGCGCAGTGGCTGTACGGTGGGTTTAGGGGCTTGAGCATCGACTAGGAGATGTATTGGTTCCATTTCGGTGCTTAACTCAGCAAGGGAGGGGCGGTTACGGTCTGCCCTCGACGGAATGGCCGTGCGGCACGTCGGCGGCAGAGAGCGTGCCATGTGCGTTCCAGGCCACGGCGACGGTGTTGCAGGCGTGCGCTGGTGGTGGGGAAGGGCACGCGGAGCCTCGGGTGGCTTGGGCGGTGCCAAACGGCGTTGTGCCGCAGGGTGCCCCCTGTGGGCCGCCACGAGAGGTTCTGCCGCCGCGAAAGACGCCGGCGTGGGCGGGCCAGGGCGCCACCGATGCCAAGAAGCAACCAAGCAAGCGTGCGGTGCTCTGGATAAGAAGGAGATGCAGTGCAGCATCGAGCCAAAGTGGTACTGGCGAGATTGACGAAGCGGACAAACGAAACTGACGAACTGCACTGTCGCCTGCAAAGTTTAGTTAACGTTTTCTGAAACTGACAGAAACAGTGCACGCCAGGTGTTTGATGCAATGATTTTTGCATGTGGAAAATATTGCTGGAGCTGATATTTGGTGGAGTGGCCTCTTGATGCATCTAGAGGCTGCCTGAATTTTCACAGAATTTTTGGAAGAAGGAAATATGAATTTCACACAAATTTGCAAATCTGGTCCAAACTTGCAGCAGGTCAAATTTGAAAATTTTGAACTGTGGACCAGTGAAACAAGATGGATCTAGGTTGTGGGTACTAAGGACTATCCATGGAAGTTAGTTTGGAATCAAATATCTAGGTGGACATGGTGGTTCCTTTGTAAATCACCATAGTTCACTTTAATGGACATAAATTGCTTTTGGAGTAAAATAAAAAGAAGAAAAATTCCAATAAGGTTGAAACTCACTCGAATTGATGAGAGACTTGCCCCAAAGTGAAGAGGAGGTCTTGGAGAGAAATATTTCCATTGGGTGTCATGGCAAGAGGAAAGTTGGAGTGGAAGACAATCCCAAGGTTATTCCTATGATGGTTAATACAAGAAGAGAAAAGAATCAAACAAACTCTTTTGAAAAAAACAACTTGTGTTTGAGCTAACACAAGAAGAAAACCTTCAAGACCAAACATCAAGCTAGAGAAGAACACACAAACTTTGGTCAAAAAATATTTTAGAAGGGTTTCAAGAGAAGATCAAATATCCCCCTTCCAAAAGACCAAAAGTTTGGAAGAAAAACAAAAACCAAAAATTTGGAGTGTTACACATCTCCTCATCCTCATGTCCGTTGACAATGTTGATAAAGCGAGACGGCGGCGCCACAGCGAGCACAACAACTCGAAGGACGATGGAGAGGGCCTCGCAGGCCCTACGGATGGTCTGATATAGCTCCCGCTGCTCATTCGGGAAGCGAGGATCATAGGGCCACATGTTCGCGACGGCATTGTCGTTTGCTTGTTCACCGGTGCTCGTTGAGGAGACGGAGGTTGCAGCACATGTCCTCCTGCGCTGGTAGCTCTTTCGCCATTAGGGGGTCGAAGTGCGGCCGCACCTGCTCTATGGTGAACACGACATGAACCGGCTTGGAGAGTGGCACCGGCTCCTGGTCGGAAGCTACATCCATCGTCTGATTGTCGTCGCTCAGCTAGGCGAGGTAGCTGGCGAGCCAGCATGTCCAGCTGCTGGACCGACTTGCCGTCAAGCACGAGTCTGACTGCCCTGACCCACCCACACCACCTCCCTTGCCCGCGCGTGCTTTCCGCCCGAAACGGTTAGCGCCGTCCGCCCCGCTTCCTGGTGCATGCGATTGCTCCGTCTTCAAACAACACAAGTGTCGTCCATCCGTCCTTCTGCCGCCCACATTAATGATACGCGGTTGCCGAGGAGGCTACTCTGGCGCCGCACGTCCGCCCCTCCGCCGCCCACCATTGCTATATAAACTGCTGCACTGGCCATAGCCGTAGTCATCCGCATCCGTTCCTATTGTCCTGTCCACACCACTACTGCCCACCATGGCTTCCTCACGCTCCAGCGCTCTTCGGGACGGGCGAACGACGGACCACAAGGAGATGGAAGCCATTGCTGTCGACTAGCTGGCCGGCAAGCAACCGAAGGACGATGACGTCCCAATGGAGAACATGGTAGTTGACGATCCAGTGCCAACCCTCTCCTCCGCGCCATTTTTGCCGGTGCATTGCACCATGACAATCGGCGAGGCCCGTGCCCAATATATATACACGGTGAGGCAGAAGCGTGAGTAGCAGTTCCAGGAGGCGCATGCCGAAGTCGCCTACAACCACCACCTCCTTCAGGCGCACCTGTAGGCGGAGGAGCAGACCACCGTAGAGCGGGCGGAGCAGGAGGCGCTGCTCGACTCATACCGCTCCGCCCGCGAGGGCCGCCTCAAGCGCTGGCAGTACCGCATGTGGGTGGCGGAGGCTGTGGCCGCCTACAAAGAGGGCGATGAAGCGGGCGAGGCACTGTTTGACGAGACCGAGGACGAGGTAGAGGACAATGCCAGCTCTGACGAGTCCCCACTCCGCTGGCGTCGACGAGGCCTGCTCCGTCGAGGCCCCGCGGCGACAACTAGGAGGCAGAGGACACCGCCGGCTTCGCCGAGGCCCCACCCTGCCGGCAACAAGGGGGGGGGTGGGATTTCCCTCGCTCTGCCGAGGCGCCGCCCACCGGCAATGAGACAATGGACATCGCCGTCTCTGCCGAGGCCCCGCCCCGCTGCCAATGAGGCCACGCCACACAGAAAACAAGGAAGAGTAGAACATGGTAGGTCGCCGCCTCTCGGGTCCAAGTAAGGCCACCGCTGCCCTAATTGCTATGACAAGCTAGGCGGTTGACCATAGACGGCCTGTTAGCATCTTGGCGGCGACATGGAGTCGGAGAGCTATGTTGGAGAAGGACGCTCCTTCTACTTAACTACTGGTGAAGTTGGCTGACTGACACGTGGGCTCAACAGGCATCTAGGCCACATGTCAGTTACGCAACTGCACCTGCAGTTAAGTCACTGAAGCTTCTATTCGGCTCAGCCGGACACAGGTGGGTAGCTTCGGTTAATTATTTATACCTCCAGCGCACCCCTTTTTAGTTGAAGAATGTATGAAATGTAATGAAATCGGGCATGTTTATATGAAATCTGACCGTGTATGAATGAATTTATTTCGATTAGTTCGAATTCTTGTATCACTGGCATTGGATGAACATGCAAAACAATATGTACTAGCATTATTCCCAGGGTGATCACCTCGTTTGCAGCAGTTTTACATGTACTCCCTTCGGTCCGTTCTAGTCTGCATACAAGTTTTGTCTGCAGTCAAAGTATATCTACTTTGACCAATCTTATAGAAAAAATATGCACTTTCACAATGTGCGAAGGAAAAAGGAACAAAAGGAGTACAAAGAGTTTGAGCAGCTTTTTAGCGTTCCTGTACATTGCAATCGAACACACATGCCTGGCAATTCATAGAGAACATTCAAAACAATAGATGATTATGCATCTCAGCGGTTCACATGTCAGAGCCAATATTTACTTCACAACTAAAGAATAAAGAAAAAAATGGATCGACGCTGCTGACAGCAAAGGGCATCCCATTCGAAAATATCAAACGCTTGTCTTCTTGCTAAAATCAATGAGAAAAATTTGACAAGGTTTTCCCATTCCAAAATATCAAATGCCTACGATTGTGTAATGGGCAGGGTTTGCCATTAGTTCGGACATTGACATGGCACCTCGTGCTAAATAAACCAGATGACCAGCTGTTCTTTTTGTGCAGTTCCACCAAAATCAACCTAATTCCCGCGTAGCTTGTATGATTTCGCCCTTATATGTTGAAACGCCTTGAACTTATCGGCACCTCCTTTCTAGTGGTGGAAATGAATGATTCGATGTATTCATGAATATTTTGTGCAGTTCCCATTGAAATCAAGCCGAGCACCCCTGTTTGCATAAGTACAAAAAATTGATTAGTATAAAGCAAACTGTACTATGAATTGACAGTTTAAACAGGCACCTACATGGTCCATGTAGAGCACACTTTTAGAAAAATGGAAGTCACTGGAAAGAATCCTAGAACAACATTGTACTCGTGCATCACAGCAAGAAAAATGGAGATTTGTCAGTCCATCTGAGATGAAGTTAGTTTGGTCTTGTTGGGGGTAATGTAACCATCCTTCAACTGCTCCTTCTGATGAGAAGATAGACATGGCTTCTTCATCGTGGCATAATCGGAACTAGTCACTTCACGTACTCCCTATTCTTCGTCAGGCCTTGTTAGTTTAATCCTCCTCCCAAGGGTATTGGAGTGTTTGGAGAGGATTTTGGCTTGTAGGGGATCTAATCCCGCTCAAACCCTACCATTCCCCTTCAAAAAGCACCTCAACCGAACAAGGCCTTAGAGGAGGATGATTCTGTTGTGCAAAGACAAGAGGATAATTAAATGCTAGCATCCCTGTTTGCTCGAAAAAAGGAAAGGAAATATTTAAAACAACACAGATGAAGCACTTCTCAAGGACAATACCAACTTTTGACGACAGTATCTAAACAGTAGCACAACACCAATAGAGATGACAAAGTTCAATCATATTGATGAAATCAGTGGGCGAGTACCAACCTTTATCAGGAGACTTATTGTGTAGAGCATACAGATGAAGCACTTCTCCGGAACCATCTGTTGCTATCTACTGTGGTGGCCATGCTTACTATATACTCCTCGATTCGATTAATGTTTCCAACATCTGCTTGTGCAGTTCCACTAAAATATATGGTATCTTCAAAGAAGATCCCTGTTTGCACAAGTAGAGATAATTACGTATTACATTAAGAGTGGCATCAAATTAGTGGCAAAATAATGGCTCATTCCAGCCATATCAATAAATTAAGATGCAAACTATATGATTTCTTGTGTCATCATAGTTCTAGTGCTTCTTTACAGCACCAGGAGTTCATTTTTGTTTTTCTTCCGCTTGTTCTTCCACTTCATCACTTGGTTCAATAACAGACAAGCTTCGCATTCAATGTGAAAGAAGGCTAGTACTGACCTCTCATGACTCGGAATTCCAACTACTCACAAGAAGAAGATCTAAACCAAATTTGCTAACATAGATAGGAAGTAATATCTCCTCTTGTGTAGTTCCACTAACATCAAGCACTCAAGCAACATTGTCGGTGTGACATTTTGGTTCAAGTGCACAAAACACTCTGAAAACAAAAGTGTTTTGTGCAGTGCAACAAAAGGTCACAATGGCAACGAGGTGAAGTAGATAACCCTGTTTACACAGAGGTGAAAAGGAAATAACTAGTGGTCAATAACGGTGGATGACACAGTAGCCAACAAAAAGAAGCATCTACCTTATCTATATGGGAAAGAAAGCAAGATAGTAGCCTTTCTCAAACGGTGGCATTGATTAATATTAACAGAGAGATTATATTAACAATAAAATTCGTTAAACATGTAATTTTCTTTTAACTATGGCATTGCATCAATTTTCTAGCGGCATTATTAGAGGGTACTTGTTTACATGGACATTTTGGTGGAGGGACTAAAGAAACTCCATGTCATTCCCATCTAAACCAAACAGGAGGGACTTTTAGGGACTAAAAGTGAGCATTTGGGATTAAAGAAAGAAGACCCCGAGGGAGTCTTTTTGGGACTTTTTCCAACAGTTTCCCCTGCCACGCATGGCACATTGTCTCTATTAGTTCATTACTAGGGGTAACATGGTATTTTAGCACGTCATTTAATAACCTCTAGTCCATGTTTAGTCCCTGGAACCAAGCAAGAAGGGACAAGGGAGTTTTTAACCAAACAGGGCCTTAGATTAACAACAGCTAAAGAGTTGCACGGGACAGTGGACGCACCAGCACCATGTGCATCTACCGATGTACTGGGGTGATGCATAGTTGGTTGCAACAAAGAACAAACAAGCAAGGAGCATATTTGCGTTGGTCCCAGTTTTGTTATCTTTAGACACCTTTCCCTATGTGAGCGCATCAAATCTAGTCCTGCTCAACCTCTACAGCCTTGTACCCCAAAACAGAAGATCAGTTCGTTACAGATGTGCGTACTGCGTTTGTCACTATTTTCCCTTTTCGACCAACGTAGGTGTTGGATAGCCTCTCTGTACTAGTACTTTCCCCACTTCCTTTCCTCTGTGAACCACGCCCTAAATTTCCCTTTTCGAACAACATAGGTGTTGGATAGCCAGTCTGAACTAGTACTTTCCCCACTTCCTTTCCTCTGTGAACCACGTCCTAGATTTATGCTATACAACTTTCCCCACTACTTTCCCCCATTCCTGTCATCTTTGAACCACGTCTTAGATTCATGCGATACAACTTTCCCCCTTCCTTTCCTTTTTGAACCATGTCCGAGATTCATGCTATACAACTTTTCCCACTACTTTCCCCCATTCCTTTCCTCTTTGAACCACCTCCTAGATTCATGGTATACAACTTTCGCCACTACTTTCCTGTTTGATCCAACACCTAGATTCGAGTGCAGAAGAGGAAAAAGCCCACATGCAGCTAGAGAAATGCACGAGGAATACGTAAATTATACCTTAAGGTTCTTGGGGTGTGGTTCGGTGGGCGACCGAAGGTCGTTCGACCCACATTATGTACAGCGGCGAAGAATAAGGGGTCGGAGGCCCTCCTGCGCAGCCGCTAGGTGAAAGTGAACAGCCGCGCCGGTAGTGGATTCCCACCATCACCGACGGCGACAATGTTAAGCCTCCTTCCCTTCCCGGCGGACGGATCCTACCGGCTCTTTGACTAGCAGTGAGGGGATAGAGAGAGAGAGGCCAACGAAGTCTTGCTTAGATCTAGAGAGGGTGAGAGAGTGTGAAGAGAGCAACTACAAGCAGACCAGCAGTGAGGGGAGAGAGAGAGGCTAACGAAGTCTTGTTTAGATCTGGAGAGGGTGAGAGAGTGTGAAGAGAACAACTACAAGCGCTCAGGCTCCAGCGTGTATATATATACTAGAGAGGGCGTGAAGAGTGCAAACCTTAGAAAACAAGCGTCGAGGCTGCAACTTATACGTGATGACGTGATTATACGGTCATTACGAGATCGTATAGCTCTGTATCCATCCATTTTAACCAGTCAAAGAATCCTCCTGGCACTAATTATGCTCGAGTGTAGTTATCGAACCCGAGACCTCAAGTTTGATGAGCTAACAGGCTAACCAGCTACACAACCCTCCCGTTATGTTCAACGAGAGGAAAATAACCTTTTATACATTCCTGCATTCGTGTGACAAGCATGCTGTTTTTTTATGTGTGTGGGAGTCATTGGGATTTAAATCATAATCGTGTCATGTGGATTTGGTGGTAAGACTATCCACAGTGGTGCAAAAATAATGCAACCTTAGTCACCTTACCTCTCTCCACGTAGTACGTTGGGTCCCACTAGTCAGAGGGTGAAACAAACAAATTAATAAGAAAAATTAAAAACGCCAGCGATGTATCTTACCTCACACATCTCGCTACTACTCGGGAACAATGTCCAATTGATCCCTCTGTTCGCTCACGTACTATTTTAAGTGAATCCTTATTATGACATGCACACAATTTTGGGCACTTGTATTCGACCTAAGTCAGTGTGCCACCGTATCTCGTACGACTCCCTCCGTCTAGGTGTAATAAGTCACGTTAGAAGGTGCAACAGGACCAAGGTGCAAGCAGATAGGAGGAGAAAGAGAATTTGACCAGTCATTCCTCCAATGAAAACCATGATTTCTATCTCTAAACGCAACAATTGATCCAAACAACTAAGGGCCTCTTTGATTCATAGGATTTCCAAAACGCAGGAATAGGAAAAACGTGGGATTAGGGTGGCATGTCATCTTGAATTCTACATGGTTCTATGAGTGTTTGATCGTGCAGAGAAAAAAACGTAGGATTCTTTCAAAGAGGTTAGTGTGTATTTAAAATTTCCTGTGAAATCTAGAGAAAATGAATCCTATGGAAAAGTTCTTATGGTTTAGAATCCTATGAATCAAACAACCCACATAAGAAAAATTCTAAGGAATTGAATCCTTCAAAATTCCTTTGATAATCCTTGGAATCAAAAAAGCCCTAAGAGATGCCGTTGTAGCTACCATGCAGGACCACGTATTAATAAGCATGCAAGCCGACTTTGATTTCTTGACTGATCAACGCGTAGTTGCGCTCCATGCATTGGGTTTCTGGGGGAGATAACAAGGCAGAGTAAGAAGTGTTTGGTTACATTGCTTAGGCTAGTCATAGTTTGTACATACTCCATTTGTATCTCACTTCCTGTGGCTTCGCACTCGCATGATTTTCCTATTCTATGAACCCGTGTGTGCGTGTGCGTGTGCGTGTTTAACAACATGTGTGTGTTAGGGAGAGCGATAGATCGACCTACTCCTATAGAGATATGGTGTGTAGTGTACGATTTTAGCCGCGAGAGTCGGTGCATCCTCTCATTTCCGGGCATCCGGTAGGGACAGGCGGACAGCTGCCACGCCCGCTCCTGACCAGCCTGGCCCATCCAAAGCCCCTCCATCGCCCGCGCGCGGTTCCCGCCCGAAACGGTCAGCGCCGCTGCAAAGAATCGGTGCCGCATTCATGCCCTGGCAGAGCGGACGCGACCTCTCACTAGCGCCTACGTTGAAGGGAGAAGTGGATTCAAGAGTGATGGCTGCTTCGTACGTCCAACTTACTGCTAGGTCTATGTGATTTGACGGCTCATTGGTCATTATTACTGAGGTGGTAGGACTGCTGGATGTCCCACGCTTTCGGCGAAAGGAGGTACTACTAGATTACAATTTTCTCCATTCTTATGGCGGAGGAGTGCAATAGCAGTGAAAACACGGAGGATGAGTGATTACATGGCCCACCTCACACTATCACCATATTTTCTGTACACCGTGCGACACCTAAATCTTTACATAGTACAATCACAAAAAAAATTACATAGTACTCCCTCCGTTTCCTAATTATAAGTCTTTGTAGAGATTCCACTAGGTGGACTACATACGGAACAAAATGAATGAATCGACACTTAAAATGCATCTATATACATCTATATGTGGTTCATGGTGAAATCTCTACAAAGACTTATATTTAGGAACGGAGGAAGTACTTGTATAGTACGTATTGTAATTTATCAATGAGATAGTACAATGCTATGAAGCTTCCAGCTTCTGTTACATGTATCTTGCGTCCAAGGTTGCCCGTTGCAACATTTCATCAAATACAAAGGAGACTAACATGCATGCTATTGCATCTCAATGATTGACAGATCATAGCAAATATGTACTCCCTCCGTTCCAAAATAAGTGTCTCAACTTTATGCTACATACGGAGCAAAATGAGTGAATCTACACTCTAAAATATGTCTACATACATCAGTGTTTGGAGTATGTACTAGTAGTTCATATTGAAATCTACTAAAGGACATATATATTCCAAACAATATGATAATCTCTATAACCAAGGTAGTAGCGACGAGGAGTAAACGGAGGGAGTAGTAAAATTTTCTCCTCGTCCTGCAAGCCACCGCGCGCGTGGGCGAGGGAGCGGGCGTACTAAGCAAGCTTCTCCTCGTTCTACGTGTTGACAGGACACATCAAAAGTACTCTAGTGTATAGAGCCTTGCCTCTAAGGTAGGCCCCACATGGTTTGCCTCGTTTTTAACATAACGCGTCAAATCACAATTTTTTTGTTCACCCGTGGTTGCCACCTCAGATTTATGATGATGTGGAGGAGAGAGGAGAGGAGAGAGAAGAGGAGTGGGCTATAAACTTGTAGCCAGCTTTAGCACAAGCTCCAATGCATTTTGTGAGAGAAGAAAGTGGGGTCAAGCATTAACTACATGATGTATAGTGCCAGCAACTATTATATGAGTGGGCTTCTAGGTTGGCTATAAGTGAGGTGGCACAAAAATAGAGCTAGCAACCAGCTATGTTATTAATCTTGCTCGTAGACGATCTTCCCTCCATATAGTGGACAACCAGTACACGTGTCAAGTTACCACGTGGGATGCCTTTTCGTACAGAAATGAGCTCCACCGTGTACCCTCGCGGGTGTGGTTGGGAAAGAGACGTGAGTATGTGCGCCGTGCGTGCACCTCTTCTCTTCGTGCACGTCCCCCACCTACGTGGATGTGTGTGAGAGATACAAACCTAGACAAATGGCTTGTGTGCGTTTGTGAGTGTTTTTTGTTTTGGGGGGGGGGGTTGATTTCGTGAATGTATTTGTGGGAATATGTGTCGATGACATCTCAAACAAAATTTTGCATGCAATGTGTGTGAAATGGAGGCCTATCCATATCATATATAGAGGGTCAGGCGATCCACGATAAGAGAGGGAGGGGTCATAGATATCGATAGAGTCGAAGAGAGGATCAAGTGGGTGGGTGCGAGATCGATGAAGAGAGCCATCGAAATTGTGTGTGTGTGTGTGCAAGTCAAAGATATAGGGCGACTGACCTAGCTACCGGAACGTCAGAGGGCACAGGTCAAGTTCGTGTGTGGGAGGGAGACATGACTAGAGTGCTCGATATATCGGTGTGTGTGGGGGGGAGGTGGTTTGGGGAGGGGTAGGCAGAGGCCTAACTATAGAGGTAGAACGACTCGTATATGTGTTGAGAAGGAGAGACCTAGCTATGTCTTAAGGAAGATCGGCCGGCATCCATACATAACTGAAGGACGGGAAATAGGATGGGACAGAGAGAGAGAGAGAGAGAGAGGAGAGAGAGGGAGAGGGGTAGAGTGTTGGATGGGTGATGGAGGCCTACTAGACAAACTAAGGGTGGAACTGCAATATTATCAATAAGAGTTGGGATGTGTTTCTATGTGTGCTTGTGCGTGATAGATCTGTCTGGACACATCCATGGATGATGAAGGGGAACCATGTGTTTGGTAAGCAAACCTAACTAGATCGATAGATCAATTGTTGTTTGTCAGAGGAAGGGAGCGACATAACTAATGAGGTAGATCGTTCGACGCGTGGGGAAAATGATTTATAAGGACCTAGCTAGATATATGTATAGTGGGAGATTGGTCGGTGTACGTCCATTTGTTAGAGGCAAATAAGGACCGGCGAGACAGATAGACAGAGAGAATGGAGCTAGGAAGTGGTGCGAGAGGCCCAGCTACTAGCTAGATAGGGGGAGGAGTGTGCGGTTGTGAGTTCGATGAAAAGAGGGGCGAGAGATTACACGTGTGTGGGACCGTATCAGAGACACGAGGCAAGGACACATAAAGGAGGAGATTGAAGGTGCGTGTGTATGTTGTAGGCAGACATCGCTGGAGAGATTTATCGATCGGTGTGTGTCGGAAAGGAGTTGTGGAGACTGTGGGAGAACGACCTAAAGAAGACACAATGAATGTGCGTGATAGATAGAATGCTGAGGGAGGGGAGGGTGAGGAAGGCGTGTGCATGCACGAGAGAAAGTTAGTGGTAGCTACAAAGGTTAGATGATTGTGTGGGTATAAGAGACTAACAAAGATCATAATTTGATATGAAAGTGGATTCATATATTTGAGTAGGAGATCATAGTGTTTTAAACATATGCATGCATGAATATAGCGATGATACGCGTGTTGTGGTTTTGCACATGTTATACCATAATGTGATAATGCATGGCGTTTGCAACTCATAGCTAAATGTCAAACAATCTAAACCATACTATACATCGAACATTCTCACATTTTATTTGAATTTGTCATAATGTGTGGTGTTTGCAACTTCCAACTAAATATCAAATAATCTAAACAATACTATATATCGAACATTCTCATGTTTTATTTGAATTTATGGTAATGTGGGGTGTTTGCAACTCACATCTAAATACTTGTAGGCGTAGGGGGCGGGGCACCATACATAAATTGATAAACACATTATACATATGAGACATGGTTTAGTTTGTGAAGATCTAGCTAGAGCTTGAAATATACTATCATTTGAAATCAACATAAAGTGGATTCAAAAAATCGAGTTCGAGTTCATATAGTACACATAGTTCATATGTAACTCGAGACTAATCATGTGGTGTGAAGTGAAGATAATACACAAATGATGGTTTAACTTGACAATAATGAACGTTGTAGATCTTATTAAAACAGAGAAACGAATTCAAATGCTTTGACTTCAGAACAATCATTATTGTAGATCTTATTCAAATGGAGAAATGAATTCAAATTTAGTTCATATTGAAGCGGTAGTATATACGTTTGGAATGCAATAAACTTCATTTGAGTACTAGGTTGCATGCATTATAAATGTAGCAAAATATTTTAATACATGAATTCAAAGTTTTGAATGACATTTGTAGTGCGAATTGATTTGGTACAGTACACGTTAGGCTTGTCCGGAAATTTCAAACCGCGCCTTGTTAGCCCGAAATATTTAAGATATATCTTTGTCTCGTTGTGCTCCGACAACTCCCTCCATCTCAACCCACGCCTTGCTATTCCAAAAATTTAACGCCTGCGAAAAATCCCACCTCCTGTGAAATCCCGACACGCGAAATGCCCGTGATACCCCAGAACCGAAAGAATCGCCTCAAATCGGTGGGGGTACTTTCGTAACTTATCCCACATTTTAGACAAGCGCGTCCCTAAGCCATGGTTCCCCACTCCCATCCCATCCATCCACCCATTGGTACACCGAGGCCGGCAAAACCCCTGAAGCCCCACACCCTTCTCCATCTGCCACCCAGCCAGAGCCTCTTCCCCGACGACGTCGTCACCAACAACACCTCGACGTCCCTCATCCACCGTACCGGATGAGGATCAGTCGTCGATCTCGTCGTCCCGCCGGTTCAGCCACCTAGTCCTCCACCTCCAAGGAGCTGCCCCGACATTCCCCTCGCCTTTCGCGCCACCTCCATTCCCACACTGCCGTCTTCACCTGCACCACTTGAAGAGCATCATCATCACCGTTTCCTCGGATGAAGCTGCGGCCTAATCGGCGCCACCAAAGAGGTTGTACATTAATCGCCGCATTTTCTTCTTGATTCGATCTCATGGTGCTGCTGGCGCTCTCTCCCAAGACGACAAGGCGTGGCTCCATCCACGGCGTCGTTGCCGTCCACTTCCTCCATGACATCGTCGCCGGCCACTTCCTCCACGGCATCGCTCTCTCGCCGGCGACGTCCACATCAGTAGGAGCTGCTGCTGCTTTAGCTCTCGCTCGCGCTGCTTCTCTACTCTTGCTCTCGGTCCCCTGCCTGCTCTACTCTTACTCTTTCTCTTGCTCGCGCTGTTTCTTTCGCTCTTGCTCTTGCTTGTGATGCTGCTCTGATTTAGCTACACTTCAGTCGACTGAATCGGCTTTTGGGTCAGTCAATTTTCAGGGGGTGG
>LR738712.1:240722658-240829989 GCA_902687465.1 Secale cereale
AGGGATGGCCGGGGCGGCGGCGTACCAACGGTGGGGAGTGCTTTCGGGGCGGGCGGGGTGGCGCACCGCCGACCGCGGGCGGTGGGGGGCGGCCGTTTTGCCGGTGGTGGCTGGCGACTCAGGGGGGTGGAGGTTGAAGATGAACTGCAGGCCCTTGGTTTCGTATCCAATGACTACAAATTTGACTGACCAAAGATGAAAAAGTCAGTCGACCGACGTGTAGCCTCACCTCTAGTGCGTTCCGTTTCGACAGTAAAATTTAGTTTCGACAACAAAATTCAGTTTCGACAATTAAGTTCAGTTTTGACTATTAAATTCAGTTTCAACAGCAAAATTCAGTTTCGACAGTTAAGTTCAGTTTCGATAGTTAAATTCAGTTTCGACAGTTAAGTTCAGAGATGAGCGGGTGATGTATACATCTAGCACTTTGTGGTTACGTATTTTACGTCATCTATTGGAGATGATATTAGAATTCCACTCAGGTTAACGTTGTCTCTCTTGTCCTGCTTCAGCCTTGGCATCGTACAACTCACCAGAGCTGCTCCAGCGACGAAACCCTCCATCACAATGGAGCAGTACCTCGGGCTCCATCTCCAGACGCCTAAGATCTTCTTCCCCTCCTCCGACAGCCAAGTCAGCCGGAGCATCCTCACCGGCCAACCCAATCACGCTGATATCAACATGGCTTCGCCAAAGAGGTTGTACACTTCTTGTGGTTTGACTTAATCTCACCATGATTCTTTGCATCCTATGATCTTCCAATTCTTGTGAACCAAACACCCAGACTGGCAAAAAGCCTGTGTTTTTAAATTGTCTGTTTTGCACGTGTATTCCTATCCTATTCCTGTCTATTTCCTATCCATGCATTGTTAGAATCCTCTAATTCAAACAAGCCCTTACACAATTACTTTTGTGATAGATATGTGTCAAAGAAATCCTTGTGTGGTTTGTCCTGCTCCTACGGTGCTATGTTCCACCCAAGCTCAGCTGCTCCAACGACGGAAGGGTTAACCACAGCAGGGATCCGCTCTCCAGACTGTCTTTCGCCGCCTCAGATCTTTTTCCCCGCCGCCGACAGCCACGATAACTGCATTACCATCATCAACTGAGCAGATGATCTTGAGTACTACACGGTTCCGCAAGAGAGGTCGCACTCTTCCATGTCTGCTTACGTTATGCATCGCTTAATATGATGACATGCTACTTTATCATCGTGTTCACCTGCTGTAACTTATGTTGTAACTTGAGTTTTTAAATGGTAGTGGGGTACATATTGGGCCAGCAATCAGTACTATATGTCTACTATCTGGTTAATCTCGGGTGTCTACTATGAGTTTCATGTTGGGTGCAAACAAACATTAAATGAGCCATTATCTGTAATTTTTAACTAAAGCTATTATCTGCCTGATATCATTGGTTTTGGGTCTATGCATAGTTTGCTACCTTCACTCTGGATTTGTGCATGCACTCCTTACATAATCTCACTATGTTTTACTACTATGCATGTCAGTTATTGTAGACAATGGAAATGAACATGTAGAGCAAAAGAGACGAGCCTTGCGTGGCAATAAAATTTCATGCAGACGTCACTCCATGGTGGGCGCAAAGGCAGCCCCCCCTCCACCCATTTTGGATCATAATCAAGAGGAAGATAACTCTGCAGAGGAGGATTCAGAGACAGATGACCAGTCCTATCCCCCCCCCCCCGAGGTGCATGCTCTAACTTGGCAGGGTTATGTTGCTCATATCGTGCGTATGGTATCTTACATTGCTATGTCATTTGCTTAGTTTAGACATGATTTGTGTGAATGCCACCTTTTTAGTGTCTAATTACCATATATGTGAATTATGCAATGCCATCTTTTTGCAAGACATTATATAAGTGAATTATGCAATGCTATCTTGTTGCAAGGCATTATATATGTGAATCATGCAATGCCATGGTGTTTAGCCAAGCGTCATATATGTGAATTATATCATGATGTCCTTTTTTGTATTTCTCATTGCTTTTGTCGACAATGTTTGTATATTCAAATGATTTTCTTGTGCATCAGCCATTTGAATTGGTGATGGAGAAATCTAGAGTGAAAACAAGGTCTTCAAAGCAGACAATGCTACCTGGTGAAGCAGATATCTTGCTGGTTACAGATAGGTCTTCAGAGGAGGATTCAGAGGTAGATGACCAGTCCTATTATCCCCCTGAGGTGTATGCTCAAACATGGCAGGGTTATATTACTCATATCATGCATATGTTGTATTGCAATGCTTAGTTTTTACATCATATACACGATATTGAATGCCATCTCCTTAGTTGACACATCATATATGCGATTGCCCTGTGCTCACTTCCTTAGTATATAAGTCATATATTTGAATTATATCATGCCATGATGTTTACATAGACAACATGTATCTGAATTATGGCATGATAACCCATTTTCTAAAGACATAATATAGTTATGTCATCTCATCTTGTTCACATAGTCATCATATTTTGAATTATGTCATTCTATCCGTGAATTATACCATGCCATCATGTTTCCATCGACGACACGTTCATGATTTATTGCATGCCAACCACTTTAGTAGACACATCGTATAGTTATATCATGTCATCATGTTTACATATTCATCATATTTTGAAGTATGTCATTCTATACTGTTTAGTTTTCCATCATACATGTGAAATTGTGTCATGCTATCCTGTTTAATTAGCCATCATATATGTGAAATAATGTCCTGCTATTCTGTTTGGTTAGACAACATAAACGTGAATTATTTCATTCCCTGTTTTCTTCCCTACTATCCATTGCACCTGTCTATCTTACAATGTATGTACATTAAATTACTTTTCTTGTTTATCAGCCATTTCAATTGGAGGTGGTGATGGCAGTATCTGTGGGAGTCAAAGCACGGTCTTCAGAAAAGATCGTGCTACCTGTCGATGGAGATAGAACCACGGTTGTACTTGCCCAAGAACCAGCCCCACCACACATAACCAAGACTCACACAGATTGTACCCCTACCCAGTTGGACAGATAACCAGCTACACCCCTTCTAACCCCAATCCCAGTAGATAGTAAACCAGTTCACGTTGACACAACACCGTCTCCACCACAGAGCACCCAAACACGAGCAGTTAGTAAGGCAAATGCAGTTCCCAAAGCACGAGGGCCACCACTCCGAAACCCAAGTCAACGCTTAAAGCAGAAGAAGAATTGTTCTCAGGTCAGGTTCCGTAGCTATGGTTCATACTACTTTGCTCTTGCATCACTGTATTTACTCATACCAACTAATTTGAAATTTGAAGGATGCAACTGAAACTCCAATGGCGCAACTGGTATGTTTTAAACCTGTTTCTTTAACATGTTTGTTGTTGTAACTTGCTCTATGTTGATTTCAGTTTCAATTGGATAAACCATTATATTCTCATGCCATGCACCTTACAAGTGTTGTTATTGCTGTGTAGTTTCCCACACTTATATTTTTTCTAAGCTGCTTTGTCTTAAATAGATATGATTCGAACTGTATCTATCTTGATTTGGCAACATAAACTAGAATGATATAGACCATACAGTGACCATACTACATAGATAAATGCTTGTTTCATGCTGTTATCCTGTCCACCTTACTACTGAACTGGTTTACCAAAATGAGTTTCATATACTACATTGTAAACATGTGATGTGTTTGTTTGTTTCTCTTTTAGAATGCAGATAATATATTGGAGCAGAGTACCCCGTTATGCAATGGTACATGAAGTAATGCAGATAAGGTTCAGGATAGTGAGACATCCCTGTTTGTCTCCAAGAAAGCTGATAAAAACTATATTGAAGACACTCAGACAACCCCAAAGTCATGTCTTCATGTAGTGTTCGAGTTACTAGCTACTACTGCTAGCACCAGCTCTTCGAACTGGCTACCTGAATCAGTTCGGCTTCTTGAGTCTCAACTTCAAGTTGAAAGACAACGATCAGATGTTATGCGAAAGGAAGCCGAAGGACTGAGGAAGTCCCTACAGAATTCAGATGCATACTTTCTGGTGCAACAGTAAGTGCTGGAGGATTTCAGCGCCAAACAAGAGAAAGTTAATAAGCTTGCTAAGCATCTTGCCAGCACTATGGGTACCCAGGATATTGTTTCTTGAGCTCTTCTGAAGTGGTTTCAGTTCTGGACTTGTTTTGCTGCGGTGTTTATATGCTGCTTTGTTCCCTATATTTGCACTCATGGCGAACTTTGATGCCCAGTGGATGTAATATATGTAATAGCCGTGATAGCATAGCGTAAGTTGCTTTCCTATTTATTTCCTTATTGTCTTGTTTATTTGTTTTCTTGTAGTCACTGCAGTTCTTTTTCCACGGTTCGCTAGTGGCCGCAATACCCTGTTTTTTTAAACTAGGCCACATTAACCGTGGGCTCCATATTTACTTTAGTTAACATGGGCCTCTTATGGGCCGTAGAAACAATGGGCCTTTTAAGGGCCGTAGAAACAATGGGCCTTCTACGGGGCATAGAAACAATGGGCCTTATACGGGCCATAGACACAATGGGCCTTCTATGGGCTGTATGATTGGTTGGCCAAACATGGGCCAATAAAAGACCACATTATGGTCGTAGATGGGCTAGATAGAAATCATCCATTCATGGGCCGACCATAACGGGCCGGCCATAACGGGACGACCATAACAAGTCGTCGTTAATCGGCTGTATTTGATGACGCTATGAAAATGGCCCAACGTATAAACGGGCCACAAACGGGCCGACTGTAACCATGCGCTGAATTTGGCCCACAAGAAGAAAATGACAGTAATGGACCACCTCGAATTTCTTCGCCGGACACGGTGGCTTCCCCACGCGGCGAACGTGGGGGTGCGCATGCCATCGGGGCCGAGATCTCGCCGGCACCGGAGGATGGCGAGCGCATCGTCTTCCGGGCGCACTTCATCCACAGCTTCGGCCTTCCAGCGAGCGGATTCTTCCGCTCATTCTTGGACTTCAACCGATTGCAGCCCCACCACCTTACTCCAAACACGGTGGTGCCGCTCTCCGCCTTCGTCACCCTATGCGAGGGGTACTTCGGCGTGCTCCCCACAATCGAGCTGTGGGGAGAACTCTTCTAGCTCAAGCTTGACACCGCCATAAAAAATGAGGCGGCCCAATGCGGAGCCTATGTCGCGGTGCAGCGCACCAGATTCGGGGATCGCTTCCCCAAAATTGCCCTGCTAGAGTCGGCCAAACTGTGCAAGAAGACATATTTCTACGTCAAGAACACCCATCTGACGTGGGATTACGTCAACCTGCCGGCGTACGAGGCTGGTCTGCCTGCCGAGCCCCATGCCGCCTAGAGGTATCGGCCGAACACTCTGTCGGTCGCCTCCTCCACCACTCTCGTCCGTCTTCAGGAGATAATGGCGTCGGAGGGACTCAAGGCCTCAGATCCGTCGGCCGCCTGCGTGGATCGCCGGGTGCTGCCTCTTAAGTCCCGGCCTCATCTGATCGGCGACATGGGTGGGCGCCGCGACCCAAGCCGGCTGAGCACCAAGGTGCTGCTAGTCATGGAGGTGGTCCGGCTGGTGAACCTCTTCTCTGACTGCAAGCTATCGGAGACATAATGGAGGTTTGGCAAGCCGCCATACAGCCGTGATAATCCGCCGCCTGCGGTAATTTTTTCTGGTTTTCTTTTCCTTTTTTCTCCTGTCCGGGTATCTTCTAGCCGCCTGACTAGTCGGCCATGGTGCAACGTTTCCCGGGCCAGCCGTCACCTAGTTCGAGGGCCCCGGGTCACCCGATCATGGCGGACCGGATGCAAAGCGATACGAGCTACCCCGATTTAGGGGCGACTGCCATGGAGGAAGACGACGCCACGGGCAGTGGCGGCTAGCAAACAGACGGCGCGTCAGGAGGCGGCCTCGAGGAGTGGCTGGATGATGATGAATTGGATGACGTGCCACGCCGCACTCATGGTGCCGATAGGGTAGGCGCCACCTCCTCGGCAGTGCCTACTGCAGCAGGCGGTGCGCCGAAACGTCGGGCCACTGTCGAGTTGTTTGGCAGCCGGCCCAAGAAGCCCAAGGTCTCGGCCGCGGCATTAAAGTAAAAGATAGGCCGTTCGTAGAGGGAAGCAGAGGTTGTCATTCACTTTTTGTTTGTATGCTCAATCTCTTAGTGCAAAAGAATGGCATGCTATATAGCCCCTTTTGATGGCAACCTTTATTATGCCGTCTCTGACGCTTTTATTCTTTGCCATCACAAGTTCATACAACGCTCAATTTTATCTTACACTAAATGATCTTAGACATTTAGAAGAAATTTTTACTGCCCTTTTTCCACCGATGACAACTTACTTGAAGGATCTTACTCAATCCATAGGTAGGTATGGTAGAATCTCCAAAAGGATTTGGGGTTTTTAAGGGTTTTGGATGCACAAGTAGTATCTCTACTAAGTGTGGAATTTTTGGCTAGAAAAGATATTGGGCAAGAACCACAAGTTAAAGGATCTATGACCATATAACTTCTATGTGCATATGAACAAATATAAGTCATTACGTTGTCTTCCATGTCCGAAGTCAACCATTTTGGGATATAATATTTTGATGGGGGCTCACAATCACAAAGGATGTCAAATATAGTATATTTGCATGTAAATCTTCTCTCTCCTTATTAATTATTTCATGAATTGCATCATTGACCAATGCTATGTTTTTCAATCTCCAATAAATATTACTACTCATACTTTTCCTTATGTGATGTCATTACTTACCATAAAATAAGCATGTGATCTTTTACATTTATTTTCATTATTTGTATTGAAACAAAGAAATAAAGAACAGTAAACTCAAACTAACTTTATTATATATCTTGCACATGATTACATAGATAGATAGATAGATTGATAAGCAAACTTTTGAAAGAAAGATCGAACTAAATTTGTATTCAACTATGGAAAAAAGATAACTATAGATTGAACTAAGGTAGATAAAGTTAAAGATAGTGATGTGATATGATACCGGGGCACCTCCCCCAAGCTTGGCTCAAGCCAAGGGAAGCGCCCATACCCGATACTCAATTCTCCTTTTGTGGGGAAGAAGGTGTAGGTGCTGGTGAGGTAGTAGCGAGCTTGTCCTCCGGTTTCCATGGGAGAGGCACACCATCATAAGATGAGGCAAGAGTCTCATGAGTCTTGCAACTGGTAGCCGAAATCATACCTTTGAACCTTGCTTCATATTCAAAGACTTGGTTTTGGAGATCATAGATTTTGCCTTGTTGGAAGCTGATCTGCTCGGTGAGGGCGAAGATGACCTGCTTGATGGGCTGGCGATCCACCTTGTTATCAGAGGTGAAACCCGTAATCATGCGGTGATTGGCATCAAGTCCACGCTCCGTCATCCCCTTGCACTTGAAGACCTCTTGCTCTATGGCCTCAAGCCTTGCCTCCATGGTTCCCTTCCCCTTGGGACCCTGAGCATCTCAGATGTGGAGCACCCCCTCTCTCATCTCAATGGATTGAGGATGCTTCATCACCTCCATCAAATAGGGGTCGATTACCCTCTCGAAGAACTTGTCCTTGGAGGAGCACGGAGCGTCCATGGTGATCTAGATCTGTCCGAAAATAGCAAGAAAAAAGAACAAATGATTTCTCCACGATACAGAGGTCAATAGGTTCAGGGGGTATATAAGGAATTTTTATCTTGGGAAACAAGCAAACGGGAGAAAAAGGGAGTCTGGAAGGTACCCGAGGTGGGCACAACCCACCTGGGCACGCCTGCCATGCTAGGCGCGCCTTGGTGTATCGTGCCCACTAGGGTTGCGTTCATAGTTCCTTCTTATTTTCCTATGTTTTTTTATATTCCAAAACCGACAAAAAATATTTTTCCGCACTTTTTGGAATCCGTTTACTTACCGTATCACGTACCTCCCTTATTTTACGATGCTGGAGTGTTATGGAAGGTTTCTTTTACGTGTTCCTCCGGTGTCATGGTTTGGATAATATTTCTTTCAACATTAATGGGCGTACTTGAGATATAATGTTTGATTCTTTGACCATTGATAACCTTCGGGTTTGTACCTTCGACATTTTTTTATTTTTGATGTCTCCAAAACGATAAACTTCTTCAATAACATAAGGCCCTGCCCGTTTAGAGAGAAGTTTTCCTACAAAGAATCTAAAACAAGAGTTGTATAATAAAACATATTCACCCACTTTGAATTCTCGCTTTTGTATTATTCTATCAGTCCAGCTTTTAACTTTTTCTTTGAATAGCTTGGCATTTTCATAAGCTTGGATTCTCCATTCATGTAATGAGCTTATAACAAATAACCTCTTTTCACCAGCAAGTTTGAAATCATAGTTGAGTTCTTTAATTGCCCAATAAGCTTTATGTTCTACTTCAAGAGCTAAATGATAAGCTTCTCCATAAACCATTTTGTAAGGATACATACCGATAGGATGTTTGTAGGTTGTTATTATGGCCCAAAGTGCATCATCCAATTTCTTGGACCAATTCTTTCGAGACCTATTGAAAGTCTTCTGTAATATCAATTTTATTTATCTATTACTAAGTTCAACTTGACCATTAGCCTGAGCTTTATAGGCTGATGCAATTATATTGATAACATCATACTTAGCAAGCATTTTATGAAAAGCACCATGAATAAAGTGTGACCCACCATCAGTTATTAAGTATCTAGGGACTCCAAACCTTGGGAAGATAACTTCCTTAAGCTTTTTATTAGAGGTGTTGTGATCAGCACTACTAGCTGGAATAAGTTCTACCCACTTAGCAACATAATCAACAACAACCAGAATATGAGTATACCCATTTGAGGAAGGAAAAGGTCCCATGTAATCAAATCCCCAAACATCAAATGGGGCAATAGCAACTGAATAATTCATAGGCATTTCTTGGCTCTTACCGATATTTCCCATTCCTTGACATTCATCACAAGATAAGACGAACTTACGAGCATCCTTGCAGAGAGTAGGCTAATAGAAACCAGATTGCAATACCTTGTGAGCAGTTTTGTCTCCCACATGATGGCCTCCATAAGCTTCAAAGTGACATTTCCATAGGATTTGTTCCTGTTCATTGCTCAGGTACACAATGTCTAATAATACCATCTACTCCTTTGTAAAGATGTGATTCATCCCACAAGTAATTTCTTAAATCATAGAAGAATTTTTTCTTTGCTTGGTATGTGAAGATAGGAGGTATGTATTTAGCAACAATATAATTAGCATTGTCAGCATACCAAGGTGTGCTATTAGAAACATTTATTGCAGCTAATTTCTCATCAGGAAAACTAACATCAATAGGTAGTGGCTCATTAAGAACATTCTCCAACCTAGACAAGTTATCAGCTACGGGGTTCTAAGCTCCTTTCCTATCAGTAATATGCAAATCAAATTCTTGTAGCAACAAAACCCATCTAATGAGCCTAGGTTGAGCATCTTTCTTTTCCATAAGATATTTTATTGCAGCATGATCAGTGTGAACTATTACTTTTGAGTCCACAATATAGGATCTAAATTTATCACAAGCAAACACTACTGCTAAAAATTCTTTTTCAGTAGTAGCATAATTTCTTTGTGCACTATCTAGAGTTTTACTTGCATAGTGAATAACATTCAATTTCTTATCAACTCTTTGTCCTAGAACAGCACCAACAACATGATCACCAGCATCACACATAATTTCAAAAGGTAAGTTCCAATCAGGTGGCTGAATAACAGGTGTAAAAATTAATGCTTTCTTGAGTGGTTCGAAGGCTTCTACACAATCATCAGAAAAAAACAAAAGGAATATCCTTTTGCAAAATATTTGTAAGAGGCTTATAAATTTAATAAAAGTCTTTGATTAATCTCCTATAGAAACCAGCATGACCAAGGAAACTACAAATACCTTTGCTTTGTCATTTTCTCAGTTGCATCAACCTTAGCTTTATCCACCTCAATACCTCTTTTAGAAATTTTATGGGCAAAAACAATACCTTCATTAACCATAACGTGGCACTTCTCCCAAATAAAGACAAGATTAGTTTGCTCACATCTTTGCAAAACTTGATCAAGATTGCATAAACAATCATCAAAAGACTTCCCATAGACTGAAAAGTCATCCACGAAAACCTCAACAATCTTTTCATGGAAGTCAGAGAATATAGCAGTCATATATCTTTGAAAAGTAGTAGGTGCATTGCATAAACCAAAATGCATATGTATATAAGCATAAATTCCAAAAGGACAAGTGAAAGTGGTCTTTTCTTGATCAGGTTGAGAAATAGGTATTTGTGAAAAACCAGAATATCCATCTAGGAAACAAAAGTGTGTGTGCTTATATAATCTTTCTAGCATTTGATCAACAAAAGTCAGGGGGTAATGATCTTTTCAAGTTGTTTTGTTTAATTTTCTAAAGTCAATTACAATTATATAGCCTATAACAATTCTTTGTGGAATAAGTTCATTCCTATCATTAGGAACAACAGTAATACCTCCTTTCTTAGGGACACAATGAACAGGACTTACCCATCTACTATCAACTATAGATTAGATTAAACCTGCTTCCAGAAGTTTTAGTATTTCCGTTGTTACTACTTCTTTCATCTTTGTACTTAACCGATATTGGGGATCAAGAACGGGGTTAGCATCAAGTTTTGTAATAATCTAATGCTAACATAGAGTGGTCCTATTGCCATTAAGATCATCAAGAGTATATCCAATAGCGGCTTGGTACTTCCTTGGAATTTTCAATAGTCTTTCTTCTTCGTATTCTGAAAGGTTAGCACTAATAATAAGAGGATATTTTTTTCTCATCGAGATAAGCTTATTTCAAAGTGTCAGGTAGTTGTTTTAATTCAAACACAAGATCGCCTTTAGGTGGAGGAGGACCTCCTAGAGTTTCAATAGGCAAGTTGTGTTTAATCAGAGGTTGTTGATGTTCAAACAAGATTCCATCTATTTCATTTCTTTCATGCATATGCAAATCATTTTCATGGTGTAGCAGATATTGCTCTAACAGATTAGAAGGAGGTACATCAATAGAAGCAAGACCAGTAATTTCATCCTTACTAGTTAATTCTTTTTTGTGAGATTTTCTACAAAACTTGGAAAAATTGAACTCATGAGATTCATCATCGAAGCTAACACCGACTGTTTATTCAGTACAATCTATAGCAGTATTGACGATGCTCAAGAATGGTCTACCGAAAATTATGGGACAAAAGTCATCTTATCGGGAACCAAGGACTTGAAAATCAGTAGGGTATTTTGTTTTCTCACACAAGACTTCGACATCCCTAACAATACCAAGTGGTGTGATCGTGTCTCTATTAGCAATTTTAATAGTAACATATATGTCTTCTATTTCAGCTGGTGTTATGACATTCATAATTTCTTGATAACAAGTCAAAGGAATAGAACCGACGCTAGCACCTATAATACATAAACCATGATAGCAATGATCTCCTATTTTAACTTAAACAACGGGCATGCCAACAACGGGTCTATGTTTATCTTCCCCATCGGGTTTAGCAATTCGACCAGCTTCACCAACGAATTAACAACATGCCCATTAATATTATCGACCAAGAGATCCTTAACCATTGCAACACTAGTTTCAACGTTTATTTGCTTAGGGGGTTTAGGTGTTTAATATTACTTCTACGGACGACAGTTAAAACCTTAGCATGCTCTTTTATCTTAACAGGAAAATGTGGTTTCTTAGTGTAAGCAGTAGGAACAACTGGATCAACATTGTAGATGACAGTATCTTCTTTAGCAACTAATGGTTCTTCATTTTCTTCTATAATATGGGGATGATATTTAGACCACTCTATAGGGAGATCAACATGAGCAGCAAAATATTCGCACAAAGAGGCTACTATCTCATAATCAAGTCCTTACTTAGTGCTAAACTTTTGAAAAGCATCGGTGTTCACAAAAGATTAAACACAATCAAACTTAAGATTAATACCTAACTCTTTACCTTCATCGAGTTCCCAATATTCAGTGTTGCATTTATTTCTTTCCAAGAGGTCACACCTGAATTCAATAGTCTTCTTCATAAAAGAACTGGCTAAGGAAGTATCAAGCATGTATTGATCATTACGAGAAAGCTAAGCATACAAGTTTTGAATGATAATTTCTCTCGAGAGCTCATGATTGGGGCATGAATATAACATTGACTTAAGCATCCCCCAAGCTAGAGAGATACTTTCTCCTTCACAAGGCTAAAAATTATATATATAATTCCGATCACGGTGAACTAGATGCATAGAATATTTTTTTGATGGAATTCCATTTTCAAACGATTCTAATTCCAGGATCCAATATCATCGCATAGCCTATACCATGTCAATTCCTTTCCCTTCAAAGATAAAGGGAAAACCTTCTTCTTAGCTTCATCTCCAGGTAAACCACCAAGCTTAAATAATCCACAAATTTCATGCACATATATCAAATGCATATTAGGATGTGCGGTTCCATCTCTTGCATAAGGATTAGCCAGCAGTTGCTCAATCATACCCAAAGGAATGTCATATTTAGTATTTTCAATAGGTGCGGTAGGTTGAGGGGAAACTAATTGTGCTTCCGCTCGAGGTAAAGATACCCCGAACAAACCCCTCAAAGGCTTGCTCGCCATAGTAACAAGTGACAATAAATTTCTACACGTAGTAAAAATATTTCCTTACCAATTTCCACTTACCAAGAGCGCTTCACTCCCCAGCAACATCGCCTGCAAAGAGTCTTGGTGACCCACAAGTATAAGGCATCAATCATAGTACTTTTGATAAGTAAGAGTGTCGAACCCAACGAGGAGCAGAAGGAAATGGCAATTGGTTTTCAGCAAGGTAATGTCTGCAAGTACTGAAATTGTAAGTAGCAGATAGTTTGATAGCAAGATAATTTGTAATGAGCAAGTAACAGTAACGAAAAATAGTATGCAGCAAGGTAGCCCAATCCTTTTGTGGCAAAGTACAGGCCAAAACGGTTTCTTATAATAAGCAAGGTGTTCTTGATGGCACATGGGAATTTCATCTAGTCACTTTCACCCTGTTGGCTTGATTCGTGTTCACTACTTTGATAATTTGATATGTGGGTGGATCAATGGTTATATGTTGTTCTTACTTGAACAAAACTACTACATTTGCTTAATCCACTCGCAAGCATCCGCAACTACGATAAATGTATTAAGATAAAATCTAACCACATCATTAAACATTTGGATCCAAATTGGTCTCTTACGTAGTAGCGCATAAACTAGGGTTTAAGCTTCTGTCAATCTAGCAAGCCATCATCTAATAACCACTGCACAATGAACTCCCTGAGGCACAAACATGGTGAAGCACCATGTAGTCGACTTTCACATGATACCACTAAGGGAATCACAACATACATATCATCAAAATATCAAACACATATCAAGTTCACATGATTACTTTCAACATGATTTCTCCTGTGACCTCAAGAACAAAAGTAATTACTCACAAGTGACAAACATGTTCATGATTAGAGGGGTATTAAATAGCATAATGGAGATGAACATATAATCTTCCACCAAATAAACCATATAGTAATCAACTACCAGATGTAATCAACATTACTAGTTACCCACAAGCACCAATCTAAGGTTCTGGTACAAATATTGAACACAAGAGATGAACCAGTGTTTAAGAGGAGATGGTGTTGTTGAAGATGTTGATGGAGATTGCCCTCCCCAAGATGGGAGAGTTTTTGGTGATGATGATGATGATGATTTCCACCTCTGGGAGGGAAGTTCCCCCGGAGGGAAAAAGTGCTTCTGCCCAAGTTCCGTCTCGAGACTGCGGTGCTCCGTCCCAAAAATCCTCTCCTTCATTTTTTTAGGTCAAAATGAATTATATACCAGAAGATGGGCATCGGAGGTGGGCCTAGGAGGGCACAACCCACCAGGGCACGCCCATGTGGGGTGTGCCCACCTGGTGGGCCCACTCTGGTAGTTATTTGCTCCAATATTTCTTATTTAATCCATAAAAAAATCCTCGTGAAGTTTCAGCTCATTTGGAGTAGTGCAAGATAGGTAGTGTGACGTTGCTTTTTCAGGTCCAGATTTCTAGCTATCGCTATTCTCCCTCTTGATACAAACCTTGCATATTATGAAAGAAAAGGCATTAGAATTACTCCAAAAGGAATTATTATGCATAAACCCATCATAAATAACAGTAGGAAAACATGATGCAAAAATAACGTATCAGTGTATCAAGCATTAACACGGAAGATGGGTAAGCGGCGCGGCAGGCTTACTTGACTACGCCCTCAGCATGACACCTAGCAGCACATTTAATTTGCTTTGTCCTGAATGTCAAAGTTTGGTATTATAGCACTGTTAGCAATCTAATCATGAGATATAGACTATTATTCCACTGTGCTCACTACCTATGCCATAAAAGGAGGTCCAAGGCAAGCTAGATGGGGATTCAGACCCTCATACACTTAAATGCGCGTATTCATTCTCCCCGAGGCCACTTTGCTAGGCTTGAGTGCTTTGTGTTGTTGAGTTCCTTGCACCCAATCCACCAAAAGCAGGAGTAGAGCTTTACGCCTCACGTCGGTTCCGAACCAGGGTAAAAATCTCAAGTGTCACCGTCATCGCGCTACTCCATGGCCTCTGCTCTTTGTGCAATATGAGCTTCCCCCTTTCCGAACCTCAAGGGGTCGATGGACCCATAGATAATCGTGCATACCCACGGCATCTTTGGCGCTCCAAGTAGGGGCGGCGCTTGCGTGAACCCGAGGTTGTGAACAGTGCGTAGACCGTCATCTTCGTCATCACCATCACCCCCATCGCCGAGGCCAGGAGGACGCAACTTTATAGCTTTGACCCCTCCGATCTCCGTTGCTCGTCTCCGCCGGAGTGGGGGCGACAGCGATGGTGGGGGACAACCACACAACGTGGGCACCAAGGTCAGAGCAAGCGATACGACTACCATGTTGCGAGTGACCAGAAGAAGGCGCGAGGCATGCGGTGGTGTCGTCCTCCTTGTGGTTCCCAGTCAAAGATCTTCTGACCGCTAGAGGTTTTTCATGGGTGGGCGGACAAGAGAAACAGTGCATGATCGACCTCCTCCTCCTTTCTCACTCCCCCATGACCGATCCATGTGCTGGGGATTTCACCGGTGTCGATGAGCCCGCGAGAGACTCGGTCTTGCATTTACCCCGCCAGGGGAAATCCTGAGTTGAACACTGGTGCGAATCCACTGGTTCAAGCCCCGGAAAATGTGCCCCGGCAGGATTCTCCCACGCCCACATGTATTTTTTGTTGGACACCGGAACATCATTGGGAGAAAAGGAGGGAGAGGCCGGTTCTTCCCCTCTTCACCGTATGTCATTGATTGTAAACACTTTACTGATTCCCCTGACCATTGCCGGAGCAGGATGTGGAACTAATGGCTTCCTAGTCTTTCCCCTGTGTCTCTTCTCATTTGTCATCTTTGCAGAATAGGAACAGACACACAAGTGCTGTCTCCCTTAGGCACAAAGCCCGAGGAGGCGACTACGAGCGGGAAAGAAGACATCGTGCATGGACAAATGCACACCCTGGTAAAGGGGTGGAGCATACACGAAAGATAAGTCAACATAGTCATTATCTTTTCTTCAGAGCTTGTGCTTGTTTATCCCTCGGATAACCAAGATCTTCGAATGGCAAGCCTTTCATATGCTGGCACCTTACCTAAATTGTCTACGCCGTCACTTTGTTTCGAGCCTGCTCAAAGAAGTGGGTGGCAGCATCAAGGACTGCTAAGGAAAAGCCAGCCGGCAGTATATCCTCACTAGCTGAATGCTAAGGACCCGTTCCTCACAACAATCATGGCACCATGCTGCTGGCGGGCAACCAAAATACGAAAAAAGGGACTAACCTTACGGACGTCGATGGGTAAACAATAGAGCGATTGCATGCATTATCATAATTAAACATCAGTTGAACAAATGCCAGGGCAAAACGATATGAGGCCTAAACACAAGACACACATTATGTTTTGTAACAGGGTATCACGGCAATGAGAACGGATCAAGGATGGGCCTGGCGATCTTCGAGGACCGTCGGGACAAAGAGAATCTAGTAGGCGAGGGGAGCAGCCTTTGTCGCAGTAGGGGAAGCATCAGCACCTGGCGGGAACTTCTTGAAGTGATCAACAAGGTTGAGATTTGGGTGGTGGAAGGCAAGGTTGCTCAAGACCAGGAAGAGGGCATCATGGGCAAGTTTCTGAGACACAGTGATGAAGCAAGCATCCTTGTCATCCTCATATGTCTTCAGCCCCTCGATCAGCCCCTCGAAGAAAAGTGTCAGCTTCATGCTTGGGACTTCGTGCTTGCTGATGGAAAAGGCCAAGCTCTACCTGTTCATGTTGGCAATCTGGGCAGTGAGGCACTCGACGATATCTACCGGATTCTTGATCCAGAGTTCACACTGCTGGATTAGATCCTCAAGCTTCTCCTCCACTTCCCTCTCGAGGGTCCAGGCCTTGTTCAGATCCGTCATCAACAACTTCTCATGAGCATCAGCAGATTTGGTTTCGGAAAGTTGTGGCTACTCTCGGGTGTAGGTACACCCGAGTTGGTAAACTTTTGAAAAACATGATCAAACAATGTCGAAAAAATCTGCAGTTTTGGGACATGAAACTTCATCAAATGTTCAAGCTTTTTGCAAAAAATCAGCTAAAAATAACATCAGAGGAGCTCTCGGCAAAAAAAACAAAGTCAATGTTCAAACAGTACGCAAACTTAGAACATTGATTTTGTTTTTTTTGCCGAGAGCTCCTCTGATGTTATTTTTAGCTGATTTTTTGCAAAAAGTTTGAACATTTGATGAAGTTTCATGTCCCAAAACTACAGATTTTTTCGACATTGTTTGATCATGTTTTTCTTTTGTTTTCAAAACATTTGGTTTCCTTCTCCACGATGCCAAGCCTTGCCTTCATGTCAGAGATGGCACCATTGGCAGCGGCAACATCCTGGCTCTTGGAAGAAAGCTGTGATTGTACCTCCTTCGGGAGAGATTGTGCTTTCTACGCTTCTTCCTTGAGGGCCGCGGTTTCCTACCCACACCAGGCAAGATACTCCATTGGCTTGCTCACCTAATGGTTGAGGTCAGGCTTGGAGACAGATGTAGCAGCTAGATTATCAGCAACCTTCTACCAATGACCCGAGGATTCAAGGGTGAGCGCGTCCAGTGTGGCCTTGTGGTTGTCCTCCAGATCCTACGTACGCTGCTGGACAAGAGCTACCAATTCCTTGTCCTTGCCGCAGAGGGTGGCTTGAAGGTACCCTTCCCGGGTAGAGATGTCCTTCTCCTGGGGGTTCAGAAGCACTTCATGCTCTGCCAGGCAGGCCTCCCTGGCTGCTACATGCGCATTGTCCATAGTTATCACCTCCTATTGCCAAAGAAGGGATTGGAACTGCTTGATGTGCCACTTACGCAGTTTGCTGCCCTTGTCCCTCAGTTTCCGGTCCATAAGGCCGGTGGAATGACGCTGCTCCTTGATTGTTTGCCACTTTAAGCTATGTCTACTCTGCCTGTTCTTGATACATGTCGCCACGGACTGCCAAAAGGAAAAGTCCATGGCTATGTCAATGGAATAGTATGTATCTACGTCTCTCTGGGACAATGGAGACAAAATGCGCTTGATCTCTTCATCAAATTTGCGCCCACTACAGCAGATGAGCATGGGCTACAAGCCCGGGCTGGGCACGGACCAATGCCAGCTTGCACGAGGATGGTGGTGGGACTGCGGTTTGTGTCCCAAACAAGGCAAGAAGACCCATGGTATGGATAGGAGCTTTCTCCTCGACCACTGCATCTGGGCTTGGCGCGATGCCGGTGGTTTCCGCTACTTCCTTTGGGGCTTCTTGGAGGTCCTCGGCAATATGTGCATGGCCTTCCATGGCAGCAACCTTGGCAGCCTCCTCGGCATCATCTTTTCCAATACTAGCCACTTCTTCCAGTAGCTCAGGTTCCTCGACAAGCGAGGCTGCGAACAAAGTTAAAAATCAATCACAAAGAGGTGCTATAAATCACTGAATCAGAAGACCTGAAAGCAAAATAGTTCAAATGAGAAAGGATGAGGGTGAACAATTCCACGGTCATTTTTGCTGCGGAAGAGCATCAGCCTCCCCGGCAACTTCGATTGCTGGAGTACGCCCCGTGTCCCCTTCCTTGGTGGACCCGACCTCAGAATGGGCTGATTCCTCGGAGGCCCTTGTCGGTGATTTCTCTACCTGGACCTTGGATGGGGTGGACCTCTCTGGGTGGGCCTCGCCCTGGTGGATCTCCTCTCCTTCCTTGGCGAGAGATGCGATGCCTTCACGCCGGGGGTTGGGCTGGGTGCTAGGCACGAGGTCCTCTGTGCTAGCTCCCGTCAGGCCCGTGCTCACCAAGGTCCCTAGCACCGTCATTTGCTTGCTCCGTTTGGTCCATTGGATGAGGGTTTCATCATCCCTGCCAAGTCAACAAACAAGACTGAGTCAGCAATTGCCAAGCCCAAAGTGCCTCGACAAGGAAATCAGTTGCTCTCTTTACTCTAGATCTATGAGCATGGTGCCAAGCACGTATCCCGCAAGGGGCGGGGTCGCTCTGCCTCTTTACAAAAGGCACATTCTCACAAACACGATAGTAACATTTTTTGCAACCACAAAAGGCACATCCTCACAAACACCGATAAGTATGGCAGTTGATTTGTCAACCATTTGGAACGATATTTCTTTGCGTGTTAGTTTATTCCAGTCAATTCTTTTGTACAAAGAGAAAGGTGTAACACTAACTGTCACACCTTGATTTTCACGCCACAACACGTAAGCTAATAAATCATAATAAAATGTGGTTTGACCAAAAAATTGAGTGCATTGGACTCTGCTTTTTTTTTCTGTTGCTTGCAAGTGCTCTAAAAATCAAATAAATCCTCCAACTCCTATAATTCATGCCCTTGATCCAAAACTTTGCCCAATGATCATGCCATGTGTATATGTCAGAATAGTATTTTCCAAGAAAAATAATTTGGCCAAAAAGTATTTTCTAAAGTAGGTTTTCCAAAACCCCTTGAATTGAGACTTAAACTACAAGTACTTAATTTGGGGTATAAAAAATCTTTCAAAAAGTGTATTAGACTCCTATTAGATATAGGATTCCCCAAACCCACAAAGATGTTATTTTAAAAGTTATTTTGCTGTTTTATTTAAATACTTTTTCTTAAGGCCAGAAATGGTCTTTAATAGTTTAAAATTATTTTAATGTTTCACAAATATTATAGAAAATTTAGGGAATCTCATTGGAGATATATTGTCCATATATAAGAGTGTCAACACATGGTCATGTTTAAAATATTGTTCAAAACCTCCAATTACCCTTTCTGGATATTACAAGGATTTCAAATATTTAAAAATAAATATTCTCCATTAATTCCAAGAAAATTCTAGATAGTCACAAATGATGTATTTGATGATCTTGCCAAGGTTCATCCTAATTAAAATAGCTTTGGTTCACAAAAGTGCCCTAACACCATTCATGTCCAGATCCAAATTTGAACAACTCTTCATTGTCATCTGTCTCCTTTTGTTCTCAATTTTTGTGTGCTCTAATCACCAAATGAGGACACTACAGTAAGTGGTGCATCAAGGAGAATAGATTTGAATGATTAAATTAAGGAAAACCCATTTCTGTTGATTTCTAGGGTTTTCCAAAGTTGCATTGTCAACTTCAAATGAGCTCAAACTTGGTGAACAACCTCATTTCTATATGTCATTTGATACTGTTAAATTGCTTGTCAAGGAGAATCCATTCACTTACCAAATCACCATCAAACACCTTCCGTTATTTTGCCAAAATCATCATTTCGACCATTTCTATTATTCTCCTTTAGCTGAATTTTTTACCACAACTTCCTCTAGTCACCCTCTACCTCCAGTAACTCCCTCCCAACCAGAGCTCCATGATTGAGGGGTAAAACCCTCCCATTCTCTCTCTGCTCACCCAAGGCAGCACCCATTTCTCTCTCTCATTTTCTTCTCTAGTTGTATGACTAGCTCATATGCCCTCTAGGGCATCCAAGGCAACTCCAGGACACTAATAGACACGCCCCTGCCCTTTTAAAATGGGCATGCTAGCCGTATGCACGCTCTAGAGCATGCTACAGTGCACCAGAGCACTGTAGCCGCCCCCGTCCCGATGCTCCCGGCCACCTCGAGCCTCCCCTGCACGCCTACGGTTGTCCCTCGCCGTCTGCAACACTCCGCCATGACTGGCCTCTCCTCTCTCCCTCTTTCTCTCCTCCTACAACGTGTGCCCCACGCCACACGGCTTGGCCAATGGGCGCGCGAGCTCGGAACCCTTCTGGAGCAGGCCCCACACCGCTGCTTCCTTTTCCTCTACCTAGGCCACGCACATGAACACCGTAGACATGGTCGAGGGCACCAATTTGGCCCCTGGCATCAATTAGGCCGCGGCCATGAGCTTTGCTCCCGTTGCGCCACGGCCTCGTCGTATATGGCTTTCCTCACGCACATCAAGCTCACCGTTCAACTCACCACTCACCCAACTCTCTCCCAGACCCCCGTGCTCCTCTCTAGAACCGCTCCATCGCTCCCCATGTCCGGAGCCGAGTTGTCGTCCATTCCCAAAAATCACGTCGTACTGACTCTCTCCTCCCCCCTAGAACCATACCAGCAGACCCCCGGACCCTAGGGAGCTCGCCCGCACCTTTATTTTTGCTCCAGCGAGCCACAACACCGTGATCACTCATGCCCGACACTGCCGTCCGCCGTGTCCAAAGCCCAGCTCCCCTCCGGTGACGCAGGCGCCGGCAGTGAGGTCTCCCCGGTTCGTTTCTCTCTACTGAGTACACTTATGGCCAGAGCATCAAAAACGGTGGCCGAAGGAGCCCAGGATCGTCGCCGGAGTCATCGGTCTTGCCCGTCACTTGTGGTTGAAGACGACCGCAACGACCTGCCAGCGGGGCCCTCCCGTCAGCGGGCCAGCCTACATAAGTGGAGGGGGGCCGAGCTCCTCCCGTGTCTCCACAGCGCAGGGGCCCACCAGCACAGCACCTGCGACATCACCCCTCACCTACGCGCGTGTGGATGAGCTATTAGGCCAGGCCCAATGCGATGTTGTGCTAAGCTATGCCCAGAGCGGGATATATACCCATTTAGGTAACTACTTTTCCTTTTTCTTTTTCCAGAGATTTGTAAAATGTCCAAAATATGCATATTATCTCCAAATTTGGTGATTCCAATTCCTAGTGGTTCCGAAATTCATGCCCTATCACTTGGTGTTGTTTGCGCATTTTTCCAGCAATATTTTCCTCAGACCTATTTGAATCATATTTCGTATTTTTGTGCTAAACTTTAGAAATTCATAGAAAGCCCATTTCTCATCCAAATGCCATGATTCAAATTCCTAGATACTTATAGCTTCATAACTTAGGTTATGAACATTTTTCCCAATACTTTCCATGTAATGTCAAATATTGAACCATTTTATCATGTAGGGTCAAGTTTGCAACTCCCTAGGAAAATCATTACAACTCCAAATCCAGTGAAACCAACTCGTAGATGCTTCTAAAATCATGATTTGTTAAATGGGTACCCTTTCTCATTTTTCAAAAAGATGTTTCTATAGATTCCTTGCAGGTCTATTAAATCCTTTGATTCCATCATATTGAAATGTTCAAAAATATCCATTGAACCAATTCCAATGAAACCACTCTGGTTATTTTCCATATAACCATGGATGTCCTATAAAAGCCAGTTCCTATTTTTACAGCACATTTGTTCTATCCTTGTTGTGTTGCTTATTGTGATTGTTTCCGATGTTAGCTGACGAAGTAGACACAGTATTTTGAGAAGGACCAGTAGATTTGAAGACTCTATTGAGCCAGGTAAGCAACCCCTTGACCATGTCCATGAAACACTTTTATGCATCTCATACAATACTTTATTATTGTTGCATCGGAATCATGATGAGACGGTAATCACTTTGGTGGGTTGCTTCCATTGCTTCCTTGTTGATACTTGCGTTGTGCATGACCCTACGTTCCTATGAGGGTTATGCAGGTGGGAGTAGATAGGATGCTAAAGTAGTAGCTATGCAAATAGGAGGGGTATATGCATGGTGACTAGACAAAAGTATTTTCAAAGATCTTTCGCAAACCCCATCGGGTGCCACTAATGCCCGATGGAGATGTTGAGCTAGGTAACCACTTGATAAAGAAGTGGTGTACCGAGGCAAGTGAGTGTGTTGTTTTTTACAATAGATTGGTTTAAGCTGCGACCGTTACTCCAACCTTACATGCGCAACCACACTACCCTTATATGGGAAAGGGCATTATTGATTACCTAGTTCTTCCTAGCATGGATGCCCACATTACTGTGATGGGATTGGCATGGTCACTCTCGGGACGGGTTTATGCTTGGATAGGCGGCCATGACTGTCTTGACAGGGTAACAGACACACCATTGGTACCACCGTGTGTGGTTCTATGATATGTTCGGGAGCAAGGCTCCAGAGACAATAATAAAATTGTGAGAATGTTGGCATGGGTCTTGTTACCAATTGAGTGGACTCTATGTTAGTCACGACTAGGGAAATATAGTGATCGGGTGCTCACCCCGGGTATTTGAGTTATTGTGGGTCGTGGATGGCACGGAACTTCCTCGAATCTTGTGGGTAAAGTGTGCAACCTCTACAGAGTGCAAAACTATTCAAATAGTTGTGTCCATGGTCAAGGACAGCTGGATAACCGCTCTTGGGCTACTTACATTGTTTATGAAACCTAGTGTGTGTGTGTGGGTGGGTATGTGGAGAGAACTACTTGAGTCGAGTAGAATGACTTGTGTGACGCCCAAGATGCGATTCTTTCCCGATCACGTTACAAATGCGCGATCGGGGCACAACCGCATTGCGGGCGCTTAGCAAGATGGATATCATTACATCGTACCATTATATAAATAGATGTGGATACATACAAGTCTTACAATAGCCACGTGAATACAACACATCATATACAAGACATCCGACTACGGACGAAAACATGAAAAGCACAACGACATCCATCTACTATCCCAGGCTGACGACCAGGAACCTATCCCAAGACTGATGATGATGAAGAAGAAGAACTCCAACACATGTAAACAACGAGCTCATGTCAAGTCATCGGAAACCTACACCTGCAACTGCTGTTGTAGTATCTGTGAGCCACGAGGACTAGGCAATCCCATAGCCATGGGTATCAAGACTAGCAAAGCTTAATGGGTATGGAGAGGTTAAGTGGTGAGGTTGCAGCACCGCTAAGCATTATATGGTGGCTAACTTACGAGTACAAGAATAAGATGAGCATCTAAGCAAACGGTCGCATGCTAGTAATGATCGCTAAAAGATCCTGAACTACCTACGAGTCAAATGTAACCCCACTGTGTTCTCTTCTCAAATTGAAAACAGACGGTCACGGTTACACACGCGGTTGTAGTGTTTTATTTCGGATCCTCTGTCAAGTTTTCTTCAACCGAACATTAACCAATTCCAATCTGCCACATAACCACGTGCACGGCTTTTGAAAGATCATAACCCTGCAGGGGTGTCCCAACTTAGCCCATCAGAAGCTCTCCCGATCAGCAGAGGTAAAAACCCCTTATCTTAGGGAAGACTCAGTCAGACTCGGAATCCCGGTGCACAAGACATTTCGAAAATGGTAAAACAAGTCCAGGAATACTTCCTGGCGTGCCGACACCCTGATAGTAGCCACATATATATCGTCTCAGGCCACGTCCTGATAGGTCAAGCTACGGGTAAAACCAAATACCTCAGGTTTCCCAAAGATAGCCCCGCAGGCTGCCCAGTTTGGACCAACGCTCAAGAGGAGCACTGGCCCGGGTTGTAAATTAAGTCCTCGGGGTCCGGAAAGTCCCGATGCAAGTTTTAGTTATAAAAAATGGTAATACCAAAATTGGGACTTACTGGAGGAGTTTTATTCAAGGCGAACTGTCAAGGGGTCCCCATAAACCCAACTGTGTTAGGAATGCAAACTCAAGGAAGATAACACCGGTTTATCGGCTCTTAAGGCGGCATGAGTGGAACAAAACACCGAGCAAAAGGCCAAGCCTTCCACCCATTGCCAAGTATATAGGTGCATTAATTATAGTAATAGATATTGTGATATTCCCAAAGTGCAAGTTCCAACATGGAGCAATCTTCATCTTCACCTGCAACTAACAACGCTATAAGAGGGGTTGAGCGATCGGTGACATAACCAAACAACGGTTTGCTGGGATGGTGTCAAAGGTTAGAGGTTTCATGGCAACAAAGAGAGACTGACAGCAATAGATAGGCAGGGCGACATATAGCGATAGCATCGAGACAACTAGCATAGCAATGATAGTAATCAGATCCAACGTGATGGTCATCTTGCCTATGATCCCGCAAGGAAGAAGAACGAGTTCATGAAGAAGAAGAAGCCTCGAAGACGAACCAAGCGTAGTCGAACGAATCCTCACGATAGCAACGAAGCAGGAACTAACGAGAAGAAGCAAACAACATGGTAATCACGCCACACATAAACAAGACATGATACACAACCAAGAATGATGCATGACAAGGCTAAATTATGCAAATCATGGCAAGAGATGAAGCATACAAGAACAACACACAAGGCAAGTTTAAATGAGGCTGGAAACAACATATAACAATTCCGGTAAGCCCTCATATGGAAATTTCGAAATTGGGCCAGATCTGGACAAACCTTATGTTAAAGTTGTTAAAAAAGCAAGTTACGATGCACCATGATGATCTACACAAAATGCTAGTCGAGATACATATAAAGTTCATTTAATTCGGAGCTACGGCCTAGAAGATATGAGCAAAACAAGTTAAGCATGGCAAAGATGAAAAATGCATTCAAACATTAAGCAAACACAATACAAACATGTATACAACATTATATGATGCATGTACATGCAAAAACAAGGAAGTTTCATGTAGACCACGCTCAAAACGGAGCAACGGTTCAACACATACACATGAAACAAGATATAACAACAATATGTCCCAAAACAGCAATTAGGCACTTTGCAATCATCAAAACGACATGCTACATGAATATTTCATGGCATCAAAGGGCATGGCAAGCATGTACATATCAAGCACTACAAAGGTGATCACTGAGCTACTTCCAAATACCACTAGAACATGCTCAAAACATCATGGCAAGATTGCAAATGATAACAGTTTCACAGACTTATTGAAATAAACTGAACATGGTAGCAACAACGACAAGTAGGCATGTTTGCAGGCTTATGCAACTCACCTCAAAGCATATCATGGCTTGTGAATATAACCCACAGCACGAAGACATGTTTATTCAGCTACTCATGTCAATAACATGGTCATCGGATGCGTAGAACACTAGCTATTCACATGGCAAAACTGAACTTACTGATAACAGGCTAACAAAAACATTACAGCAATTTGAGAGAAAGAAATAGAAATTCCCAAGGAGCAGAGGGCGTCGGCTGGCTGTAGCTGGGCCGTGTACGGAGAGAGTGGCGGCCCACGAGCGGGTGCGATCCACGGGAGCGAGCAGGCGCTGGCGAGGACGTCGTCCTCCTCGTGTGCCTGCATGAGCAGGGCCGGCGGTAGATGAGGCTTGCGGCGGCGTGGCACAGATGGCGAGGGAGGAGGTCAGGGACGTCAGGGATGAGGAGATCCAGCGAGGGGGCCCGTTCCTGGCCGGATCGAAGTAGAGGCCGGCGAAGGTGGCCGGCTCTGGGGCGTCGACGGTAAGGAAGTCCAACGGAGGCGGTTTCTAGCACGAGAGAGAGAGAGAGAGGTGAGAGCGCTTGGGAGGAAGAAGGAGAAGGATGAGGAGAAGGGCTGGCGGATCTGGCCTGGCTGGGACGGAGGTGCTCACCGGCGGCGGGCTTCGGTGGCTGGCCAGCGATGCCGACAAGGTACCGTGCAGGTACGGGAGACGCACGGGCGGAGGCAGAGGGGGAGCCAGGCGCCCGTGCACTCATGGGCCGCGGCGGCATGGTTCGGGCACAGAGCGGGCCGGCTGCGGGTGGCGGGTGGGCTTCGCGGGGTGGGAGTTGGCAGGGGCGACGTGGAAGCGTCCAACTGGTGGAGGGGCGCTGACTGGCGGCGTGGGCCAACCAGAGGCCGCCAAGTTTGGGCACGGGCTGGACTTCGCCGGATTTGGAGGTGGAGGTGGCTGGCTATGGCTGGTGGCGGCAGATCCGAGGAGAAGGGGGTCTAGGGGTAGGAGAAGACTAGGTAGTCCAAAATTAGCAGGTTAGGGGGGTTTATATAGGGTTGGTGCTAGGTTAGGGGGGTTTTGGGGTGTTTTGCACCCTCCGATGACAATCGGACGGCACCGGTCGCAAGGGGGTTTAGGTGGGCTTAGTTGGTGGTAGTGGGCTATGTAGAGAGGAGGTGGGCTACAGGAGAGAAGAGAAAGAGAGGCTCGACGGGGGTTTCAGAGACTGAAACGTGTGACGTCAGTACCGGTAATGGCAGTGTTCTATGTTTAACGATTGGGCTATCAAACGAGCTCCGAATGCGTTGAAATTTGATAGGCGGTCTACCAACACTATAACAAGGCCGCATGTCAACTTTCACCCCATTCCGAGAACATTTTTAGGCTACATACAAAACGAGGTTTCGGAGGTGCCTCGGGCACGGGTGAGTGTGTGTGGGCTCAGAGCGGACAACGGAAATGACGAGGGGGCACGGAAACTACGGAAGAATGTAAGTTTTGAAGACATGAGGATGCAATGCACATGATGACATGGCAAAGATGCAACACGCAAGTAAATGACATGGCCACGATAGCGAATAACTATAAGACACCTGGCGCATCGGTCTCTGGGTGTCACAACATGACATGTTGATTAAACTGGAGTTGATCAAAACTCTGTTTATGTTGATATTTGTAACCTGTTCACATGGATCTCTGAATTCATATCATGCATGCTTTACAAGTTGTTAGGACATGTCATTGCACTCATACTCGCTTTCTGCAAAATTACCTACTTAGAGTTATATCATGCATTGTTGTAGCTTGTTCCAAAACATGGGTTGCTTGTGAGTACATTCAAATGTACTCACTGGCTTGTCCCTAGCTATTTACTATGCCAGGCCTGGAAGAGCAGGAATACGAAGAAGAGTTCTTTGGTGACAAACATGCGAGCTAGGATGGTTTCCCAGTTAGAGTGCATGCAGGGTTAAGGCAGATGGAATGGGTCCAATTTGTCGACGAAGATTTCCGCTGCGATGATATACTCAAGACTTAACCATAATGGTCATAATTTGTGTAAAATGGTAGGTATGGATGTAAGACTCTTGTTATTCAGCTTCTGTGTGTTCAGTGAGCATTCGGTTGCTTCAATTATGTAAGTCGGGGTCCCCACAGAGCTGGTATCAGAGCCATCCTAACTGTAGGAAGCCTTAGTTAGCATGGTCGTTGGTTAGGGTAAAACTACTTTCAGAACTATCACTAATTTTCAAACACTATCTATACTTCTCTCCCCTTCTGAGTTTCCGAAAACGAAGATATATTTTCCATATTGATCTCTTCCCCTTCAGAACTTTTGAAAATGGTCGCTGGTATCACTATAAAAAAGACACATCTGTGACATTTTGGCCCGAATGATTGTTTATGTCATGCTTATGACACTTCTATGATGATAATTGTGACAAAACCCGGTATCATCATAGATGTGGTGGCCTGCTACTTCCATGACAAAAAATCATGACAGAAATGGGCTTTTCGTCCTGGGCGGGCTGGAGACGCACTTGCACGACATTCTTTGGGCTGTCGAACACAAAAAATTGTGGTAGAAGTGAGAGCGAGGAAAAATTTGGGGAGTTTCCTATTACGGTGGGTGGGTCGGGTGGAGCAATTTATCGAGGTTTGCATGTTTCTCTGGTATACGTACGCGCATGTGTGCGAGGCATTAGCCTCTAACTGAACCCGAGTGAGGCGTTCACTTACTAAACCCGAGCGCTTTCACTAGCTACGTTACTGAACCCGAGAAATCGATCCCTTAGCTATAAACTGAATCTGAGCGATTCCTTTAATACTGCTGCTAACCGAACCCGGTCGATCGCCCCTGCTGCTGCTTAATGAAGCCGATCGAACCTACTGCCTCTTGATGAACAGTGACCATGGGGGTTTGTTTGAACTATTCAAGACGTACGTGGTTGGGGTTGGATGAATAGTTCCCGATGGGGGTTGGATGAACAGGACCCTATGGTAGTAGGCCATTGTCGTTGGATGAACAGGACCCCGAGGAGGCCGACACCTGAGCTTGTTGGGGGAGGATGAACAACAACTCGTGGATGAACAACAGCTGATGGAGGTAGGAGGAAGCCGCGGTGGATGAAAAATATCAGGTGGAGGCTAGTGGAAGTCGACGGTGTATGAACAGTAGCCCGTGGAGTCCCGTTTTGCGATCCGCCACACCCCTCCCGATGAACAAGATCGCCGTTTTGACTATAGCGCTCCAACAAAAGTTCATTTCCTTTGTTTTGCGGTATGCCAGACCCTCCCGATGAATAATTTCCCATTTCCACCAAAGCCGGTCGAGCAAAAGGTTGTTTCCTCTGTTTTGTCATACGCTAGACACCGTTTCGGCTGTTGCGTCCAAGCCAGTTGGCTCCCGAATAGGACGCATTCCATTGCCTCCCGATGAACACGACGTAGTTTCTCTGTTCTAACTTAGCCGGTTGGCTGCTGATGAACACGATGACGTTGCTGCCGTCCGCTGCCTTTCCATGTACACCAACCCTGGCAATACATATGCGTGAGTACACGTTCGAGACATCGCCCAGATGTACGTACGTGGCCATATTTTTTGCCATGTGCTTTACATACGTGTACACGGTTTAGACAGGACTGCCTTCACTATTAGGTCGGGCCATCTACTACGACACGTGCTGTTGCTTGCTCGCCACAGTTCATCATTGCGGAGAGATCGATCGACCAGTATGCACGTACATGTTCGTGACCAGACAGACAACGCTACATACGCTTCGACCGGGTGGGTCCAAGTAGTCAGGGGGATAAGGACGCACTTCCTTCCGAGCAAGGATATAGATGATGGGTCCCGGTTGTCTGTGGAAGGAATCATTTTTATTTTGCGAGTAATAAGGAGGCAATTCCTTATGTTCGAATATGTGGCTAGTGCGTCTAGGTGACAGGCTTAACGCCTAAAGTCATCTTCCGATGGCTGCGTTTCATTGACCATGTTGACCACGCTGCACCGAGAGCAGCAAGGCGGTGGATGAGAGCGAGGCCTAGGAAGGAAACGATGTGGAGCTGGGGTATACACAGTAGTGGATGCCCACGCGGAGGGGGGGGGTATGAGAGTTGACTGTTTCAGCTGCGATATGAGGCTGTCGTCTCCAGAGAATAAAAAGAGCTATGGGTGAGTAAAGGGATGGCATGGCCAACGATGGCAGCACAGCCGGCAACGAGAGGGAGGAGCAGGCGGTCCCACAGGCGTTGGTTTTGCCAATTGGAGCAAGAAGATCAGTGATTAAAGAAGTAGCACGACCATTGGATGTTAATCTAACGGTCACTGCTACTAGAATCATTAGTTTACTAGGTTAACAAATTCCTACGTACGTGTCAACTTAGTAGGCCCACAAGTCAGCATCCGATTGAGGTGGGTCTGACCTAGCAGGGGGAGGAATCATTTTTCTTCCACAAAATAAGAAGGAACTTCTTTGCATGCGAAGATTGTAGCTGGTGGGTCCAACCTATTAGCGGGAGGAATAATTAATTCCCGCATAATAAGGAGGCACTATCTTGTGTGCGAAGATGTAGCTAGTGGTTCCCAGCTGTCAGCCACTGGACGTACTCCATGTTGGCACTAGTTGTTGACCACTCATCATCGAGCAGACCACAGCGGTGGACGAAGGCGAAGCCTAAGATGGGAACGATCTCGAGTCGTGGAAGTAGGGGCACTGGAGACCCTGGCGGAGGGGAGTACGAGCGACTGGTTTGGCTACGGGGTGAGGCTGCCGTCGCCACAGAATAATTGTGGGTGAGTATTGTTATGACCAGGACACTGTTGCGAGTAGCGTGGGACGGCGAGTCCGGCCACTAGAGGCAAATGCAGGCTCTCCAACCGGCAATGGTCTTGGCTGCTGGAGCAAGAGCAACTAGATCACATATTGAAGAAGCAAGATCGTCGTTGGATTGCAATCCAACGACTAAAGATTTCAAAAAAAATTGTTGACTTTTTATTTTAGACCATTAAATCATTTTGTTCACTAAATGGATAACACCTTGCGCACGCTTCATCATAGTGGGCCAACAAAGTCAGCTTGGAAAGTTGTGGCGGAATGCAGCCCATTTATTTAGGTTTTACATCCCATTTCATTTTGTTTGCCAATACATCTATTTCCTAGGCTTTGACTCAAAAAATAATCTATTTCCTGGGCTGGGTAAAAATAATAATTGTCAATTTATTATTTATGATAGTTTATAGCACATTTTATTATTTATTTGCATACACCTATTTACTAGGCTGGTTGAAAAAAATATTTGGTACATGCAGCCTATTTATTATTTCTCACAGTTTACAGCCAATTTAACTTCAGTAGAAATTGACCCATTTTATTGGATGGGTGAAAAAACAATGATGGTATGGATTGAGTAATATTGAGATAGGAATATTATAAAAAAACTTAAGTTGGTCTTGATAATCTTATTATATAAAAAAATGAACTGAGTTGTGCATTTTGTATTAAACTAAACATATGCGAGGCTGCACTTATTTTAGGATCTTGTGTAAAAGTACCGGCCGAGTTGAATTGCTGATGTTCAACGAAAAAGGCATGTGTATTAAAATACAACTTTACATAGCTCTCAGCTCACATTCAACTACGCCTGAAAAGGCTAAAACAAGGCTTGTGTAGAACTTTTTGAAGTCACTGAGCTCAATTTATAACTTAAGAAAAAAGTTAGAGTACGATGGAACCTAATTGAAAGTTGTCACGAGTCAAGCTTAAGTCACGAGTGAAGAAATAATTCAACGGGTCCAACTTCTCTGTGTGTGTGAGAGAAAGAGAGATATAGAGTGAGAGAGAGAGAGTATGTGTGAGAGAGACAGAGACCCATTGGTCGATGCTCGTGAATACATCTTTCAGCCATATGCATTGCTGATGCTCAGTAAAAACTTATATAGTTGACACAATCATATACAAAATCATATCACATTGAACTTGCATACAAAAATTTCATGCACGCGGCACAATCAGGGTGGAAGCAGTGGATCTCTATGGGTAGGGCTATGTCTAAACCAACAAACTCGTACATAATCGTTCATCTCCTTTATCAATGACGGAGAAATATCTGGAATATTGTGCAGAGAAAGCAGACAGACAACACAATAAGTTAAGCTAGCACATTAAGTTGACGTGCACCCCTTTCAAATAATTCCATGTACTAAAATAGAATCGATCACAATCAAATGTAAAGGCACGTCAGTGCTTCACACCGATTGCTCGAATTTAACTAGTGTGTGAGAAGATTCATTTGTTACCTCAAATTAGACACATCAAGGAAACCAGTCCTGCCTCTTCTCCCAAAGAAGCAACGGCCACCGCCACGCGATGGAGTAGGCCCTATGCTACCCATCATTCCGAGTAACACGAGGAAAGTCTAATGTTGACTCCTGTAATGGACTTCGTGGACGGACCCTGGCACCAGCGATGGCGGCAAGACTCTGATTGATGGATTGACCACTTCATCAATATGCACGAATACTCGATACAGGTACATCTCTAACATTGTCTGCAGCGGCCTTGTTGGCGACGAATAGTACAACCCCGGTTCTTACACTGGTATCTCAACACCAATCACCTTGGGTATGGTGAATGACTTCTTCATCCATGCCATAACCGTCAGAGCCCATCTGTCTGGAGGAACAAACATACTTACGAGCTCACCTCCTAGGTCATTAATAAGCTCATTCATGGTCACCTTCAAGGCATGCCGTGGAACGTAAGATTTGCTAAAAACTCAAGCTTAGAGGGCACCGAGCTCCATCTTGGATGGCACCAATCAAAGCTCACCAGTGCACCATCGTAGAACAAACACTGGGAAGATTCGAACACACGACTACAATCGAAAGTTATCTGGAACCTGACGAAGAAATCAGCCCGTGGCGACAGACTTCGACGAGCAAGTCACTTATTTGGATGTCGTGCGCAATGCCAAGAGCTTTGAAAAGGTTGTCCGGCGAGATGGGAGGCCGGTCGCCGTTGATGGTTACCATCAGCACTTTGCCGGCAAACTGGTCATCAAGCGCCGCCATGAAACTATTGAGCGACAACAGGCAGCGTCTGAAGGCAGGACAAACCTCATGATCTCCTGCTCGGATATCCGCGTTGAACGGCGTCATGATAGTGCGCTTGAGTATAGGGAGTATAGGAGGCGGATTTGGGGAACTTGAGTAGGAATCGAGATTCCAGGGGTGGGGGTGGGATAGGAGATTGGGGAGGGACAGGAGATTGGGGATGAAAAGGTAGCATGAATTTCGAACATGGTCCAATACGCTCTTGGCGCGCAATGATACGTCTCTGTCATATCTACTTTCCTAATACTTTTCCTCTTGGTTTGGACTCTAATTTGCATGATATGAACCAAACTAACCCAGACTAATGCTTTTTCAGCAGAACTACCATGGTGTTGTTTTTGTGCAGAAATAAAAGTTCTGGCATTGGAACGAAACTTTGCGAGGATTTTATATATGAATATAGAAAAATACTGGAGCCAAGAACCACCGTAGGGGGGCACCGGAGTGGGCAGAACACACCAGGGCGCCCCCCTTCCTAGCGCGCCCAGTTGGGTTGTCCCCACCTGGTGGCCCTGCAAACCCTAACACCGGCTCCATAAATACCTATTTTCGGAGAGAGAAATCAAGGAGAAAGAATTATCTTGTTTCGCGATACGGAGCCGCCATAAACTCTTGTTCTGCACCAGGATGCCAGATCTGGAGCCCCTTTGGTGCTGCGGATAGGGCAATCTTCGGTCTTCGTCATCACCAACCCTCCTCCATCGCCAATTCCATGATGCTCTTCACCGAAAGTGAGTAATTCCTTCGTAGGCTCGCTGGTCGATGACGAGTTGCATGACATTCATAATATATTCAAGTTAGTTTTGTTAGGGCATGATCCCTAGTATCCACTATGTTATGAGATTGATGTTGTTATGACTTTGTTATGTTTAATGCTTGATACTTTGGGCCCGGGTGCCACGATTTCAGATGTGAACCATTTATGTTATCACCATTATATCTACGTTCTAGATCCGATCTTGCAAGTCATAGTCACCTATTACGTGTTATGATCCGTAAACCCTATAGTGACAATATGTGGGATACTTTCCGGTGATGACCGTAATTTGAGGAGTTCACGTATTCACTATGTGCTAATGATTTGTTCCGGTACTATATTAAAAGGAGGCCATAATATCCCTTAGTTTCCATATGGGCCCCGTTGCCACGGGAGGGTAGGATGCCATACAAGTTCTTTTATAAGCACGTATGCTATTTACGGAATGCATGCCTACATTATATTTATGAACTGGAGCTAGTGATGTATCGCCATATATCATCCAACAAATTGCTGATCCAATGCCTACGATTTTCCTACATATTGATCTTGCTAAGTTACTACTGCTGCGTTTACTATTGCTACTACTACAAAACTATTACTATCATTGTTACCATTACTGTTGCTGCTACCACTACTATCAAAGTTATCATATTACTGTGCTACTAATCACTATGCTACAGATAATTAATCTCTGGGTGTGATTGAATTGACAACTTAGTTGCTAAAAATTGCAAATATTATTTGGCTCCCCTTGTGTCGAATCTATAAATTTGGGTTAAATACTCTACCCTCGAAAATTGTTGCGATCCCCTATACTTGTTGGTTATCAAGACCTTTTACTGGCGCCGGTGCCAGGGAGCATAGCTATATTCGTTGAGTCACTTGTAAGGATGGCAATGGGCCGGGTTTGGATCGGGTTGAACAATATCAAATCCATATCCATATCCATGAAGATAGTCTCTATCCGCCCATGAAAAACCCCATGGGCGAAAAATTGTGTCCATGTCCAAACCCGATGGATATCCATATCCGTTGGATATCCATGGTGTCCTCCCAAGACATATACATAAGACACAACACAACATGCACATAAGTTGTTGCACCCATGCATCAATGCGCATGTGAAAAAGCAAAGACGGAGGGGTCGAGGGGATACTTAGTTGAGTTGTCATAGGCTAGTGGTGCTGGAGCTCCACCATACATGGATATATCGGCTGAGGCTAGTCATAGTGGGAAGTTACTTATACTAGTGTAATGCATACAACACTAGTCTAAGTTACTACCTTCATAGTGCAAACATAGTACTAGTGTCATATCTGGCTTCATTTAATAGCTTGTAGACTCATCCTGTCTTGGAAAGCACTATGCTACAGTAACATATTATGTTACCACCTCGCATTAAATACTTACTACCTCTCATTAACACATTATGTTACTTGCGTTACTCTTACTATGACTAGACTGGCAGTGTCGACCATCTCTTGGGATGCAGGAGTAGTAAGAAGAGGAGATGGGAATGATACTTAATGATGAGCTATTTAACAAGGACATAAAAGATCAGAAGGAGGCTGAAGTAATATTAAGGCGGGGATTGAATGTAAACTAATAAAAGTTATGGTGGGGATTGTGCAATTTGCTTTGTATGTTTTGGATTATAATGGGTGAAATTATAGTGGGACATGTGACTATGGGGTACGGATAGCAGAATATTGCCATTAAGTCATACTATCGGGTCGGGTTTGGATATATCCATGGGTACAAGATTATATCCATGCGCTACCCATGAGTAATTGGGTCGGGTTTGGGTGCCGCCCATGGGCACAAAAGCATATCCAGACCCTATCCATGCGGGTCGGATATCCATGGGTATCCATGTCCATGGATAAAATTGCCATCCTTTGTCACTTGGGATAATCGAACTAAGATCTTTCTCTCAACTATGAGGGGAGGTAAAGAACAACCATCACACTCCGCACTTGATTCTCCTTCCGTTATAATTAAGCTTGCTACACCAGACTCTGCTATTAATCCTGATATGTCGCAAGTAATTGATGATGCTACTTCTGCTATGAATGATTCTTATGACGATGCTAGTACTTTGCTTGATAAGACTGTGCCATTGGGTGAATTGCTTGATGAACAACTTTCTAGACTTAATGATACTGAGAATGCTACTTTGATGAAACTATTTAAACTCATGAAGTGCTTCACACTGAATACTTTGGAACACCTATTAGATCTAGCCATCCTAGATATGAATTGCCAAAAGTTCTTGAAGATTATGTTATGGATGAGGAGACAACTAGAGACTTTCTTGCTTGCAATGATAGAGATGACCTTAAGAAATTATTATGCAAACTGAAAGAGAAATCTTTGAATGCTAGAATGAAGTGTGGTCCTAAGTTTGCTACCTCACCTATCTTTGTTAGTGATAAGGATTATGAATTCTCTGTCGACCCACAGTTAATTACTTTCGTAGAGTCTGATCCCTTCTATGGCTTGAAACTGAAATAGTAGTGGCACATCTTACTAAGTTGAATGATATAGCCACCCAATTTGCTCATGATGAGTGAATTTGCTACTTTTATATCCTCAAGTTATTTATGCTCTCATTAAAGAGTGTTGCTAAAGCTTGGTACAATACTCTTACACCTAGTTGTGTGCGTAGTCCCCAGGATATGATTTATTATTTCTCCGAGAAATATTTTCCTGCTCATAAAAAACAAGCTACCTTGCAGCAAATATTTAACTTTGTGCAAGTCAAAGAAGAGACTCTCCCACAAGCTTGGGGAAGGCTTCTCCAGTTACTAAATGCTTTGCCTGATCATCAAGTTAAGAAAAATGATATACTTGATATCTTCTATAATGGACTAACAGATGCTTCTAGGGATTTCCTAGATAGTTGTGCTATTTCTGTTTTAAGAAGTTACTAAATATTTAGGAAGTTTGCTTCCAAGAAGAGCTCCAAGGGAGTTACAGGGCAGTCGCCTGACAGTGATCTCCGTCTCTAGAGAACGGCGGAAGTACGGCCGTGCGAGTGGCCACACATCCCATTCATGGATGGAGATGGAATCAGTCAAGAACTTGCAAAATTTGCTCCTAGTGCCAGCCTCACCGACTTCATCGCGGCTGAGTGTGAATAGTATCATATCCTGACAAATTCCTTTGTGCAAAGTTTTCAATTTTTAAGTAGGAATAACCCCTCGAGGTGCAGTTTAATTTATATGTTGAGTCCCATCAGATACCGCTCCGTGAATTTTGTGACATATGCTTCCTCCCTTCTGATGGGGATTTAAGGGAGCCTAGGCCCGTGGAGTTTGAAGGCTTTTACCATTCGCTGACCGTAGGGGATAAGAGAGGGGTGTCGAGTGTTACCGTTGTTAGCCTGCAATTTCCTTCTGCGCATTAATTTTCTCTATTTATTGCCAAGTGTTTACTTGCTAGGGAGAAGCTTGCTGCACTCAGTGCCCCAGACTTTGTTATCTTACGACGCGCACTTGAGGGCGACAACACTTATAGCTTGGGGGCAATTGTGGCTCGCCGCCTACACCTTAACTAGTCCAAGGGTAAAATTCATCGTGGCATTGATGCCACTCGTTTAGCGAGTCACTTTAATGTTGAAATACGCGAGCATGATTATCATTTCCCCAAGGTTTATTTAGATTGCCAGGCTATGTAACATCACCACTTTATTGACAGAGAGAACATTACTATGGATGTTCCTTATAACTTAGTGTTTAGTGAAGATAATGCGTGATATTATTTCGTTGCTTGCACCTGCCTTGTTGGATCCTATTGCCAGGGGAGGATATAGCATTATGCCTACAAACATCGTTGCCTATCGGGATGCCTAAGACGTTGCTAAGGTAGAGCCTCGGGAGTCGGACGCTCAGGTGCCCTGGCCACAGTACTTCGACATGGGACCGGATGGCTACTACGGTTGGTGATTACCGAGCTAGGACAAAAGCATAAGCTTGGGGGAGTATGTATTTCAACCGACATTACATTCATGTTCACACATTTCATTCTCATTGTTCCATGCTAGGTTTGTTTTCTCGTTTCTCCTATTGTGTTTTAAGAAAATCCAAAAAATATTTCCTATTCTTTTCGGTTTTCCTTTTTAGTTTAGTTAGTTGTAGTATTTAAAAGTAAACCCAAAAAGATGTCTCGATTCTTCTTTTGTCTGTTGGGAGCTCTCCCATGTAAATAGTTTTCTCGTTATTGTTTTCTTTCCTTGTTTAGCTTTCTTTGAGAAAATCAAAAACTCCAAAAATATTTTCTTGTATTTCTCCGAAATTTATTTTCTAGTTTTTTAGTTGTACTAAGGAGAAGAACATGATGAAAATGTTGAGTGGATCTCATCTGCATTATTATCAATCCAACAAGAGGCCCAAATTATTTTCTCTTCTCCTTCTTGAGTTGTTTCAAATTCCATCTAAGTCCATGGCACTCTTGCACCATTATTATTATTATCATTTGGTCATGCAAGTGAAAGGCAATAATGACAATATTCGGTAAACTGGCCGTGGCAGAGAGAAATAAGTATGAACTCAACTTGTTTTTCTTTCCGTAAATATGTTTAAAATATTATCCATGCTTCAGCCTATTATGATCAAACGTGTTTGTAATGAAAATTAGAGATTATAGTTTCTGACGCCATGCTTAAATAGCTAGGAGTGATTAATGATTTATCTGAGAGATCAACATAGCGTTAAAATGATTGTGATGTAGTATGATGATATGGTATCCTCCTCCAAATGTTTCAAGAGGCTTGTCTTGGCACATGTTTATGCATGTAGTTGAATCAACACCAACATAGCCTCTATGATATTTATGTTCATGCTGTCCATATCCTACTCATGCTGATATCCAATCTTTCTTATACACAATGTACGTTCATGACCATTGTTGCTCTCTAACCAGCCGCTTCCCAATCTACTTGCTAGCCTTCGCCTATACTAAGCGGAAATACTGCTTGTGCATCAAATTCAAAAATCAAAGTTATTCGAGATGAGTCCATCATACCTACCTATATGCGGTATTACCCTGCCGTCCTAAGCTAATTTTCATGTGCCACCTCTAAAACTTCAATTAAACATCCTTTTTGTTTGCATGGAATGTTCATAGAGTGACAGGAGGTAGTCAGTATGTTCCATGCTAAGCGGGTTATTCTCATGATGAGTGTTTACTCACTTGTCCTTGCACGACAGGGGGCAGTAAAAAGGGATTCACGGTTCCAACTTCAAAAGGAAAAGAGCTTACAAATAATCAAACAAAACCTCCTACAGAGTTATAACCTTTACAATTTCGCTTGGGAACCGCTACTAATGTGTTTAGCATGGAAGATATTGATAACTAATCATCGTGAGGTAAATATGAAGGGTGCACCTCTCAAAATTATATGTATCTCCGCTTTAAAACCATGAGCTCTGGCACCTCTCCTAATCCCTGCTTCCCTTGAGTCGTCACCTTATCTAATAAGCGCAGGATCTGAGATCACTGTTGTCATGCTCATGCATTGTGTGTAGTGAATGTTGGGTGTTAGCATCACTGGATCTTTTCTACCATGAATTACAATGTTTAGTCACTGCTTGAACTTTGGAGGTGCTCTGCATTTATGTTTTGCGGTCTCAAAAAGGGCTAGCGATATACCAATATTGTCTTGTTAAATAATGGTTGTTTTGACAAGGTGTTTTCGTGCGCTTGCGTGATGTCCCCCACAAGGTGTTTTGACAAGGTGTTTCAGATGGCCCTCATGAAGCTGTTGATGGATATTACCATCCCCGGGATGGGAGAGTTGTTGGTGATGATTATGACGATGATTTCCCCCTCTGGGAGGGAAGTTCCCCCGGCGGAATCATTATGCCAGAGGGCAAAAGTGCTGCTGCCCAAGTTCATCCTCGAGACTGTGACGCTCCGTCCCGAAAGTCCCCTCCTTAATTATTTTAGGTCAAAATGACTTATATACAAGAACATGGGCAACGGTGGTTGGTCGAGGAGGGAACTACCGACCATAGCGCGCCTGGGCTCCCCGACGCGCCCAGGTGGGTCGTGCCCTCCTGGTGGGCCGCCTCTGGTAGTTATTTGCTCCAATAATTCTTATATATTCCACAAAAATCCTTGTGAAGTTTCAGCTCATTTGTAGTTGTGCAGAATAGGTAGCCTGACTTTGCTTTTTTAGGTCCAGATTTCCAGCTGCCGGTATTCTCCCCCTTGATATAAACCTGGCTTATTATGGGAGAAAATACATTCGAATTTCTCCAAAAGGCATATTTATGCATGAAAACGACATAAATAACAGTTGGAAAACATGACGCAAATTGGACGTATCATCGGGCGCTCACGAAAAGAAAGAAAAAATGACTCTCATGCGAGTAAAGTCTGTTTTAAACCCTGAGGAGGTAGCGTACGTCGAAAACGAACCCCAACGTCCAAATCCCGGAAGTCTGTGTCGAGTCATCACTAATCCCGGATGTTTTTGACCTTCATTGCAGATTAGGGTGGGATTAGCTGACGTGGAACGGTTTCAAGGTGGGATTGCTTAATAAATGTGCCACGTCGGCTTGGGCCACCTAACTCTATTAATTCAGACGCTGGAGGGGATCGAATCTAGGGTTCAGGCGAGCACTGGCGGTGATTTGCAGCAGTTGCTAGGATCTTGTCTTCTTCCTTTGGTTCTTCTGCTTCTCACGATGGAGGGGTTCGACGGATAGGTGTACCAGCAAGGTCGCCGCATTGCCACAAGTTCACAGGGACAATAGATCCAAATTAAGTAGTACTCTAGAGGGACAATAGATCCTAAATAAGTACTAGTTAAATCCAGTATTTAACATACCCAAAATAACATGTAACAAGAACAACTTCAGTAATTCCCACTAGCTGTGAAGTAGGGCATGAACCCAATGCTTGTTGTTGTTCCACTCCCTCTGTTTCCTCCTCTGCCCCTACCAGTGGTTGTGCTTCCTATAGGTGCCCCATTTCCAGTGCTTCCTGATGTTCCTCTCCCCCTCTTTGCTCCTCTACCCCTACCAGTAAATGTGCTTCCTCTAGGTTCATCATTTGCAGTTGGAGTAGCTCTTTTGCTAACTCTAGGAGGTCTGAAACTTGTATTTCCAGGTTGAGTGCTTGAGGCTGCTGCTGACTGAAAGTTTTGATTAGTTGTTGTTGTTGTTCTACTTCTTTTTAATGCCTCTGTTTGTGCTTCCTGCAACCCAAAAGAAGAGAAAAGAATTAAATTTTTATCATTTACAGAAACAGAACATATATTTTTATAGCATATACAGAAACAGAGCATGTAGTGTTGTACAAGAGTAATAAATTACCTCGGTTGCTCTCTGTTTTTTTCCTTTCTTAGCAAGGAATGCCTTTGTTTTTTTGTTTCTATCTAGGTTCTACTGGCAAGAACCTTTGTTGTGTCATTTGCTCCCACAATATCCACAAGTAATCTAAATGACATGCTTGCTCGGTTTCTTCCCCTTGGCTGCTTCCCCCTCTTCCCTTCTCCTATCATTTCCTGTCAACTTCTTCCTTGCTCCTGGCATGGCAATATAGCGAGGTGCCACTGGCCTAGGGTTTTGAGATACTGGCCAGTTTTCTTCTCCTTCAACTGCTTGCAGGCAATACTCATAAATTTTGTTGAAAGTCTCAATGTGATAGCACTTGGCTACATAATCTTCTATTTTTCTTCTACTCTTGTAGATGGCACTGATTGCATGGCAGCAGGGAAGGCCTCCTAGCTGAAAATAGCCGCATGAGCATGTCCATTTCTCAAGATTCACTGTGTACCTCTTGCATCTGCCTTGCAAGTGTTTGACCTCAAATCCTTCCTTTCCATTCCAAAGCACCTCCATAAACTGAGTTCTCTTAATGCTGACCTTCAGTTTCTTGAACACACCAGGGCTAATTGTTCCATTCCATTTAGCAATTTTGCTTCTTTGCTCTTGAACCCTGACATAAATTGTATTCCTTATTTTCTCTTGTTGTGAAATTATAGGGTAGTACCTTGCTTCTAAAATGGCATTGTTGAATGAATCACATAGGTTATTGTCAATAGAGTCACAGTTTGCTCCAACAGAAAAAATGATCTAGCCCAATGTTTTGGCTCTGTCCTCATGATGTCTTTTGCATCTTCAGGAGTTCTTTGAGATAGCCTAGCCTTGTTATAGTTGAAATCCTCCCTGTTGCTAGACTTAGCATGTGGGGACCCTGACTTAGAAGTCGAGATCACCGAATGCACGTGTACAGTGATCCCAGAGATCAATGCTCACTGAACACACAGAAGCTGAATAACAAGAGTCTTACATCCATACATATCGTCTTACACAAATTAAGGCCATTATGGCCAAGTCTTACATAGATAAAGCCTCACGGACTGAATAGCAAATAAATTAAGTAGCGGAAGTCTTCGATAGTAGGTAGAACCCATGCCATCTGCCTTAACCCTACAGGCATTCTGACTGGGATAGCGTCCTAGTTCGCATGTTCATCTCCAAAGAACTCTTCATCATATTCCTGTTCTTCCATGCCTGGCCAATTAAATAACCAGTGGCAAGCCAATGAGTACTTTGAATGTACTCGCAAGCAACCCATGATGTGGTAACAATGCAATGAAAGAAGAATGAGCAATCTAGCAAAGGGCTAGAATAAATATTCTACCATCAAGTTTATGCATCAATTAGCTCGCGTAACCTCGAAGACAGGTTACCGATATCAACATGAATATGATTCGACTCATCGAGTCAAGTCACCACCTTGAGTCTCATACACACACGCGGTTTCACAAACATTGGACGTAGCCCAAGAGCGGTTACCCAACTGTCCTTGACCGTGGACATGGCTATTCGAATAGTTTTACACTGTGCAGAGGTTGTACACTTTACCCACAAGATCCGGGGAACTTCCGTGTCATCCACGACCCGCGGTACCTCAAGTACCCGGGGTAAGCACCCGGTCATTACCTTTCCTTAGACGACACTAACATAGAGTCCACTCGTTGGTACACGGCCCTCGGGTACAAAAAATAGATCACGGGACTTGCCCTAATTTCAATGTCACGCGTACCCGAAGGGACCAACGGTGTGTCCGGTGCCCTGTAAAAACAGTCATGGCCGTCTATCCAAGCACGACCCCGTCTCGGGAAAGACCTCAAGTCTTACCGTCACTAGTAATGCGGGCACCATGCTAGTATCGACCTAAGTAATCAATAAAGCCCCGTCCCATAAGGGGTAGTGTGGTTGCACATGTATGGTTGGAATAACGGTAGCAACTTAAACCAATCCGTTTGAAAAACACACACACTTGTCTCGGTACACCACTTCGTCATCAAGTGGTTACCCAACTCATCATCTCCCTCGGGCATGAATGGCACCCGATGGGGTTTTTATGCAAAGGTTTCAACCACGAAGGTTCATGTCACACATGCATCACTATTCATTACTACTAACCACATGCATTGCATCTAGCACATGGCAAGATCAAGAGTAAAGCATGCATCATGTGGTGGTTTCAACTAGGTCACCACCGTAACCCTATCATCATGCATCGGAAACAAACGGGTTCCGAAGAACAAGTGTATCATGGTCAAAGGGCTGCTTGCCTGGTTTGGCTTGGTCTTCGAAGTCTTCAAATCCTTCTCCTTCCCCTTCTTCAGCAACTTCGTCAAATACGGTATCTATACGTCGCATAATAACAACGGAAAAATAAGACCACAAATAAAACAGAACAATCAAAGTGCTCAGAAAAATGTCAACTCATTTTTGTAAAATACTAGAGGGATTTCTAAGATGGGGAAAATTCTTAGTTGAAGTTTTGGAGTAACAGAACGGGATCTATTGATTTTAGAAGAGGAGTTTTATTGTTCAAATTTGAATTTAAATTTGAACAGAACAGAAAAGTTTCATGCATGTGTGTGAAAGTGACACCATTAAATAGGTTGGAATATTACAAGAATTTAGGAGTTGGAATTATTTCATTTGAACCAATATTCTTTTCTGTAAAAATGTTTGAATTAATAACAGAAAAGAAAAGGAGAAAACGCCCTGTGCAACTGGGCCAGAGGGGCCACAGTGCACGGCCCAGGGCATCCAGCCCGGCCGCACGGGTGCCAGCGCGCGCACGTCTGGTTTATAAACCTGACGGGCGGGGCCCGGCGGTCAGTGGATGTGAGGAGGGGGAGAGAGAGGTGAGGATGACAGGCGGGGCCCGCCTGTCATCTTCAACCTCACGGCCACAGCGACGGCGAGCTCACCGGCGTTGATTCCGGCCACGGTGACGGCAACGGAGGGCAGGGACGTGATCAGTGTCGAGTGGCAGATGCAGTGGAGGTGGTGCGGCACGCCGGGGAGGTCGGGTTCACCGGCGGCGAGGTGGGACGGCGGAGGATCGTCGGGAGGTCGTCGCTCCGGCCATTTCCGACTGCAACAGAAGGGGAAAACAGAGGGGAACGCATCAGTGGTGCACGACGGTTCTAGATCGGGCAAAAGGAGAGGCGAAGGAGGCTTGTACTACGAGATCACCGGCGGCCCGACGCGGCGGAGCTCCGGTCGATCCCGAGCACTGGAACCTTCTGGGGACGAACTGGTGGTGCTGGAGTGATGCTTGGGGATGAGGAGAAGCTGCTGGTGTTGTTGGAGAGGCTCGGGGGGGGGGGTCCTATATATAGGGGAACGGCTGAGCCCCGTGGTCCAGTGCGCCGGCGAGCTCCTGCTCGACGCTATAGCACACGAGAGGCGATGGGAGTGAATCCACGGCGTTGTTGGACGAGCTCTACATCCATATGAGGTGAGAGGAGGAGCGGGGAACCTTCCAGGCCGTGCGCGCGTGTGAGCCCGAGGAGTGGGCGTCGCGGGCGGCCGGTGCGCGTGCGGCGACGGTCACTGGAGGGTGCAGGAGGAGGGGGGACAGCGCCGGGGTGGTCACGGACGTCGAGGCGCGTTGAGAGGCGCGAGGGGGAGGCCCGAGGCTGTCGGGGGCAGCTGATTGGGCGAAGCTACAGTGCGGTGGAACACTGTAGCGTGCTCCAGAGCGCCCGAATGGCTGGCACATTCATGCCCTCGCCGCTCTGGTCATGTCCAACGTGCCCAAGGTTGTCTAGAAGGTCAAGGGAGGAGTAAAGAAATGGCATGTGGCCTTGGATGCTCTGGAGATGCTGTGAGAGAGAGAGGAAGCTGGTAACTTGGTGAGAAATGGCTGTCCAGCAGGGTAAACTAGGGTTCTTTCACCTCAATCATGGAGCTGGGGACTTGGGGAAGTTACTGGAGGTAGCTAGTAACTGGATGAACATGTGGTAAAAAGTTGAGGCCAAGATAAATAGTAAAAGTGATCAAGAAGAGGGTTTTGGTAATTCTGCAGAAGGTGTTTGATCAGTGTTTGGTCAAGCAAATGATCTCCACTTGCCATGACACTTAACATGATTGAATGACATGTGTAAATAGGGTGCTTCACCAAATTTGGGCTCATTTGAAGAAACTAGCCAATGTAACTTTGGTGAACCCTAGAAATCAACAGAAATGGCTTCATCTTGTTTGAGTCAAGCTAATCATCTCCCCTTGATGCACCACTTGGTGTAGATTCATCATTTGGGGTATTGATCATGCCCACAAAGTTTGAAGCTCCACGTAAAAATTTGGTAATGTAAAGTTTTTCAAATTTGCATTTGAACAGAAAGGGTTTTGGGGTGATCTGATCAAGTTGCTCTATTCCAAATCTTGTGCCATTTGGTCTAGATGCCTTATTAGGCATTTCTAGCATGTGCACCAAGTTTGAGAGCATTTGAACAAGTTTGGCTATGTAGAGTTGCTCAAACTTCAAATATGGACAGAATAGTTATGAAGGGTTTTGAGGATGTTTTCTTGCTTCCCAAGGCATGGGACTTGGCAAGATCATCAAATATGTCATTTCTGACATGATAGAATTTCCCTGGAATTTTTGGAGAATATTTCCTTTGTAAATATTTCAAAAGCTTGAAATATCCAGAAAGGGTTTCAGAGGGATTAGCCCATTATTTTGAACATGACCAAGTGCTGAAACTCTTATATATGGACAATATATGTCCTCTGAGTCTCCCTCAATTTTGGCAAATATTTTTGAAATAGTTAAATAATTTTTCCCTATTAAAGACCATTTCTGGCCTTAAGAAAAAGCTTTTAAATAAAATAGGAAAATAACTTTTAAAATTATACTCTTGTGGTTTCTGGGAGTCCTATGATTACTAGGTCTCAAATATACTTTTTGAAATAATTTTCTCACCCTAAATCAAACACTTGCAGCGCAAATCTCAATTCAGGGGTTTTTGGAAAACTAAATTTATAAAATATATTTTGGCCAAATTAATTTTGTAAGAAAATACTATACTGTTATATATCACTTGGAATGATCATTGGGCAGAAGTTTTGGGTATGGAGATGAATTCTACAAGAGGGAATAGTTGACTTTAATGAGCACATGAAAAAGCACATGAAGAAAAACTCAATTCCAAATAAAAGCCAAATGATTCCAAAAAAAATTGTTGGTCCAAATTTTCATGCTTCATTGATGCAAATAACATGTTACAAAATGCAGGGTGTGACAGACCTACCCACCTTACAAGAATCTCGTCCCCGAGATTCCTAAACTAGGTCTCAAAAGAGATCGGGAAACTCGGATCTAAGATAGTCTTCACGTTCCCAGGTTGCTTCTGCTTCGGTGTGGTTGCTCCACTGGACCTTGAAGTACTTGATGGTACGGCTTCGCGTCCGTCGCTCTGCTTCGTCCAGAATGTGGATGGGCTTCTCGCGGTAGGTCAAATCAGGCTGCAGATCAATGGCTTGGTGATCAACATCCTTGTAGATATTGGGCTTGTCCGGAACTTGGAGACATTTCCGGAGTTGTGACACATGGAATGCATTGTGCACATCGGATAGCTCAGGTGGTAGTTCCAGCTAGTAAGCCACTTCTCCTCGTCGATCGGTGATCTTGAAAGGGCCAATGAACCTTGGTGCGAGCTTCCCCTTGACGTGGAAATGCTTGGTTCCCTTTAGAGGGGTTACCCGCAGGTACACATGATCTCCGACACGGAAACTCATGTCTCGGCATCGAGTGTCAGCATAACTCTTCTGCCTTGACTTGACTGCCTTCAAACGTTCTCTGACTAGTTGGACTTGCTCTTCTGCTGCGCGGAGAATATCCGGTCCAAAGACTAGTCCTTCTCCAGTCTCTGACCAGTTGAGGGGTGTGCGGCATCTGCGTCCGTACAACACCTCAAATGGTGCCATCTGAAGGCTTGACTGGTAACTGTTGTTATAGGAGAACTCGGCAAAAGGGAGACAATCTTTCCACTTGGCTCCATATGCCAAGACACAGGCTCGGAGCATATCTTCGAGAATCTGATTTACTCCAGAACCTTGAAGTGAACTGGGTGCCTTGATCTGACACAATCTCCTTGGGAACACCGTGAAGACTTACGATTCGGTTGATATAGAGAGTTGCCAGCTGGTTGCCTGAGTAGGTAGTCTTGACAGGAATGAAATGGGACACCTTGGTCAAATGATCGACTATGACCCAGATAGAGTCATGTCCTCTATTCGACCTTGGTAATCCAGTGATGAAGTCCATTCCGACTTTATCCCACTTCCACTCAGGAACCTTGAGTGGTTGAAGCAATCCAGCGGGTAGCTGATATTCAGCCTTGACCCTTTGGCACACATCACACTTTGCAACATAGGTTGCAATCTCTCTTTTCATCCCGTGCCACCAGAATCGTGCCTTCAAGTCTTGATACATCTTGGTTCCTCCGGGGTGGATGGAATACGGAGTGTCGTGGGCTTCTTGCAGAATCAGGTTCTTCAGCTCTGTGTTGTTTGGTACGCAGATGCGACCTTTGTACCAAACAATCCCGTGCTCGTCTTCGGAGAATCCTGGGGCCTTGCCTAGCTTCATCTTCTTCTTGATGCCTTCAATGCTTGCATGTCCATCTTGTGCCTTCTTGACTTCGTCCATCAGGGTCGGTCTGACTTCCAAATGATCCAGAAATCCAGGGGTGACCAATTCCAAACTGAATTGCTCGATCTCCTTAAACAAGGCTGGCTGCCTCTTTTGAATAATGGCATTCAAAGAGCAAGCCTTCCTGCTTAAGGCATCGGCCACAACATTAGCCTTCCCGGGGTGATATTGAACACTGAGGTCATAGTCTTTGATGAGTTCCAACCATCTTCGCTGCCTCATGTTCAATTCCTTTTGGGTGAAAATGTACTTCAGACTTTTGTGGTCTGTGTAGATCTCACACCGTTTCCCTAGGAGGTAATGCCGCCATGTCTTCAAAGCATGAACTACTGCCGCTAGCTCAAGATCGTGAGTAGCGTAGTTCTCCTCATGGGGTCGTAGCTGCCTGGAGAGGTATGCTATGACTCGGCCTTCTTGCATCAGAACGCTTCCCAATCCGGTTCGAGAGGCATCACAATATATCACGAACTCCTTGTGAATATCAGGTGTTGCCAGAACTGGGGCGGTGGTCAATCTCTTCTTGAGCTCTTGGAAGCTTTCTTCGCATTTTGGCGTCCATTCGAACTTCTTGTCCTTCTTGAGGAGCTCAGTCATTGGTCGTGCAAGAATCCTCCCACGAATTTGCGGTAATAGCCCGCAAGTCCGAGGAAGCTTCTGACTTCCTTGACGGTCGTTGGAGATTGCCATTGGGTCACAGCTTCGATCTTTGTGGGATCAACTGACAATCCTTCCTCGGTCAAGACATGACCTAAGAATCCAACTTTATGCAGCCAGAACTCACACTTGCTGAATTTGGCATACAGTTGGTGCTCTCGAAGCTTGTCTAGGACCATCCTCAGATGCTGCTCGTGCTCTTCCTCCGACTTCGAGAAGACAAGAATGTCATCAATGAAGACAACAACGAACTTGTCCAAATATTCCATGAAGACTTTATTCATGAGATACATGAAGTAAGATGGAGCATTGGTTAACCCAAAGGACATGACCGTGCACTCGTACAGGCCATATCTGGTTACGAATGCCGTCTTCGGAATATCTTGGGGTCTGATCATCAGCTGGTAGTACCCAGATCTGAGGTCGATCTTGGATAACACCTTGGCTCCGCTGAGCTGATCAAATAGATCTTCGATCTTGGGAAGTGGATATTTGTTCTTGATTGTAACTTCATTGAGGGAACAATAGTCAATGCATAAGCGGATGGTACCGTCCCTCTTTGCCACAAACAGAACAGGAGATCCCCAAGGGGAGGCACTTGGGCGGATAAATCCCTTCCTTAGCTGCTCTTCCAGCTGCTTCTTCAACTCGGCTAATTCTTCCGTCCCCATTCTATAAGGTTTCTTATAGATGGGTCCTGCTCCGGGCACGAGCTCGATGATGAACTCAATGTCACGGTCAGGGGGCATTCCCGGTAGTTCATCCGGAAACACATCAGGGTACTCACATACCACCGGTACTTGCTCTAGCCCAACTTCAGACAGACAGTTGACTTGAGCGGCTTGAGCGGAAGAGGAGTTGGAAGCAAACTTGACTTCGACTCCTTGGTCATTGGTCACAGAGACTGTCCGATTGGCACAGTCTAACAAGCCTTGGTGCTTGCTGAGCCAATTCATGCCTAGGATCACATCCAAGCCCTGTGATCTCAGGAAGATGAGGTCTGCTAGGAAATCTACACCATTAATGGTAATACCGACTCCTTTGCAGCCTATCTTGGCTCTCATCTCGGCTCCGGGGGTTTGTACCACCATAGGGTTATTCAGGGGTGTAGGGGTCATGCCACTTTTTAATGCAAATCTTTGAGTGACAAATGAATGCGTTGCTCCAGAATCAAACAAGACAGTTGCAGGTGTTGAGTTGACAAGGACCATACCCAGCACGACGTCCGGGTCTTCCTGGGCTTCTTCAGCAGTGACGTGATTCACACGCCCCTTCCCTTGGTTAGGTGGATTGGGAGGAGTTGGGTTCCTTGGTGGCATCCCGCGGCCTTATCCCTGGTTCTGTGCATTGGGGCATGGGGTATCAGGCTTCTTGTTGGGGCACACCCTTGAAATGTGTCCGGACTGACCACATCCAGAGCAAGTGACTTGGTTTGGATTGATCTTGTTGCCACCACTGGTATTGGGGTTGAAAGCTGGCCTTGGGTTGGCATACTGCTGAGGCTGAGGGTTGGCACGAGGTGCAGGAGCTCTTGGTTGCTGATAGGTTGGCTTGGCCGGGGCTGACTGCCACGGACGAGGCTTCTGGTTGCTGGAACTTCCCTTGCTGACCAACTTGCGCTTGCGAGTGTCTTCCAAAGCACGCCGCTTGTCTTCAAGCATAAGTGCTTTGTTCACCAGGTCAGGGAAGGATGGGCAGTCGCACACGACAAGCGAGTACTGCAGAGTCTGATTGAGGCCTTCCATGAAGCGCTCCCTTTTTGCAGCATCAGTGCTGACATCTTCAGGGGCATACCTTGACAGAACACTGAACTTCTGCATGTACTCCTTGACAGTGCCACTTCCTTGCTTCAGGGCTCGGAACTCACGCTTTTTGATAGCCATGATTCCGGAAGGAATGTGGGCCTTGCGAAATTCTGCCTTGAAGTTAACCCAAGTGATGTCTTGTTCAACATGCATGACCTTGAATCCATCCCACCAAGCTCTAGCAGTCCCCCCGAGGCAGTGGGCTGCATAAGCCACCTTCTCGCGGTCTTCGGTGCATCCGACTAGTTCCAGTATTTCCTCAATGGAGCGGATCCAGTCGTCTGCATCAAGGGGTTCAGCAGTCTCGATAAAGGTTGGCAGTGCATGCTTCTTGAACTCTGCCAACGTGGAACGTCCATTGCCATTCCTCGCCGGCTGGCGGTTGTTGGTGACAGCTTGAGCAATCAGCTGAAGGGCTGCAATGTTGGCTTGGCGTTCCTCTCGGAAAGCTTGGAGAAGCTGAGCCATATCCATGTTCGGAGGAGGTGGTGGTGGAGCTTGGTCGTTGGTTTGGTCGTGGCCTGCCTCTGGCTGAGCGGATGCTCCGGCTTCAGGCTGCTGGGTAGAGGTACCAGTACGAGTTACAACAGGCATCCTGTTGGAGCGGTAAAAGGTCTCATGACTTGGAAGAGGGAAAGCAAGATAGATGGGTGCCTAGTAAGGGGGTGGGTATGACACTAATCAAATCATGCAAGGGCCGAAAGGCCAAAACACATTCATTAAAATCCAAATGGGTGATGTAGTCGTTTACACATTCCCGAAGGAAGAATACGACATACATCCAGACACAACAAAAGCAAACACTAGATGGTTTCATATGAACCATACAAGGACTCGACTGCGCATAGGGGTTACACGACCTATCCTACCGTAGGGGTCACAACTGGCATATCCGAGTAGCGAATAATGCCTAAGCGGCGGAATGCTTGGTCGCGTATTCCGGCTCTTCTGGGTCTTCCTCCTTGTCTTCATCTGTCTGGGCCCCCTTGTCACTAGAGGGTGTGGGGGAGTGGAGGAGTTGGATACGACGGTGCTTCATCGGTGGTGCAGGGAAAAGCTTGCGATATTCCCTTGCCGTCATCCGGCGTCGCCGAGGTGGTTCTTCATTCTTGGAAGATACATCCTCGGAGGGTCTTCCGCCTCGGTATGCGATAGCGGACTGTCCAGAAGGTGCTGCTTCCTTCTTGATCCTATTTGTCTTCTCTTGAGCTCGACGAAGAAGTGCCTTGGTCTTGTGAAGTTCTTCTCGAAGCTTCATTGATTCCAAGGCCAAGTCTTGTGCCAAGCTGTCGGCACATAGACTGAAGTAGGTCTGGAACCGAAGCGAGAGTCCTTCCTTCAGTGGAGGGGCTAGTGCGCTGCTTTCTTCTTCACCTTCCTTGCGGTAAGGAAAGAAGCGTGTTGTCATCTTGGCTGCCATCTCCGGAAGAAGTCCGCGGAGACGGGTTAGTGCCTTGAGTGCAGCAGCCTCGACAGCGAGAGGTAGTGTTGCCATCTGGGGTCCCTCGAAGAACCAACTTGTGGGAGGATCGTTTGCCTTCACGATCACTTCCACATGGTACTCCACCTCAGTGTCGCTAACCCAATGCTCAAGATAGGTGAGGATGGGTGCTCGGTGGAACTGACACTCCTGGAGGCTATCCTCGAGAAGTAAGGGAAACCCAGTGGTCAGGTGCTCTTCGGGTACAGCTGCCATCTACAAAGGTGGAATAGGAGGGGTTAATAAGCTGATGAAATCTCAGGTTTAGAAAAGAAGAGAGGTTCAGAAGGTTTTTGAAAAAGGGTCTCATCTAACTAACGCCCATGCTAACTAAGGCTTCCTACAGTCAGGATGGCTCTGATACCAGCTCTGTGGGGACCCCGACTTAGAAGTCGAGATCACCGAATGCACGTGTACAGTGATCCCAGAGATCAATGCTCACTGAACACACAGAAGCTGAATAACAAGAGTCTTACATCCATACATATCGTCTTACACAAATTAAGGCCATTATGGCCAAGTCTTACATAGATAAAGCCTCACGGGCTGAATAGCAAATAACTTAAGTAGCGGAAGTCTTCGATAGTAGGTAGAACCCATGCCATCTGCCTTAACCCTACAGGCATTCTGACTGGGATAGCGTCCTAGTTCGCATGTTCGTCTCCAAAGAACTCTTCATCATATTCCTGTTCTTCCATGCCTGGCCAATTAAATAACCAGTGGCAAGCCAATGAGTACTTTGAATGTACTCGCAAGCAACCCATGATGTGGTAACAATGCAATGGAACAATAATGAGCAATCTAGCAAAGGGCTAGAATAAATATTCTACCATCAAGTTTATGCATCAATTAGCTCACGTAACCTCGAAGATAGGTTACCGATATCAACATGAATATGATTCGACTCATCGAGTCAAGTCACCACCTTGACTCTCATACACACACGCGGTTTCACAAACATTGGACGTAGCCCAAGAGCGGTTACCCAACTGTCCTTGACCGTGGACACGGCTATTCGAATAGTTTTACACTGTGCAGAGGTTGTACACTTTACCCACAAGATCCGGGGAACTTTCGTGTCATCCACGACCCGCGGTACCTCAAGTACCCGGGGTAAGCACCCGGTCATTACCTTTCCTTAGACGACACTAACAGAGAGTCCACTCGTTGGTACACGGCCCTCGGGTACAAACAATAGATCACGGGACTTGCCCTAATTTCAATGTCACGCGTACCCGAAGGGACCAACGGTGTGTCCGGTGCCCTGTAAAAACAGTCATGGCCGTCTATCCAAGCACGACCCCGTCTCGGGGAAGACCTCAACTCTTCCCGTCACTAGTAATGCGGGCACCATGCTAGTATCGACCTAAGTAATCAATAAAGCCCCGTCCCATAAGGGGTAGTGTGGTTGCACATGTATGGTTGTAATAATGGTCACAACTTAAACCAATCCGTTTGAAAAACACACACACTTGTCTCGGTACACCACTTCGTCATCAAGTGGTTACCCAACTCATCATCTCCCTCGGGCATGAATGGCACCCGACGGGGTTTTTATGCAAAGGTTTCAACCACGAAGGTTCATGTCACACATGCATCACTATTCATTACTACTAACCACATGCATTGCATCTAGCACATGGCAAGATCAAGAGTAAAGCATGCATCATGTGGTGGTTTCAACTAGGTCACCACCGTAACCCTATCATCATGCATCGGAATCAAACGGGTTCCGAAGAACAAGTGTATCATGGTCAAAGGGTTGCTTGCCTGGATTGGCTTGGTCTTCAAAGTCTTCAAATCCTTCTCCTTCCCCTTCTTCAGCAACTTCGTCAAATACGGTATCTATACGTCGCATAATAACAACGGAAAAATAAGACCACAAATAAAACAGAAAAATCAAAGTGCTCAGAAAAATGTCAACTCATTTTTTTTTAAATACTAGAGGGATTTCTAAGATGGGGAAAATTCTTAGTTGAAGTTTTGGAGTAACAGAATGTGATCTATTGATTTTAGAACAGGAGTTTTATTGTTCAAATTTGAATTTAAATTTGAACAGAACAGAAAAGTTTCATGCATGTGTGTGAAAGTGACACCATTAAATAGGTTGGAATATTACAAGAATTTAGGAGTTGGCATTATTTCATTTGGACCAATATTCTTTTCTGTAAAAATGTTTGAATTAATAACAGAAAAGAAAAGGAGAAAACGCCATGTGCAACTGGGCCAGAGGGGCCACAGTGCACGGCCCAGGGCATCCAGCCCGGCCGCACGGGTGCCAGCGCGCGCACGTCAGGTTTTTAAACCTGACGGGCGGGGCCCGGCGGTCAGTGGCTGTGAGGAGGGGGAGAGAGATGTGAGGATGACAGGCGGGGCCCGCCTGTCATCTTCAACCTCACGGCCACAGCGACGGCGAGCTCACCGGCTTTGATTCCGGCCACGGCGATGGCAACGGAGCGCAGGGACGTGATCAGCGTCGAGTGGCGGATGCAGTGGAGGTGGTGCGGCACGCCGGGGAGGTCGGGTTTGCCGGCGGCGAGGTGGGACGGCGGAGGATCGTCGGGAGGTCGTCGCTCCGGCCATTTCCGACTGCAACAGAAGGGGGAAACAGAGGGGAACGCATCAGTGGTGCACGGCGGTTCTAGATCGGGAAAAAGGAGAGGCGGAGGAGGCTTGTACTACGAGATCACCGGCGGCCCGATGCGGCGGAGCTCCGGTCGATCCCGAGCACTGGAACCTTGTGCGACGAACTGGTGGTGCTGGAGTGATGCTGGCGATGAGGAGAAGCTGCTGGTGCTGTTGGAGAGGCTCGGGGGGTCCTATATATAAGGGAACGGGGGAGCCCCGTGGTCCAGTGCGACGGCGAGCTCCTGCTCGACGCTACAGCGCACGGGAGGCAATGGGAGTGAGTCCACGGCGTTGCTGGACGAGCTCTACGTCCATATGAGGTGAGAGGAGGAGCGGGGAACCTTCCAGGCTGTGCGCGCGTGTGAGCCCGAGGAGTGGGCGTCGCGGGCGGCCGGTGCGCGTGCGGCGACGATCACTGGAGGGCGCAGGAGGAGGGGGGATAGCGCCGGGGTGGTCGCGGACGTCGAGGCGCGTTGAGAGGCGTGAGGGGGAGGCCCGAGGCTGTCGGGGGCAGCTGATTGGGCGAAGCTACAGTGCGGTGGCGCACTGTAGCGTGCTCCAGAGCGCCCGAATGTCTGGCACATTCGTGCCCTCGCCGCTCTGGTCATGTCCAACGTGCCCAAGGTTGTCTAGAAGATCAAGGGAGGAGTAAAGAAATGGCCTGTGGCCTTGGATTCTCTGGAAATGCTGTGAGAGAGAGAGGATACTGGTAACTTGGTGAGAAATGGCTGTCCAGCAGTGTAAACTAGGGTTCTGACCCCTCAATCATGGAGCTGGGGACTTAGGGAAGTTACTGGAGGTAGCTAGTAACTGGATGAACATGTGGTAAAAAGTTGAGGCCAAGATAAATAGTAAAAGTGATCAAGAAGAGGGTTTTGGTAATTCTGCAGAAGGTGTTTGATCAGTGTTTGGTCAAGCAAATGATCTCCACTTGCTATGACACTTAACAGGATTGAATGACATGTGTAAATAGGGTGCTTCACCAAATTTGGGCTCATTTGAAGAAACTAGCCAATGTAACTTTGGTGAACCCTAGAAGAAATGGCTTCATCTTGTTTGAGTCAAGCTAATCATCTCCCCTTGATGCACCACTTGGTGTAGTTTCATCATTTGGGGTATTGATCATGCCCACAAAGTTTGAAGCTCCAGGTAAAAAGTTGGTAAAGTAAAGTTGTTCAAATTTGCATTTGAACAGAAAGAGTTTTGGGGTGATCTGATCAAGTTGCTCTATTCCAAATCTTGTGCCATTTGGTCTAGATGCCTTATTAGGCATTTCTAGCATGTGCACCAAGTTTGAGAGCATTTGAACAAGTTTGGCAATGTAGAGTTGCTCAAACTTCAAATATGGACATAATAGTTATGAAGGGTTTTGAGGATGTTTTCTTGCTTCCCAAGGCATGGGACTTGGCAAGATCATCAAATATGTCATATATGACATGATAGAATTTCCCTGGAATTTTTGGAGAATATTTCCTTTGTAAATATTTCAAAAGCTTGAAATATCCAGAAAGGGTTTTAGAGGGATTAGCCCATTATTTTGAACATGACCAAGTGCTGAAACTCTTATATATGGACAATATATGTCCTCTGAGTCTCCCAGAATTTTGGCAAATATTTTTGAAATAGTTAAATAATTTTTCCCTATTAAAGACCATTTCTGGCCTTAAGAAAAAGCTTTTAAATAAAATAGGAAAATAACTTTTAAAATTATACTCTTGTGGTTTCTGGGAGTCTTATAAGTACTAGGTCTCAAATATACTTTTTGAAATAATTTTCTCACCCTAAATCAAACACTTGCAGTGCAAATCTCAATTCAGGGGTTTTTGGAAAACTAAATTTATAAAATATATTTTGGCCAAATTAATTTTGTAAGAAAATACTATACTGTTATATATCACTTGGCATGATCATTGGGCAGAAGTTTGGGGTATGGAGATGAATTCTACAAGAGGGAATAGTTGACTTTAATGAGCACATGAAAAAGCACATGAAGAAAAACTCAATTCCAAATAAAAGCCAAATGATTCCAAAAAAATTGTTGGTCCAAATTTTCATGCTTCATTGATGCAAATAACATGTTACAAAATGCAGGGTGTGACATAGCAATTGCCCAAAACCTTTTCAGCAATTCATGATTTCTATGCTTCTTTCTCCAATTGGCATATATATGCCTAGCACACATCCTATGCTCTTCCCTAGGCAAGTAATCTCTAATGCTGTTAAGCAACCCCTACAAGAGTCACACAAAATGGCAAGTTTAGTTGACGAGCACGACAAAATGGTACATACTAGGACAAGTTATGTTCTTAGAGGATGGCAAATTTAGTTGAGGAGCATGACAAAATGGTACATACTAGGACAAGTTATGTTCTTCGAGGATGGCAAGTTTAGTTGACGAGCACGACAAAACGGTACATACTAGGACAAGTTATGTTCTTCGAGGATGGCAAGTTTAGTTGACGAGCACGACAAAATGGTACATACTGGGACAAGTTATGAAACTAAATCATGCAATAAAATATACCTTTTGCTGGTCAGAAATGAAAACCCATCTAGCTCCTTGATCATTAATATCCAAGTCTTTTATCAGAAGCCCAATGAACCACTTCCAACTATCAGTTGTTTATTTTTCCACTACAGCCCATGCCACATGATACATTTGATTGTTAGCATCCCAAGCTATTGCAGCTAGTAGTTCACCTTCGCATGCTCCTTTGAAAAAGAAGCCATCAAGCCCAATCACTTTCCTGCAACCAGCTTTAAACCCTTGCTTCAATGCATTGAAACATAAATAGAATTGCTGAAAACCATTGCTTTCTTTGTCTGTTCGATCCAAGAAAACAACCACTGTACTGCCAGCGTTGCTCCTAAGCAACTCTAATTGGTAGTCAAATACTTTGGTGTACTCACTCTTCATGCCACACTATAACTTGTCCATTACAATTTTTTTGCAGCCTTGCACTCTGATGTTGACACATCAACAAACATGTCTTTCAGCAATGTTGCTTTAATGCTATCAATCTTCCACATTGGATTGGCCAATATGAAGTGCTCATATCTCTGTGATATGACCTTTGCAGTAACTAGTCTATTCTCTCTGTTTTGTGCACACTAGTGGTCACCATCAAAGGTGATGATTTGAAACCTTGAGCATGTGGTGGACTTTACTGCATAGAAAAGCCATGGACAACCAGGCCATCCACATTCAACCCTGACCCTGGCCCCTCTGACTTCTTGAATCACATGCTTCTTTTGGTAGCAAGCCCATATCTTTTCACAGCCTTCACAAACTGATTTTTGCTCCTGAAAACCATCCCCAAACTAAAATGTGGTATATCAGAATCTGGGTTAAACCTTGGGTATTTGCTCTTGCTTCTCACCATGTTCCCATCACTATCTTCATCATAATTGTAGTCTTCATGAGATGACTGAAATTCTATGTCCTCTACCACCTCTTCAACATTTGAAATGAAATCAATTGGTACTGCCCCTGTTGCATCTGATTTAATCCACTTCCTAGAGTCTTTCATTTTCTTTCTGAATTTCCTTGCATGCTTTCTCATCTCATGTACTTCTGACTCCTCTCAACTGTCATCAGTGTGAGGCACATATTCACTGTCCTCTGAATCATCTGAATCTGGGTCTACTTTACAATTTTCTACTGCTCCTTGCTCATTTCCAGGTTCTGCTCCTTGAACTGTTATTTGCACATTTTTTGTTACTTTAGTAGGCTGAGAATCATATGGATTCAGCACTTGAGAACTCTGAGATGCTTGAGATGGACCTGCTGTTGCATTTCTTGCCTTTAAGGGGCTGCTAATTACTGCAGTGATAACACCACTGTCATTAGGGACAAGAACCTGCTCAAGTAAAAGTTCTTCTGCACCTGCATTGCCAATGCCATCATGTGTTGTACCTGCATTGTCAATATCTTCATGTTCTGCAGTCATGACAAGAGGAACATCCTCTTCACTTGCATAATCTTGAATTTCATCTGCAAAATCAGAGCCACTTTCCTCTTCTCCTTCTAAATCTTCATCCCCATTGTATTCCACATATATATCAGCTACTCCACCATTAGTAATATACTATGACATTTTCAGGAAACCCTCATCATCATACAAAAACAGCAGACCATTAACCAATTCTCTGCCAGGTAAAAGGAAGTAAAACTTCATGCTTTTCTTCACTGCCATATGATCCCTAAGAAAACCCTTCACCTCGTGCAAAGAGAACTTGTCCCTCTGAATCTCTGAGTAAGCTGTATCCCCCAACATAGTCCAGAGAGGGGCCAATTCAAACAAATTCCCCCCTATGTGAAATCTGACATTCAAAATCTCTGCTGGGTCCATGGATTCAACAAAAAACACCTACATTGCATCAATTTAAAATGATTAAAACACTAGACTGCAAGATTAGACAGAAAACCATCCGATTCAGAAACCTAAATGTCCCCAACTCCGGCCTCCAAAAACCCTAAACCTAACCGAGATATGAAAGAGGAGAGATACGGTGACTAGACGGAGGAGAAGGACATGGCATAACTTGCTCTTTACCGCCGGAGTTGGAGTTATCCTCAACCTCCACCGTGATCATCAGGTACGCCACCATCGTCGATGTGCAGGGAGGAGCGCAGACATCTCAGGGGAGAAGGAAGAGGAAGGGGCAACTGGCACCGTGCGACTTGGTCCGGCTCCACCTACACCAATATTTGACTCGTCAGGCCCACCTGCATGATGTGAGTCACCGTGATCCCGGCCTTTCCCGAGCCACGTATGCATCCCCTCGTTTGGATACACACTTAAGGTAAAAAAACATCCGATATTAGTGACGATAGGACACAGACTTCCGGGATTTGGACGTCGGGGTTCGTTTTCGACGCACGCTACCCTCTCAGGGTTTAAAACAGAATTTACTCGTGTAAGAGTCATTTTTTCTTTCTTTTCGTGAGTGCCTGATGATACGTCCAATTTGCATCATGTTTACCAACTGTTATTTATGTCATTTTCATGCATAAAAATGCCTTTTAGAGAAATTCTAATGTCTTTTCTCTCAGAATATGCCAGGTTTATATGAAGGGGGAGAATACCGGTGATGACCCACAAGTGTAAGGGATCTATCGTAGTCTTTTCGATAAGTAAGAGTGTCGAACCCAACGAGGAGCAGAAGGAAATGATAGGCAGTTTTCGGTAAGGTATTTTCTGCAAGCACTAAAATTATAGGTAACATATAGTTTTGTGATAAGGTAATTGGTAGCAAGTGACAAAAGGTAAAAGCAAATAAGTTGCAGCTAGGTGGACCAATCCTTTTTGTAGCAAAGGACAAGCCTGGACAAACTCTTATATAAAGGAAAGCGCTCCCGAGGACACATGGGAATTATCTCCAAGCTAGTTTTCATCACAATCGTCTGATTCGCGTTCGGTACTTTGATAATTTGGTCTGTGGGTGGACCGGTGCTTGGGTGCTGCCCTTACTTGGACAAGCTTCCCACTTATGATTAACCTCCAATGCAAGCATCTGCAACTACAAAAGAAGTATTAAGGTAAACCTAACCATAGCCTGAAACATATGGGTCCAAATCAACCCCTTACGAAGCAACACATAAACTAGGGTTTAAGATTCTGTCACTCTAGCAACCCATCATCTACTTATTACTTCCCAATGCCTTCCTCTAGGCCAAAATAATGGTGAAGTGTCATGTAGTCGACGTTCACATGACACCACTAGAGGAGAGGCAACATACATCTCATCACAATATCGAACGAAGACCAAACTCACATGACTACTAATAGCAAGACTTCTCCCATGTCCTCAGGAACCAAAGTTACTACTCACAAGACATAATACTGTTCATGATCAGAGGGGTATTAATATGCATAATGGATCTGAACATATGAGAGAATACTACAAGGAGTAATCAATACTACTAGCAACCCACACATACCAATCTGAGGTTTGGGTACAAAGATTGGATACAAGAGATGAACTAGGGTTTGAGAGAAAATGGTGCTGGTGAAGATGTTGATGAAGATAGCCCTCCCCAAGATGAGAGAGTTGTTGGTGATGACGGCGATGACGATTTCCCCCTCCCAGAGGGAAGTATCCCCGACAGAACAGCTCTGTCGGAGCCCTAGATTGGTTTCCGCCTCGGTTCCGCCTCGAGACAGCGGCGTCTGGTCCCGAAAGCCTCCTTATGATTTTTTTCCAGGTCAAAACACCTCATATAGGAGAAGATGGGCACCGGGGGCCTTACGGCTGGCCCACGAGGCAGGGGGCGCGCACCCCACCCTCTTGGACAGCCGGTGGCCCCCCTCGTGGACTTCTTTCGCCAGATATTTTTTATATTTTCTTAAACGATGTTCTTTTGAGTTTCAGGGCTTTTGGAGTTGTGCGGAATAGGTTTCCAGAGTTTGCTCCTTTTCCAGCCCAGAATTCCAGCTGTCGGCATTCTCCCTCTTCATGTAAACCTTGTAAAATAAGAGAGAAAAGGCGTAAGTATTGTGACAAAACATGTAAGAACAACCCATAATGCAATAAATATCAACATATAAGCATGATGCAAAATGGACGTATCAACTCCCCCAAGCTTAGACCTCGCTTGTCCTCAAGCGAAAGCCGATATCAAAAAATATGTCCACATGTTTAGAGATAGAGGTGTTGATAAAACAAAATACGGACATGAGGGCATCATGATCATTCTCATAACAGCAACTTATATAAATATAGTCATATGATTCTTATGCTAAAGTAACAATTCAACCACAATATCAAGTATGGATCATAAACTTCATTGGATACTAACAAACTTTGATCTCGGTCATTGAAGCAATTGCAATTTATCGTAATATCAGAAAGAGTCAATATAAGAGCTTTTCAGCAAGCCTACATACTCAACTATAATATAATCTTTCACAATTTCTCACATTCACGCAATACTTATGTTTATGGAGTTTTAATCGGACAAAGAGAAAGATAGTGGCTTATGGTGTTGCCTCCCAACCTTTTACCTCAAGGGTAATGTCAACAGTAATAGATCATGAAAACTTACACCCAAGTGGGTATATATGTCAGGATATTTCCAACACAATGTGCTTGCCAAAGGATAAAATGTAAAAAGGGAAGGTGGATTTCACCTTGACACTTATAAGACAGGAGTAATAGATAGGCCCTTCGCAGAGGGAAGCAGAGGTTGTCATGTGTTTTTATGGTTAGATGCACAAAGTCTTAGCATAGAAGACCTTCGCTTTATATTGCCACTTGTGATAAGGACCTTTATTATGCAGTCCGTCACTTTTATTACTTCCATATCACAAGGTCGTATAAAGCTAATTTTACCCACACTAATAAGTCATACATATTTTAGCGGATTTGCAACATGACAAACTTACTTGGAAGGATCTTTCTCAATCCATAGGTAGGTATGGTAGACTCTCATGGCAAAATTGGGTTTAAGGATATATGGAAGCACAAGTAGTATCTCTACTTAGTGCGAGGAGTTTTGGCTAGCATGAGGGGGAAAGGCAAGCTCAACATGTTGGATGATCCATGACAATATACTTTATTTCGGATATAAGAAGACATAACCCATTATGTTGTCTTCCTTGTCCAACATCAACTCTTTATCGTATCATACTTTAATGAGTGCTCACAAAAAAAAATGTCCAAGATAGTATATTTGTATGTGAAGCCTCTCTTCTTTTATTACTTCATATTAATTGCAACGATGACCAAAACTATGTTTGTCACCTCCCAACAACTTTTATTAATCATACTCTTGTATGTGAAGTCATTACTTCCCATAAGATCGATATGATCGCTTTGATACTCTTTAAGCTTTCTTTCTTTTTATCATGACCCAAGTGAGGAAATCAAGCCCTTGACTCAACACTAATCTTTATTATATAGCTCACGGACTCGATTACAAAGGGTAAAGCTCACAAGGCAAAAGCTCACAACTAGATCATGCTAACTTTATTATAATAGATCAAGATACTACCAAAAGGATCGAACTAAGTAAAACGATAAAGATAGGAGTGATGGTGATACGATACCGGGGTCATTCCCCCAAGCTTGGCAGTTGCCAAGGGTAGTGCCCATACCCATATGATTATGTCTCCTTCTTCGGGGGTGGTGATGATGGAGTTGCAAGTAGTGACGGAGGATCCTCATATATCAAGCGTAGGAGATCTTCCAGCTTGCGGATAATACCTTTGAGAGCAGCTATGTAATCCTTCAACAAAATATTTTCACTTGTGAGATGCTTGTTTCGAATCTGAGCTAACTCAATCATCCTGAAAGCTTCTAGCTCAGTTGAGGTAAAGAGATTAGGAAGGGATTTAGAGGTGTCTTCTTCTCCTGCAGCCGGAGCCGGATCTTCCACCTCTAGCTTGATCCTCTTCTCCTTGTGGATCTCCTCGGGTCCTTCCCTCTTCAGATCTATCTTCATTAGCCAAGCATCATTGCCTTCGTTGTTGGAGGAGGGAGACGACATGATGCCTGTCTCTGCAAAGCCTAACAGAAACCAACTCTACAGAAGAACAAAGGATTTTTGCGTGATACAGAGGTCAAAACCTTCGGGAGTATATATAATGAATTTTTACCGATCAAAAGGAGTAACCCACAAGCAAACGGAGTCCGGGGGACACACGGGGTGCCCACGAGGCAGGGGGGCGCGCCCTCCACCCTCGTGGACGCCTCGTGTCTCTTCCGGACTGCGTTTTATTTTTCTATTTTTCTAAATATTCCAAAACGGAGAAAAAATGCCTTTAGAACTGTTTTGGAGTCGGTTTACTTACTGTATCACGTACCTCTTCCTTTTCGGAGGCTGGATCGTTCTGGAAAGTGTACCTTATGTATTCCTGCGGGGTTACAGTTTCAATAACATTAGTTTCAACATTTATAGGATTACCTGAGATATAATGTTTGATTCTTTGACCATTCACCACCTTCGGATTTGTGCCTTCGAAGTTCTTGATTTTTATGGTACCGGAACGATAGACCTCCTCGATAACGTAAGGTCCTTCCCACTTGGAGAGAAGTTTTCCTGCAAAAAATCTTAAACGAGAGTTGTATAGCAAGACATAATCACCTACATTAAACTCACGCTTTTGTATTCTTTTGTCATGCCATCTTTTAACTTTTTCTTTAAACATTTTGGCATTCTCATAGGCCTGGGTTCTCCATTCATCGAGACAGCTAATGTCAAATAGCCTCTTCTCACCAGCAAGTTTGAAATCATAGTTGAGCTCTTTAATAGCCCAATATGCCTTATGTTCTAGCTCAAGAGGTAAGTGACAAGCTTTTCCATATACCATTTTATATGGAGTCATACCCATAGGATTTTTGTATGCAGTTCTATAGGCCCATAATGCATCATCAAGTTTCTTGGACCAATTCTTCATAGACCTATTAACTGTCTTTTGCAAGATTAATTTTAACTTCCTATTACTTAGTTCTACTTGACCACTAGTCTGTGGGTGATAAGGGGATGCAATTCTATGGTTGACATCATACTTAGCAAGAATTTTACAGAAAGCTCCATGAATAAAGTGTGAACCACCATCAGTCATTAGATATCTAGGGACTCCAAACCTAGGAAATATAACTTCCTTAAGCATCTTAATAGAGATGTTATGATCAGTGCTACTAGTTGGAATAGCTTCTACCCACTTAGTAACGTAGTCAACATCAACTAAAATATGTGTGTACCCATTAGAGGAAGGAAAAGGTCCCATATAATCAAGGCCTCAAACATCAAATGGTTCAATAACAAGTGAATAATTCATAGGCATTTCTTGAAGTCTACTAATATTACCAATCCTTTGACATTCATCACAAGATAAGACAAACTTACGGGCATCCTTGAAGAGAGTAGGCCAATAAAAACCGAATTGCAATACCTTGTGTGCAGTTCTATCTCCCACATGGTGTCCTCCATAAGCTTCGGAGTGGCACTTGCGTAGGATCTGTTCCTGTTCATGCTCAGGTACACAACGTCTAATGATACCATCTACTCCTTCTTTATAAAGATGTGGGTCATCCCAGAAGTAATGTCTCAAATCATAGAAGAACTTTTTCTTTTGCTGGTATGTGAAGCTAGGATGTATAAACTTAGCAACAATATAATTAGCATAATCAGCATACCATGGAGCAGTACGAGAAGTATTTATGACAGCTAGTTGTTCATCAGGAAAGCTATCATCAATAGGTTGTGGGTCATCAAGTATATTCTCTAACCTAAACAAGTTATCTGCTACGGGGTTCTCAGCTCCCTTTCTATCAATAATATGCAAATCAAATTCTTGCAGCAAGAGAACCCATCTAATAAGTCTAGGTTTAGCATCTTTCTTTTCCATGAGGTATTTGATAGCAGCATGATCTATGTGAATAGTTACTTTAGAATCAACAATATAGGGTCTAAACTTATCACAAGCAAATACAACTGCTAAAATTCTTTCTCGCTAGTAGCATAATTTCTCTGGGCACTATCTAGAGTTTTACTTGCATATTGGATAACATTCAATTTCTTATCAACTCTTTGCCCTAGAACAGCTCCTATAGCATAATCACTAGCATCGCACATAATTTCAAAGGGTAAATTCCAGTCAGGAGGCTGGACAATAGGTGCAGAGATCAATGCTTTCTTAAGTATTTCAAATGCTTCGAGACAATCGTCATGAAAGACAAAAGGAATATATTTTTGTAAGAGATTAGTCAGAGGCCTGGAGATTTTGGAGAAGTCCTTAATGAACCTCCTATAAAACCCGACATGACCATGGAAGCTTCGTATACCTTTGATGTGCTTAGGGCATGGCATCTTTTCAATAGCATCAACTTTAGCTTTGTCAACTTCAATACCTCTTTCAGATATTTTATGTCCCAAGACAATGCCTTCATTAACCATAAAGTGGCACTTTTCCCAATTCAAGACAAGGTTAGTATCTTCATATCTCTGCAAAACTCGATCAAGGTTGCTTAAGCAACCATCAAAAGAAGTCCCGTAAACGGATAAATCATCCATGAAAACCTCAACAATCTTTTCACAAAAATCAAAGAATATAGCCATCATGCATCTTTGAAAGGTAGCAGGTGCATTACATAAACCAAAAGGCATACGTCTAAAAGCAAAGGTACCGAAAGGACAAGTAAAAGTGGTCTTTTCTTGATCCCCTTTTGACACAGGTATTTGAGAGAAACCAGAATAACCATCTAGAAAGAAGAAATGAGTATGTTTGGATAAACTTTCTAGCATTTCATCAATGAATGGCAAGGGGTAATGATCTTTCTTAGTAGCTTTATTTAACTTACGGAAATCAATTACCATTCTATAACCTGTGACTATTCTCTGTGGGATCAATTCATCTTTATCACTAGGGACAACAGTCATACCTCCTTTCTTAGGTACACAATGGACATGACTTACCCACTGGCTATCAGCAACGGGATAAATAATACCTGCCTCTAGAATCTTTAGTATTTCCTTCCTTACCACTTCTTTCATCTTAGGATTTAACCGTCTCTGATGATCAATAACTGGTTTAGCATTTTCTTCACTGTTCAATAAATCTTCCGATTCAATGATTTATCGTCCGATTTATCGCTACTCTTGGGGTGACCGATAAGATTATGCCTTATCTTCACCATTTATCGTTTGGGTCGATATATCGCTATGACAAGCGATTTATCGGGAATCTACCGATAAATCGGGCCTATTCAAAGCACTATGTTTGCAAGAACTATGTTTATTTGTGTTTTGTGGACCTTGTTACGCAATATGTAATGTTTTGCTACTTTGTTTGTCATTATATCAAGATTCAAAGGCTAGGATTCAAGGTAACACTTCTGTCCAATATTGTTTTGGTGTTCAATATAGCATATTTTAGTGTTGGGAACCCAGGATTTGAAAACAAATGGTCGATTAATAGTCGATCGATAAAATTGATTAACCGACTGATTTCTGATTAATCTCTAATCCCCTGCTGACCGAGACTATAACGATAAGAGATATCCTCAACATTGATTTTCTTCCATTTTTATCTCGTGTTGGCATTTGTGGGACTAATGCCCTTAAGATCATCCAGAGTATATCCAATAGCAGCACGATGCATCTTCAGAGATTTCAATAATTTTTCCTCTTCCTGCTTTGAAAGGTTAGCACTAATAATAACAGGATATATCTTCTTTTCATCAAGATAAACATACTTAAGATTATCAGGCAAATGTTTAAGTTCAAACACGGGATCACCCTTGGGTGGAGGAGGATCCCCTAGGATTTCAACAAGCAAGTTTTTTTTTCTGTACGGGTCCCTGTGTAAGGAATATTTCATCTATCTCCCTTCTCTCGTTCATATGCATATCATTTTCGTGGTCTAGGAGGTATTGTTCTAAAGGATCATTAGGTGGCACGGCAATAGAAGCCAGGCCAATAATTTCACCCTTACTGGGTGGTGCCTTTTCAATAGGTTGTCTATGAAATTTAGCAAAGTTAAAATCACGAGTCATATCCCCTAATCCCACAGTGACAATATCTTTCACGCAGTCTATCTTGGCATTAACAGTATTCAAGAAGCGTCTACCAAATATAATGGGACATAATTCATCTTGTGGGGAACTAAGAACAAGAAAATCCGTAGGGTATTTAACCTTCCCACACAAGACTTCAATATCTCTAACAATCCCAACTGGTGAAATAGTATCTCTATTAGCAAGCTTAATAGTAACATCAATCCCTTCTAACTCAACATGTGCGATATCATGCATAATTTCGTTGTACAAATCAAAAGGGATAATACTTGCACTAGCACCTACGTCACATAAACCATGGTAGCAATGATCTCCTATCTTGACGGAGATAGCAGGCAAGCCCACAACAGGTTTATGTTTATTCCTAGCATTGGGTTGGCTATTCTAGCAGACTCTTTTTGGAGGTAAATAACATGTCCATCTAAATCTTCTACCAAGAGATCTTTAACCATAGCAACACTAGGTTCAACTTTAATTTGCTCAAAGGGTGTAGGTGTTCTAGTATTACTCTTACGAACTACAGTTGAAGCTTGAGCATGATCCTTTATCCTAACAGGGAAAGGTGGTTTCTCAATATAAGCAGTAGGAATAACAGGATCAACATTATAAGTGTTAGTATTTTCTTCAACTTTAATAGGTTCAACTACTTTTACTTCAAAAGGGGGATGGTATTTAAACCACTTCTCCTTGGGGAGATCAACATGAGTAGCAAAAGATTCACAGAAAGAAGCTACTATCTCAGAGTCAAGTCCGTATTTAGTGCTAAATTCACGACAAACATCGGTATCCATAAAAGCTTTAACACAATCAAACTTAGGGGTCATACCTGACTCCTTACCTTCATCGATATCCCAATCTTCAGAGTTGCGTTTAATTCTTTCCAATAAATGCCATTTGAAGTCAATAGTCTTCATCATATAAGAGCCGGAACAAGAAGTATTGAGCATAGAGCGATTATTATGAGAAAGCCGAGCATAAATTTTTTGAATGATCATTTCTCTTGAGAGCTCATGATTGGGGCATGAATAACATTTACTTAAGCCTCCCCCAAGCTTGAGCGATGCTTTCTCCTTCGCGAGGCCAGAAATTATAAATATAATTACGATCACGATGAACCTGGTGCATAGGGTAGAACTTATGATGAAATTCTAACTTCAGACGATTATAGTTCCATGATGCCATATCATCGCATAGCCTAAACCATGTCAATGCATCTCCCTTCAAACATAAAGGGAAGGCCTTCTTCTTGATAACATCCTTGGGAATACATGTAAGCTTAAACAATCCACAAACTTCATCCACATAGATTAGGTGTAAGTCGGGATGGAGTGTTCCGTCCCCTGTAAAGGGATTTTCAAGCAGTTTCTCTATCATACCCGAAGGAATCTCAAAGCAAACATTTTAAATAGGTGCAGTAGGTTGAGGAGCAACTATTTGCTATTCTATTCGGGGTGAAGATACCCTGAACTAGCCCCTCAAAGGGTTTTGAGCCATAGTAATAAGTGACAATAAATTTCAGCACACTATATAAATTTTTCCTTAGCAAATTCCACTTACCAAAGGCGCTTCACTCCCTAGCAACGGCACCAGAAAAGAGTCTTGATGACCCACAAATGTAGGGGATCTATCATAGTCCTTTCGATAAGTAAGAGTGTCGAACCCAACGAGGAGAAGAAGGAAATGATAGGCAGTTTCCGGTAAGGTATTTTCTGCAAGCACTGAAATTATAGGTAACAAATAGTTTTTTGATAAGGTAATTGGTAGCAAGTGACAAAAGGTAAAAGTAAATAAGGTGCAGCAAGGTGGCCCAATCCTTTTTGTAGCAAAGGACAAGACTGGACAAACTCTTATATAAAGGAAAGCGCTCCCGAGGACACATGGGAATTATCGTCAAGCTAGTTTTCATCACGATCGTCTGATTCGCGTTCGGTACTTTGATAATTTGGTATGTGGGTGGACCAGTGATTGGGTGCTGCCCTTACTTGGACAAGCTTCCCACTTATGATTAACCTCTAATGCAAGCATCCACAACTACAAAAGAAGTATTAAGGTAAACCTAACCATAGCCTGAAACATATGGGTCCAAATCAGCCCCTTACGAAGCAACGCATAAAGTAGGGTTTAAGCTTTTGTCACTCTAGCAACCCATCATCTACTTATTACTTACCAATGCATTCCTCTAGACCCAAATAATGGTGAAGTGTCATGTAGTCGACGTTCACATGACAACACTAGAGGAGAGACAACATACATCTCATCAAAATATCGAACGAAGACCAAACTCACATGACTACTAATAGCAAGACTTCTCCCATGTCCTCAGGAACCAAAGTAACTACTCACAAGACATAATATTGTTCTTGATCAGAGGGGTATTAATATGCATAATGGATCTGAACATATGATCTTCTACCAAATAAACCAACTAGCATCAACTACAAGGAGTAATCAACACTACTAGCAACCCACACGTACCAATCTGAGGTTTTGGGTACAAATATTGGATACAAGAGATGAATTAGGGTTTGAGAGGAGATGGTGCTGGTGAAGATGTTGATGAAGATAGCCCTCCCCAAGATGGGAGAGTTGTTGGTGATGACGACTGTCGGTGTACTAAAGTAGGGGTACCTTATTATCCCGAACTTGTGCACGGGCAGTTGCAGCGTCCCGCGGCAAGGGCTGCCGGGCGACCACCGAAGTCCTTTATAGTTCCTTTGGAGCCATTCAAGAACAAAGTATCCAAGGCAAGGAGACAAGGCCCCGGCAAGAGGATCTTGTCGGGAAGGCCACTCAAGGCACAAAACCACTCAAGGCACAAGACCCTGGCAAGAGGAGCTTGCCGGGAAGGCCCTCCGAGGCTTCTCAAGAAACTTGCCGCAACGCGCCACGCGTCCCGGCAAGGACCGGTGAGCGACAAGCTCCCGTAAGCGACAAGATAGTAGCCGCGGCAAGGCGCTTGCCGCGGCAAGCTTCCACTCAGCACCCGCGCTCCAGCGCATCCACCCACGTGTCGCTCTGGGACCTTTCCAGGCGCACGTGGCGGAAGGCTGTGCAGCCAGGGGTACACGGTGGCAAGCAGCGATAACAAGACTACCGTCGTGGCGGACGGTGGCGCCCCTGACGGTCACTTTTTGCACTGTTTGGGCGACGGCGATGGGCATTTAATGCCCTTGTCCCCTGCCGTCAGGGTTAGGTATGGAACACTGTTCCAACTACCAAGCTTTTTACATTTTTACCCCCAACTGCGCTGCCACCTGTCGGTGACCCCTTGAGCATATAAAAGGAGGCCCATGCGCACGTAGAGGGGGGGGGGTCATTCTCACGCTCGGTCTTGCTAGCGGTTAGAGTGTACTGTAGCTCTCTTGGCTCCCGAGCAAGAACTCAATACAAACCAAAGCAGGAGTAGGGTTTTACGCATCCGTGCGGCCCGAACCTGGGTAAACTGCTCATGTGCACGCCTCGATCTGCTCTTCGTGCATCCTCCGCCCCCTGCCGTACCGAAAAGGGGCTCCGATCCCATAGGTGTTCGTGGGCGATCAGTTTCCCCGACATCTTTGGCGCGCCAGGTAGGGGGAAGCGTCGAGGTTGTGTGAACCTGATCCGGCCTGCACACGGGCTAGATCTTCAACTTCTTCATCAACATGCCGCCGAAGAAGAAAGCTTCGGAGGCAGCAGGTCCGTCCACGTCGATCCCACCACCGCCGGAGCCAACGGCTGGTGGGGTAGACGCCGGCGGAAGAACGGACGTCGACGAGGGAACCCATGGCGCCGCCAAGTCCAAGGACAAGGCGGACGACTGGGCGCACTCCAAGACCTCGGCGTCCGTACATGCACCGCGCCCGTCTCAGGAGGTGCGGGACCGGCAGCATCATGGTACCCACGGTACCATACGTTTGCTGGGCCAAGGCCAAGCCGACAGATCTCGAGACGCTCAAGGCCAGCATGCACACCAACATGCCGGCACGAGCAAGGCACGGTCGCCTGGACGGGATGCTGCTCCTTCTAACACGGTTAGAAGTCCGAGCATGTCCCGCTCCTCGCACCGTTCGCCACCGCTACCCGCCACTCCAGCAGAAGCTCTCGCACGAGCTCAGCTGCTACTAGACTTCCCTCCAGCGGCAGACAAGGCCGACGACTGGAGGGCCACCATTCAGAGTCTCATCACCTTCGCCAATGGCGACACTCCGCAGCAGCCGAGCACGTCACGGCCGCGGCAAGCCAGCCAGGCGCGGGCTGATGACGACAAGACCGGTGGGGGTACAATCACCGTGCACTCTCCACCCCGAAGGCCAAGATCGCCGACTCGCCGGGTCAACCTCGACAGCGACTCCACCGCGTCGTCGGATCCACGAGCTTGTCGCGATCAGCGCCAAGTTCTTCAAGATCGCCGACACGAAGACGCTCGTACTCGCATCGAGCGTCGAAGAGAAGCGCGGCGTCAGTCAGACCAGCGCGCTGGGCCCACTGTCGAGATCCAAGCGCCAGGGGGACCAGGCGACTTGCCGTACGCGGTAGGTTGTCCTGCGTTCGCTCGTGAGCTGCGTCAATTCTAGTGGCCCAGCATGAAGAATTTCAAGCCTGACGTGCCGGAGAAGTACGACGGCAAGACGCACCCGTCGGAGTTCCTCAGCATCTACACTATTGCGGTACAAGCTGCCGGGGGGCGAGACGAGAAGATCCTTGCCAACTACTTCCCTCTGGTACTCAAACCCAACGTCAGATCCTGGCTCATGCACTTGCCGGACAACTCCATTTCTTCTTGGGCAGACCTGTGCCATCAGTTTGTCGGCGCCTTTATAGGCGGCCACAAACCCCATGGCCAAGAAAGTGACCTTCACCTGCTCGCTCAGAAGGAAGGAGAACCCCTGCGTAAATATATCCAGAGATTCAGCCGCGTACATCACAACATCCCGGACGTCCACCCTGCCGCGGTTATCAGCGCGTTCCATCAAAACGTGCGTAATCGCAGGATGAGGGAGGAGATGGCGATGTGCAAGATCCGAGACGTCAGTGAGCTTTATGCCCTGGCCGACAAGTGTGCACGTGCTGAAGAGGGGAGGAAACTCCCCGGAGAGGATACAGGCGCAGGGGGTATGACAGTGAGGATGCCGCCCCGGCAAAGAAAAACCGGCGGCGGAACAACAGAAAGAAGAAAAACAAGGAAGTGCTAGTCGTTGAGCAGTCCGACAAGGAGGCTGCCGCCAAGAAAGCCCAAGTTGGTAGCTCCGGCAAGGAGACTGCCGCATGCACCAACTTCCAAACTGTGGCGGCCGCCGACAAGCAGGACGACACCGACAAGCAGTATTGCAAGATCCACCACACCAAGGGTCATGACCTCCAGAACTGCAAGAGGGTCGAGCAGCTCATCGAGCAGCAGAAGGTTGAGTACGAGCGGCGCGACAAGGAGAAGGCCCAAGGAGGTGGTGAGGGATCTGGCAAGAAGCGGCCATTTAACGGCCGGGGAGGACGCCGCGGCAAGGCCAAGCAGCGGCAAGGAGACAGACCTCCCCGCGGCCGCGACAAGGACGAAGACGACGAGGACATGGATGATGGTGAGACCAGCGAGTAGGAATTTCAGAAAGCTACGGAAGTTTTGCGTTGACGGCGGTGCTTCTCTGCACACTTCACACCATCAACTTAAACAGTGGGTGCGGGAAGTCAATGCAGCAAAACCACCTGTCGAATCGCGCAAACTTCTAAAATGGTCCAGCATGCCTATCATCTTTGATACTGAGGACCACCCTGATCGCACAACTGCGGTCGGGTGCTTGCCGATGTTGGTCTCACCAACTATCCGCAACCTCAAAGTCACAAAGATGTTAGTTGACGGCGGGGCCGGCTTGAACCTGATCTCCTCCGCTGTGCTCCACAAACTCCAAATCCCTGACGGCGAGCTCGAAGAAACCGGCACGTTCCAAGGGATCAACCTGGGAAGGAGCAAGCCGAAGGGGAAGATCACGCTGCCGGTGACGTTTGGCGGGAAGCTAAACTTCAGGACTGAGAAAGTCACTTTTGACGTTGCCGATTTTCCATTGCCTTACAATGGAATACTTGGCCGTCCAGCACTCGCCAAGTTCATGGCAGCCTCTCACTACGCCTACAACATGTTGAAGATGCCCGTCCCGATAAGCATCATCTCTGTCCCTGGCGACAAGAAGGATGCCCTTATCTGTGCCGACAAGATCTACCGGGAAGCAGCCGCCGCAACAGATCGACAAACACTTGCCGCTGAAGCTCCCGAAGGGAAGAAGAAGAACAAGTCCGGCAAGAGCTCTGGGGCCCACTCCGGCAAGCGCACCTCTTCGAAGTGTTGCGCTACCGTCGAGGACCCACCATCGAGCTCCACCGGCAAGTGCAAGAAGACGATGGCAGCTCCGCCAGAAACCAAGAAGGTGCCCGCCAAGGAGGAGGGCACTGGTGGTACTTTCACCATGAGTGCCACGCTTGACCCTAAATAGGAAAGCGCGCTCGTTGCTTTCCTGCGGGCGAACGTCGACGTGTTTGCATGGCAACCATCCGACATCCCCGGTGTTCCCAGGAAAGTGATTCAGCACAAGCTTGCTGTCTGTCCTCACGCGCGGCCCGTCAAGCAAAAAGTCAGGAAGCAAGCAGTGGAGCGCCAAGAGTTCATCGCAGAAGAAATCAAGAAACTGGAAGCAGCAGGCCTTGTAAGAGGAGTGCTCCATCCCACGTGGTTGGCCAATCCTGTAGTCATGCGCAAGGCAAACGGGAAGTGTAGGCTTTGTATCGACTTTACCGATGTCAATAAAGCTTGTCCAAAGGATCCATTTCCCTTGCCGTGCATTGACCAGATTGTTGACTCCACAGCCGGGTGTGATTTGCTTTCGTTTCTTGACGCGTACTCAGGATATAATCAGATCTTCATGGCTAAAGAAGATGAAGAGAAGACCGCATTCATCACTCCATGTGGCACTTACTGTTTCATAAGGATGCCTTTTGGTTTGAAGAATGCTGGTTCAACATTTGCAAGGGTGGTCCATGCAGCTTTTGAGCCACAAATTCACAGAAATGTAGAAGCATACATGGATGACATAGTGGTCAAGAGCAAAGACAGGGCAACCCTGATTCAAGATTTAGAAGAGACCTTTGCGAATCTGCGCAGGATCCAGCTCAAGCTCAACCCCAAGAAGTGTGTGTTTGGAGTCCCTTTCGGCAAACTTATCGGGTACTTCGTGTCTCAGAGGGGAATTGAAGCCAATCCCGACAAGATCAAGGCCATTGAGCAGATCGAAGCACCGAAGCGCGTCAAAGATGTGCGAAGACTTGCCGGTTGCGTAGCTACTTTCAGCAGGTTTATCTCTAAGTCAGTTGAACGCACCCTGTCGTTTTTTAAAATTTTGAAAAAGGCAGGTCCAATGAAATGGACTCCGGAAGCGGAGGCTGCGCTGCAAGACTTGAAGAGGTACCTGTCCTCCACTCCAATACTTGTCGCACCTAAACCACAAGAGAAGTTGCTGCTGTACCTAGCGGCAACCAATCAAGTAGTTAGTGCTGCGTTAGTAACGGAGAGAGAGGCAGATGACGAACCAGTAACCGCGGCGAGCACGTCCCGCGACAAGCAGGGGGCTTCCTCGACAAGCTCTGGTCCCGACAAGGATGGGTATGCGCAGATGCAAGAGGAGATGCGGAAGAAAATGGTGCAGCGCCCAGTTTACTTTGTCAGCTCCCTTCTCCAGGGGGCTAGATCAAGATACTCTGGTGTGCAGAAGCTGCTTTTCGGCCTTCTCATGGCCTCGAGAAAGCTGCGCCATTACTTCCAAGCACATGAGATAACAGTTGTCACTCGCTTTCCGCTGAAGAGGATATTGCAAAATCCAGAAGCAACAGGCAGGATTGTTGAGTGGGCACTAGAACTGTCAAGCTTTGGCCTCAAGTTTGAGAGCACTTCAACTATCCAGAGCAGAGCATTAGCAGAATTCATAGCAGAGTGGACGCCAACACCAGATGAAGAGATCCCAGAAACGAGCATCCCCGACAAGGAAGCAAGCAAAGAGTGGCTGATGTACTTTGATGGTGCATTCTCGCTGCAAGGCGCCGGTGCTGGCTTGCTACTTGTCGCACCCACCGGACAACATCTCAAGTACGTGGTCCAGATGCACTTTCCCAAGGAGCAAGCAACGAACAATACTGCGGAGTATGAGGGTTTGCTTGCCGGTCTCAGGATCGCGGCAGACCTTGGGATCAAGAAGCTCATTGTCAGGGGTGACTCGCAGCTTGTCGTCCGCCAAGTGAGCAAGAATTATCAGAGTCCGTTAATGGAAGCTTACGTCGATGAAGTGAGAAAGCTTGAAGAACACTTTGACGGCCTACAGATGGAGCACGTTCCAAGGGCTCAGAACGACATCACAGACGGCTTGTCAAAGTGCGCGGCACATAAGTTACCTGTGGAACCAGGGATCTTTGTGCTCAAGCTGACTCAACCATCCGTAACACCATCAACTGGACAGAGCAAGAAGAGGAAGTTGATTTCTGGTGACTATCTTCCGGCAGAGCTTCCCGAGGCCGTCGCCAACAAGGTCCCCAAGATCAACACCAAAAACGCTGAGGAGCAATCTGCTCCTGCAAGCCCCAGGGCTTGTTCAGTTGAAGCAGAGGCCCCCGACAAGATGTGCTCCGGCAAGCTTGCCGGGGAACATCAAGCTCCGGCTGAGCCGCAGATTCTTGTCGTAGAAGCGGATGTTCCCGGAGTAGCAGATGTGCCTTTAGTCCTTGTTGTCGAGCCACAAGCTCCAACATGGGCGCAGCAGATCGTCCGTTTTCTCCAAACAGGAGAACTTCCCGAAGAGCAAGAAGAAGCTGAAAGAGTAGTCCGGCAGTCAAGTATGTACCAGTTTTTTTACAACACACTGTACAGAAGAAGACTCAACGGTGTGAAATTAAAGTGTATTCCCCGGGAAGATGGACAAAAGCTGTTGGCAGAGATACATGGAGGCATATGTGGTCACCACATTGGCGCAAGAGCACTTGCCGGCAAAGCATGCCGGCAAGGTTTCTTTTGGCCAGAAGCCCTCCAGGATGCAACTGCACAAGTAACCAAGTGTGAAGCGTGCCAGTTCCATTCCAAGCAGATACACCAACCAGCTCAAGCTCTCCAGACGATCCCTTTATCCTGGCCATTTTCGGTCTGGGGGCTCGACATCCTTGGCCCCTTTCCCCGCGCGGCCGGGGGCTTGGAGTACTTGTACGTTGCAATCGACAAGTTCACAAAGTGGCTGGAAGTGGAACTAGTGAGAAAGGTGACTGCACAGTCAGGAGTCAAGTTCTTCAGGTCAGTTGTTTGCCGCTTTGGAATCCCTAACAGGATCATCACCGACAACGGTACGCAATTCACGAGCCGCACCTTCATGCAGTACGTCCAAGATCTTGGCACCAAGGTCTGCTTCGCTTCTGTTGCTCACCCAAGAAGCAACAGCCAAGCAGAGAGGGCAAATGCTGAAGTGTTGCGTGGCCTCAAGACCAGAACTTTCGACAGGCTGCACAAGTGTGGAAGAAACTGGATCGAGGAGCTGCCGGTGGTTCTTTGGTCGATCAGGACGACGCCAAATCGAGCCACTGGACAGACACCTTTCGCTCTAGTCTATGGAGCAGAGCCAGTTCTCCCCACGGAACTCGTATACGGGTCACCTCGAGTGCTCGCTTATGATGAGCTCGAGCAAGAGCAGCTGCGACAAGACGACGCGCTGCTCCTTGAGGAAGACCGTCTTCAGACTGCTGTGCGAGCTGCTCGCTACCAGCAAGCTTTGCGCCGCTACCATAGCCGCAAATTTAACGCCAGAAGTCTCGAGGAAGGCGACCTTGTTCTTCGGCGCGTTCAGTACGCCAAGAATTCCAACAAGTTGACGCCGAAGTGGGAAGGCCCTTATCGGGTGAAACGAGTCACTAGGCCCGGCGGAGTCCGCCTTGAGACCGAAGATGGCTTACCGGTGAGCAACTCCTGGAACATCGAGCATCTTCGTAAGTTTTACCCATAAGGCGCGGTTGCCGTGATCTGCTCTGGCAACCACCTTTTGTACAAGTCTTGCCGCTGTTGCATGTAATCCTTTGTACAAAGCCGGGCGCAGACCCCGTGCATCAGTAAAGCTCATATGCTCCGCACATCTTGTCATTTCATGCTTCTTATTTTCTTGCATGCATTATCTGACACTTTGTGCACCACCTACCCCCGGTAAGCAATAACGAGACGCAAAGCTCCGTATCTGTATTTTCTCTTCTTTCTTTTTTTTCTCTCAAGGAAAAGAAGGTTCCCTCGCGCACAAGTTTGCCGGGGGGAGAAGATAGTGATATGGACCAAGCGCCGTTCAAGAAAGCTTCGCCTTGCCGGGAAGCGAACGACACAAAAGCTAAGTTGCCAAAGTTTGAGCAATTAAATTTTTAAATTGTTATGTTATCTTCCTTGAACGACCGCACTTTGTATGGAAAACCTGTGCGCGGAGGAACCAACTCGTGACTAGCCGCGCCCTTACTTTGTTTCGAGCACGCTCAACGACTTAAGTGTGTTGTGACTAGTGTCGCGCCCTTACTTCGTTTTCGAGTTCGCTCAACAACTTAAGTGTGCTGCGACTAGTTGGAACAAGGTTTCTTGTCGGTAACAGCACCGCCAGCAGGCTGCTGAAGTTCCGCACTCAGCGCTCGCGGCAAAGGTGTCCGTGCCGACAAGTTCCCCAAAAGCGTAGGGTAAAGGCATACAAAGCGAGGAAATCAAGTAAAGGAAATAGCGTTGCAATTACTACCCAAAATAGAGTTATATTACAAAGAGACATGTCGCAGTTCTAATAGACTGTTGTTCATAACATGGTTGGCAGCAACAAGGAAAGAAAAAAATAAGCGGCCTAGTCTGCGCGATCGCCTTCGACCCTCTTGATGCCACCCACCTTGTCCACAATGGGAGCGAAAAGGGCCTTGAGGGCCTCCAGATCGGCGTCCGGCGGCAAGCTCCTGAGGACGTTGGTGAGGTTGAGGCCCGGGTTGCGGTAGGCCACCTTCATCAACACCTTCTGCAAGGCTCCCGCGCAGAGCCTGCGCGACTCGTCCGCCAGCTGCTTGGGGATCCTTTCCCGGAGTTGCTGGAGGGTCGTCGCCACGCCTCTGAAGAACAGAGTGAGCTTGGCACTTGGGTGGAGGTTCTCGTCGGTGGAGTACCCGAGATACTCCGCCCCCAGCTGCGCCAGCTCCTTGTCGATATCCGCGGCGGCGTTGACTAGACCCTCCGTCCAGTGTTCGACGTTCTCCCTGAAGATGTTTTGGGTGAAGGCAGCGCTCGCCAGCAACGCCTTCTCGGCCCTGATCTCCTCCTTCAGGGTCGCCTCCCGCTCCCTGGCACCGTCCAGCGTCTGGGTCAAGGTCGCCAGCTTCAGCTCGAGGTCGGCGTTGGAGTCCTTGGCGGCGGTGAGCTCCTTGCCCTTATCGGCAAGGCGGACCTGCAGCTCCGAGTGGTTGTGGGCGTCCTTCTCTCGCTCAAGCTTGAACGCGGCAACCTCCTCAGCGCTCGTCTTGAGGTTGGCTTCGTGTTGCGCCACCCTTGCCTCTAGCTCCTTCTTGGCGGTCTCAGCAGCCGCGGCAGCATCCTTTGCTTCCTGAAGAGCTCCGCCAAGAGATTGCTCGCGCGCGGAAAGTTCCTCCTCGTGACAGTCGAGGTTGACCTTCCGCTGCGCCAGTTCACCCTCCAGCGTGGACAGCTTCTCAGCGGCAAGCCGCTGCTGTTCCTCCACTTCGGCCTTCTCGAGGATGAAGGCCTGCTGCTCCTCGGCAAGTTGCTCCCATTCCTCCTCCAAGGACCGGAGAGCTGCTTGGTTGCTGCCCCGGAGCTCCTCTGCGTGTTTCTCCATATCGACTCTCGCCTTGGCGACCAACGCTTCGCGAGACTCCAACTTGGCCTGCCGGGCACGGTAAAGCGACAGCAGCTTGCGCAGCAGCCGCTCCTCCTCAGGCTCGCTGCTACTGCTCGGCGCGTCGACAAGCTTCAGCTCGGCGGAGGCAAGCACCTCTCCGTCGAAGACCTCTCCCTCGACCGGCGCCCTGGACATGGACGCCCATGGGAGCTGGATGAAGACATCGTCGCCGGCCTTTAAGTAGGCACCTGGCTCGAGCTCGTCGGAGCTGGGGGCTGCGGCGGCGGCGGAGGGCTCGGCGGTCGGTGTAGCGCCTGGCGCTCCTGCGACCTCAGGGCTGTCAGTGCGATCGCCAGCCCCTTCGCCGGCTGCTGCGGCGGCAGCCTTGGCGGCCTCTGCGCCGGCGGGATCGTCTGCGCCAACTGCTTCTTCGGCAACGACGGTGTCGTCAGCAACGACCTCCGTCTCCATTAGCTCAGCTGCTGATGGGTCTGACGAAAGGGAAGAAAAGAAAAATAGTCAAGCAAATATCCAAAAAAAAAGGAAGAATCGAAAGAAGAAAAGCCAAAGGAAGCTTGTGGCAAAGGGATTACCTGCGTGGGCCGGATCCTCGATGAGGTTTCTTGCCGAGGAGCTCTCCCTCGGCAGCGTGGTTGTAGCTCCCGCCGGCGGAGGGCCGCTAGTGTCATCCCTCGCTGGAGAGCTCGCCCTTGGCGGAGTATTCGCCCTTGCCGGAGAGCTCGCGCTTGGCGGAGTATTCGCCCTTGCCGGAGAGCTCGCCCTTGGCGGAGTATTCGCCCTCGCCGGAGAGCTCGCCCTTGGCGGAGTATTCGCCCTTGGCGGAGGATTCTCCCTTGCCGGAGAGCTTCCCCTTGGCGGTGTGGTCGAAGCATGCGGCACGTCGGGAGCAGTCTCCTGGCGCTCCTGGTGCTGCTGCTCTGCTCCTACACGAGTCAACGAACAAGACATCAGTAAATAAGAAGCACCCACGCGCGCCTAACCATAGAAGACGAACCACACTTACGCTGGGGGCTGCGCTGGGGGCTGCTCTGAAGAACAGTTGTCGGGTCCGGCAAGTTTGTCATGGGCGCCCCCTGCTATTGTGGCGGACTCGTCCTCGATGACAATCACTGGGACCTTGGCCCTCTTTGCCGCCCTCTGGGCCAGAGTTCTGAAATAAAAAAGGACAGGTTCAGAGTGAGGCAAAAGAGATACAAGACAAACAACAAGAATTGAAGGAATGTAAGAACGTCAAGAACTTACTCTTCTTCTTCCTCGTCGGAGCTGAGCGCAGAGAAGTCAAAGTCTGGCTCACGCACCCCGGTGCGAGGAGGCGGAGGAGTAGGCACCCTTGGCCGTTTGGTGGGGGCAGGGACGGTGGTCTGAGACGACCCCGCCCCGGCCGCCGCCGAGGCGTGGGGAGCGGCAGGGGCAGAAGCGGAGGTCCGAGAAGTCCCCGCTCCAGTTGCTTCAGAAGCTCGAGGCGCCCCCGCGGCAACTGAGCTTGTCGCGGTGGCGCGTGTTGTGCGGCGCAGCGGCTGTTGGCCCGTCTGTCGCTCCGTCACGTCCCCGGCCTTGTGGAGACGCCTCCTTGGTGGAGCTGGAGGCTCTGCTGGTGGTGGGGAGCTGCCTGAGGATGAGGAGGAAGAGGAGCCAATCTCCAGCGAGCCGCTCGTGTCCTCAACGGGCCCGCTCGACTCGGCGCCCTGCTCGGCGGGCCTGCTTGACTCGACGCCCTGCTCGGCGGGCTCGCTTGGCTCGGCATCTTGCCCGGCAGGCTTCCCCGCTTTGAAGAACTCTTCCCGCTCGGCAAGGCTTGCCGCCTCCGCTGCCTCTGCCTCCTCCACGGTGTATCCGAACTCTCTCGCGGCCGCGGCTGCCGCCGCCTCTTCCAGCCTGGTGGCGATGTACGCCATCTCCTGGTCAGTGGTGTCGCGGGTGAGGCCTTTCTTCTCGTTGGAGTTGACTGGCGTTTCTTCTACATTGTCGAAGAACTGCTGCACGGCTTTGTCGGTGGGCTCTTGCCAAGTTGGGTCGATCCCGTGCGAGTCGCACAGCGGCATCATTGCGCGGATGCGGCTGAGCGCAGAAATGTTGCACAGCGGAACGACGCCGCGCGGCAACCTGAACCATTCGGGATGGTCGGGGTCGTACTTGAACAGCTCCTGCAGCATCCCATTGAGCTCCAAGATAGTGATCTTATAATTGAGGCCTGGACGCAGCCTCATGATGTCTGCCGCGTTCTCGAACTCCCAGGCGGGCCTCTTCCTCTCCTGCAGGGGGGCGATGCGGCGGCGGAGAAAGTCTGCGCCAACTGCGCCTACAGTCAGCCCGGCAAGCCTAAGGCGAAGAATCCGGGCAGTGGCAATCTTCAATCTACTATCCTCCGGGGCCAAGTCACTCCAGTCGTTGCCGCGTACTACTGGGGCTTGGCGCCGGGCGGTGAATGGATGCGGGTTCTCCTCTACAATCCAGCACCAATTGGCTCTCCACTCATCCCATTTGCCGTGGAGCTCTCCCTTTAGATACGCCTCCTTCTTGTGGGTCCTCGAGATCCAGGAGATCCCGCTAGATAGAGGCTCTCCTCTCTCTAATCGGGGCTTAAACTAATGGCGGAAAAGAGCTACATTGGGGAAAACTCCGACATAGTTTTCGCACAGATGTGCGAAAACTGCCATGGTCAGAATGGCGTTGGGGGTGAAGTCAAGGAGATAGAACCCGTAGGTGTTCATGATGTCGCAGAAGAATTCGGAGAAGGGCGGGTTGATCCCGCAGTAGAAGAACAGGGCGAAGAACGCATATCCGCCCGGGAACATTTCGCAAGCAATGGCTGGGAGTACCTTGGTGCGCGGATGCGCCCGCGTCTCCCTCGACCAGAAAAGGTAGAACTTCTCCCTCAGCTCCCTCGCGCCAAGCTGGGGGGGGGGAGACAACCCGCTTATTCCGCAGCGCCGCGAGCCGCAGCGCCTCGGCCGACTTCACGGTCTTCCCCTTCTCGCCTTTCGGAACCATGGCGGGAACGGTGAGGGGGGTCGACGGCGCTGGTGGTTCTGGTGGCGACGGGGGGCGGAGCGCTGCTCTCTTTCGGCCTTCGGGAAGGAGGGGAGCGGCGGAGGTTTCTGAGGATTGAAGCAAGCAACGGGCGGATCGATGAACTGCCCCTGTTTCCCCTGCTTATAAGGGGGGAGGGGGCGGACATTCCACATTTCCAATTAAAGAAACCACCCACGATCTCTCCCACGACGCCGCGATTGACGCGTGCCGTTAGGGGAGGGGGCGGTGGATACGGAGAAAGATTCGGCGTAAACCAGGCCGTGCGTGCCCGTACACTGTTTTGGGCCTGGCCCAACAGCGCTCGGCACCGTGTATGGCCCAGGCCCGGGTGCTCCTGTCGGTGTACTAAAGTAGGGGTACCTTAGTATCCCGAACTTTTGCACGGGCAATTGCAGCGTCCCGCGGCAAGGCCTGTCGGGCGACCACCAAAGTCCTTTATGGTTCCTTTGGAGCCATTCAAGAACAAAGTATCCAAGGCAAGGAGACAAGGCCCCGGCAAGAGGAGCTTGCCGGGAAGGCCACTCAAGGCACAAAACCACTCAAGGCACAAGACCCTGGCAAGAGGAGCTTGCCGGGAAGGCCCTCCGAGGCTTCTCAAGAAACTTGCCCCAACGCGCCACGCTTCCCGGCAAGGACCGGTGAGCGACAAGCTCCCGTAAGCGACAAGATAGTAGCCGCGGCAAGGCGCTTGCCGCGGCAAGCTTCCACTCAGCACCCGCGCTCCAGCGCATCCACCCACGTGTCGCTCTGCGACCTTTCCAGGTGCATGTGGCGGAAGGTTGTGCAGCCAGGGGTACACGGTGGCAAGCAGCGATGACAAGACTACCGTCGTGGCGGACGCTGGCGCCCCTGACGGTCACTTTTTGCACTGTTTGGGCGACGGCGATGGGCATTTAATGCCCTTGTCCCCTGCCGTCAGGGTTAGGTATGGAACACTGTTCCAACTACCAAGCTTTTTACATTTTTACCCCCAACTGCGCTGCCACCTGTCGGTGACCCCTTGATCATATAAAAGGAGGCCCATGCGCACGTAGAGGGGGGGGGATCATTCTCACGCTCGGTCTTGCTAGCGGTTAGAGTGTACTGTAGCTCTCTTCGCTCCCGAGCAAGAACTCAATACAAACCAAAGCAGGAGTAGGGTTTTACGCATACGTGCGGCCCGAACTTGGGTAAACTGCTCGTGTGCACGCCTCGATCTGCTCTTCGTGCATCCTCCGCCCCCTGCCATACCGAAAAGGGGCTTCGGTCTCATAGGTGTTCGTGGGCGATCAGTTTCCCCGACAATGACCGTGATGATTTCCCCCTCCCGGAGGGATGTTTCCCCGGCAGAATAGCTCTGTCGGAGCCCTAGATTGGTTTCCGCCTCGGTTCCGCCTCGAGACGGCAGCGTCTGGTCCCGAAAGCCTCCTTATGATCTTTTCCAGGTCAAAACACCTCATATAGGAGAAGATGGGCACTGGGGGCCTTCCGGCTGGCCCAAGAGGCAGGGGGCACGACGTGGGAGGGGGGCACGCCCCCACCCTCGTGGACAGCCAGTGGCCCCCCTCGTGGACTTCTATCGCCAGATATTTTTTATATTTTCTGAAACGACGTTCTGTTGAGTTTCAGGGCGTTTGGAGTTGTGTAGAATAGGTTTCCAGAGTTTGCTCCTTTTCCAGCCCAGAATTCCAGCTGTTGGCATTCTCCCTCTTCATGTAAACCTTGTAAAATAAGAGAGAAAAGGCATAAGTATTGTGACAAAACATGTAAGAACAGCCCATAATGCAATCAATATCAACATCTAAGCATGATGCAAAATGGACGTATCAACCAACAGCTGGAAATCTGGACCTGAAAAAGCAACGTCAGGCTACCTATTCTGCACAACTCCAAACGAGCTGAAACTTCATGAGGTTTTTATGGAATATATAAGAATTATTGGAGCAAATAACTACCAGTGGCGGCCCAGCAGGAGGGCAGGACCCACCTGGGCGCGTCGGGGAGCCCAGGCACGCTCTGGTGGGTTGTGCCCTCCTCGACCCACGACCATTGCCCATGTTCTTGTATATAAGTCATTTTGACCTAAAATATTTATGGAGGGGACTTTCGGGGCGGAGAGCCGCCGTCTCGAGGCGGAACTTGGGAAGGAGCACTTTTGCCCTCTGGCAGAATGATTCCGTCGGGGGAACTTCCCTTTCGGAGGGGGAAATCATTGTCATAATCATCACCAGAACTCTCCCTTCCCGGGGAGTGTAATATCCATCAACAGCTTCAAAAACACGATCTCCTCTCAAACCCTAGTTCATCTCTTGTGTGCATTCTTTGTACCGGAACCTTAGATTGGTGCTTGTGGGTAACTAGCTGTGTTGATTACATCTTGTAGTTGATCACTATATGGTTTATTTGTTGGAAGATTATGTTCAGATCCATTATGCTATTCAATACCCATCTGATCATGAATATGTTTATCACTTGTGAGTAGTTACTTTTGTTCTTAAGGTCACGGGAGAAATGTTGTTGCAAGTAATCATGTAAACTTGATATCTGTTCGATATTTTGATAATATGTATGTTGTGATTCCCTTAGTGGTGTCATGTGAATATCGACTACATGACACTTCACCATGTTTCGGCCTAAGGGAATGCATTGTGGAATAGTTATTAGATGATGGGTTGCTAGAGTGACTGAAGCTTAAACCCTAGTTTATGCGCTACTTCGTAATTGACGGATTTGGATCCAAATGTTTAATGCTATGGTTAGATTTTATATTAATACTTTTCTTGTAGTTTGTGGATGCTTGCAAGGGGGTTAATTATATGTAGGAGGTTTGTTCAAGTAAGAACAACACATTAGCACCGATCCACCCACATATCAAATTATCAAAGTAGTGAACACAAATCAAGCCAATATGGTGAAAGAGACTAGATGAAATTCACGTGTGCCCTCAAGAACACTTTGCTTATATAAGAAACCATTTTGGTCTGTCCTTATCCACAAAAGGATTGGTTAACTTACTGCATATTATTTGCCATTACCAAGACTTGATCAAAAATTATCTTGCTATCAAACTATTTGCTACTTACAATTTAAGTGCCTGCAGACGTTACCTTGTTGAAAACCACTTGTCATTTCCTTCCACTCCTTGTTGGGTTGGACACTCTCATTTAATGAAAGGACTTTGATTGATCCCCTATAGTTGTGGGTCATCACCCGGTGTGAGAGTCATAATTGACTGTCTTGCTAAGTTTTAGTCGACAAAGACTTCGTTAAGTCTGAGTCGATGCTATATCCATGAGATCTTACATTAGGATCCATGCAAAATTTTCTTTTCAGTTTTTCTCTCTATCTCTCATGCATGTTACATGACTTGAATGAAACTTGGTTAAATATCAGTCGACTGGGACCTGGCGACACCCTAATTGACTTGTTCGACATTGCGTTACTACTCGGCCCATATTCAACGACACCTCACATTGACCCAGACAAGTGTATGTCATCGAAAAGACACTGAGCTAAAATTATAACATGAAAAAATGATATATACACTAAACACTTGAGAATGGTGATTCCCTCATTTAGCCCACCAGCAATTCGAGACAATAAACAGTTCGAAACAACAGTATATTCAACATTCAAACATTGACTAGTGACTACTACTTATGGACATAAACAACAAGACATGTTAGTGTTGGAGATATGTCCTAGAAGCAATCATGTATGATGATATTTCCTATGTGTTTATGAATAAAGATAGTCCTTGGATGTAACCAATGATGCTTGTTGGCAAGTACGTGACTTCTCTTTGGTATCTTATGTTGTATGATACATACTAAATGGTCCTTATTCGCAACTGATGTGTGGACACACGTCAGACTAGACTAGCATATGACAAGGTGGATGGCTCATTCTCACTAACCATGGAGCATTAGATGCTAACCGGATAATATGACTTGGAAAGGTCTGGTCGGATTCAACATAGTCGGATCCGAGTCGAGATAAGGTCCGAGTCGGACAGACCAAACTATGAGACACATCGATATGTCATCTGTGAGTCTCTAGTGCAACATACGTTCTATGTCCTGGGTAGTTACCATGGAGCATGGAGCATGTACTCGGGATGGTGACAGACTTTCTTTGGGCTGGCCAAACGCTACTCCGTGACTAGGTAGTTACAAAGGTAGGTTTCGGGCTTGTCCAGACCCATGCTGCGAGACGTGGTCGAGCAAGATGGGATTTGCCACTCCGATGAAAAGAGATATACTCTGGGCCCCTCGTGTGATCCGACTAGGATTACCACGGCCATGCGACAAGGACTATGAGATAATCCGGTTTGGTTTGGCATCACTGGAACGAGAAAGAGGTCGGGCTAGAACAAGGATGACAAACTCCCCTTGAGCCCGACAACATATATCGTGTGGCAAAAGGAATGGAAGTGTGATGTACAGGTTTGCCTAAATAGCTTCATAGTCTGCTTGGTGGTCGGCACGCCTTGCTAGAGACCGCTACCAACCGTGCAGGTCAGAGGTGATCCGACCTGCAACCAAGTCGACTTGAACATAAGGGGTCGCGCGCTTAAGGGAAGGAATCTTTGAGGTTGGATCCGAATGCACCCGTCATACTTGGTCCTACTCGGACTCGGATAAAGAACGAACATACTTTGGGCTTTAGGGTTCGTGCAAGTCCCAAGTGTTGAGCCCGTGATGGATGCCTATATATAGTGGAGGTGCGACACACTCATTTGGTTGATTGCTTTGGCGCCGTCATTAGGGCTTTGCATGTGATGCAACTAGCCACCTCCAGTCGCCGCTGGTTGTGTGATCGGACCTTGCAGTCCGCCGCACGACGTTCCTCCTGCACGCGCAGATACCATTAGAGGCAGTTCACTTGCGCCGCTCCGGCAAACCTGTTCGCAGGATCCGATCGGCTACATGGGAGACCGACAAGGAGGATATGACTTCAGAGATGCACTGCCCCAACTCTACTTCCGCTGCACGGACCGCCGTGTGCTTAGCACCGTGTATTTCGTACCTGACACACAAACCAGTAGAATGCGATTCTATGCATGACTTTGTTTTGTAGGTTTGATGTGAATAGTATGGCTCATGTGTATGTGATGCATGTGTGTAATTAATTTATACATGGCATGTGCGTCATGTTTGTCAGCTAGCAGGAGCCAGAGTGCTGTCATTATAATGTATGACGAAATGCGTGTTTACTTGTGACTCGATGTAAATTCATTACTAGTTGTAGTAGTTGGATAATAGAGATCAGGTTGGTGGCTTGGCGTCCCGGCATGACAAACAAGATGGAGTTCCAAGATGGTCATCGGAGTTGGATCCGACCTTGAAGAACATCCATGAACGAACCATACTATTTCACAATATATGTTTATTTGTGATTGTTATACTTCTTACTTTCTATGCATGTTTGAATGATAGAAAGATCCCTTAGGAATATCAAGTAAATTGCCATTCCCGATATTGCACCTTCACACCTCAAGTACGTCTAGTAATGGGCTCATAAAATTTGGGTGCTGCTAGGTGTCCTTGAACTGAAGGGTTCGTGTCGGACACGGACATGCACTGCATCAGGCTAACTCGACAAGGCTATGAAAACGGTTTTGGGCCTTGTGGCAAAAGAGATCGGGAGCCGGGGTATGAGATACCTACTCGACCGACAGGAGTTGTATTGAAATACAATTAGCAAGGAGTTGCTTACTGGATAGTCATGGTTGCTACCAGTGATGCTAAAGCTCATAGTCGCATGTGCTAGTCGAATCCCGAGTCACTAGGAGTTTGCGGAGGGATGCTAACTTCAGTGGGAGAACTTTTGTTTAAGGTTTGAATTACTCTACATAAACACATTGCTTAGTGATTGCATATCTTCTGTTATAGATCAATGGCACGACCTACTCAACCTTACTTTGCATTGAATTCAATCTTGTAAAAGGATAAACTTAATGGAACAAACTTTACCACCTGGTATAGAAATTTGAGAATTGTTCTCAAGCATGATAAGAAGGAACATATTCTAGAGGATCCACTTCCAGATGAACCCACCGATACTGCTAATGCCACAACCAGGAATGTCTACCAGAAACTCATTGATGAATCAAACGAGATCAGCTGCCTCATGCTGGCTTTTATGGAGCCCGATTTGCAACAACATTTCGAATATGTTGGGGCTTTAGATATGATCTACAGTCTCAGGAGCATGTTTCAGGTTCACACTAGGACTGAAAGGTTCAATGTCTGGCGATCCATGATGGATTGTAAGCTGAAGGAAGGTGATCCGCTAAGCCCACATGTGATCAAGATGATCGGATATGTTCAAGCTTTGGATTGGTTGGGCTTCCCGCTCATGGATGAGCTTGCTACAGATGTAGTTCTGGGTTCTCTTCCGCCTAGCTATGGAACGTTAATCCCGAACTATCATATGCATGGCATGGATAAGAAGCTCACTGAATTGCATGGTATTCTTAAGGTGGCAGAACAAGATATAAAGAAAGGCACGCATCAAGTGTTGATGGTGCAAAACTCGGCTAAGTTCAAGAAGAGTTGGTCTAAGAAAAAGGCTAAGGCAAAGGGCACGGAGAAGGCAATCTCCGCCGCAGCACCGAAGTCGGGACAGAACTCAAAAGACCATTTGCTATCACTCCAAGGAGACCGGTCACTGGAAGAGGAACTATAGCATGTGGCTTGCACAGCATGGCAAGAAAGCCGAAAATGCTGCTTCAGGCAAAGGTACACTTGTTGCATATGTTATAGACATTTACCTTGCTGACATACCTAGTAGCTCTTGGGAATTTTATACCGGGTCGGTTGTTCATATTTGCAACTCGATGCAGGGGCTGGTAAGAACTAGGCGTGTGGCACAACGGGAGATTGACATCAGGGTCGGTAACAAAGCAAGAGTTGCTGCGTTGCAGGTCGGCATGATGCAGCTCCAGCTTCCTTCTGAATTCATTATGGAATTGAATAATTGTTATTACATTCCTGCACTTAGTATGAACATTATTTCTACCTCACGTTTAATGAGTCAAAGTTATGAATTCAATTTAAAGGACAATGGTTGTTCAATATTTTTGAATGGTATGCTCCACGGCTATGCACCCATTATTGATGGGCTATTTATTTTGAATCTGAAAACGAAACCTGTCTATAATATGAATGTCAAGAAGCATAAGCCTAATGCGATAAATCTGACATATTTCTGGCATTGCCAGCTTGGGCACATTAGTCTGAAACGCATGAAGAAGCTCCATAGTGATGGGCTCCTAACTTTGCCCGACTTCGAGTCATTCGAGACATGTGAATCATGCTTTCTTGGAAAGATGACTAAGTCTCATTTTGCAAAGAGTTGTGAGAGGGCGTCCGAGCTATTGGAGGTTATACACAGCGATGCGTGTGGTCCAATGAGCACAACTGCTAGAGGTGGATATCAGTACTTCGTGACTTTTACCGACGACTTGAGTAGATATGGCTATATCTATTTGATGAGGCACAAGTCGAAAACTTTCGAAAAGTTCAAAGAGTTTCATAAACAAGGTAGAGAATTAGCTCGGCAAGACTATATAGCTTCTACGATCTGATCATGCAGATGAGTACATGAGCAAGGAGTTTGATGATCATCTGAGAACTCGAGGTATAGTACCTCAGCTCACACCTCCGGGTACGCCACAGAGAAATGGTGTGTCGGAATGGAGGAATCGTACCCTGTTGGACATGGTTCGATCTATGATGAGCAGATCGGTTTAACCCATGTCATTCTGGGGATACGCTTTAGAAACTGCAGCTTTTACACTCAACAAAGAACCATCTGAATCCATAGATAATACACCGCATGAGATGTGGACTGGGAAGAGTTCCAGTTTGTCTTTTCTAAAGATTTGGGGTTGTGAAGCATTCGTCAAATGACATATGTCAAACAATCTTACACCCAAGTCAGATAAATGCATATTCGTGGGATATCTGAGGGAAACCTTGGGATATAGCTTCTACAACTGCGAAGAGAACAATGTGTTTGTTGCTCGAAACGGGGTCTTCCTTGAGAAAGAGTTTCTCGAGTGGGAGGCTAGTGGGAGGCAGGTGCAACTTGAAGATGTTCGAGCACCACTTGGGGACAACTCGGCGGATGATGTGATCATACCGGAGTCTGTCAGGGAACCCGAGGTGGAAGCGGCACCGGAACCACAGAGGTCGGAAAGATTGCGTAGAGTGCACGATGTGTTGTTGTTAGAAAGCGACGAGCCGGCTACGTAAGAGGAAGCCATGGTAAGCCCAGATTTTGAGGCATGGCTAGAGGCCACGAGGTCCGAATTAAAGTCCATGGATGAAAATCAAGTTTGGTACTTGGTTGATCCGTCACCTGGCGTAAAATCCATAGGTTGCAAATGGGTCTTTAAGATGGAAACTGATGTGGATGGAAATGTTCAGATCCACAAAGCTCGGCTTGTCGCTTAAGGTTATGGGCAAGTTCAAGGAATTGACTACGATGAGACTTACTCGCCGGTAGCGATGCTGAAGTCGGTAAGGATCATACTAGCTATAGCTGCCTATTTCGATTATGAGATATGGCAGATGGATGTCAAAACGGCTTTCCTTCATGGAAATTTAGCCGAGGACGTGTATATGATACAACCCGAGGGTTTTGTCGATCTGACTAGCACTAGTAAGGTATGCAAGCTCAAGAGATCCATTTATGGGTTGAGACAAGCATCTCGGAGCTGGAATATTCGTTTTGATGAGGTCGTGACTGGTCTCGGTTTTATCAAAAGAGAAGAGGACGCTTGTTTATACAAGAAGTTGAGTGGGAGCTCGAGAGTGTTTTTGATACTATGTGTGGATGACATATTGTTAATCGGAAATGATGTTTTGATGTTGAACTCGGTCATGGAATCATTGAATGGAAAGTTTTCGATGAAGGACCTCGGTGAAGCGGTTTAAACATTAAGCATTAAGATCTATAGAGATAGATCGAGGAGGCTACTCGGCTTGAGCGAATGCACGTACATAGATGAAGTGTTGAAGAGGTTCAACATGAGTGAGGCCAAGAAAGGGTTCTTGCCTGTCTCACATGGTATAAGGCTAAGCGAGACTCAGAGTCCTCCGACATCTGATGAGCGAAGCAGGATGAGTCGGATTCCATATTCCTGGGCAATCAGATCCATCATGTATGCCAAGATATGTACACGGCCTGATGTTGCTTTTGCAATAAGCCTAACAAGTAGATACCAGGCCAACCCAGGTGAGAGTCACTAGGTGGCGGTAAAGACTATTCTGAAGTACCTGAAAAGGACTAAAGAGATGTTCCTAGTTTATGGAGGTGAGGAGGAGCTCGTTGTAAAGGGTTACGCCGATGCTAGTTTCCAAACCGATAGAGATGATTGTCGATCACAATCTAGATTCATGTACGTCATGAATGGAGGAGCAGTGAGCTGTACAAGTTCCAGAAAGATACGGTGGCCGATTCTACAACAGAAGGTGAATACATTGCAACTTGGGAAGCTGCAAAGGAAGGTGTTTGGATCCAGAACTTTCTGGATCATCTTGGTATTTTCCCAGCCTCGGTGAAACAATTGGACCTTTATTGTGATAATTCTGGTGACATCGCACAAGCCAAGGATCCGAGGAACCACAACAAGACCAGACACATAGATCGGAAATATCACCTAATACGAAAGATCGTAAATAGTGGTGATATAGAGTTATGCAAAATTCACACGGATGCAAATGTTGCAGATCCTTTGACTAAGCCGCTTCCAAAACCCAAGCACGAGGGGCATGTTAGAGCTATGGGCATACTATTTCTATTTGATTGACTCTAGTGCAAGTGGGAGACTGTTGGAGATATGCCCTAGAGGCAATCATGTATGATGATAGTTCCTATGTGTTTATGAATAAAGATAGTCCTAGGATGTAATCAATGATGCTTGTTGGCAAGTACGTGACTTGTCTGTGAGATCTTGTGTTGTATGTTACATCCTAAATGGTCCCTAGTCATAAGTGATGTCTGGACACACGTCAAACTAGACTAGCATATGACACGGTGGATGGCTCGATCTCACTAACCATGGAGCATTAAATGCTAACCGGATAATATGGACTTGCAAAGGTCTGGTCGGATTCAACATAGTCGGATCCGAGTCGAGATAAGCTCTAAGTCGGACAGACCCAACTATGAGACGCAGCGATATGTCATATGTGAGTCTCTAGTGCAACATACGTTCTATGTCCTAAGACCTCAGCTGACACATGTACTCGGAATGGTGACAGACTTGCTTTGGGCCGACCAAACGCTACTCCGTGACTGGGTAGTTACAAAGGTAGGTTTCGGGCTTGTCCAGACCCATGCCGCGAGACGTGGTCGAGCAAGATGGGATTTGCCCCTCCGATGAAGAGAGATATACTCTGAGCCCCTCATGTGATCCGAGCAGGATAAGCATGGCCATGCGACAAGGATGATGAGATAATCCGGTTTGGGTTAGCATCACTGGAACGAGAAAGAGGTCGGGGTAGCACAAGGATGACATACTCGCCTTGAGGCTGACAATATATATTGTGTGGTAAAAGGAATGGAAGTGTGATGTACAGGTTTGCCTAACCAGCTTCATAGTATGCTTGGTGGTCAGCATGCCTTGCTAGAGGCCGCTACCAACCGTCCAGGTTGGAGGTGATCCGACCTACGACCAAGTCGACTTGAACCTAAGGGGTCGCACGCTTAAGGGGTGGAACCTATGAGGTTGGATCCGACTCCACGAGTCAGACTTGGTCCTACTCGGACTCGGATATAGACCGAACAGTCTTTGGGCTTTAGGGTCCGTGCGAGGCCAAAGTGTTGAGCCCGCGACACACTCATTTGGTTGATCGCTTCGGCGCCGTCATTAGGGCTTTGCATGTGTTGCATCTAGCCACCTCCACTCACCACCGGTTGTGTGATTGGACCTAGCAGCCCGTCGCAAGACGTTCCTCCTGCACGCGCGGATACCATTAGAGGCGGTGCACTTGCGCCGTTCCGCCGAACCTGTTCGCGGGATCTGATCGCCTATGTGGGAGATCGACGAGGAGGAGACGACTCCGGAGATGCGCTGCCCCAACTCTACTTCTGCTGCATAGCACTGCGCTTCTAGTGGTAACGATCTGTGATCCATCTCCCATAGCATGTTCCTGGATGTTTTTCGCGTAGGAAAAAATTATCTTGAAGTCTACGCACCCTACTGTAGAACCCAACATTTAGTTCATAAGAAGTTTTGCTACACCACCAAAATGCACCCATCTGCAACGCTTAGACTCTTGTGACCCAGAAAAGAATGGCATTGTAAAGAGAGGCAACTATTATATAGTAAGAGTGACATAGATGAGGATGACCAAATTACAAGGAGTTTGCATAACAAAAGAGAGAACTACCCATAAAGAACAAGCAGCAAATACAACAAGTTATTCGAAGAGGGATAATCCAACACCATCATAATTTATAGCCCCACTTAAGCCACCAATGATTCGAAGACACCAGGACTGCACCATTTTGACGCAATAGCCCAATGACCTGTCAACTTGAAGAGTTGAACCACATCACTGCATGTCGGACTTGAGAAATCCAAGGTTCACAGTCAATTCATATGCCTTTGTCATTCTCACCATCTTTTGGCTGCGGGATGTATCGTTGAAAATCAGGGGAGTTTGCTCCCGAGGTACTAGGGCTCGCCATGTAGACAAAGTTATCCCTAGCAAACAGAGCCGCTCTGATATCAAGGTCCTTGTCATGGTAATCCCTTGGTTAATCGGATAATAGAGTCCGACAAATAGAGAGCGTGAACCAAGGCTGTTTACCCGCCTCCAACTCAAAAATCCCGAAGGCCCGGGCAAGCTGGTATCTTGCTCATAAACGTAACAACCACTATTCGCATACTCACATATTTCATGGTGCTTGTACACAATGGTTGTTTTGAAATATATCTTTGCCCGCTCATGTGTGCGAATGATCATCAGTCTTTTTCCATCGTCTGATCGAGCGAGGAACCAGTTGTGCTTCCCTGTTTTTGGCAAAGGTGGTGTGATTACAAAGGCAGTAACTGTAGGGACACTGCATCGTATCAAAAAGGACATGCATTGTTAATGTAAGATCAGCATTGTTCAGAGTATGAGTAAGATAATGCGAGCAATATCATTATTCTTTCGTTGTTGGAAATGAGAGGAAAATACTGGGAAATGTATACTAGGTTCAAAAATATAGAAGTTCCATGCATGGTTATAGTCATGTTATCTTGCAGTCGATTCTTCACATGAAGACGCTAGGATTAAGGTCGTCTGGATGGGAGAATTATCCCTTGACCTATGAGCAGATAAAATATGCTTCCATCGATGCCCGTGTGAGTTTTGAGATAGCTGCAAGTCAACAGAGGATGTTGCAAAGCCATCTCACACAAAAAATGAGAAGAACAAGAAGAAGAAGAAGAAGAAGAAGAAGAAGAAGAAGAAGAATAAGTGCACGAGCATTAGGGCATTATAGATGGATGAACTATTTCCTCTCTTGTAAAAAAATATTTCCTCTCTGTGTACATTGATATAGATAAACTATATCGCTGGTGTGCATGTCTTCGGAACAAGTGTAGTAGCGTAGGCCCGCTTGACTATAATGAACTATTTATCCGCCTAGTTTTCTCTACTACTCCTTGTAGTGATCGATATGGAATGCATGTGTCAGTAGACATGACAGCTTGTTAATGAAAGTTGAACTATGGCGACCATCACGTTTCTACCACTGCCACACGCGATTCCCACCACGGCGCTCCAACCCACGGCACGACGTCCCCCAACATGCGCCTCACCCCTCTTGGCCCCACCGCACCTTTGCCTCTGTGTGTATGATATGTTGGCTAGTTCAACTGCGGCGACCATCAAGTTTCTACCACAGCCACACGCTATTCCCACGATGCCGCTCAAACCCATGACACCAAACGTCCCGCGACCTGCAACTCACCCCTCTCGGTCCCACCGCCCCTCTGCCTTTGTGAGAATGGCATGTGGGTCAGCCACATGTAGGGTCCACATGTCATTGGCACAAAGGCAGGTGCAGTAAGCCTTTGAAGCTAAATGTATCTCCTACACCAGGCCTTGTGGTGCTCCCGCTGTACGAACTCATGCCAAACTCGAAAAACAATTCTTACTACGGCAAATGTGCCAGCCCGTGCGTTGCAATGGATCCAAATTGGTATAATAAATCTTGTTCACAAACTTGATATATAAACACTCTAGTTTTGATATACATATATCAATAAAAAAAAACTATGCTTCACCCAAGACATATTCCTCGGTCTATTTTGATGAGGTGAGGGACGGGTCTGGCTAGTTTCAAAATAATAATAGATTTTTAAAACATTGGAGCAGATTTTTTCGAACATTTTGTAGCGTGGCACGGCATCCGGTGCACCTAAGTGTCTGGAGAAAAAAAGTGGAGTGCACTCTAAAGATATTTACATGCTCACATTTACAGGAGTACACTATAAGAATATTATATATTTATTTTTCTCTAACCTTTCCTAGCAATGCAACCATGCCACATAAGCTAGTCATGCATGCAATCCATAAATTGTAATATACTTGCGTTACTCTCGAGCATGCAATGCCGCCACGTCATCTATTCATGCATGTTAGTCATAGGTTGTTTCTGCATTATTCTTGATCCTCCGTGTTTTGATAGAGGTGTGATTAATCCAAATATTAGTGTTCCACACAAGTAAATTACAAAGATCTGCCAGAGCCGAGGTAGCGAACGTACGTCGGGGGCGGTGGAGGCATTTCGTAGGAGGAGGAGAGCTCGTACGATAATCTTCATGTCCACCGGCACCTGCTTATCGGCGCGGGACTCCTCGAGCGCCCACCGGAGCTCGCGCTCCTGAGCGGCGGGGTCACAGGATTTTCCTAAACTGCGATGGGCATCATGCAGTACTACTCGTACCGAGGGTGTAGTACTCGCGTCGCAAATCCTGGGGTACTGTTTGGAGCATGCGCTCAGCCAGCTAGTGAGCCATGAGCATGACATGCTCGCGCCCATGCTGTTGGAGCACACGCTCGTTCGCCTGAGCGGTGGTCAACTGTCCACCACCCATTGGTCCCATCTGTCCGTAAATGGAAGAGAGTAATAAATAAAAAATATAAGGTTGCGTGTGTGGTGATTCGGTCCCAAATCCTCAAGCTCAGGGTCGGGCTAGCATGTGCTAGCCACCCGAACACAACACAGTGTCTATTGCATGGTGGAGCACAAACCATTTAGTGCATACACATGCACGCACCGGTGGTGGCTCAATCACAAGCACGAACGCAACGTGTGATGCGCACACAAAATCACAATCTCTGGAATTTTGGATTATCTTTGCGCAAGAGTTTCAAAATGAATTTTTAAATTCAAAAATATTTAGAGCCAAAATATATTATGTTTAACTAATATTTTGCATGAACTACATGATGGTAAAGTGGTCAGCATGGATTAGTTACTTACTATCGATGGTCGCGAATTTGATTTTAATATGAACCCCCACAACCAGTATTTTTTCCATGCTCATATAACGCAAAAGAAATGTTAAAGACAGTGCATTGAACTTAGAGCATCTCCAGCCGCGTCCTCAACAGGCCCCCCAGGACACCTTTTCGGCGCCGGCGCCGAAAAAATGGCGCAGTCGCGCCCCAGGAACCCGTTTTTTGCCGGATTGGGCCTAAACTGGCGCCGGCGGACCCAACCTGAACCCGGGGCACTGGGGGTCGCCTGGCGGCGCCGGACGGGTCGTTTTTGGCGCGAACTGTGATGGGCCTGCCCTGTCAGCGACGCGCTGCTTCGTCGTCGTCATCGCCTCGGTTCCCGCGGGAATCAATGCCAAAGGTGCCGCACTGTCGCGCCGTTGCCTCCATTGATGCCCCGCGCTGCCGAGATGCAGCACCGGTCAGCCTGTCCATTGGTGCCGCGCAGCGAACCGTCGCGTCGCCCGACGCCACGGGCGCCCGCCATGTGTCACCTGGCATGCGCCTCTCGCCGCCCGAGCTCCGGCTATAAAAGCCGCCCACCTTGTCGGTGAACGCTACACCACAGCACATCGCCCCCCGCACTCTCCACACTGCCACACGCTTCACCGCTTCCTGCACCGCTCGCTGCTTCGTCGCCGACACGGACTGCGCCCCAATGCCGCCTCGCCGCCGGGTAGCTGTGGGCTACTGCGGCGTCCGCGTTCGTTCGTCCGGCACCTACTCCACCGAGATTCGGTCGGGCGACGTGCGCCTCGGCCTCGGAACCTTTGACACCGCCCAGGAGGGCACCCGTGCGTACGACGCTGCGGCGTGGCGCCTCCGGCATTCCCGTTGGGACATGAACTTCACAGACGTGCCGACTCAGAAGCGGGCACAGGATTTGGCACCTCCCCCGCGGCTTATCACCGACGACGGTCTTCGGAAGAACCGTAGGCAGGCGCACCATCTCAGCCCGGCCGAGATGGACAAGGAAGCCATGGCGACGTGGCGCCAAAACTTCCCGCAAGACATCATCAACGAGCACCAGTTCTTGGCCGAGAAGAGGTCGGAGAGGAAGAAGAGGAGGGAGGAGCGAGCGGCCTATCGCGAGGACAAGCGAGCGCGGAAGGCAGTCGCTAAATTCAACATCGATCTAGGAGATGCGTCCTCCTGGGACTCCACCGACGAGCGGTTCCTTGACGCCTACGCTGGGACGTCGGAGGAGGACATCACCGAGGTAGAGTCCGAGTCGGAGAATGACGAGTAGTAGTTCGTAGGAGAAGACTATGTGAACTATCTATCTATCTTAGGATATATGTGAACTATCTATCTATCTATCTATCGTATGTGAAACTGTGATTTTATTTGCGACTATGTGATTCTATTTCAATAGACGCGGAAACACGTCGAGCTTGGGCCGTTTTGCGCCTAAAATGGGCTGAAAGCGCCGAAAATGGGCTGAAAACGCGGAAACTGGTCCGATATCGGCGCCTAGGGGCGGCCTGGGGGGGGCGACTGGGAACACACTGGCACCCAAGCCGAAACTAGCGTCGGCTCGCCCCCAGGCGGCGGTTTTCAGCGCGTCTTGGGGGCGCAACGGCTGGAGATGCTCTTAGGCTGCAAGAGGAGATGTTGAGGCTCCTACCGTGCTATACCAACTCCTGAGTTATATCCAAACATATATACAAAGCATATTTGACATTGCTTGGTCGTTTAAATTCAAATATTATAGCATCATTTTTTACGGGGTCACCGAAATATCCAGAAACTCGTTGGTTTTCGGAAAATTTTGTTTGAAAAAAAGCATGGTGAAAAATATCTAGCAAACATAGCCAAGCCTAGTGCACGCACACATGCAAAACCAGCGCGAGCAACCACATAATCTCGTGTGCGTGTGTATCATGCATTGTGTGCATGTGCTCTTCTGTTGCGAAAAAATATAGGTAATCTACCGCAAAATAGTGACGGCGTTGATGTCCTAGTGGCTAGGGCGAGCGAGATTATGAGGCTCATCAGGAGGTGTCAAGTTCGAATACCCAGAGCTGCTCAAAGTTTTCTTCTCTCTCTTTCTTTTCTCCTTTCACTGATGTGTGGGACCCGCCTGGGAAGAGAGAGAAAACATTGTCACACACTGTGTTTGACTAGTCAACTCAGAAAAATACGAACTATACGGCAAGTTAGTGATCATATAATAACCTAGACATGTACATAGTGACCGTATTGACCAACTTCTTATGTACGATGACCAAAGCGAGCTCGCGACGCTAGTTTAAGTACCATGGATGAATTTTACTCTTTTATGTCTGCCCCAAATGATCTCAAATTCACTAGTAGCACTAGTAGAGAACGGGCCTATTGTCCCGGTTCGTAAGGGCCTTCTGTCTCGGTTCTTGAACCGGGACTAAAGGGTCGGTACTAATGCCCTAGCCCTTTAGTCCATGTTCAAACTAGAACCGGGACAGATGGGCCTCCACGTGGCCTGTGCGCGGAGCCCAGGCAGGAGGTGTTGGAAATATGCCCTAGAGGCAATAATAAATTGGTTATTATTATATTTCCTTGTTCACGATAATTGTTTATTATCCATGCTAGAATTGTATTGATAGGAAACTCAGATACATGTGTGGATACATAGACAAACACCATGTCCCTAGTGAGCCTCTAGATGACTAGCTCGTTGATCAATAGATGGTTACGGTTTCCTGACCATGGACATTGGATGTCGTTGATAACGGGATCACATCATTAGGAGAATGATGTGATGGACAAGACCCAATCCTAAGCCTAGCACAGATCGTGTAGTTCGTATGCTAAAGCTTTTCTATATGTCAAGTATATTTTCCTTAGACCATGAGATTGTGCAACTCCCGGATACCGTAGGAATGCTTTGGGTGTACCAAACGTCACAACGTAACTGGGTGGCTATAAAGGTGCACTACAGGTGTCTCCGAAAGTGTCTGTTGGGTTGGCATGAATCGAGACTGGGATTTGTCACTCCGTGTGACGGAGAGGTATCTCTAGGCCCACTCGGTAGGACATCATCATAATGTGCACAATGTGATCAAGGAGTTGATCACGGGATGATGTGTTACGGAACGAGTAAAGAGACTTGCCGGTAACGAGACTGAACAAGGTATCGGGATACCGACGATCAAATCTCGGGCAAGTACTATACCGATGGACAAAGGGAATTGTATACGGGGTTGATTGAATCCATGACATCGTGGTTCATCCGATGAGATCATCGTGGAGCATGTGGGAGCCAACATGGGTATCCAGATCCCGCTGTTGGTTATTGACCGGAGAGTCGTCTCGGTCATGTCTGCGTGTCTCCCGAACCCGTAGGGTCTACACACTTAAGGTTCGGTGACGCTAGGGTTGTAGAGATATAAGTATGCGGAAACCCGAAAGTTGTTCGGAGTCCCGGATGATATCCCGGACGTCACGAGGAGTTCCGGAATGGTCCGGAGGTAAAGATTTATATATAGAAAGTCCTATTTTGGCCACCGGAAAATGTTCGGGATTTTTCGGTATTGTACCGGGAAGGTTCTAGAAGGTTCCGAAGTGGGGCCCACCTGCATGGGGGGACCCACATGAACGTGGGTAGTGGGGGCAAGGCCCCACACCCCTGGTCAAGGCGCACCAAGATCCCCCCTTAGAAGGAATAAGATCATATCCCGAAGGGATAAGATCAAGATCCCTAAAAAGGGGGGATAACAATCGGTGGGGAAAGGAAATGATGGGATTTCTTTCCCCCACCTTTGCCAACGCCCCAATGGACTTGAAGGGCAAGAAACCAGCCCCCTCCACCCCTATATATAGTGGGGAGGCGCATGGGAGCAGACCCCCGAAGCCCTGGCGCCTCCCTCTCCCTCCCGTGACACATCTCCCTCCTCCCGCGGCGCTTGGCGAAGCCCTGCTGGAATCCCGCTACTTCCACCACCACGCCGTCGTGCTGCTGGATCTCCATCAACCTCTCCTCCCCCCCTTGCTGGATCAAGAAGGAGGAGACGTCCCCGCTCCGTACGTGTGTTGAACACGGAGGTGCCGTCCGTTCGGCGCTAGGATCATCGGTGATTTGGATCACGACGAGTACGACTCCATCATCCCCGTTCTCTTGAACGCTTCCGCTCGCGATCTACAAGGGTATGTAGATGCACTCCCTTTATGCTCGTTGCTAGATTACTCCATAGATAGATCTTGGTGATGCGTAGGAAATTTTTTGATTTTCTGCTACGATCCCCAACAGTGGCATCATGAGCTAGGTCTATGCGTAGTATCTTGCACGAGTAGAACACAAAGTAGTTGTGGGCGTAGATCATGTCAATTCTCTTGCCGTTACTAGTCTTATCTTGATTCGGCGGCATCGTGGGATGAAGCGGCCCGGACCGACCTTACACGTACTCTTACGTGAGACAGGTTCCACCGACTGACATGCACTAGTTGCATAAGGTGGCTAGCAGGTGACTGTCTCTCCCACTTTAGTCGGATCGGATTCGATGAAAAGGGTCCTTATGAAGGGTAAATAGAAATTGGCATATCACGTTGTGGTTTTGGCGTAGGTAAGAAACGTTCTTGCTAGAAACCTATAGCAGCCACGTAAAAACTTGCAACAACAATTAGAGGACGTCTAACTTGTTCTTGCAGCATGTGCCGTGTGATGTGATATGGCCAAAAGGATGTGATGAATGATATATGTGTGATGTATGAGATTGATCATGTTCTTGTAATAGGAATCACGACTTGCATGTCGATGAGAATGACAACCGGCAGGAGCCATAGGAGTTGTCTTATTTATTGTATGACCTGCGTGTCACTGAATAACGCCATGTAATTACTTTACTTTATTGCTAAAAGTTAGCCATAGTAGTAGAAGTAATGTTTGGCGAGACGACTTCATGAAGACACGATGATGGAGATCATGATGATGGAGATCATGGTGTCATGCCGGTGACAATGATGATCATGGAGCCCCGAAGATGAAGATCAAAAGGAGCAAAATGATATTGGCCATATCATGTCACTATTTGATTGCATGTGATGTTTATCATGTTTTTCATCTTATTTGCTTAGAACGACGGTAGTGAATAAGATGATCTCTCACTAAAATTTCAAGAATTGTGTTTCCCCTAACTGTGCACCGTTGCTAAGGTTCGTTGTTCCGAAGCACCACGTGATGATCGGGTGTGATAGGTTCTAACGTTCGCATACAACGGGTGTAAGCCAGATTTACACACGCAATACACTTAGGGTTGACTTGACGAGCCTAGCATGTACAAACATGGCCTCGGAACACGGAAGACCGAAAGATCGAACATGAGTCGTATAGAAGATACGATCAACATGAAGATGTTCACCGTTGATGACTAGTCCGTCTCACGTGATGATCGGACACGGCCTAGTCGATTCGGATCATGTATCACTTAGATGACTAGAGAGATGTCTATCTGAGTGGGAGTTCATTAGATGAACTTCATTGTCATGAACAATAGTCTAAGTTGTCTTCGCAAATTATGTTGTAGACCAATAACTGCGTTGTAGCTCCCTGTTTAATACGATCCTAGAGAAAGACTAAGTTGAAAGATATTGTAAGCAATGATGCGGACTGGGTCCGTAGTCCGAGGAGTGTCCTCACAGCTGCACAGAAAGCTTACGTCTTTGATGCACCGCTCGATGTGCAAACCCCTACAACGTTGTCTGTGGATGTTGTGAACACCTGAGAGACACGTCCTGATGACTACTTGATAGTTTAGTGCACCATACTTTACGGCTTAGAATCGGGATTCCAATGACGTTTTGAACGCCATAGAACATATGAGATGTTCTAAGAGCTGAAATTGGGATTTCAGGCTCATGCCCGTGTTGAGAGGTATGAGACCTCTGACAAGTTCTTTTGCCAAAAAGATGGAGGAGAATAGCTCAACTAGTGAGCATGTGCTCAGAATGTCTGGGTGCTAAAATCACTTGAACCAAGTGGGAGTTAATCTTCCAGGTGAGATAGTGGTTGACATAATTCTCTGGACACTATCACCAAGATACTAGAACTTCGTGATGAACTATGACATGCAAAGGATGGAGATGATCCCGGAGCTATTAGCGGTTCTTAAGACCGCGAAAGTAGAAATCAAAAAGGAGCATCAAGTGTTGATGGTTTAACAAGATCACTGGTTTCAAAAAGGGGCAAGGGCTAGAAGGGAAACTTCATGAATGGCAAACCAGTTGTCGCTCTAATGAAGGAACCCAATGGTTGAACCCAAACCTCGAGACTAAGTGCTTCTATTGTAAGGGGAACGGTCACATGGTAGCAGAACTACCCCAAATACATGGTAGATAAGAATAGCTGGAAACTTCAACAAAGTATATTTGATATACATATTATTGATGTGTACCTCACTAGTACTCCTTGTAGCACCTGGGTATTGGATACCGGTTCAGTTGCTATTATTAGTGACTTGAAGCAAAAGCTACGGACTGAACAGAGACTAGCTAAGGGCGAGGTGACGATGTGTTGGAAGTGTTTACAAGGATGATAAGATCACCATCGCACGCTCCCTCTATTTTCGGGATTAGTGTTGAACCTAGATAAATGTTATCAGGTGTCTACGTTGAGCATGAATATGATTAGATCATGTTCATTGCAATACGGTTATTCATTTAAGTTAGAGAATAATGGTTATTCTGTTTACATGAATAATACCTTTATGGTCATGCACCCAATGGTTTATTGAATCTCGATTATAGCAATACACATGATGATAATATTAATGCCAAAAGATGTAGAGTTAATAATGATAGTACCACTTTCTTGTGGCACTGCCGCTTAGGTCATTTTGGCATAAAATGCATGAAGAAACTCCATGCTGATGGACATTTGGAGTCACTTGATTTTGAATCGCTTGACACATGTGAGCCATGCCTCATGGGCAGGATGACTAAGACCCCGTTTTCAGGTACAATGAAACGGGCAAGTGACTTGTTGGAAATCATACATGCTGATGTGTGTGATCCAATGAGAATTAAGGCGTGTGGTGGATATCATTATTTTCTCATCTTCACTAACGATTTGAGTAGATATGGGTATATTTACTTAATGAAGCAAAAGTCTGAAACGTTTGAAAAGTTCAAGCAATTTCAGAGTGAAGTTAAGAATCATCATAACAACAAGATCATGTTCCTACGATCTGATCAAGGGAAGATTTTCTGAGTTGTGAGTTTGGCAATCACTTAAGACATTGTGGAATTGTTTTGCTGTTGAAGCCACCTGGAACACCACAGCGTAATGGTGTGTCTGGACGTCATAATCGAACCTTATGAGATATGGTACGATCTATGATGTCTCTTACCGATCTACCGCTATTATTTTGAGGTTATGCATTAGAGACAGCTGCATTCACTTTAGATAGGGCACCATCTAAGTCCGTTGAGACGACGTCGTATGGTTTGGCAAGAAACCGTAGTTGTCGTTTCTCAATGTTTGGGGCTGCGAGGCTTATGGCTTCAGCCGGGAAAAGCTCGAACCCAAAGCGGACAAATACATCTTCATGGGATACCCACTGGTAACGGTTGGGTATACCTTCTATCTCAGATCCAAGGACAAAAATGTTTGTTACTAAGAACGGGTCCTTTCTCGAGAAAGAGTTTCTCTCGAAAGAATTGAGTGGGAGGAAGATAGAACTTGATAAGGTTTTCGAACCCTCACTTCAACCGGAGAGTAGTGCAACACAGAAAGATGTTTCAGTGGAACCTACGACTGTTGAAGAGGAAACTAATGATAGTGATCATGAAGTTTCGGATCAAGTTGCTATCAAACCTCGTAGGTCGACAAGGATAAGTACTACTCCTGAGTGGTACGGTGATCCTGTCTTAAATGTCATGTTGTTGGACAACAATGAACCTACGAACTATGGAGAAGCGATGGTGGGTCCATATTCCGACAAATGGTTAGAAACCGATAAATCCGAGATAGGATCCATGTATCAAAACAAAGTATGGACTTTGGTGGACTTGCCCTATGATCGGCAAGCCATTGAGACAAATGGATCTTTAAGACTAAGACGGACGTGGACGGTAATGTCACCGTCTATGAAGCTCGACTTGTGGCGAAGAGTTTTCCACAAGTTCAAGGAGTTGACTACGATAAGATTTTCTCACCCGTAGCGGTGCTTAAGTCCGTCGGAATCATGTTAGCATTAGCTGCATTTCTGAAATCTGGCAGATGGATGACAAAACAAGTTTCCTTACCAGTTTTCTTAAAGAAAGGTTGTATGTGATACAATCAGAAAGGTTTTGTCGATCCTAAGGATGCTAAAAGGTATGCTAGCTCCAGCGATCCTTCCATGGACTAGAGCAAGCATCTCGGAGTCGGAATATACACTTTGATGGAGTGATCAAAGTTTTTGGGTATACAAAGTTTGTTAGAAACTTGTATTTGCAATAAAGTGAGTGGGAGCACTACAACATTTCTGATAAGTATATGTGAATGACATATGGTTGATCCGAAATGATGTTGAATTTCTGGAAAGCGTAAAGGGTTGTTTGAAAGGAGTTTTTCAAAGGAAGACCTGGATAAAGCTGCTTACATATTGGGCATCAAGATCTATAGAGATAGATCAAGACGTCTGATGATACTTTCAAAAGGAACACACACCTTTGACATGATTTTGAAGGAGTTCAAAATAGGTCAGTTAAAGAAGGAATTCTTACCTGAGTTATAAGGTGTGAAGTTGAGTAAGACTCAAAACTTGACCACGGCGGAAGGAAGAGGAAGGACGAAGGTCGTCCCCTATGCTTTTGTCATAGGCTCTATACGGTATGCCATGATGAGTACCGCACCTGATGTGTGCCTTGCCACATGTCTGGCAAGAGGGTACAAAGGTGATCCAGGAGTGGATCACCAGATAGTGGTCAAAAATTATCCTTGGAGGAATAAGGAAATGTTTCTCGGTTATGGAGGTGATAAAGAGTTCGACGTAAAGAGTTACGTCGATGCAAGCTTAACACCTATCCGGATAACTTTGAGTAGAGATACCGGATACGTATAATGGAGCAACAGTTTGGAATAGCTCCAAGTGGAACGTGGTAGCAGCATCTACGATATGACATAAAGTTTTGCAAAGTACATAGCGATCTGAATGTTGCAGACCCATTGACTACAACCTCTCTCACAAGCATAACATGATCAAACCCAGAACTCATTGAGTGTTAATCACATATTGATGTGAACTAGATTACTGACTCTAGTGAACTCTTTGGATGTTAGTCACATGGCGATGTGACCTATGAGTGTTCATCACATGGCGATGTGTACTAGATTATTGACTCTAGTGCAAGTGGGAGACTGTTGGAAATATGCCCTAGAGGCAATAATAAATTGGTTATTATTATATTTCCTTGTTCATGATAATTGTTTATTATCCATGCTAGAATTGTATTGATAGGAAACTCAGATACATGTGTGGATACATAGACAAACACCATGTCCCTAGTAAGCCTCTAGATGACTAGCTCGTTGATCAATAGATGGTTACGGTTTCCTGACCATGGACATTGGATGTCGTTGATAACGAGATCACATCATTAGGAGAATGATGTGATGGACAAGACCCAATCCTAAGCCTAGCACAGATCGTGTAGTTCGTATGCTAAAGCTTTTCTATATGTCAAGTATATTTTCCTTAGACCATGAGATTGTGCAACTCCCGGATACCGTAGGAATGCTTTGGGTGTACCAAACGTCACAACGTAACTGGGTGGCTATAAAGGTGCACTACAGGTATCTCCGAAAGTGTCTGTTGGGTTGGCATGAATCGAGACTGGGATTTGTCACTCCGTGTGACGGAGAGGTATCTCTGGGCCCACTCGGTAGGACATCATCATAATGTGCACAATGTGATCAAGGAGTTGATCACGGGATGATGTGTTACGGAACGAGTAAAGAGACTTGCCGGTAACGAGACTGAACAAGGTATCGGGATACCGACGATCGAATCTCGGGCAAGTACTGTACCGATAGACAAAGGGAATTGTATACGGGGTTGATTGAATCCATGACATCGTGGTTCATCCGATGAGATCATCGTGGAGCATGTGGGAGCCAACATGGGTATCCAGATCCCGCTGTTGGTTATTGACCGGAGAGTCGTCTCGGTCATGTCTGCGTGTCTCCCGAACCCGTAGGGTCTACACACTTAAGGTTCGGTGACGCTAGGGTTGTAGAGATATAAGTATGCGGAAACCCGAAAGTTGTTCGGAGTCCCGGATGATATCCCGGACGTCACGAGGAGTTCCGGAATGGTCCGGAGGTAAAGATTTATATATAGGAAGTCCTATTTTGGCCACCGGAAAATGTTCGGAATTTTTCGGTATTGTACCGGGAAGGTTCTAGAAGGTTCCGAAGTGGGGCCCACCTGCATGGGGGGACCCACATGAACGTGGGTAGTGGGGGCAAGGCCCCACACCCCTGGTCAAGGCGCACCAAGATCCCCCCTTAGAAGGAATAAGATCATATCCCGAAGGGATAAGATCAAGATCCCTAAAAAGGGGGGATAACAATCGGTGGGGAAAGGAAATGATGGGATTTCTTTCCCCCACCTTTGCCAACGCCCCAATGGACTTGAAGGGCAAGAAACCAGCCCCCTCCACCCCTATATATAGTGGGGAGGCGCATGGGAGCAGACCCCCGAAGCCCTGGCGCCTCCCTCTCCCTCCCGTGACACATCTCCCTCCTCCCGCGGCGCTTGGTGAAGCCCTGCTGGAATCCCGCTACTTCCACCACCACGCCGTCGTGCTGCTGGATCTCCATCAACCTCTCCTCCCCCCCTTGCTGGATCAAGAAGGAGGAGACGTCCCCGCTCCGTACGTGTGTTGAACACGGAGGTGCCGTCCGTTCGGCGCTAGGATCATCGGTGATTTGGATCACGACGAGTACGACTCCATCATCCCCGTTCTCTTGAACGCTTCCGCTCGCGATCTACAAGGGTATGTAGATGCACTCCCTTTATGCTCGTTGCTAGATTACTCCATAGATAGATCTTGGTGATGCGTAGGAAATTTTTTGATTTTCTGCTACGATCCCCAACAGGAGGGCCCTTGGTCCCGGTTGGTGGCACCAACCGGGACCAATAGGCATCCACGCGTCAGCATTTCTGTGGCTGGGGTTTTTGTTTTTGTTTTTGAAAGGGGGAGGGTTTGGGGGTTTTGGGGGGTTAATTTAGGTGTTTCATATATTGTGTTAGCTAGCTAATTAATAGAGAGAAGTGTCCTCTCTTATGTCCGTGCTTGGTCGACACTACGTACTATACATACGTATAGAGAGGACAAGACACGCTAGCTAGCTAGTAAGCAAACGAAGGAAACAGAAGATCGTCATCAACATATATATGCATACAGAGAGAAGTGATATCGACCACCTCTCCTTCTCCGAGAGATTGGTCGAACAACAAGTTCTCGTATATCTATCCGACACTACCGGTTACATATATACAATAATTATCTTTTACAAATATAATCTCCTATCATACGGATGCATGGTCCACATAGTATTCTCCATCTTCAGCAATCCCGTGGTCAAGGAAGAATGCCGCCAATTCCTCTTGAATTGCTCGCAGACGATCTGGTGGTAGGAGTTCATTCCGCATCCGAAAGATCTAATTTGAAGAAGGGGGTCAATACATATATATATATATATATATATATATATATATATATATATATATATATATATATATATATATATATATATATATATATATA
>LR738712.1:240830924-240862665 GCA_902687465.1 Secale cereale
CTTCTCAAACATGAAAATGCAAAAAAAAAAATAGCGGAATCTCAAAAAAAAAAAATTGTTACCAAAACAGCACAAAAGAGTAATGCGGTTCACTTCGTGATCAAAAAACAAAACACACATCGGAAAGCAGCTCACTTCTCAAAACACTTCTCAACGCGTGCAAAAAACAACACAAAAAGAGTAATGCGGTTCACTTCGTGATCAAAAAACAAAACACGCATCGCAAAGCAGCTCTTTTCTCAAACACTTCTCAACGCGCTGCAGTTCGTAGTCAGCCGCACGATTTTCAAATTTAACTAAAAACCGTAACGAATCTCAAAAACATTTCAACATATGAAAGTTGCGCCTCGTTCGTAGCTTTCCAACGGTATATTACACGCCTTGTTCCGACAAACGGTTAAAAAACTAGAGTGAAAACAGTACCGAAAATTTGAAAAAATTCGGAAAAAACAATTCCGCGATTTAGTAAATTCAAAACTGCTCTTAAACCGTAGGGAATTAGAAAAATAATAGATACGAAAAAGATGCGTGGTGACGATACCTTTCCAACGGTGTATCATATGTTTCGTTCCGACGAGCGGTTTAGAAAAAAACGCCAAAAAACGTTCGCTGTCATTCGTTGTGAGCCGCACGATTTTCGAAACTGCTCTTAAACTATGATGAATTTGGAAAAGTGTTCAACATGGAGAAGATGCGTCTACTCCATAGCTTTTCAACGGTATATTACACGCATAATTCCGATAAACGGTTAAAAAACTAGAGCAAAAAAGGTACCGAAAAAACAACACGTACAGTTTTTTCGACATGAAGTTCGCTGGTCTCTGTGGTGCGGTGCGTTTAGCTCTTCAATGCAATTTTGCAATGCAGTTCGGAAGTGTTATGAGAATAGACCGGCTATATATATATATATATATATATATATATATATATATATATATATATATATATATATATATATATATATATATATATATATATGAATAAATGAAACTCAACACAAATGATGGTAATGAAATAAAATTGTGAATATCATTGCTTACGCACTTCGAATTATTCGTCAGAGTAGCCCCGCTCATAGGTCGTGTGGCGGATGGACTCGCAAATGTGGTATCCACAGGAATCATTCCCTTGTTCCTGCCACAACCACTTTACAAGAAATGAAGGTCAATCAAACTGATAAGCAAGAATGCCAAATGGTATTGATGAAACTAGCGCTTGAATCAATAGGAGATGCGCGGAACATGCTACTATACAGTACTTACTTTCGGGTGTCTAAATTCCAGCTTCTTCGGCAGTCCCTGAGCTTTTTTGGTGAATTTTCTCCAAACCCCGCCAGACAAAGAAAACAATTACTTGATATCAGAAATGAACAAACTTGCTGATATGCATGGTGGATAATGATCGATTTAACTTACTTCTCGAGCATTTGAGTCATGTCCGCATACTCCTTGGGATCTTTTCGTTTAGAGTCCAAGACAGTTACTACTCCCTGCTCAAGCTTAATCTCTAGGAGAATATAGTGGAAGCTACGCACGCATGCATGAACTCATCAATTACATTACTATAACCTTGACTAATATATAAGGGAAACCAAATATGCATAAGACAGTAACACTCACTTGAAGTTGTAAGGAAAGAGTATTATATCTTTGTTTTGATTTACTACCAACGATCGTAGCAAGTTGGCCTCGGTATCTGCGGCACGCAATTTAACCTCAGTTGCATCTATGAGATATGTGTTAATGAACCCAATATCACCGACTTGTTTCCCTTCAATTCGACGATCTTCAATCTGCATAATATAGTGAGGATAATTATAAATACATGCAATGAAAGAGCTGAGCTATATAGAGAGACTTAATGACAGAAGTAGTACTACTTACAGACAGTAGCAGGTGACCATTGCTTTATCGAGGGCCAATTGATCAAATGGAATAGGCAACAGTTCAATTCCAATGAGGTCATACTCCGGTTTAACTCTCACATACAAACAATCCTCCCTCCCAGACTCTCTGCAGATTTTCAAGTACCAATCATGCAATCTTCGCATCATTGTTGATAGAGATCTTTCATCTTTGACGAGAGGCTTCCCGTACTCGTATCTTTGAATCTGCACCTCCAAGAAATCATAATGTACATCGTCGGGCAGGTAATCTCCAAGATTCCTATAACCGGGCACCATCCTCGGATCATTAGCGACGATGTCGCTAAACACCTTGAGCGGGTGGCACGATTGGTCCGCTTGTTCGCCGAGCTGGGCAATTTGTTTCCCAGCTCGTCCTTCTGCTAATATTTGATCACTTATAGTACTTCCCGACCGCTTCGCTTCGTGAAATGACTTTTCAATGATGCGGTCATAGTTGTCTTTCGGCGGACACTTCGCTGGTTTCTTCAGGGCAGCCAGAGTACGCTTTGCTCTCACCGGATCTATCTTCTCCTCCGGAGGTGGATGTCTCTGTGCTTTCAACCCTTCAAGCCAGTCCTTCACTTTGGCTTTAGCGATCTTCCCATTTTCCTCGTCGGACCTCTCATATGGTAACTTCTCTAGAGGCGTGAGAGAAGGACCGAATCTATATTGCCTCCCGCCTCTGGCTGTACAGCTAGACGCCATCAGACCAGACGGAGCGGCTGTCTTCTTTCCTTGCTTACGCGGCGGAGGAGAAGGACTACGAAGCGCCGGAGCAGCCGGAGCGGCGGCGGGTCTCTTCCGCCCTTGCTGACGAGGCGGAGAAGGAGGAGGCTGGCTGCTCGGGCGCGCCGGCGCAGGCGAAGAAGGAGGCGGAGTGCCACCACGCGCCGGAGAAGGAGCCAGAGTGCCCTGATCGTCACTCGCCGGAGGAGGAGGCGATGGAGGAGGCGGAGTGCCCTGACTCGCCAGAGGAGGAGGAGGAGGCGGAGGCGTCCAGTTCAAAATGTTGATGAGGTCCTTCCGCCATAGGCATGGAGACTTCAGAGAAGAACCCAGCCGAGTCTCTCCTTCACCGGTAGGGTGGTCAAGCTGGAGGTCCTCAAATCCCTCCGTTATTTCATCCACCATCACCCTAGCATATCCTTATGGAATCGACCAGTCGTAAAAAGTTGCGCCAGGTCCAGTAGGATAAACAGAGCCAGCAGCAGCCTTGACCTTCATATTAATCCATTGCGTCATAAGGTGGCAATTTTGAGACTCTGTGATAGCATCCATGGGATATCTAGCAGGTGCCGTCAAGACATGCTCCGGCTGAAGCAGCTCGGTGGAAGCCATGCTGCTTCTCCGCTGAGATGGCAGGGTAGCTTCGGGGGAAGCTTCGGTAGTTCTTTTGCTGCGATTTTCTTCCCGTTCCTCTATCGCTTGTACCCTAGCGTGCATCGCCTGCAGTTCGGTCTGCTACACTTTCTTCCTCCTCTCGTGGCATTTGTAACCGCCTGCGTCCGGAAACCCAGCCCTCCATGGAATGGAGCCTGGCGTGCCTCGTGTCCGTCCAGGGTGCTCAGGATTCCCGAGGGCCATTGTGAGCTCGTTGTTCTCTCTGTCGGGAATGAACGTCCCTTGCTGCTCTACTTTGATATAGTGCCGAAGCTTCTTGAGTGGTATTTCCAATTGCTTGTCCGTCCAAATGCACCTCCCTGATACAGGGTCCAAGGTTCCGCCAGCCCCGAAGAACCAAGTCCGGCAACGGTCTGGCCAGTTCATTGTCTCTGGTTCGATCCCTTTATGAAGCAGATCATTCTCAGCCTTGGCCCACTTAGGCCGGGCTCTGAGGTAGCCACCTGACCCTGTGCGATGGTGATGCATCTTCTTCGCAGCATTTTGCTTGTTTGTCGCCGACATCTTCTTACTCTTTTCCGATGTCTTATAGGCCACAAATGCGGGCCAGTCATCTCTGATCTTCTCATATATGCCCTTGAATTCTAGTGTCTCTTTTTTGCGGACAAACTTATTCAGGTCTTTCTTGCACCTCCTGAATATGTCTGCCATATTCGTAAGAGCAAAAGACTTGATTAATTCCTCTTTAACTGGCTTCGCCGGATCATCCTCTAGAGGTAGGGTGATTTTTGACTTCAGCTCAGTCCAAAGATCTTCTTTCTGCATATCAGTGACATAAGACACCTCAGAGTCTTCTACAGCCGGCTTTAACCATTGCTGGATACTGATCGGGATCTTGTCCCTATCCAGAACCCCGCATTGATTAACAAATGCATTCTTTTTCCGGATGGGTTCAATCGGTTAGCCGGTGCGGGCGATTTCTGTGATCTCAAACTATTCATCCGAGCTCAACTTTTTCTTCGGGCCTCGTCTCCTTACCGAAGTTGTGCTCGATCCGGAGGGCTAGAAAAAAGAACAAAGACGACAGTTAATTAATATGTGTACATACCAAAACAATGAATGCATCAATTAACTAGTCAGCACAAGCTTAACTAATATATATACCTACTGGCCGGACTCGGTTCGGTCACCGGAGCCGTCATCACGGTCTCCTTCTTGCACCGGCATTGGGTCACTGGAGCCGTCCTCACGGTCTACTTCTTGCATTTCCATTGGGTCACCGGAGCCATCATAATCATAGCCTGCTTCTTCATCCTCTCGTTCCCGCAGCTCATCGGTCTCGTTGAGAAACGACAAGACGGCATCACGTCCGTTTGCGATTATGTCCAGCAACATCGCTTCTTGTGCTTCGTCTCAAGGGGTCTCATCCATAGTTTCTACAAATATTTACAACATGGCAATTATTATTCAAACATGAAAGATGTATATATTAATGGCAAATGTAGAACTAGCTAGCTAATCACAGTAAGGAATCATATATATTAATTTGTGGCCTCGATGCTGCTTCTCTAGGGTTTCGGTTGGCCTCGACAACGCTTCAAGGGTTAGGGGTGGCCTCGAGAATGCTTCAAGGAGGGGGTAATATCGACAACGACAGACACCCCCCACGTGTTGAAGTTACCGGGAGGGGGTATATCGACCCCCCCTCGTGTTGAAGTTATTGGGAGGGGGTATATCGACCCCCCACGTGTTGAAGTTATCGGGAGTTTATATCGACACGACATACGTACATGGGAAAATAATATTATTGGGGAGGGGGTATATCGACCACCCCCCCTCGTGTTGAAGTTATCGGGAGGGGTATACCGACGACGACAGACTAATAAAACATAAGAAAACGAAGAAGAAATAAAAAGTGGAGAAGAAGAAAGGAATAGCTAGAGGAGAAGATCAAAGAAAAAAAGAAAAAAAAGAGGATTCTATTTTCTCTTCTTCTCCTCTATTCCTTTCTTCTTCTCCTCTTCTTTTTCTTCTTTTTTCTTCTTCTTATTTATTTCTCCTCTTCTTCCTCTCCTCTTCTTCTTTCTTTCCTCTTCTTATTTTCTTCTTTCCTATCCTTCTTTTTCTAAAATTGTAACTTTTGCATATATAAAACTTTTCTAAAATTGTAACTTTCTATATATGAACAAAAAACTTTCTATGAACAAAAAAACATTTTTAACATATATATTTAGCAAATTCCAAATAAAAAAAATTATAGCCACATACACATATACATCACATACACATATACATTATAGCCACATACACATATACATCACATATGAACAAAAAAAATTAAACTAATAAAAATAAAAAAATATATAGCAACTATGAACAGAGCCGGGCGGCGGCTCACAGCGCGGGGGCAGGCGAGGGCGCCGGGGCGGGACGGGGCAGGGGTAGGGCGAGGGCGGCGAGGAGCGGGCGGCGACGGTGAGCCCGTGGCAGGGGAGCTCGAGGCGACGGCAGGGACGGCGAGGGCGCCGGCGTGCGGGGGCGGGACGTGGCAGGGGCAGGGCGATGGCAACGAGGAGCGGGCGGCGACGGGGAGCACGGGGCAGGGGCGCAGGGCGACGGCGACGGCGAGCACGGGCAACCTGGCGGCGTCGATGAGCTCGGCATTGTCGGGGGGGAAATGGCAATTGAAAACTGAAAATTCCTAAGTGCTACTTATATACCCAGAGCATTGGTCCCGGTTCGTGGCACAAACCGGGACGAATGCCCCCTTTGGTCCCGGTTCGTGCCACCAACTGGGACCAAAGGTCTCTTTTCAGCAGCCCAAAGGGCGGGAAGGAGAGACCTTTGGTCCCGGTTGGTGGCACCAACCGGGACTAAAGGGGGGCATTGGTCCCGGTTGGTGCCACGAACCAGTACCAATACCTCCCTTTAGTCCCGGTTGGTGCCACCAATCGGGACCAAAGGCCCTGTGCTACCGCGGGTGCGGTGGGATGTTTAGTCCCACCTCGCTAGCTGAGAGAGCTCGAGAGTGGTTTATAATCGCTGATGTGCCTTCCCTCTCGAGCTCCTCTCAAATGCAGGCTTTCGGGCCTAACCTTGCGATGTGTGCCTGTGGGCCTACTGGGCCTCCCACGGGCCTGAATCCTGGCCCATGGTAGGGTTTCTAGTCGTATTCAGGCCGTGGGGGCCCAGTAGGTGGCACTTTTTTTTTCATTGTTGCTTTATTTATTTTATTTTGATTCTACTTACAACAAAATACTTATTGTTGCTATTTTTTCCAGTTTTTTCTTTTTGTTTTCTACATTATTTATTTTCTTTTGTTTTTTGCTTTATTTTTTAATTCTGTTTGCTTTTAGTTTTAGAAAAATTATAAACTTTCTGTTAGTGCCATTAGTTTTCAAATATGAAAACACTTTTTTTGTTTTTTTGTTTTCTTTGTTGCTTTAGTTATTTTATTTTGTTTATACTTACAACAAAATACTTATCATTGCTATTTTTATTTTTTTCCAGTTTTTTTGCTTTGTTTTCTACATTATTTATTTTCTTTTGTTTTTTCTTTATTTTTTAATTCTTTTTGCTTTTAGGTCAGCAAAATTATAAACTTTCTGTTAGTGCCATTAGTTTTAGAAAAATTATAAACTTTCTGTTAGTGCCATTAGTTTTCAAATTTGAATAGTTAAAATTTGAATTTTTTAAAATTTGTGTGAATCACAAGTTTGTGATTAACTTTACTAAAAAAATGAACATAGATGCGCCTATAGAGAGAATTCAACCTAAATTAATAATCAATTTCTATGAATTTCAGAGGAATTCATTATGAATTTAGGTCAAATTCCCTGTATAGGGGCATCTATTTTCACTTTGAGAGGAGCTCAACAAGGAAGAGAGGGACGGGCTTATAAACCGGTGTGGGCGCCCTTCAGTTGGCGAGGTGGGACTAAACTCTGAGCGCAACAGGACCAACCCTTTAGTCCCAGTTTGTGGAACAAACCGGGACTAATGGTCATGGGCCAGGGGCGAGCCCTATTTTTTTCCAGATTTTTTGTTTTGTTTTCTGCATTTTTTTTGCTTTAATTTTTAATTATAAACTTTCTGTTAGTGCCATTAGTTTTCAAATTTGAATAGTTAAAATTTGAATTCTTTGAAATTTGTGTGAATCACAAGTTTGTGGTTAACTTTACTAAAAAAAATGAACATAGATGCACCTATAGAGAAAAGTCGACCTAAATTCATAGTTTTCAAATGAACTCTGAAAAAGTTGGCATAGCATGTGCATGTATAAAACGGACAATGGTATCAGACTCGTCTATTACAAAGTTGGCATGGTATCATTATAATAGTTGCGGAAAAAGGTCTTCACTTTTTCTTCGCTTGTGTCATTTGCTTATTGCGTCGTAACCATGGATAATCTTCATCGTTTATCAGGATGCTTGGGTCAGCCTTGACTTTGAAGGGAGGAATTTCATGAAACTTTTCATAATCTTCAGATATGTCTATCTTGCCCTCCACTCCCAAGATGTCCCTTTTTCCTGAAAGAACTATGTGGCGCTTTGGCTCATCGTATGATGTATTCGCTTCCTTATCTTTTCTCTTTCTCGGTCTGGTAGACATGTCCTTCACATAGATAACTTGTGCCACATCATTAGCTAGGACGAACGGTTCGTCAGTGTACCCAAGATTTTTCAGATCCACTGTTGTCATTCCGTACTATGGGTCTACCTGTACCCCGCCTCCTGACAGATTAACCCATTTTCACTTAAACAAAGGGACCTTAAAATCATGTCCGTAGTCAAGTTCCCATATGTCCACTATGTAACCATAATATGTGTCCTTTCCTCTCTCGGTTGTTGCATCAAAGCGGACAGTGCTGTTTTGGTTGGTGCTCTTTTGATCTTGGACAATCGTGTAGAATGTATTCCCATTTATCTTGTATCCTTTGTAAATCAATACAGCCAAATTTGGTCTCCTGGACAACAAGTACAGCTCATCACAAACAGTGTTGTCACCTCTGAGACGTGTTTCCAACCAACTGCTGAAAGTCCTGATGTGTTCACATGTAATCCAGTCGTCGCACTGCTCCGGGTGTTTGGAGCGCAGAATGTTCTTGTGATCATCGACATACGCGGTCACCAAAGTAGAGTTCTGTAGAACTATGTAATGTGCTTGAGACCAAGAATATTCGTCCCTGCATATTATTGAGTCCCTTCCAAGCATGCCTTTTCCAGTCAGTCTCCCCTCATACCGCGATTTAGGGAGACCTATCTTATTAAGGCCAGGAATGAAGTTAACACAAAACCCGATGACATCCTCTGTTTGATGGCCCATGGAGATGCTTCCTTCTAGCCTAGCACGGTTATGGACATATTTCTTTAGGACTCCCATGAACCTCTCAAAGGGGAACATATTGTGTAGAAATACGGGCCCTAGAATGACAATCTCGTCGACTAGACGAACTAGGACGTGCGTCATGATATTGACGAAGGATGGTGGGAACACCAGCTCAAAACTGACAAGACATTGCGCCACATCACTCCTTAGCCTTCGTACGATTTCTGGATCGATCACCTTCTAAGATATTGCATTGAGGAATGCACATAGCTTCACAATGGCTAATCGGACATTTTCCGGTAGAAGCCCCCTAAATGCAACCAGAAGCAGTTGCGTCATAATCATGTGGCAGTCATGAGACTTTAGGTTCTGGAACTTTTTCTCTGGCATATTTATTATTCCCTTTATATTCGACGAGAAGCCAGTCGGGACCTTTATACTGAGCAGGCATTCAAAGAAGATTTCTTTCTCTTCTTTCGTAAGAGCGTAGCTGGCAGGACCTTCGTACTGCTTCGGAGGCATGCCGTCTTTTTCGTGCAAACGTTGCAGGTCCTCCCGTGCCTCAGGTGTATCTTTTGTCTTTCCATACACGCCGAAGAACCCTAGCAGGTTCACGCAAAGGTTCTTCGTCATGTGCATCACGTCGATTGAAGAGCGGACCTCTAGGTCTTTCCAGTAGGGTAGGTCCCAAAATATAGATTTCCTCTTCCACATGGGTGCGTGTCCCTCAGCGTCATTCGGAACAGCTAGTGCGCCGGGACCCTTTCCAAAGATTACGTGTAAATCATTGACCATAGCAAGTACGTGATCACCGGTACGCATGGCGGGCTTCTTCCGGTGATCTGCCTCGCCTTTGAAATGCTTGCCTTTCTTTCGACATTGATGGTTGGTCAGAAGAAATCGACAATGGCCCAGGTACACATTCTTCGTGCATTTGTCCAGGTACATACTTTCAGTGTCATCTAAACAGTGCGTGCATGCGTGGTATCCTTTGTTTGTCTGTCCTGAAAGGTTACTGAGAGCGGGCCAATCGTTGATGGTCACGAACAACAACACTTTTTGGTTAAATTCCTCCTATCTGTGCTCATCCCACGCACGTACACCGTTTCCATTCCACAGCTATAAAAGTTCTTCAACTAATGGCCTTAGGTACACATCAATGTCGTTGTCGGGTTGCTTAGGGCCTTGGATGAGAACTGGCATCATAATGAACTTCCGCTTCATGCACATCCAAGGAGGAAGGTTATACATGCATAGAGTCACGGGCCAGGTGCTGTGATTGCTGCTCCCCGCGCTTAGACCAAACCATACGTTCCTTGGGTCCTTTGCAAACTCCTCCCAGAACTTTCTCTCGATTTTTCTCCACTGCGACCCGTCAGCGGGTACTCTCAACTTCCCGTCTTTCTTACGGTCCTCACTGTGCCATCGCATCAACTTGGCATTTTCTTTGTTTCTGAACAGACGTTTCAACTGTGGTATTATAGGAGCATACCACATCACCTTCGCAGGAACCCTCTTCCTGGCGGTGTAGCGACCAGACCTCAAATAGTCTGATCTCCGTGCATCAGTGTCATCCCTGGATCAGTAATGCTGACACGCATGGTACTTGAAGGATTTCTAACAGAGTAGCAATCACACACTTATTACATCGATAGTCCAACGATGAATTTATTACAAATAATATGGCTGAAGGCCATCTAACACGATAACAACGGAAGGCTTGGATGATAAGTGAGTCCATCAACTCTAGCGGCATCACTGAGTATAGAACCACGACCTAAAAGGGCATCTTACTCGTCGTCTGAAAAGTCTGCAACATGAAATATTGCAGCCCGAAAAACGGGTCAGCACATGGAATATGCTGGCAAGGTAACACAAGAGATGCAATGAAAGTAAAGCTATACTATATGCAATATGGCTGGTGGAAAGCTCTATGGTTAAGTTTTTGCGTAAAGCCAATTTTTCCGTACTTCAAAGGAATGCATTTTAATTAACTATCTTGGTAGTTGAAACATCATTGAGAAGATAGACATCCTCTCAACCCCAATTAAAAGTGATCATTAAACCCAACAAAATTAATTAAAGTAACATGTTGAGATGCACATGAAAATCCAAGTACTAGATACTCAAGACGTCCATAACCGGGGACACGGCTAATCATGATCAGTTTGTACACTCTGTAGAGGTTTGTGCTCTTTTCCCACAAGACTCGATCGCCTCCGTTTGGTTTCTCACTACATGGTGTTTGAGAAACGGATGACCGAGACATAGTCTTTCAGAAGCGCTAGCACCTTACGATCGGGCGGACCGTACCAACCTACATCCCCTACATCTGCTAGTCCACCACTGTAAGAGTCGCACAACTTACTCATACTATTCTAGAGCCCATAATAGCATTGTGGTTGCACACGGAAGTTTCTAGTATGAATAATCTCATGATCCCTTTGAGCATGGGTGGCGGTCCAAAAGAAAAACAGGCAATCCTGGAATACCCAGATGCCACAATCCACCCAGATGTGTATTAATGTTGCCACCTTAAGTTGAACCATTAATTAAACAATCTCACATCTGTCATGGATTTCACTCACCCAATCCACGTCTACGAGCATACCATGTCCTAACAGCAAACGTAGAAGTAACTCCCAAAGGTTTGAATGTAATGCAGGTAATAGGTACTACCTCAGTCTACTTCCCAATCCCACAAGTTAATTAATCCTACTAATGCAATGTGTGAGGGTTTGACTAATGCAATGAAAACTGGGTAATTGGAAAGCATGATCAAAGTGTTACTTGCTTGCTGATGATCCGCAAAACCTAGAGACTCAAAGTAGCAAGCGGCGCGCTCCGGGTACTCTGTCGCAATCAAACAAACAAGCATACAATAAGTACTTAACTAATGCACGGGTAAAACTCAAATAAGAGATCTAAACAGAAAGTTCAACTTAAGAACTCCGGTTTGCAAAAAGAATCAACTCAAAAGAAGCAACGAGCTCCGAATTACTAGTTGTCCTAAAGTCAAATCTTACACTAGCCAAAATCTTGTTCCAGTTGATTAAACGTAAAGAGGGCTTCGAGACGAAGATCTGGGATTTTGAATCACCTGATTCCGACTCTCGAGCGAATAGAAAAACGAAAAACAAGATCAGGGCAGAAATCGCGATCGGAAAAATCACGGATAAATACCCCGAAAAAGAAAAACGACGAACAGACTAACGAATGAACGTTCGATGTCTGCGGTTAACTAACGAAAACCATTCGTTAAAATGAACGTACGGACGAACGTCCGCTATTTTACTAAACCGGCGGAAAATTAAAAAAACGAACCGATCTATTTAAAAAAATAGGTCAAGGTTTTTCCTAAACAAACCGATCTAATAACCGAAAAAAACTACCTCACTCCGGCGAACTCCGGCGAGGGGCAGCGGCGGCTGCTGCGCGGCGGGGCGGCTCGGCGCAGCGGCGGCGGCGGGAGGCGACGGGAGGCGGCGGCTCGGGCTAGGGTTCGGGCGGCTGGGGCGGGCGAGGCGAGTTGAGCCAGCTCTGGCGCTATATAAAGCCCAGAGTCCTGGTCCTTCACGAGTCTAAGTCGGGTTTTTTTTAAATAGAGTCCCCGCGCAGAAAAACTAACGAAAGAAATACCAAACGGACTCCAAAATTCCCGAAATAAATTTTCGCCATCATCTAATAATATTTAGGACAAAGTGAACATTTTTCCCGGACCTAAATGCAATTTGGAAAAACACATATTTTTCCTATGCAAATAAATCCGAAAATAAATACAGAAAAATACCAAAAGTGATTTTAATATTTTTCCACCAATATTTCTGTTATTTTGGAGAAGTCATATTATCTCCGCTCATAATTTGTATTTAGAAATATTTTTAGGAGAGAAAAATAATTAGAATCACACTGTCCTCGTACCAGTATTCGAGCGAACTCAAATACGAAAACAGTAAAATCACCAACTCTCTCCGTAGGTCCTTGAGTTGCTTAGAATTTCGAGGAACTCCACGAATAAAAATGCAAAACATGCAAATGCAAATATGATCTATGTATAACATTCCAAATTGAAAATTTGGTATGTTACAAACCTACCCCCCTTAGAATGAACCGGGCCTGGTACCCAAAGTTTCATGTAACTGATTCCAGAACTTTGAGATAAGCTGGGTTCCACTATCTGATACTATACTCCTCGGAACTCCATGCAGACATAAAATTCTGGTCATGTATATCTTAGCCAACTTTGCACTGGTATAAGTGGTTTTTACCGGAATAAAGTGGGCTACCTTCGTCAATCGTTCTACTACTACCCAAATTGAGTCATATCCTGATGTGGTCCTGGGCAATCCGGTGATAAAATCCATACCAAGCTTCTCCCACTTCCATTCGGGAATTGGCATAGGTTGTAACAATCCTGCTGGCTTCTGATGTTCTGCCTTTACTATCTAACATACATCACAAACTGTTACATACTCCGCAATATCCTTCTTCATACCGGTCCACCAGAAAATATCCTTCAAATCCAAATACATTTTAGTATTTCCTGGGTGAATCGAGTATGGTGAATCATGGGCCTCCTGTAAAATCAACTTTCTGATCTCCGGGTCATTGGGCACATAGATTCGATCCTCAAACCATAAGGTGTCGTGTTCATCCTCTCGAAACCCTTTAGCTTTTCCTTCGCTTATCCTCTCCTTTATAGCGACAACCTCCTTCTCAGCTTTTTGAGCTTCTCTAATTTTATTCATCAGGGTAGAATAGATTTCTAGTGTTGCTACATAGCCTCTCGGAACTATCTCCAAACGTAGTTCTCGTAGGTCCTCGGCTAACTCCTTTGGAAACGCCTCCATCATTAGGGTGTTGACATGACTCTTACGGCTTAACGCATCAGCTACTACGTTAGCCTTTCCGGGATGATAATGCAATCTCATGTCATAATCCTTCATGAGTTCCAGCCATCTCCTTTGCCTAAGATTCAGCTCCTTCTGAGTGAATATATACTTCAAACTCTTATGATCCGTATATACCTCACAATGGTTTCCAACAAGAAAATGTCTCCACGTCTTCATTGCATGCACTACGGCTGCTAACTCCAAATCGTGGGTGGCATAGTTCATCTCATGAGCTTTTAGTTGTCGTGAAGCATACGAAACAACTCTTCCTTCCTGCATAAGAACAGCTCCAAGTCCTCGACGTGAAGCGTCGCAGTACACCTCATAATCCTTATGTTGATCTGGCAGAATCAACACAGGGGATGACACCAACCTTTTCTTCAACTCCTGGAAACTAGTCTCACATTCTTCGGTCCAACAGAACTTGGTGTCCTTCTTCAACAACTCCGTCATTGGCTTTGCAATCTTCGAGAAATTCTCGATAAATCTCCGGTAGTATCCTGCGAGTCCCAGAAAACTCTGGATCTCTCCAACGGTTGTCGGTGCTTCCCAATTGGTCACAGTGTCCACCTTAGCGGGATCTACTGCTATTCCATCAACGGATATAACATGTCCGAGGAATCCGACTTCCTTCAACCAAAACTCACATTTGCTAAACTTGGCATATAACTGATGTTCTCTGAGCTTCTCCAATACCAAACGCAAATGCTCTTCATGCTCCTCTTCATCCTTCGAGAAGATCAAGATATCATCTATGAACACTACGACGAACTTATCCAAATACTCCATAAACACTTTGTTCATCAGGTTCATAAAGTATGCCGGTGCGTTTGTCAGACCAAACGACATAACGGTATACTCGTACAACCCATACCTAGTGGTAAAGGCCGTCTTAGGGATGTCTTGCTCTCGAATCTTCAATTAATGGTACCCTGATCGCAGATCGATCTTAGAAAATACCTTAGCTCCTTGCAATCTATCGAACAGATCATTGATCATTGGCAGTGGGTACTTGTTATTGATCGTTACTTCATTCAATCCTCGGTAATCAACAACCATTCTTAACGATCCATCGTACTTCTCCACTAGAAGTACTGGCGAACCCCAAGGCGAAGAACTTGGGCATATAAATCCTTTATCCAGTAACTCCTTAATCTGCTTCTTAATTTCCTGCAAATCCTTTGCGGGCATCCTATAGGGTCTCTTAGAAATTGGCCCGGTGCCTGGCAAAAGTTCAATCAAAAACTCTATATCTCTATCCGGTGGCATGCCAGGTAACTCCTCTGGAAACACATCCGGATAATCCTTCACTACTGGCACTTCCTCCTTTACAACTCCTGACAGGGAATTTAATATACTCCTTTTTGACTCATGCCGGGATACATACTTGATCCTTCTTCCTTCCGGCGTGATAAGTAAAATGGTCTTACTGGCACATTCAATATTCCCTTCAAACTTAGATAACCAATCCATGCCTAATATCACATCCAGTCCTTGAGATTCCAATACTATTAGGTCCGAAGGGAATATGTAATTACCAATCCTTAAGGGCAACTGATCACACCATGACTTAGCCATATATTCTGCTCCTGGTGAGGTTATTAACATGGGCGATCTAAGGGCTTGGGTCGGCAGCTTATACTTATCCACGAATCCCCTTGAAATATATGAATGTGATGCACCAGTATCGGAAAGAATGAGTGTAGTAAAGGACTTAACTAAGAACTTACCTATAACTGCATCTGGTTGCTCCTCTACTTCTTCCACAGTCACGTGGTTCACTTGTCCTTTGTTTAACGGGTTGGGCTTCTTCCCGGCGCTTCCATTGCCGTTCCCATTCTTAACTTCTGGGCATTCATTAGCATAATGTCCAGTCTTCCCGCACTTGTAACAAGTGACATGGCTAAAATCCCTCTTGGTGGGTGTGGATGGTGTAGGGCGGTTCTGGTTTCCATTGGCTCCATTCCCATTCCCATTACCATTGCCATTCTTGTTGCCATTGTGATTGTGTGAGCTACTTCCTCCATGGGTATGCGGAAACTGTCCTACTGCTTTAGGGGTAAAGCGAGGCTTCTGCTGAGCTCCAGGGTTATACTTTCCTTGCCCATACTTCCTCTTGCAGCTCTCAATCTGCTGATGCTTCCTTTCAATCATCAGGGCGCGGTCAACCAACTCCTGATAGTTATTGAAAGTTGCCACCATCAACTGTACACTCATCTCATCATTTAGCCCTTCCATAAATCTCTCCTGCTTCTTGGCATCTGTGGCCACATCATCTGGGGCATAACGAGATAGGGTACTAAACTCATCCATGTACTGAGCCACAGTACGATTTCCTTGGCGCAAGTTGCGAAACTCCTGCTTCTTCATACTCAAGGCTCCAGTTGAGACATGGGCGGTAAGTGGCTGTGTAATTCTCCCTCCGTGCTGCGGCTGGTCCAGATAACTGGTGTGCGGCAAATCGCACCTTCTCAGGATCCGAGCAATTGGCGGTGGTCAAATCCCTTCCAATCCTGCGTAGCCAGTCATCAGCCACAATTGGTTCGATGCTGCTAGCAAACACGGGTGGTTGCAACCTTAAGAAACGGGTCAGGTTGTCCACGGGTGGTGGTGGTGGAGGGTTGTTGTTGTTGTTCTGGTTGTTCTGAGTGTTCTGGACAAGAAGTTGCATCAGGGTGTTCTGCTGCTGGATCAAGTGGGTGAGCTCAGGGGGAAACTCGAATTCACGTCTTGGAGGCATCTGATGGGTGTAGAGGGAAGAGATTAGAATAGAAAGAGGTCTAAGGGAAAATCACTACCCATATGCACATGAGACAAACACACAATCATATGACACCAATCAATTTCAAACAAGGTCTTACAAATCTAACGATCGTTACAAGAGTTCTCTAAAACTAATATATGGAGGTAAACAATTGGTCACAGGGTGGTCATCTAAAAAATATTTATCGGCAGAGGATTCCATAATATCTGCTCCAGCTTCATCTTCATAGTCTTCATCCTTGCTATCCTCAGCTTCCGAATCCGTGTCATCTATGATGATATAGTCCTCAGGTGGAATCTCCTTGGGTTCTTCTTCCTCGTCTTCTTCTCCCATGAGTATCCCTAACTTCCGGGTTAAATCATCATTCTTCTCCACAAGTATCTTCATCTCCTCCTCATATCCATCGCGTGTACACTTGAGTTCTTCCTCTAGCTCCAAATTCCTATTTAGGGCCTTCTTCAAATCTATCATCCCTGCCCACATCTGGTGCTCCTAGCGACGAATGTGTTGGTTCAACTCCTGGATGAATGCTGCAATGGACATACCCTTTCGAGTGCTGATCATATCCCAATTCTCATCTCGGTGTCCACAAATCTGGTAGATAGTGTCCTTTAGCTCCGTCTGGTAGACTTCTCCAGTCCTTCCCATAGTAATGTGGGCTGCCATGCTCCTTCCTAGGCTCCATGTAGGTGCATTAAAGGAAAATGCTATGAGTGAGGTGACGGGTGCGATCGTCCTTCATGGAACTTGGGCTTGAATCAACCAACGCTCCTCCTCAGGTAGAGTGGCATTGTAGGTTCCAGTGAAACTTGGTAATCCAATGTTGAGATATCCTGTGACTTCCTTCAGGTGTCGTCCAAAGGGTGTATCTTCATCCGGTTGCATAAACTTGTGCATTGCTTCCACCATCCTAAAGAGTAGAAAAGATGAGGAGTCAGAAAAGAGAAGAGTGAACTGTGTTCGGCTTGTCTTAGTGGTCGTGTCCTATGGTCAGCGTGTGCTCTGATACCATCTTGTATCGACCAGACCTCAAACAGTCTGATCTCCGTGCATCAGTGTCATCCCTGGATCAGTAATGCTGACACACACGTTACTTGAAGGATTTATAATAGAGTAGCAATCACACACTTATTACATCGATAGTCCAATGATGAATTTATTACAAATAATATGGCTGAAGGCCATCTAACACGATAACAGCGGAAGGCTTGGAAGATAAGTGGGTCCATCAACTCCAGCGGCATCACTGAGTATAGAACCACGACCTAAAAGGGCATCTTACTCGTCGTCTGAAAAGTCTGCAACGTGAAACGTTGCAGCCCGAAAAACGGGTCAGCACATGGAATATGCTGGCAAGGTAACACAAGAGATGCAATGAAAGTAAAGCTATACTATATGCAATATGGCTGGTGGAAAGCTCTATGGTTAAGTTTTTGCGTAAAGCCAATTTTTCCCTACTTCAAAGGAATGCATTTTAATTAACTATCATGGTAGTTGAAACATCGTTGAGAAGATAGACATCCTCTCAACCCCAAGTAAAAGTAATCATTAAACCCAACAAAATTAATTAAAGTAACATGTTGAGATGCACATGAAAATCCAAGTACTAGATACTCAAGACGTCCATAACCGGCGACACGGCTAATCATGATCATTTTGTACACTCTGCAGAGGTTTGTGCACTTTTCCCACAAGACTCGATCGCCTCCGTTTGGTTTCTCGCACTACATGGTGTTTGAGAAACGGATGACCGAGACATAGTCTTTCAGAAGCGCTAGCACCTTACGATCGGCCGGACCGTACCAACCTACATCCCCTACATCTGCTAGTCCACCACTGTAAGAGTCGCACAACTTACTCATACTATTCTAGAGCCCATAATAGCATTGTGGTTGCACACGGAAGTTTCTAGTATGAATAATCTCATGATCCCTTTGAGCATGGGTGGCGGTCCAAAAGAAAAACAGGCAATCCTGGAATACCCAGATGCCACAATCCACCCAGATGTGTATTAATGTTGCCACCTTAAGTTGAACCATTAATTAAACAATCTCACATCTGTCATGGATTTCACTCACCCAATCCACGTCTACGAGCATACCATGTCCTAACAGCAAACGTAGAAGTAACTCCCAAAGGTTTGAATGTAATGCAGGTAATAGGTACTACCTCAGTCTACTTCCCAATCCCACAAGTTAATTAATCCTACTAATGCAATGTGTGAGGGTTTGACTAATGCAATGAAAACTGGGTAATTGGAAAGCATGATCAAAGTGTTACTTGCCTTGCTGATGATCCGCAAAACCTAGAGACTCAAAGTAGCAAGCGGCGCGCTCCGGGTACTCTGTCGCAATCAAACAAACAAGCATACAATAAGTACTTAACTAATGCACGGGTAAAACTCAAATAAGAGATCTAACCAGAAAGTTCAACTTAAGAACTCCGGTTTGCAAAAAGAATCAACTCGAAAGAAGCAACGAAACTCAAACTACAAAAGAAACGAGCTCCGAATTACTAGTTGGCCTAAAGTCAAATTTTACAGTAGCCAAAATCTTGTTCCAGTTGATTAAATGTAAAGAGGGCTTTGAGACGAAGATCTGGGATTTTGAATCACCTGATTCCGACTCTCGAGCGAAAAGAAAAACGAAAAACAAGATGAGGGCAGAAATCGCGATCGGAAAAATCGCGGATAAATACCCCGAAAAAGAAAAACGACGAACAGACTATCGAACGAACGTTCGCTGTCTGCAGTTACCTAACAAAAACAGTTCGTTAAAACAAACGTACGGACGAACGTCCGCTATTTAACTAAACCGGCGGAAAATAAAAAAACCGAACCGATCTATTTAAAAAAAGGTCTAGGTTTTTCCTAAACAAACCGATCTAATAACCAAAAAAAAAACTACCTCACTCCGGCGAACTCCGGCGAGGGGCGGCGGCGGCTGCTGCGTGGCGGTGCGGCGGGGTGCGGCGGCGGCTCAGCGCGGCGGGAGGCGGCGGCGGCGGGGCGGCGGGGCGGCGGGAAGCGGCGGCGGCGGTGGCTTCCGGCGGCGGCGGCGGGAGGCTGCGGGAGGCGGCAGCTCGGGCTAGGGTTCGGGTGGCTGGGGCGGCGAGGCGAGTTGGGCCGGCTCTGGCGCTATATAAAGCCCAGAGTCCTGGTCCTTCACGAGTCTAAGTCGTTTTTTTTAAAATAGAGTCCCAGCGAAGAAAAACTAAAGAAAGAAATACCAAACGGACTCCAAAATTCCCGAAATAAATTTTGACCGTCCTCTAATAATATTTAGGACAAAGTGAACATTTTTCCTGGACCTAAATGCAATTTTAAAAAACGCGTATTTTTCCTATGCAAATAAATCCGAAAATAAATCCAGAAAAATACCAAAAGTGATTTTAACATTTTCCTCCAATATTTCTGTTATTTTGGAGAAGTCATATTATCTCCGCTCATATTTCGTATTTATAAATATTTTTAGGAGAGAAAAATAATTAGAATCACACTGTCCTCGTACCGGTATTCGAGTGAACTCAAATACGAAAACAGTAAAATCCCCAACTCTCTCCGTAGGTCCTTGAGTTGCTTAGAATTTCGAGGAACTCCACGAATAAAAATGCAAAACATGAAAATGCAAATATGATCTATGTATAACATTCCAAATTGAAAATTTGGGATGTTACAAACCTACCCCCCTTAGAATGAATCTCGCCCTCGAGATTCGACTTGGCTAGAGAACAGGTGTGGGTGGTCCTTGCGTAGATCATCTTCTCGTTCCCAGGTGGCTTCTTCCTCGGTGTGGTGACTCCACTGAACTTTGCAAAACTTGATAACCTTACTGCGGGTAACTCTGCTCGAAAATTCGAGAATCTTAACAGGCTTCTCTTCATAAGTCAGATCACTATCTAACTGAATTGCTTCCAGGGGTACTGTGTCTTTAAGCGGTATATCGGCCATCTCCGCGTGGCACTTCTTCAGTTGCGAAACATGAAACACGTCGTGCACTCCTGAAAATCCTTTGGGCAATTCCAACTTATAGGCAACCTCTCCCATGCACTCCAAAACACGGTAAGGTCCCACAAATCTCGGGGCTAACTTCCCTTTAACTCCGAAACGTTTAACTCCTCGCAGAGGCGATACTCTTAGGTACACTCTATCTCCGATCTCATAGGTTATCTCCTTGCGCTTCGAGTCGACATAACTCTTCTGCCTGGACTGAGCTACCTTCAGTCTATCTCGAATCAACATCACCTTCTCCTCAGACTCTTTGATTAAGTATGGTCCAAACAGTTGTCGGTCTCCAACTTCATCCCACGACAACGGTGTTCGGCATCTCCTTCCATACAATGCCTCGAACGGCGCCATCTTCAAACTGGCTTGGTAGCTGTTGTTGTATGAGAACTCTGCGTAGGGCAAGCTGTCATCCCAACTAGATCCGTAATCTAATGCACAGGCTCTCAGCATGTCCTCTAAAATCTGATTGACTCTCTCCGTCTGTCCATCAGTTTGCGGGTGAAACGCTGTGCTAAACTCTAGCCTGGTACCCAAAGTTTCATGTAACTGATTCCAGAACTTTGAGGTAAACTGGGTTCCTCCATCTGATACAATACTCCTCGGAACTCCATGCAGACATACAATTCTGGTCATGTATATCTTAGCCAACTTTGCACTGGTATAAGTGGTTTTTACCGGAATAAAGTTGGCTACCTTCGTCAATCGGTCTACTACTACCCAGATTGAGTCATATCCTGCTGTGGTCCTGGGCAATCCGGTGATAAAATCCATACCAAGCTTCTCCCACTTCCATTCCGGGAATTGGCATAGGTTGTAACAATCCTGCTGGCTTCTGATGTTCTGCCTTTACTCTCTGACATACATCACAAACTGTTACATACTCCGCAATATCCTTCTTCATACCGGTCCACCAGAAAATATCCTTCAAATCCAAATACATCTTAGTATCTCCTGGGTGAATCGAGTATGGTGAATCATGGGCCTCCTGTAAAATCAACTTTCTGATCTCCGGGTCATTGGGCACATAGATTCGATCCTCAAACCATAAGGTGTCGTGTTCATCCTCACGAAAACCTTTAGCTTTTCCTTCGCTCATCCTCTCCTTTATAGCGACAACCTCCTTGTCAGCTTTTTGATCTTCTCTAATTTTATTCATCAAGGTAGAATGGATTTCTAGTGTTGCTACATAGCCTCTCGGAACTATCTCCAAACGTAGTTCTCGTAGGTCCTCGGCTAACTCCTTTGGAAACTCCTCCATCATTAGGGTGTTGACATGACTCTTACGGCTTAACGCATCAGCTACTACGTTAGCCTTTCTGAGATGATAATGCAATCTCATGTCATAATCCTTAATGAGTTCCAGCCATCTCCTTTGCCTAAGATTCAGCTCCTTATGAGTGAATATATACTTCAAACTCGTATGATCCGTATATACCTCACAATGGTTTCCAATAAGAAAATGTCTCCACGTCTTCAATGCATGCACTACGGCTGCTAACTCCAAATCGTGGGTGGCATAGTTCATCTCATGAGGTTTTAGTTGTCATGAAGCATACGAAACAACTCTTCCTTCCTGCATAAGAACATTTCCAAGTCCTCGACGTGAAGCATCGCAGTACACCTCATAATCCTTATGTTGATCTGGCAGAATCAACACAGGGGATGATACCAACCTTTTCTTCAACTCCTGGAAACTAGTCTCACATTCTTCGGTCCAACAGAACTTGGTGTCCTTCTTCAACAACTCCGTCATTGGCTTTGCAATCTTCGAGAAATTCTCGATAAATCTCCGGTAGTATCCTACGAGTCCCAGAAAACTCCGGGTCTCTCCAACGGTTGTCGGTGCTTCCCAATTGGTCACAGTGTCCACCTTAGCAGGATCTACTGCTATTCCGTCTCCGGATATAACATGTCTGAGGAATCCGACTTCCTTCAACCAAAACTCACATTTGCTAAACTTGGCATATAACTGATGTTCTCTGAGCTTCTCCAATACCAAACGCAAATGCTCTTCATGCTCCTCTTCATCCTTCGAGAAGATCAAGATATCATCTATGAACACTACGACGAACTTATCCAAATACTCCATAAACACTTTGTTCATCAGGTTCATAAAGTATGCTGGTGTGTTCGTCAGACCAAACGACATAACGGTATACTCGTACAACCCATACCTAGTGGTAAAGGCCGTCTTAGGGATGTCTTGCTCTCGAATCTTCAATTGATTGTACCCTGATCGCAGATCGATCATAGAAAAGACCTTAGCTCCTTGCAATCTATCGAACAGATCATTGATCATTGGTAGTGGATACTTGTTCTTGATCGTTACTTCATTCAATCCTCGGTAATCAACAACCATTCTTAAGATCCATCCTTCTTCTCCACTAGAAGTACTGGCGAACCCCAAGGCGAAGAACTTGGGCGTATAAATTCTTTATCCAGTAACTCCTTAATCTGCTTCTTAATTTCCTCCAAATCCTTTGCGGGCATCCTATAGGGTCTCTTAGAAATTGGCCCGGTGCCTGGCAAAAGTTCAATCAAAAACTCTATATCTCTATCCGGTGGCATGCCAGGTAACTCCTCTGGAAACACATCCAGATAATCCTTCACTACTGGCACTTCCTCCTGTAAAACTCCTGACAGGGAATTTAATCTACTCCTTTTTGACTCATGCCGGGATACATACTTGATCATTCTTCCTTCCGGCGTGGTAAGTAAAATGGTCTTACTAGCACATTCAATATTCCCTTCATACTTAGATAACCAATCCATGCCTAATATCACATCCATTCCTTGAGATTCCAATACTATTAGGTTCGAAGGGAATATGTAATTACCAATCCTTAAGGGCAACTGATCACACCATGACTTAGCCATATATTCTGCTCCTGGTGAGGTTACTAACATGGGCGATCTAAGGGCTTGGGTCGGCAGCTTATACTTATCCACGAATCCCCTTGAAATATATGAATGTGATGCACCGGTATCGGAAAGAACGAGTGCAGTAAAGGACTTAACTAAGAACTTACCTATATCTGCATCTGGTTGCTCCTCTACTTCTTCCACAGTCACGTGGTTCACTTGTCCTTTGTTGAACGGGTTGGGCTTCTTCCCGGCGCTTCCATTGCCGTTCCCATTCTTAACTTCTGGGCATTCATTAGCATAATGTCCAGTCTTCCCGCACTTGTAACAAGTGACATGGCTAAAATCCCTCTTGGTGGGTGTGGATGGTGTAGGGCGGTTCTGGTTTCCATTGGCTCCATTCCCATTCCCATTACCATTGCCATTCTTGGTGCCATTGTGATTGTGTGAGCTACTTCCTCCATGGGTATGCGGAAACTGTCCTACTGCTTTAGGGGTAAAGCGAGGCTTCTGCTGAGCTCCAGGGTTATACTTTCCTTGCCCATACTTTCTCTTGCGGCTCTCAATCTGCTGAAGCTTCCTTTCAATCATCAGGGCGCGGTCAACCAACTCCTGATAATTATTGAAAGTTGCCACCATCAACTGAACACTCATCTCATCATTTAGCCCTTCCATAAATCTCTCCTGCTTCTTGGCATCTGTGGCCACATCATCTGGGGCATAACGAGATAGGGTACTAAACTCATCCACGTACTGAGCCACAGTACGATTTCCTTGGCGCAAGTTGCGAAACTCCTGCTTCTTCATACTCATGGCTCCAGTTGAGACATGGGCGGTACGAAAAGCTTGCTGAAACTGATCCCAAGTGACATTGGCTACGGGGTAAGTGGCTGTGTAATTCTCCCACCATGCCGCGGCTGGTCCAGACAACTGGTGTGCGGCAAATCGCACCTTCTCTGCATCCGAGCAATTGGCGGTGGTCAAATCCCTTCCAATCTGGCGTAGCCAGTCATCAGCCACAATTGGTTCGATGCTGCTAGCTAACACGGGTGGTTGCAACCTTAAGAAACGGGTCAGGTTGTCCACGGGTGGTGGTGGTGGAGGGTTGTTGTTGTTGTTCTGGTTGTTCTGAGTGTTCTGGACAAGAAGTTGCATCAGGGTGTTCTGCTGCTGGATCAACTGGGTGAGCTCAAGGGGAAACTCGAATTCACGTCTTGGAGGCATCTGATGGGTGTAGAGGGAAGAGATTAGAATAGAAAGAGGTCTAAGGGAAAATCACTACCCATATGCACATGAGACAAACACACAATCATATCACACCAATCAATTTCAAACAAGGTCTTACAAATCTAACGATCGTTACAAGAGTGCTCTAAAACTAATATATGGAGGTAAACTATTGGTCACAGGGTGGTCATCTAAAAAATATTGATCGGCAGAGGATTTCATAATATCTGCTCCAGCTTCATCTTCATAGTCTTCATCCTTGCTATCCTCAGCTTCCGAATCCGTGTCATCTATAATGATATAGTCCTCAGGTGGAATCTCCTTGGGTTCTTCTTCCTCGTCTTCTTCTCCCATGAGTATCCCTAACTTCCGGGTTAAATCATCATTCTTCTCCACAAGTATCTTCATCTCCTCCTCATATCCGTCGCGTGTAGACTTGATTTCTTCCTCTAGCTCCAAATTCCTATTTAGGGCCTTCTTCAAATCTATCGTCCCTGCACACATCTGGTGCTCCTGGCGACGAATGTGGTGGTTCAACTCCTGGATGAATGCTGCAATGGACTTACCCTTCCGAGTGCTGATCATATCCCAATTCTCATCTCGGCGTCCACAAATCTGGTATATAGTGTCCTTTAGCTCCGTGTGGTAGATTTCTCCAATCCTTCCCATAGTAATGTAGGCTGCCATGCTCCTTCCTAGGCTCCATGTAGGTGCATTAAAGGAAAATGCTATGAGTGAGGTGACGGGTGCGATCGTCCTTCCTGGAACTTGGGCTTGAATCAACCAACGCTCCTCCTCAGGTAGAGTGGCATTGTAGGTTCCAGTGAAACTTGGTAATCCAATGTTGAGATATCTTGTGACTTCCTTCAGGTGTCGTCCAAAGGGTGTATCTTCATCCGGTTGCATAAACTTGTGCTTTGCTTCCACCATCCTAAAGAGTAGAAAAGATGAGGAGTCAGAAAAGAGAAGAGTGAATTGTGTTCTAGGGCTTGTCTTAGTGGTCGTGTCCTATAGTCAGTGTGTGCTCTGATACCATCTTATAGCGACCAGACCACAAACAGTCTGATCTCCGTGCATCAGTGTCATCCCTGGATCAGTAATGCTGACACGCACGGTACTTGAAGGATATATAACAGAGTAGCAATCACACACTTATTACATCGATAGTCCAACGATGAATTTATTACAAATAATATGGCTGAAGGCCATCTAACACGATAACATCGGAAGGCTTGGAAGATAAGTGAGTCTATCAACTCCAGCGGCATCACTGAGTATAGAACCACGACCGTAAAGGGCATCTTACTCGTCGTCTGAAAAGTCTGCAACATGAAACGTTCCAGCCCGAAAAACGGTCAGCACATGGAATATGCTGGCAAGGTAACACAAGAGATGCAATGAAAGTAAAGCTATACTATATGCAATATGGCTAGTGGAAAGCTCTATGGTTATGTTTTTGCGTAAAGCCAATTTTTCCCTACTTCAAAGGAATGCATTTTAATTAACTATCATGGTAGTTGAAACATCGTTGTGAAGATAGACATCCTCTCAACCCCAATTAAGAGTAATCATTAAACCCAACAAAATTAATTAAAGTAACGTGTTGAGATGCACATGAAAATCCAAGTACTAGATACTCAAGACGTCCATAACCGGGGACACCGCTAATCATGATCAGTTTGTACACTCTACAGAGGTTTGTGCACTTTTCCCACAAGACTCAATCGCCTCCGTTTGGTTTCTCGCACTACATGGTGTTTGTGAAACGGATGACCGAGACATAGTCTTTCAGAAGCGCTAGCACCTTACGATCGGGCGGACCGTACCAACCTACATCCCCTACATATGCTAGTGCACCACTGTAAGAGTTCGCACAACTTACTCATACTATGCTAGAGCCCATAATAGTATTGTGGTTTTGCACACGGAAGTTTCTAGTATGAATAATCTCATGATCCCTTTGAGCCTGGGTGGCGGTCCTAAAGAAAAACAGGCAATCTTGGAATACCCAGATGCCTCAATCCACCCAGATATGTATTAATGTTGCCACCTTAAGTTGAACCATTAATTAAACAATCTCACATCTGTCATGGTTTTCACTCACCCAATCCACGTCTACGAGCATAGCATGTCCTAACAACAAATGTAGAAATAACTCCCAAAGGTTTGAATGTAATGCTGGTAATAGGTACTACCTCAGTCTACTTCCCAATCCCACAAGTTAATTAATCCTACTCATGCAATGTGTGAGGGTTTGACTAATGCAATGAAAACTGGGTAATTGGAAAGCATGATCAAAGTGTTACTTGCCTTGCTGATGATCCGCAAAACCTAGAGACTCAAAGTAGCAAACGGCGCACTCCGGGTACTCTGTCGCAATCAAACAAACAAGCATACAATAAGTACTTAACTATGCACGGGTAAAACTCAAATAAGAGATCTAACCAGAAAGTTCAACTTAAGAACTCCGGTTTGCAAAAAGAATCAACTCGAAAGAAGTAACGAAACTCAAACTGCAAAAGAAACGAGCTCCGAATTACTAGTTGGCCTAAAGTCAAATTTTACAGTAGCCAAAATCTTGTTCCAGTTGATTAAACGTAAAGAGGGCTTCGAGACGAAGATCTGGGATTTTGAATCACCTGATTCCGACTCTCGAGCGAAAAGAAAAACAAAAAACAAGATCAGGGCAGAAATCTCGATCGGAAAAATCGCGGATAAATACCCAGAAAAAGAAAAACGACGAACAGACTAACAAACGAACGTTCGCTGTCTGCGGGTAACTAACGAAAACCGTTCGTTAAAACGAACGTACGGACGAACGTCCGCTATTTAACTAAACCGACGGAAAATAAAAAAAACTGAACCGATATATTTAAAAAAAAACAGGTCTAGGTTTTTCGTAAACAAACCGATCTAATAAGCGAAAAAAAACTACCTCACTCCGGCGAAATCCGGCGAGCGGCGGCGGAGGCTGTTGCGCGGCGGGACGGCGGCGGCGGCTCGGCGCGGCGGCGGGAGGCTTCCGACGGCGGCGGCGGGAGGCGGCGGCTCGGGCTAGGGTTCGGGCGGCTGGGGCGGGCGAGGCGAGTTGGGCCGGCTCTGGCGCTATATAAAGCCAAGAGTCCTGGTCCTTCACGAGTCTAAGTCGTTTTTTTAAATAAAGTCCTGGCGCAGAAAAACTAACGAAAGAAATACCAAACGGACTCCAAAATTCCCGAAATAAATTTTGACCGTCCTCTAATAATTTTTAGGACAAAGTGAACATTTTTCCCGGACCTAAATGCAATTTTGAAAAATGCGTATTTTTCCTATGCAAATAAATCCGAAAATAAATTCAGAAAAATACCGAAAGTGATTTTAATATTTTTCATCCAATATTTCTGTTATTTTGGAGAAGTTATATTATCTCCACTCATATTTTGTATTTAGAAATATTTTTAGGAGAGAAAAATAATTAGAATCACACTGTCCTCGTACTGGTATTCGAGCGAACTCAAATACGAAAACGGTAAAATTCCCAAGTCTCTCCGTAGGTCCTTGAGTTGCTTAGAATTTCGAGGAACTCCACGAATAGAAATGCAATACATGCAAATGAAAATATGATCTATGTATAACATTCCAAATTGAAAATTTGGGATGTTACAGGCGGGCTCGCCATCAACATCACCAGGGTCATCTCGTCTCATCTTATACCGCAATGCACCGCATACCGGGCATGCGTTCAGATCCATGTATGCACCGCGGTAGAGGATGCAGTCATTAGGGCATGCATGTAACTTCTGCACCTCCAATCCTCGAGGGCATATGACCTTCTTTGCTGCGTATGTACTGTCGGGCAATTCGTTATCCTTTGGAAGCTTCTTCTTCAATATTTTCAGTAGCTTCTCAAATCTTTTGTCAGCCACAACATTCTCTGCCTTCCACTGCAGCAATTCTAGTACGGTACCGAGCTTTGTGTTGCCATCTTCGCAATTGGGGTACAACCGTTCTTTGTGATCCTCTAACATGCGATCGAACTTCACCTTCTCCTTTTGACTTTCGCATTGCGTCCTTGCATCGACAGTGACCCGGCGGAGATCATCATCATCGGGCACATTGTCTGGTTCCTCTTGATCTTCAGCAGCTTCACCCGTTGCAGAATCATTGGGCACATCGTCTCATTCCTCTTGATCTTCACCAGCTCCCCCTATTGCAGCATCACCGTATTCAGGGGGCACATAGTTGTCATCGTACTCTTCTTCTTCGCCGTCTTCCATCATAACCCCTATTTCTCCGTGCCTCGTCCAAACATTATAGTGTGGCATGAAACTCTTGTAAAGTAGGTGGGAGTGAAGGATTTTCCGGTTAGAGTAAGACATCGTATTCCCTCATTTAGTGCATGGACAACACATAAAACCATTCTGCTGTAAAATAGCAAGTTTAGAGTTTAGAGTCCGGGTGTAATACTTTCCTTCCTCTACAAGGTGATCATGCACAAACCCTACGTCTCTCCGATGCATATATAAATTGGAGGGTTTAGTCCATAAAGACAAAAGAATCATAGCAATCACATAGGCTAGACTTTTAGGGTTTAGCCACTACGATCTCGAGGTAGATCAACTCTTGTAACCCATGTAAATAAAGATCAATCAAGAAGGAATTAGGGTATTATCGCGACCGAGAGGGCCTGAACCTGGGTAAACATCGTGTCCCCAGTCTCCTATTACCATCGATCTTCAGACGCATAGTTCGGGACCCCCTACCAGAGATCTGCAGGCTTTGACACCGACATTGGCGCTTTCATCAAGAGTTCCACTGTGTCATCGACTTAAGGATTAATGGCTCGCTTCATCATAAAAAATGATGCCACCATCGAGGGAATGTTTCTCCCAGGCCAACTTTTCGTGTTGGGCGGCTTCATGCTTCGTGCCAACACTGAAGGCCACCTCGAGCAGGTTGACAGCTATGCCCCTGGTCATCAGATCAGATTCGGAAGCCTAAACTACATTGCTGATGTCCGCGGAGATTTGATCTTCGACGGATTCGCACCCATGGTAGCTGCTCCCTGCCACCACGATGAGCACGACCTAGATCTGTCATTGGACCCCATCCAGGGGAGAACACTTGTAGCAGCGCTGGCCTTAGATCCGGAATAGATCCCTTCATCCGAGGATGGGAAGATTAACCCCGCCATAGAGACCGCATACTTAGCGGCACTTGAGCCGCACACAGACCTAGCTTTGTGCGAGATTCCCTCCATCGGAACTCCGGAATCATCTTCGACTATAAGTTCCAAACTTTCGGGATCTGCGTCCTTTAGGCTCGAGCAAGCGCTTGTCACCGAACTGGCCCCATAGATGTCCAAACACATGTCGGCATTCACCCTTCGATGAAGTGTTGGACTTACCAAAATCTCTCTCTCTAGCAGAGAATTCCCAGCCGAACTATGCCTAGTTCGAACTGGGGGCCGAGGACCGGGAATTTCGCTTCCCGCCCACCACCCACTTGGTAGCCACGGTCGACGACTTAACTGATGTATTAGATTATGCTTCTGAAGACGTTGATGGGATGGACCACAATGCCGAAGCTGATCTAAGTGCAAACCCGCCCGCAACCAGGCGATGGACGGCTACTTCTACATACGATGTATACATGGTGGATACACCCAATGAGAAGGAGGGTGACGGGGATACCAATCCAGAATAGGATAAGCTTGTCGATGAACCTCCCAAACGCTAGCGTCAGGAGCGTCGATCTTGATCCTATAAAGGAAAGGAGAGTAACAATGTCACTGAAGACGAGGATGATCTAGAACAAGGCGATGACCCCGTGGAGCCAGCGGTAGAGCAGGACGGACGGGAGGATGGTGTACACAGTCCAGAACCGCTGGCCGATCACAACGATGTGGATGACATCAATTATCAACCTGTCTCCGAAGAGGACATCAGCCTGGGAGACGATGATTTCATCGTCCCATAAGAACCGCTCGAACAAAAATGTTTTCAACAAAAACTCATTGCCACCGCAAGGAGCCTAAAGAAGCAGCAGCGGAGGTTTAGAGCCGAGCTAGATATGCTCAATGAAAGATGGAATGAAGTGCTGGACGCTGAAGAACGATACGGCTATAAGGGCCAAATAAAGAGCTATCCCAAATGCAAGATGCTGCCCCAATTCAACGACGAGGCCCCAGCGCTAATTCCACCGAAGTATGATCAGTCCAATCAACCGGACCAACCACCCCGTGGACGGGTCAAAGCTACCACCAACGCCGTACACAAACTCGCAACTCCTCACCATAAAGGAAAGGTACAGTGGCTCAGGGACATAAGTATGATCTACGCCAGGACCTGAATAAAAAGGCTGGCCACACCAGGTCACTTTACAGATCAAGGGAGCGTGCCCACACACGGAATGACGGCTATCAAGCCAAATAGACCGATCACATTCCAGTTCGAACCCAACACCAAACACCAATACCATCCGAAGTGCGCCACAATATCACAAAATATAGGGGTGCCGCACACCCTCTGTGCTTCACCAATGAGGTGATGGACCACGAATTTTCCAGAAGGGTTTAAACCCATAAACATCGAGGCATACGATGGAACGACGGACCCCGCTGTATGGATAGATGACTTTAGTCTTCATATCCACATGGGTCGTGGAGATGATCTCCATGCTATCAAATACTTACCCCTCAAGCTGAAAGGACCAGCTCGACAATGGTTAAATAGCCAACCAGAGAACTCCATTGGAAGTTGGGAAGAACTTGAGGATGCCATTCGAGCCAAGTTTCAGGGGACTTATGTCCGGCTCCCGGATGTTGATGATCTAAGTCATATAATCCACCAACCTGGCGAGTCAGCCCAGAAGCTTTGGAATCGGTTCTTCAGTAAAAAGAACCAAATTGTCGACTGTCCAGATGCTGAGGCTTTAGCAGCATTCAAACACAGTGTCCGGGACGAATGGCTGGCTAGACACCTCGGCCAAGAGAAGCCGAGAACAATGGCAGCCCTAACTACACTCATGACCCGCTTTTGTGTGGGCGAGGAATGCTGGCTGGCTCGTAGCAGCAATAGCACCAGCGACCCTAGCACATCTGAAGTCAGGGATGGCAATGGCAAGCCAAGGCGCAATAAAAACAATAGTTAAAACAAAACTATAAGTACAGACAACACGACGATAAACCTTGGATTTAGTGGCTCCAGGCCCGGTCAATGGAATAAGCCATTCAAAGGCAACGGAGATAGTCCATCTAGCTTGGAAAAGATACTAGAAAGGCCTTGCCTGATCCATGGCACCCCTGATAAACATGCAAATCATACCAACTATAACTGTTGGGTCTTTAAGCAGGACGGCAAGCTAAATGCCGAACACAAGGGGAAAGGACCTCAAAGCAAAGACGAGGATGAACCTTGCTTGCCGAACACGGGGGG
>LR738712.1:240862789-240937704 GCA_902687465.1 Secale cereale
TTCCACCGGAGGTAAAAACTGTGAAAATGATCTATGTCACCCATATCCCCAAGAGGTAGTGCAAGCGCGCACTCAGGGACGTCTACACCATTGAACCTGTCGCCCCCAAATTTAACCCATGGTCGGCTTGTCAGATCACCTTTGATCGGAGGTATCATCCAACCAGTATCCGTCACGGAGGTTCGGTGTCCTTAGTGATCGACCCCATAATTGACGGATATCATCTTACTTGAGCCCTTATGGACGGTGGCAACAGTCTCAATCTGATATACCAAGACACTGTCTACAAGACGAGGATAGACCCGTCAAGAATTAAGCCTAGCAGCACTACCTTTAAAGACGTGATACCAGGCGTAGAAGCCCGCTGCATGGGCTCATTAACATTGGAAGTTGTATTCGGCTCTCCTGATAACTTCCAAAGCGAAGAGATAATCTTCAACATTGCTTCGTTCCGAAGTGGTCATCACGCACTACTCGGAAGAACGGCCTTCGCCAAATTTAATGCAATCCCACATTACGCCTACTTAAAGCTCAAAATTCCTGGACCCCGCAGCATCATCACGGTCAATGGAAACACGGAGCACTCCCTCCGTACGGAGGAAGACACTGCGGCCCTATCGGCCGAGGTCCAAAGCGGCTTATATAGGCCGAACAGTTCATCGGTCCTCAAGATCACAGACACGACTGAAAGTGTCCGGTCCGCACTTCAATGCGGCAGCTCAGAAGAACCTGAGCTCGACTAGTAGTTGCACCCCTATCGACTGCCCCGTAAGTTGGTAGCATACGTACCTCATGTACACAATTATGCCCTTAAAATCCCTTGGGCGGAGCTGGGGGCACACATCATACAAATAATCCATAGTTCAGCTTGACACTATTTGGACTCTAAAATACACCTTCTTTTTCAGGTTCATTTAAAAGAACCCACATTGTTCACGGCTGTGCATGCACTCTTTTTTAGAATCCTGTTTTCTTTTTTTCACAGGTGGCCATCATAATTTTCCTGGACATATTACAAAGGAGAAAAAGGCGCAGACGTGCAGCAGGGCCACGTGTTGAGACTTCTTTTTAGATTCAGACTCAGTGTAAACCTTTTTTCTTCTCTTGTATTTACTTTTACTTTTTGGCATGTAAAATGCCCGAGGTTGTTATCGGCATTATCTGTAACCTCACGGCTTGCCGTATTAACGGGATATAAGTAAAACAGTTTGGTTCCATTTCGCTTGGAGTTTATTCTATTTACCACCTTTGTTCTCCACCCCCAAGTCAGATTGCCGCATGTGCCTTAATACCTGGACTTAATACCAGGGGCTATATTTAGCCTGGCAAACCTCCAAAAAAAGTCCGAGCACCTATAGGGAACAGTTCGGCATCCCGGATATTGCATTATATGCATCGACTCTGAATCATGTCTTTGTTCTATAGTTGGGTTTCCAGGCTCCCGTGCCTGCCACCTTACGTTCCGCATTGTTCGGCTACGGTAGTAAAGGGAGAACTACTACGATAGTACTTCTGGTTCGTCCGTTCAAGTACCTCAGTAGAGAAAGTCGAAAACTGACTGTCATGATGAGGCGAGAGCCGGTCAAGCGATTCAGTGACTTAGTGTTATACTACGATTGATAGTGATCCACACCGTGTTATATGAGGGGCTGGTCTTCGCCTAGCCGCGCAAGAACGGGCACCATAGCTTGGAAGCCCTACACGCACTAGGGGCTAGTATTTAGCCCCACTAGTCAAGCTCATATGGCTAAGTGAAAGCAATAAAGCCACATAGTCTGATTGCCTGGTTCTCTCCACAGACACCTCCTATATGGACCAAGACGTTGGATAAAGAGTATTCATGCGCGTTACCGAACACCTCTGTAATATTTACATGGGGGCTGAAGCCGACGACGGGAAACTTTGAAATTTAAATAAACAGCCGCACAGGAGGAAAAAGTCGCTTATAATACAAAAGCGCAAAATTTATATACATCGGCACATAGGCTTAGTCCTTACAATCCGAATACAATCATTCAAAGGTAATATCCTTTGAGCACTGGCCCTCCACAAGGCGGGCTCCTTCTAGGACATCGCCAAAATACCTTTCTAGCTTGTAGTGATCCTTGGCCTCTGGCAGTGGCTATCTCTGTGGACTTCATCTTCACCCAATGCACCTTCACGCGGGAAAAGGCCATCCGAGCACCCTCTATGCAGGCCGAACGCTTAATAGCATCGACCCACGGACTCTCTTCGACGAGATTCTTCACCAATCTGAAGTAACTACTTAGGAATGGATCAGTGGGCCATAGCCGGACTATCAAGTCCTTCATGGACGTACACGCCATGTTATGGAGCTCGATCAGCTGCTTCATTTGGTCATTGAGGGTCACCGGATGATTTGGCGCAAGAAATTGCGACCAGAACAACTTCTCTGAGTTTTCTGCCTGCTGAACTCGGAAGTATTGGGTGGCGTGGGCGATGCTCCTCGGGAGATCCGCAAACACGCCTGGAGAACTGCACAATCGTGTCAGCCCAAGATACCTCTGACCTCCGAAGATGCTCTGCAAGAGAAAATTCTTACCAGCTGCTATTTGACGTGCTTGTTTTATCTCTTCTTGAGCACTGCGCGACTCAATCCGCACCTTCTTGGTAGCATCAACTGCCTCAGTGAGTTCGGATGCTTGTTACGAAGTCTTCTGCTCCAATGCATCGCATTTTCGAATGGCATCTTGCAGCTCGACCTCGAATTCGGTCACCCGAGACTCGTGCTGTTGACACAAGGCATTCTCGGCCTCCAGGTCGCCAACCGCTTTATCAGCGGCTGCCTTGCTCTCTCAGGCCTCTTCCTTGGCCTCCACAAGCTTTCCCTTGAGGGCCTTGACTGTAGCTGCGTCAACTGTCTCACGGAACATATAACAAACATTAGCTCACGCTCACACATATAGTGTGTTAAAATTTCAATTTCTTCCAACCCGCATACCTTGCATTTCATCAAAACGCTTGTTAACGTAGTGGAGCTCGTCGTCCGCGATTTTAAGCTTCCGATTTAACTCGGAAACTTCTATGGCTTGGATAGATGCCGCTACTAGAGAAGCTTGTTCAGATGTAAATTTCACCCTTGAGCTCTGTCATATGCTATAACATGGATACTTCGTCCAATTCTGTTCAGAATCACACAAAGCATCAGGGGTTACTGTCTATATGTATATATACATAAAACAAAAAAGTTATTTTTAAATAGCATTATGTCGCATACCTCAAAGCCTGTCAGTTGGCTGTTGAAAGCTTCGTTCAGTCCGCCTTTGACAGATTGAATCTTCTCCATGACCGCACTCATCAGAGTGCGGTGTTCCTCTACGATGGAAGCACTTTGAAGTGCTCCCTCCAGAGTGTTCGGCGCCTCCGGATTGACGGCAGGCGCCGTAGGAGCAGTCGCTCCCTCCCCCATCATGGGGGGGCTGAACTCTCGATTCCGGAGCCGCACTAGGCCCCGGAACAGTGTTTGGCCGGGCCCCGGATTGCTTGGTCCCCCCGTCTTCGGTCACCATGGGGATCTCTCCTACTTGGTCGACAGCAGTCGAGGGATTGAGCTCGAGCGCCCTTTTGTCCGCCCCACTCCCACCTGCTGGAACAGGGGGAGTTTGTAGAGAGGATACCTCGGTGTCCGCTATAGTGGGTGATGAGCCCTTTGGAGGCGTATCACTGTCCACCATCCCCGGCGATAGGGAATTCCACGATGACAGTAAAGCCATGGGGGTGTCGTGCGGAGGACTATATAAAGGAAAAATATATATTAGATGCTGGAAAGGAAAAAATATCCGAACATAAGCAGTTATCATCTAAATACTTACGATTCAGCCAGAGGCTTAATCCTGGGCTGAACTCGATTGCTGTGTTCGGACAATGAGTCCGAACTATGTGGAAGATTTAGCTTCTTCCAGGGTGAAGCCTTGCCTCCGTCAGCAGAGGGCCGCTCTCTTCCTCCCCCTCCCTTGTATGGGGGAGTCATCTTCTTCCTCCTCTTCTTCCTTAGGAGAAAGGTGCGAGCCAGTTTCCACGGACCTTGTGTCCGCGGGACCTGCAGAGAGGTGGTCACTCTTGACTTCCTTGCTCTTCTTCTTGGCCATCTTCTCCGGCACCTTGTACGACACCGGGACCAACATCGCCGTTAGCCGAGGCGTTTCTGGGTCTTTTGCCAAGGGAGCCGGACACTTAATCCGCTCTGCCTTTTTCGTCCATGTGATGCCCCAAGACCGACGCTCCAGAAGACTTCCATATATTTTGACGTCGCCGTGTGTTTTATTTGCTTGTTCTATTTTATTTGGGCATTGCATCATGCATCATAGATCATCGTTGTTTCGGCTGTGGCATATTTAATTCTGTCGTGATCTTGGGTGAACTCCTGCTCCTCATCTACATCTTGTACTTGAATCTTTCTTTTGCCACCAAATCCCTCATCAAGTTGAAACCCATTCACTAGCTTCCCTCTTTCAAATTTTCCCATTCATTGCGAGTGACTTTTTTCTGTCACATAAAAATGTTCATTCTTTTCCTGTCAATTGTAGGTTGTGCCAAGACCATCTACTCCAATCTTCAGGTCTTTTGGAAGTGCTTTTGTTGGGCTAAGGATTTATTCGAGTTTCAGTTATTTTCAAACTCGCATAAATTTGCTGCCTCTAAAAATAGCCAATAAATTTTATTCAAATGCTAAATAAATCCAGGATCCCACGGACATTTTTTGTACCTTCCATATTAATTCCAAACCCCAGATCCTTTTCCTTGTAATCCTGTCTATTTTCTTAAAGAAAATAAACAGAGGAGGGAAAAACTGGGCAGAGCCCACTTACCTGGGCTGCGCCCTAGGCCCATCTGCAGCCTAACCCCTGCCCTTAACCTAGGCCTCACCTAAACCCTAGCCAACCCGAACCCCATCTCCTCTTGTCTCGCACGCTGGAGCGCCGGCCGGCCAGAGCCGCCATGTCCCTCCGCCACACCGCGCCCGTCCCTTGCGCCTTCCTACAGGAGCTTCACGCCCGTGCCGGCAACCTCCTCGTCGACTCCCTGGGGCCTCCTTCTCGTCGCCCGCGTCCGTCCTCGCCGCTCCTCCAGTGAGCCTCTGCCTGGATCCCTCCCGCTGCCTCTTCTTCCTTTTTGTCCGTGACCGGAGCTCCCTCTAATCTCCTGCTTTCTCTGTTATTTTTCAGGGGCATGGAGCCATGGACGCTGCCTGCTCACCTTGCTCTCCACGTGGTGCGTGCCGACACCCATCCGATGGCCTCCCCTGCTCCTCCTGTTGCAGAGCGCCCCACCTCCATGAGTCTTCCTCCTGCCGCGTTCGGCCCCCCATGTCCATTAGCTCAAGCCACCATAGCCTCGAGTGCTCTTGAAGTCCTGTCGGAATTTGATTGCTCTGGCCACTACCATGAGCACCCCGTTTTCTTTGCTGCCTCTGTGCACCTCCGACTGCTTCCTACTGCTGGCCGTCTCCATGGGTTCGAGGAGCCCCAAGTCATGCTCGTGTGCCTCCGCTTTTTGTTGATGCCGAAGCCGCGGTTAGAAAAGTTGTGCCCGGATTGCCAAGTTTGTGTTCGTGTTTTCGCCAACTTCTGTAAAGCAGAACGTGTATGACTACATGATGACTGCCGAGACCGATTCTCCAAGGACGTCGAGAACGACTACACGGCGACACTATCGAGTACATCTGCTAGCATCTACGAAATCGCCATGTTCGACCACATGAAGATATGCCATGTACCACGACGTCGACAACCCTCAAGTTCAACTACATCGACTACGAACGGTGATGACCCCGAACATCTACGGAGATTGTAAGACTACAGACCATGTACGACTATCGTCACTGCGGATCCGACAAGACCATCGAGTGGACAACTTCCGTCATCATGACCGAGAGTACCACTACTTCCATGACGTCCGAGAACGACTACTTCCCATGACGACCCCGTGAACAACTACTTCCTCTTCGACACGTGCACCTCTTCCATCGAACTCGTTCCGCCCCGAAAACACATGCTTCAAAGGTATATCCGCCAAGATGATGACTCGTGAACGAATGCTTGTGTTGTATGAGTTGAACCGTTTGTTGCACCATGTCCGAGTTTTTGCTTGCACGTTTCCCGTTTCCATGACACCAACCCGTGGGAACCCGGTAACCGGGAGCACCCCACCATCTTGCTCCACTCGCTCACGCCACCCTTCTTTTGCACCGGTCTCTCAATGATTTACCGGAACTGATATGTTGCCGCGGCATCATTTTCGGATTCGCCGCCCTGGCACCCCTTTCCTTTCCACCACGGTGACAAATGATCCATATGTTATAACATGCCAACTTTTTATAAAAATTGCATAAAACTTGTACACGTCATCCACATCATGATAACAACATTCAAATGGTTAAAATTGTTATTTTCTTTAATAATTGCGAAGTGTCACATGGGGATTTTCTGGAAATGTTGTTGTTATTTCCGGCCTCATTAAATTGCATAAATAGATAGTTTCCTTATGCTTTACCTCTTGTCATGTTAACCAACATTTAAACTTGGTGTGTTCATAAATGAGACCAAACTAAATATGTGAATGTGGTGAGCTCCACTTAACTTTTAGTTTGTCTGATGCACTTTGCCAAGCCATGCATAACTAAACTGGACATGCATCATACTTGATTGTGCATCATGCCATATTTATGCTTGTGTGTTTACCATGTTGTTGGCTTCTTTCTGGTTTGCTTCTCTTGTTAGCTTCAGTTTCGTTCCAAAGTTGTGAGGATTTGTTCAACTACGACGGTTTGTCTTCTTCATAGACTCGTTCTTCTTCCTTGCGGGATCCCAGGAAAGATGACCATTCCTTTATATCACCTTTATTGTTGCTATGCTAGTTGCCTCGCTCTATTGCTTTGTCGCGACACCTATCCTTTTGCATGTCAGCGCCTACCTTGCCATGAAACCTACCTTCCTAGCAAACCGTTGTTTGGCTAAGTTACGCTTTTGCTCAAGCCCCCCCCTTCTTGTAGCGTTGTTAGTTGCAGGTGAAGATGAAGTTTGCTCCATGAGGATTGGATATTTTGGGAATAACACAATATCTCTATTTAAATTATTACACCTTATATACTTGGCAATGGGTGGAAGGCTTGGCCTTTTGCTCGGTGTTTTGTTCCACTGATGCCACCTTAGTTACCGATAAACCAGTGTTATGTTCCTGATTTTGTGTTCCGATCACGGTTGGTGTTAATGGGCACCCCTCGATAATTCGCCTTGTGTAAAGCTTTTCCAGCAAGATCCAACTTTGGTTTTACCTTTTGCCAAATAACTAAAAACTTGGTGAGGGAGTTGCAAACCCGAGGATTATTTAATCAACCCCCAGGCCAGTGCTCGTTTTGAGTGTTGGTCCAAACTAGAGCACCATGCAGGGCTGCCCCTTGGCAACTTAGGGTATTCTGGCTTCTGTACGCTTAGCTTATCTGATATGGCCTGAGATGAGATACGCGCGGCTCCTATCAGGGTGTCAGCACGTCGGGAGGTCTTGCTGGATTAGTTTTTCTATTGTCGAAATATCTTGTGCACGGGATTCCAAAAATACTCGGGCCTTCCCAACATGGAGTTGTTACTCCACTGATCATGAGAGCTTGTGATGGGCTATGTTGGGACAACCCTGCAGGGTAATGATCTTTCAAAAGCTATGCCCATGGTTATGTGGTAGATTGGAGTTTGTTAATATCCGGTTGTAGATAACTTGACAAAATAACTCACACATAATACACTACCGCGTGAGTAGTCGTGATGGTCTCTTTTCACGGGAGTACGGGAAGAGAACATGGCTGGGTTATGGATGACTCGTAGGTAGACAGGATCATCTAGTGATCATGGACAAGTTCATGACCGATAGCTTTCACTTCTCCTCTCGCTCTGAAGTTACGTAAGCTAGCCACATCATCGATGCTTAGTGCTTGCTGCCCACATAAACACTTTCTCCTTACCCAAAAGTTTTGATATTTTTGATACCCGGGAATGGGATTGCTGAGTCCTCGTGACTCACAGTTTACTACAAAACCAGATGCAGGTACAACCAAGTACGGGACCGGTGATGGCCAGGTACTCAAGTGGGAGTTCAATGAAGAACGTGGGCGTATGTACGTGATGTTCCCCGATGATCAGTAGTGGTTCCTACTAGGGCCGATCGGGCATAGTGGGTGGTTATCTTCTTTTCATGTGGATTCGTCCATAGTCGGACTATGTTTGTTCTTGAATGAATGTATGACCTATATATGCATTGTGTGAAGTGGCAGTTGTAAGCTCACTATATTTTTTTCCTTTGTTCTTGTACATGGGAATGTGTGAAGATGACCATCTTGCGATCATACCAAAATGCGATTATGCATGTAAGTCGTCCGTCGACACGTAGGAGATATAGTCGCATCTTGGGCGTTACAGTCCATGCCTGGATAGAATGCAAATACTCTAATTCATGTTATATTTGAAACATGGACGGAGTATGTATTCGTCATAAATTTTAATTACCTCTGATGCAGTGAGCACGGTTCTGAAGCCCTTGTCCTCAGTATCCGCCGGCCACCCCTTCTGGGCCTTGAAGAGATGCTTCAAGATGTCTTCATGCGTCGCGATGAAGAGATGCTTCAAGGACCAAGACCCTTCTGGATTGAACTCCCATAGATAGGAGTCCCGACGTTGGCAGGGAAGGACGAGACGGGTGACCATTACCTGAATCACATTTGTGAGTTGGGTGCCCTTGGTAATCATGCCAGAGATGCGGCTTTGGAGCACCAGCACCTCCACTCGAGACGCCCAATCTAGACTCTTGTCGGTCCAACAGGTTAGCCCACCACTTGGCGTCGCAGGGCTTAGTGATGTAGAACCACTCCTGCTGCCAGACCTTGTTCGTCTCTACAAAGGCCCCCTTAGGCCAAGTGGCATTGGGGACCTTGCTCACCATGGCACCTCCCCAGTCCGTGTGCTGCTCGTCGACCACCATCGGCTTTAAATTGAAGGTTTTGAGCCATATGCCGAAGTTTGGGGGGACGCGGAGGAACGCCTCACATACCACTATAAAAGTGGATATGTGAAGGATTGAATTTGAGGCTAGATCATGGAAATCTAGGCCACAGAAAAAAGAGGCCCCGTACAAAGGGGTGGAGAGGAAATCCCAGCCCCCGAATAAAGTTGAGAGGAAGACAAACCTCTCAACCGCCTTAGGGATGGGAATCACTTGGTCCCTTCGGGGACTTCGTGCGCTACATCATCGGTGAGATAGCCCGCGCTCCGGACGCTCTTCACGGTCTTCTCCGTGACCGTGGATGCCTCCCACTTGCCTTTAGAGCCGGAGCCAGCCATTGCTGGGAAGGGCGACGGCGGTGCCGGTGTTGATAAATGAGGGCGCAAGAGATGTGGGCGCTTTGGCTGGGGAGATTGGAGAACTAGGGCTTGAGAAGAGCATGGGTTAAATAGAAATATTTGAGTCCTTTTATAAGCAGTGAATGCTAAATGCCCCCCACTCTAGCCGTAAACCTCGCCGGTTCCCAACGAGGTCGTGCATTAGGTGCGGTTAAGATGCTCACGTTACATTGATAAGGATCCGTAATAATCGGGCACGATCTTTGTTTTGACAAGATGTGCCAATGGGGACATGCCTTGAAACACGAAACTAGAGCCAAGAAAACAGTTCGATATGTTAAAGGGACAGACGTGACGCTTCACTAAAAAGTTGTCAGTTAAGACAAAATATCTGTATTTTCGATACCTTGCCTTCGAGGCTAAGGGTTATACTAACCATGCAGAGCCGGACATAGTACCTTTTTTGTAGGGAATATTGCTTCAATATGTTTGGGAGGAGGAACCCGCCTTGCAATGCCGAAGACAGTACGGGAGCCAAACTCGTTGTGATCGAAGACTGGTTCAGGGACTACTGAGGGAGTCCTAGATTGAGGGGTCCTCAGGGGGCTGGATAGCTCGTTGTGGGACAGACTGGTGGGCCATTAAGATTATTAGCGAAGACTATCTCCCGTATCCGGATAAGACTCCCATATGTGTGAAATAGCAAGTTTAGAGTCCGGGTGTAATACTTTTCTTCCTCTACAAGGTGATCATGTACAAACCCTAGGTCCCTTCGGTGCATATATAAACCAGAGGGTTTAGTCCGTAGAGATATAAGAATCATATCAATCACATAGGCTAGACTTTTAGGGTTTAGCCATTACGATCTCAAGGTAGATCAACTCTTGTAACTCATATTCATCAAGATCAATCATGAAAGAAGTAGGGTATTACCTCGATCAAGAGGCCCCGAACCTGGGTAAACATCGTGTCCCCAGTCTCCTATTACCATCGATCCTCATACGCATAGTTCGGGACCCCCTACCCGAGATCTACCGGTTTTGACACCGACATCATGTTGAGTACATAGTGTACTCATGGCAATAATTTTGTTGAAAACAGAGTTCCATGAAGAAAAAGGTGTGGACTACAACAACTATGGTGATCCGTAGGAGTGAGGTCACGTGGACTACATCGACTACCTATGGCTGAGATGGAGTCACTATGCATTTTACTTTCCGCTATTTCCTGATTATAATAAATGTCATGAGACATTTCCCTATGTATGCCTTGGCAAGGTTTATTAAATGTGTAATACATATACATATTGTGCAATGATACCATTTCGCTGTGTTGGCAACAATGATCTTGGGGTTGACAAATATACACAGGAGGGTCTGGAATTTAATTCCAGGTTCTCCTAGATATGTATGCGTGTGAGAGAGATTGCACAATTTATTCACATATCACTATCTAGCGACCGTGGACATGCATCGCTTGAAACATATATCTACTTCGTATCGTGGCCAGGGATACAATATCGATTCAACTCTATGAACATTGGACACTCACATGTCACATTTTTTCTTTCAAAGATTTTTTCAATCGTCGATGCCAAATTTCCAGTGATATTTCTTCACACAGCCAATGTAGTTAGCCTATACATGCACCATTGTTAGTTTTGCATTCAAATTTATTAGTCTTGGATTATTTAAGGTTCGATTATGAAGTAATAAATGTAACATTCATATATTAATTCAACGGGTACCACAATTTATGAAATGGAGGCAATGTAATGATATGAGGTAACACTTTTAAGTCGCGGACTATAATATCCATTTCTTTTACACATCTATATTATCCATTTGTTATTGTCCATTGTAATTAAAATTAACACGTCAATGCATTGTGTTTAAAATAAATAACCAATGGCACAAATTATATATTTGCACGAGAAATACGTAGGCTCAGTGTTTGCTCGGCTTTTTATGAATGCGCCTCAGTTACACCCGTACAATCGGCCGCACCCATGTGATAGTAGTAACAAGTTATCATTGAATCATCGAGAGTTATTGTTTTTTTTTCTGGTGTGGACTTCATACAAGTCAGTAACTGCTCACGTGTGCTCGTGTAAACAGTCTCGCATGACCGACTTCCCACTAGCACTGTCCAAAATTAGTTGGCACTGGATACGAATGATCCTAAGGGTGGAATCTCCCGCCTCCTTCTAAATTTATTGTGACCAGGTCTCTTGCATGCTAAATTCCCCCTTTGTCCTTTTTGCATGGAGAAAAATATAGCCCTCATTGACATAATAGGTCGGGGTTTCTTTGGTAACTTCCGGTTCCCCCCACCACACGACACCCCCATTTCTTCTCCCCTCCCGCAAAAACAATTACTCCACAGCACCAAGCATCTTACGTGTCACCGTCCATATATCATCGGCCAGTCTAACCCTTCCCTATCAAAACCCTAGAATGATCATCCACCGGCGTACCAGAGTCCATTCACTGTAGGCGTCGTCCATGTCGCAGATCTGCTTCTCTGGCCACATCTACCCCTCCCTCCTCCACTAGAAATAGTAGACCGCTCATCCACCACTATACCACAGCCCATCAAGTGTCGGCCTTGTCCACAACGCCAGATCTGCTTTGCCGGTACAGTCGTCAAATGTAGCACATCTACAGCGGCTCCTTCGTACACCGCACCGGAGCCGCTTTGTCTGCAGCCCCGTAGGCGCCCCACCGACGCCATAGTAGACGGCCTCTGATCCTCTTCGTTGACACCGTCATCAACCCTACTTGAGCCTATACGCCGACACCAACCTCAACCCTGTCGGAGCAGCTTCACCGATACCATATCAGCCCTACCGCAGCTACTTTGCCAATGCCCAGTCCACGGCCTCGGATTTGCTTCGTTCACACCCACATCCAACCTACCGGAGCAACATCTCACGTCCTCTTCCGCGTCCACAGATCTACATTGTCGATACCATCCTCAACCCAACCACGGCCTCGGATCCGCTTCGTCCACACCATAGTCCTAGGAGCAGCTTCACAAACAACCTCCTCGACGGTCATAGATCTCCTTACTGGAACCCGACAGCCAGTGCAGCGTCATCAGCCTTGACGTTTTCAACCTGATTCCCACCATATGGCATGATGCCAAGCACCCGTCGCGGCCTAGGTACTTCTCACCTTTAAACCTATCTAGCATCACCTGCCAGATGTACTTCTCATATTCGAACAGTTCGCTATTACATGTTATGGAGCTTGCAAGTGCTCAAAGGACAATGTATCTTCTAGATCTAACTCCTTGGCCAAACAAGATCCTGGAGTGAGGCATTGCATTGATCTTGTAAGTGCGTCTCTCTCTTGTATTGTTGTGTACCTGCCACCGTGTTTTGCTAGGATTTTTGACCAGTAATCCCTTTTGTGCAACCAAAGATTTCCACTACTCGCTGCTATATTAGGGATCTAGACGTCCTACATTACACTAAATCATAGGTGGCATGAAGGAATTCCAGTGAACTAAATTATGCTCCCTTAGAGTGTCTCCAAGTCCAGTACATAGAGTCGTGGCTAGTTTATGCAACGCAAGTAATCAATAATTGGTGGTTTAAATGTGTGCAAGGATATGCAATGTATTATCATGTAGAGACATCTCTAATTAGCCGTGTCAACTTGCAAATGGGGTGCAACAATGAAAACATACAAGATTTCTTAGTACAAGATGTATGTGGCATTTTCATGGAACATCGCAAAAAAGGAGGGCATCGGTGAGCCTATACAGCGAGGAATGGTAGGTCCATTGCAATCATCATGACATCTTATTTGTATATCAGTGTTGTTGGCCAAGGTTATTAGGGACAGTTATTTGTAGTTATCCTAAAAATTATAAGCTCCTTTGAATATAAGCTACAGATAATAGGCCAATCAGTTCTTTTCATTGCCTAATTTTTGAGCTTATCTGTGGTATGATCAGTGAAAATTCTAGATTACATTACATTTTGTCCATTCGCTACTCATATAAAAATTAATTTGACTTGCAAACATCATGAATTAAACCCATCACCGTAATTAATACGATAGGAAAATGGGCCATCATTATTTGTTCAAAATGCAAATACAAAAATAACAATTACTTGGCATAATCTAGTTTGGTCAATGTCTTCCAAACCGAGCCCATTGCCCAATTTTAAATGAAGAACCATCATTTAGAAAAATTCCATTGTCCTAGTGGTTGGTTATTGCCACATAGCTGCACCACCTGAAAGCATCATATAACAGCAACAACTCATACCATTTCATCATACAGTAGTAGCAGTAGCTCATATTAATCCATCATAGAGCAGCAGCAACTCATAGCAATTCATCATACAATAGCAGTAGCTCATTCCAATTCATCATATAGTAGCAGCACCACTAGCTCATAACAATTCATTGTATCGCATATCGGAAAGAAAAATAGGCAACAAATCAAAGGAGATCCTCACCTTATTGGATGACCTCATCCTGCAACTGCACCTCAAGGCCATGGCCTGGGAAGAGAGGAGGCAGAATGAGGTGCCTTCTACCGGAGTGGGGCGTCGGCCGTAGTTGTGCGGTGACCGATGGAGTAAAGCATTGGACGGACCATATCGGAGCAGCTGCTTGAGACCATTAGAGTTAGGGGCGGCACCAGAGGGATGAGCAGCTGCGGAGATGGGGCACTACAAATCGGCCATGTAGCCTAGCTGAACAGAGCATTGTTGAGGGGCGGGCTAGATGGGACCTGTGGTGGCAACTTGCTAGAGGAACTCTAGCGCTGGAGGTAGGGATCGAGGTAGAAGGAAAGGGAAGAGGAGATGCGTGCGGGCAGGGCAATGGACGCTTGTGTGTTTGTTTTTACATGGGGGTCAGGTGTGATAATAGTGATCAATACTAAAGCAAGTTATCCCTAGCCCATCATGGTCAAACCTTGATCCATTCATGCAACACATCCGAATATTAGCTACATCCAATGCTCAATTGTGATAATATTGTTCTGTAGTTTGTGCTTTATAAAAGAATATGGATACTCAAATACAAATAAAAATTGCATTAAGTAAAAGATAGGCCCTTTGCAGAGGGAATTAGGGATTTGTAGATGTGCCAGAGCTCAAAGCTTAAATTGAGAGATATAATTATTTTGGGTGGCATGCTTTTCCTCTCAACGAGAACGACTTAGAGTTCCCAACACATTCCATGCTAGATATATCATAGGCGGTTCCCAAACATAAAAGTAAAGGTTATTCATTTTCCACCAAACTTTCGCAAGCCATGGCTAGCCGTATACACGATTGCCCTCCATACCAACACTTTTCAAGGAATTTATTGTTTGAAAACATAAAGTAAATTTTCTTTTTCATTTCGGTATTGGGAATTCCTATTACCTCTATACTCTCGTGCAATGACAAGTGAATAAACACTCATCTTGAGAATAACACATCTAGCATGAAAAATATTAGCCACCCCTCACCACTTCATGAGTGGTACAAGAACACAAAAGAGAAATTTATTTTGAAATTAGAGTTGGCACGTACAAATTTGCTTAGAACAGCAAGGAAGTACCGCATATAGGTAGGTATGGGGACTCATTTGGCATAACTCGGGTTTTCTGATTTGGATGCACAAGTAGTATTTCTACTTAGTACAAAGTGGAGGCTAGCAAGAGATTGAGAAGCGACCAACCAAGGAACGGAAACCATAATAAGAGAACATTAAACATAACTAACACCGAATAGTGTAACACAAGTAGGATATAATTTCATTGCATGATTATTGACTTTCGTTCTTGCTAAAACATAATTACTCATTAACATGGCTCACATATCCCTATCATCATATCTCAAACCTATTACAAAGAATCCAATTTATTTTGTCTAATGATCTTCATGAAAGTTTTTATTATATCCCCCTTTGATATCTATCACTGTGGGACTAGTTTCACGTGTTGCTTTTGTTAAGCTCAAACAAATATAAGTGAAGAACATGACAATCATATTTCTTTATCTGAAATTAATCAAAGTGAAGCATAAGAGAATTTCTTCAAAGATGACAAAGCACACCGTGCTCAAAAAGATATAAGTGAAGCACTAGTGCAATTCCAAGACGCTCAAACAGATATAAATGAAGCATAGGAGCAAGAATAGCATAATTTGGCTTTCTCAAATAGGTGTGTACAGCAAGGATACTTATTAAAAAGTAAAAAGAAAAACAAGCAAAGACTCATATCAAACAAGACGCTCCAAGCAAAACTCATAATATGTGACAAATAAAAATAGAGTCTCAAGTAAAATACCGATGGTTATTAGAAGAAAGAGGGGATGCCACTCGGGGGCATCCCCAAGCATAGTTACTTGATGCTTCTTGAATTATCTTGGTCTACCTCGGCCATCCCCAAGCTTAGCCTTTTGCTGCTCGTTATTCCTTCATCCATCACGAAATGACCCAAAACTTGAAAACTTCAATCACACACAACTCAACAAAACCTTGTGAGATCCTTTAGTATAACAAAACTAATCTTTACTCTAAGTACTGTAGCAAACCAATTCATATTTTTAAATTTTATTATATCTACTGTATTTTAACTTTTCTATGGCAAAAACTCATCAAAGGAAACCATACAATCATCAAAACAAGCACATAACACAACGAAAACAGAATCTGTCAAAAAAAAAATAGACTATAAAGATGTGATTTTTGACTATTCTTCTGTCTCTCTGAAAATTCTGAAACATTAGGATAACGTTGAAAATTTGTATATTGTTAACACCAAAAAATCAAGAGTTTATCACGCTCCAGTAATCGCCAGAAATTCTACCTCTGGATGCAAAATTTTCTGAATTTCCAATGCGGTCAAATCAAATATCAACCAAATCATCCCAAAGGCTTTGCTTGGCACAAACATTTATTTAAACCACAAAAACACATCAAACCAGTGGTATTATTGGTTATTTTATTGAAAAAAAGCAAGAAAACCAAAAAAAGCAAAAGGATACATGTTCGGTTGCCTCCCAACAAGCGCTATCGTTTTAAGCCCTTAGCTTGGCATAACATCAAGATCTCAAGTGTTGTCATCCTTGGTCTTATTTTCCATGGATGTGTAGTGATCGTGAGGATTAGCAAAAATAACTTGAAAAAACAATTCCAAGGAGATTTTAGCATTATCAAGTTGCTCGACTTTATACCCCCTTTGATTACTAGCAACTATCCTAGAGTATTGTTGATTGACATCATTAAAAACTTGTTGGATTGTCTATCTAGAACGGATATTGCCTTCTTAAGATTCTCATCGGAAATTTGATTATTATCAAGAAAGTGTCTCAACATATAATCACTATTGTAGATGATTTCATCCATGACCGGTTTTTCACAGTTGATACCCTAAAAATCTAAAATATCCCTAGCCTCCCGTAATATGTAATCAAATTCATTCATAAGGATACTGGTAGTTAACTTTTTAGCGTTGGGATCCTTTAAAGTGGGTAGCTCAAAAAAAAATCTTTGCAAGGTAGGATGTGTATGAATAAATCTATTCTCAAGTTTCAGTACTAGTTCTGAAATAGCTTCCCCATAAGATTTTGTTCTTTTGAGTATCGGGGTGTCATGAAGAGTCAAATTCCTAACACAACTGAAAACCTCTTGGATATGTTCTTTCCTCATAATATTCCCTTGACCCTTTTGGCATCCAGATTGCCTAATTATCCATTTCTAGGAGTCAGGCCATCATCTGTTTCTGCCATACCAAAATCACTCATGGTGACAAGGAAGGTAAGAGATCCAATAGGAAAACGGCGAACGAAAAAGAGAGGAAAGAAACACGACAAATTTTTGTGAAGTGGGGGATATGAAAATGAGAGTAAAATGGCAAATAGTGTAAATTTCAAGGAGAAGAGACTTGTTATTAGGAACCTGATAGATGTTAATGATGTCTCCCTGGCAACGGCGTCAAAAAGTTCCTTTGATGTCACTTGAGATGCGCCGGTATTTCCCCAAGGAATAAGGGAGGACGCAACACAACAACGGTAATGTATTTAGCTCAGTGATGAGACCAAGGATATTGAACTAGTAGGGGAGCCAAGCAACACTATGTAAATGGTACCTACACACAAAGAAATAGTACTTGCAACCCGACGCGTCAAAGGGGTTGTCAATCCCTTCCGGGTAACGATGCTAAAAAGTGACGCGAGGATAGGATAAAAATGTAGTAGATTGGAAGATGCAAATAACGCCAAATAAAACACAGCAAGGTATTTCTGGGTTTTTGATAATATAGATCTGAAGATAAAATTTGCAAATAAAAGAAAAGGCAAATGGCAATATCGATCTGAAAGTATATGATTGGAAAATAGACCCGGGGGCCGTAGATTTCACAAGTGGCTTCTCTCGAAAAAATAGCATACGACGGGTGGACAAATTACTGTTAGGCAATTGATAAAAAAGCAAATAATTATGATGATATCCAAGACAATGATCATGTATATAGGCATCACGTCCAAGATTATGAGACCGACTCCTGCCTGCATCTACTACTATTACTCCACACATTGAATGCTATCCAGCATGCATCTAGTGTATTAAGTTCATGGAAAAACGGAGTGATGCAATAAGAACGATGACATGATGTAGACAAGATCTATTCATGTAGGAATATACCCCACCTTTTTGTCCTTAATAGCAATGATACATGCGTGCCTTGCTGTCCCTTCTGTCACTGGGAAGGGACACCGCAAGTTCAAACCCATTACAAAGTATATCTTCCCATTGCAAGATAAATAGATAAAGTTGGCCAAACTAAACCCAAATATCAGAGAAGAAATATGAGGCTATAATAATCAAGGCAAATCTAATCATAAACTCAAAATTCATCGGATCCCAACAAACACACCGCCAAAATTCATAACATCAAATGGATCTTCGAGAGACCATTGTATTGAGATGCAAAGAGAGAAGAAGCCATCTAGCTACTGCCTACGGACCCATAGGTCCGCGGTAAACTACTTACGCATCATCGAAGAGGCACCAATGAGGATGATGAACCCCTCTGTGTTCGTGTTCCCCTCCAGCAAAGTCCCAGAAGAGGGCTATAGATTGGATCTGGTGGTACTGGAACTTGCGATGGATGGAACAAAATTTTGTCGACTCCTCTATGGTTTTCTGAGGATGGAGGTATTTGTAGAGTGAAGAGGCGGTGCGGGAGGCCACCGAGGTGGGCACAGCCCACCTGGGCACGCCTGGGGTCCCAAGCGCGCCCTGGTCGGTTGTGCTCCCCTCGGGGCACCCCCAGGTGCTTCTCTGTCCCATATGGTGTCTTCTGGTCCAAAAAAACCTCAAAAAGTTTTGGTGCATTTGGACTCCATTTGGTATTGATATTCTGCGATGTAAAAAACAAGCAGAAAACAACAACTGGCACTTGGCACTATGTCAATAGGTTAGTCCCAAAAAATGATAAAAATGATTGTAAAACATCCAAGAATGATAATATAACAGAATGGACTAATAAAAAATTGTAGATACGTTGGAGACGTATCAATGCTCTCTGTCGGCAATAGCGCTGTTGCTGGATCTCACTGTCTATGACGGGATCATGGTGATTTCTTGACATTCTGATGTACTGCCAAGATTTATGCCCCTGTATTTCTCCTCCTATTCTATCCCAATCCAGAATTATACTTTCCCTATGGTACTTAATTAGGCATATTGATGCGGCGTTGCCATGGTGCTAGATTTTGGCCTTCATCAGATTCGGCGCAGGTTGTTGCATCCCTTTGCTAGTACATGAAGTTTTACTTGTGTCAATTTGGCTGCACAAATTTTAGTACGGGCCTTCACCAGATTTGATGTGGGGACAAATCAAGAGCTTCTTTCCAGATGCTTCCAGTCCTCCTACTAAGCTCCTATTCTCAATAAATAGTTTTACATTCAGCGGCTTGTGTCTAATGAATCCTCTGCTTAGAGTGCCCATATGTTGCATGTTCTAATAAATAGCCATGTTTCTTCTCTATTATGAATAAACTCTCTATTTTCCTTGGAGGTCCACTATTTTGATTGAATTGGACTGTCCACTGCTACTAAAAAGTACCATGTCCGGCCATTTAAACTTAGAAGAAAATCAAGAGTAGCTACTATATTAGGTCGATCGTCCCATTATTGTGAATCTGCTTTGTTGAATAAGACATAGTAGGAAACTAGGAAGGGTGGCACCCCAATAAGAAGCACAAACCATTTAACACCAAGTAACCGTGATCTCCAATGCACAATATCATTGCCTTGTTGATAGGGAGTACAATGTTTCGTTAGTTCAGTTAGTCGAAACACTGCCATTGGGGCTAATCATACATTGAGTTGACCAAAATTGGAACCTTTCGGTTACCTGATATTGTTGAAGGACACAATTGAATTTTCTTAAACTTGAATTGTCCTCATAAAATTATGGATTTTCACTTTGACAGGAAGTTGTTAATGGTCTCTATGTGGAAGGCTTCAGAACTTTCTCTAGGTGAAGTCTAGAACACTAGTGAGACATGGTAGCAACTAACAAAAATTTCAGGATGTAGGATCACGTTTTCCATTTCCAATTCATGGTACATTCGCACCTCTTTGTCAACTCTATGAAAGAACTGCATACACCTGCAGTACACTGAACTTTTTTAGGCTTGATTCTCATATTTTTACACCGTACATGCTTCAAGTTAGTGATGAATGTTTAAGTACCTATTTATTGCTACTTTTGATCTGTTGATACTAACTGGACAAAATGATATAGCTGGCCATGTTCCTATTCTCTTTATTCAGAATGACATCCAATGAACTTGATGGTTAGACTAGCATCTGTGTGACTAACAGGTACTCCTTGGATGATTACGTTTTTCAGATTGAAGATGCATGATTATATGTTTCAGAATGAAGATGCATGATTATGTGTTTCAGGAGCTGCTAGTTGTACCAATGAAGCAATGAATGAAACATTTCTTGCTATTTTCATTTCAACTGCAATAATCTTTTGGAGGTGTTTTCCATTCATACTAGTGAAGTTTTGCACCCTGCAAGTGTACAGATGTATTCTGGAAGAAGAAGAGCATACCAAGTAAGATGTAATCCTTGCCATTTTACTGAGCAAGTTCATTCATATTATGTTTATGTCCTCCTTGAAAATGTATTTGCTAGATTGTATAAAAAAATCCTAGATTCTGAGAGTAAAATAAAGTATGTTCAGAATACTATTATTGATTTAGTAAACATAATTACCTAGTTTAACCCCAGCTTTTGTGTTAAAGAACATACACTGACATTAAGTAGTGAAATTCTCGTAATGGTAATACTAAGTGTGCAAGGGCTATTAAGGTCTAATAAAAATTATCATAGAAAGGAGAGGAGGAAGCTGAGCTCCGCTCTTTTTCTGTCCGGGAGATAAGTCTTTTTCTCCTTAAAACCTACACATCTTATAGTTTTCATTTATAGAAAATTTTCTCTGCCTGTATTAATTGTAGGTTGTTCAGTAGTGTACTACTAGTACGATGCCACACCATTGGTTTGTACTGATCAAGGGCAAGGTTAGTTAGATAAGTGTCGCTACTGTACTCGCACACCTTATCCGTCATTTATATTTGTACATGCTTCGCAAACGTGACTTCTGTAGGCAAACTCTTCCATTTGATGGTGTTCAACAGGTCGTAGAGAGCAAAGTAGTTAGGCTCCGACCAGATGTCTAACATCTCCAGAACCTTGACTGTTATCTTTCAAAAAGAACCTTGATTGGTTATCGTACATACCTAAACTCTATTATGGAAAGTAGTAGATGTTATCAATAGCTCTATAAGAGTATGGAGATTGAATTTGCTAGATTGCAGTCTGGAGCATACTTCTTTCGATGTGCATATAAGCTTTATGGGATTAATCACTCTATCACAAGTTCTTCTAGTATTTGGATGAATCCTCTAAGATAATTCCGATTTAAGTTAAAGCATCAATCCACCTAATGGAAGAAGCATTATATTTAGTTCGATCAAATATCTTACATCTTCTTTAAATCTACTTGCCTTAATCTACTATCTTTTTGCAGTAACATTCTGACCTATATCTGAGAATTTGGTAGCTCCATTATTTCAACAGTAATGATCCACTAATCTCCTATCTTACCACATGTTCCATTTTATTCACCACATTTAGATATAGCACTCCCTATTCACCAAGCTCCTAGCACCATTTGTGTTTTTAGATCAAGCCATTCTTCTGCAATTATTTTTTGAAATTGTGGTCTGAAACCAAAATATTTTTGTACGAACCGGAATTGTACTACCACTATCTGATTTCTACCATATACACCACTACAACAGGTGGTACATGCCAGAGAACATATAGTTTGTAACAAATTTCAGTGTGGGGGTATCATTCTATTGTTATTTTGAATCATGTGCTATTATTTTCATTCATAGCATTCATGATTTGAGTTTCTGGAAAGGTATCTAAAAGACTGAAAGTATCCTGATAATAGAGGAAATATTTTTGATAAATGTTGTGTGATGCCAGAATAGTTGCCATGTAGAACACTTGCTTCCTACGATCACTTTTTACACTATAGGTAGCTCTTCTATAAGTACCCTACTAAGTAGGCTGATATTAGTACATTTGAAAATCTGGAAAAAACACAAGGATCTTTGATAGCATTGAGTTATGCTGAGAGGACTTTCAATCCAGGAGAGCTGCAGGTGGGTTGTCTTCTTTCTGAATCATATTTTTGTTGCTTTCTCCCTACTCGGGGTGTATTAGCATTCTCTCTTGAGTGTTGTGTAATCAGCATGTCTGAGGTCATGAGTAGAGTTCCAGTCATGTTTTCTCAAGAGCTGACCATGCAAATACTAGCTCCATGTTTCTTAGAGATAATATATAATGTATCCCCTCTATTTGAATAAAGTTCGGCGTTATGCCCTTCGAGGTAAAACTACTCCATATATACTTGTTAAAGCAGTCAATGTGAGGTTATCGTCGGAAATTTCGGCCAATAGTAGATAAAGAATCTTTTGAATAATCGAGGATGCAATTTCGTAAATGGTACCTCCAAATAAAAATCCAAATTAGAAATTACTAAATCAAATCCATGCCGCCTAATAAACAGGTCTAGATTAAAAATATAGGCGAAAAGGAGAGTGTGCATCACTATGGTGAACATGTTCGGCAAGGGGATGAACATGTTGCACAAAGAGCAGAGAAGCGCCGAGCAGCGCGTTGGGGATCACACAGTGCAATTTTACCTAGGTTCGGGCCGTCGCGAGGCGTAAAACCCCACTCCTCCTTTGGTGGATAGATTGTAGAAATGGTGGAAAATGGACACGCCACTCTTGCCCGAGAAGGTTGCCTTGGGGTGAGAGTGGTCGCATGTATGGGTGTATGCGGGTTTGAATGGCGGAATACCTTCTATGGTTGCCATGGGCATCCTTTTATAGGTTAGTGGTCACCACAGTGGAAAATCAATCTTTTTAGGCTGATTCGATAGCAAACAGTGCTATCATACCTAACTTTCTAGCTGACAGAGTGCATTAAATGAACCGCTTAGTGCCATATCACAGCTCGTCCGGCAAGCCTTGTTGGGCTCATCTTGCCAGCTGTGCTCTTGTTTGCTTAACAGACGAGTGTCATTTGGTGGTTCTTGTGGTTGGAGATGGCTGCCACGTATCCAGATATGTCCACTAAGCCACCTTAAAGTTTGACACCGTACTAACTAGCGATGGACATTGTTATGCAGTGGAGTTTTACTTCTGCATGCCCTGGCAAGCCTGCCGGGGTGGTCCTGATGACTTGCTGCCGGGCGAATCCCCCCCCCCCATGCCAGGCTCTCATGCCCGGCATGGATGGTTTCCCTTTTAGCGGTGCCTTGCACCTTGGTTGTCTTGATCTCCTCGACCGGCCTGCTGATTCGTCAAAGGGCTTTTTCGAGTAATTTTTTGAGTAGATGATTTTTCATATAAAAAACTTTTTCATCCGAGTTCGTATGCAAAAGTTATGCCCGTTTTACTGAATTCCTGAGAGATTTTGCGAATAAAGTCGAAATTTATATTTGTAAAGTTTGCCAATAAATAGACCACATATCACATGGGAAACTTATTTTCTTTTAATTTTTTTTGACATTTCCATCATTTTCTTTTATTTTTTTAAAAACTGAAAAGGCGGTCCATAGGGGTGGTGCAGTTGGTGAAATTTGGACATAGTAATGGCGCACCTTTACAAAGTGCGCCATTACTATGTGTATGACTTGGTCAAACCTGAGTCAAAATTAGTAATGGCGCACTTTGTATAATGGCGCACCTGGTGTGCAGCGCGCCATTACTATTTTTGTAAAAAAAACGAAAAAAATTGTTAGTAGTGGCGCACTATGCCCTGGTGTGCCACTACTAACATTTTTTTTATTTTTTTTTCATAACTACTAATGGCGTACCGCACACCTGGTGCGCCATTAGTAATATGATAGTAACGGAGCACCTGTTTTTGGTGCGCCACTGCTATATAGAAGTGGCGCACCACATACATGGTGCGCCATTAGTAGCTATATCATCTATAGCCTTTTCCTAGTAGTGATGCTAGTCCCTTCACTAGTAATGCATCCTCCATGCTAGAGTGGACTAGGTAATCAGTAATGCCCTTTATCATATAAGTGTAGAGTGGTTGCGCATGTAAGGTTGGAGTAACTGTCGCAACTTAAACCGATACGTTTTCTAAAACAACACACTAACTTGCCTAGGTACGCTACTTCGTCATCAAGTGGTTACTTAGCTCAACATCCCCCTCAGGCATTTCTGACACCCGACGGGGTTTTTGAAAAGTCTTTGAGAATATAATTTGTCTCCATTTCCATGCATACATCTGTCCCTTTTTGTGTAGCAACTACTTTAGCATCCTATCTACTTTCACCCGCATAACCCTCATAGGAAGGTAAGTACATGCACAATGCAAGTATCAACAAGGAAGTAACGAGCGAAACCCATCAAAGTGGTTACCACCTCATCATGATTCTGATGCAACAATAATAAAGTGCTATATGACATGCATAAAAAGGGTTTCAGAGACATGGTCAAAGGGCTACTTGCCTGACGTCGTAAGTTATTCGATCCTTTTAGTCCATCTCTGAGTATTCCGTCTACTTCGGCAACTAATGTCGGAAATAAGCACAATAAGCAACACGACAAGGCAAAAATAAAAGTGCTCTAAAAATGTGAGTTGACCTTTTCTAGGATACATCTGGTCATATGAAAAATGACCAAAGTGGTCTCATTGGACATGGATCAATGAGTATTCTTGGACATTTCTATATGGTGGAATCAAGGGATTTAATGGATCTGCAAGGAGTCTATAGAATGCATTTTTATAAAAATGAGTAAAAGTACTCATTAAATCAGGCATGATTTTAGAAGCATATAGAAATTGGTTTGACTGGATTTGGAGTTGAAATGAATACAATATAGATTTTTGAAGTTGACTTGTGTGAATAAGTGGCCTATTTAATAGTTACTGCGGGAAGTGGGCAGAATAAAAATGTTCACTATAGTTCATTAAGTATAGCATGATTTAAGAATACTATAGGAATTTGAACCATCTCATTCAGATTTGAAATGAGCACTGTGGAAAAGTTTTAGTACCATGAGAAAAAGAAAAAGGAAAGGAATTTACCTAAGCGGCTGGATAGACAGGCAGAGGAAACTAGGCCGGTCTAGTTGCTCGGCCGTGCGCGCGCAGGGCGGGTAGCGTCGAAGGCGTACTCCATGGAGGACGTCTCCCCGAGAGGGAGACGGCTTTTCTAGCCCCGCCTCCACTTAACCCTACACGTGAGACAGCTCGGTCGCCTCCGCCGCTTACAGGTGGGGCCCAATGGGGGTCAGGCCTGCTGGTAGGTCCATCCCAAGCCTCCCGCGCGGGCATGGCGGCATACAAAGGACGCGAGCCGAATGACGTCGGCGCTCTCCCGGGCGGCACCGGCCACCTCTTGTGATGTTTGTCACACCGGCGAGTCCAGCACGATGAGACGAGCCCGTCTAGGGTCTCCACGCTTGCGGAGGAGCCCGGGAAGGGGACAGTCTTAGAGCGTGGATTCCGGGTGCCGGCGAGGATGGCTTCGACTCTACGACCGTTGGGAATGGGATTTGGACCACGGAGGAGCTCCATGTCGGTGTTGGAGATGTTCTAGAATGGTGAGGTGGGACGAGGGGGCTTGGGCGACACGAATTTAGCCCGAGCTCACCATCGACAATGGCGGGAATGGAGGAGGAGGAGGGCACGGGAGAGAGAGGGAGTCGGTCACGGGATCTTTGGGAGGATAGAGGGTGTGAAGGGCATGTGGAGGGAGGCTTGGGGTGGTCTAAATGGCTAGGAGGAGGTGCACCGCAAACGGTGTCCATGGCCTCGACCTGAGGCAACGCTAGGGGCAAATCAGTGCCCGAGGGCATGCCTTGGGCACTCGTGGGCACGGTCCAGGCTGAGGGAGAAGGAACGGGGGAACATGGCGTGCTCCAGGAGGGCCCCGAGCTTGTGCGCCCACTGGCAGAGCTAGGCAGTGTCGGGCGAGCTCAGTAGGGGGTGAAGGAGGGCAAGGGAGGAATGGCCCGGCAGTGTTGCGTGTCATAGACACCGAGGCGACCACGGGGGACACGGTCCCGGCGCCCAAGGACGACGGGAACATTAGGCAGAGGGCAGCTATAGTGCCCTGGTGCACTGTAGCGCCCCCCAAAGAATGCCATTGGCATGCCACATCATAGAATAGTCAAAGTGGGTGCGGCCACTTGTGTCCAGTAGCTCTGTGGGAGTGTAAACAATGTGGAAAGGGCTTTGGATGCTCGGTGAGGCTTCAGGACAGAGAGAGAGGTAGAGAGAGAGAAAACATTGATGTACAGAGAGAGATAGTGAGGATTTCACCCCTCAATTATTGGTGCTTGGTCTTCCATATTTTACCATAGGAAGAAGGTGATCAGGGTCAGATGTGGTAAAAAATTAAGTTCATAGAGAATAGTGGAAGGGGTCAAAACAGTGGTCTTGGTAAAATAGGAGAAGGTGTTGATGGTGATTTTTGCAAGTAAATGGATTCTACTTGCCACAAGATTTAACAGGATTATATAGTAGAAATAATTAAGGTTCACCACCAAGTTTAAGCTCATTTGAATAAAGTTGACAATGCAACTTCGGAAACCCTAGAAATCAACATAAATGGGTTTTCCAAGATTTAGTTATGCAATTTTTTTCTCCTTGATGCACCACTTGGTGTAGTGTCATCATTTGAGGATTTGAGCATGTCCACAAAATTTGGGATGAAAAGGAGAAAGTTGGCAATGTAGAGTTGTTCAAACATGGATCTGGACAGAGAGCGTTTTGGCGCACTTTGTCAAGTTATCTTGTTCTCCAAGACACGAGACTTGTCAAGATCACCAAATAGGGAATTTGTGACACGCTAGAATTTTCTTGGAATTTACAGGGAATATTTCCTTTGTAGATATTTCAAAAGCTTGAAATATCCAGAAAGTGTTTTTGATGGATTTGGCCAATATTTTGAACATGACCATGTGTTGAAACTCTTATATATGGAAAATATATGTCCATTGAGCTTCCCTAAATTTTCTCAAATATTTGTGAAACATTAAAATAATTTTAACCTATTAAAGACCATTTTTTGTATAAAGAAAAGGACTTTAAATAAAATAGGAAAATAACTTTTAAAATGATATTTTTGTGGTTTCTAGGTGTCCTATATCTGATAGGAGTCAAATATAATTTTTGATTTTTTTTCATACCTTTAATTAACTACTTGCAGTTCAATTCTAAATTCAGGGGATTTTGGAAAACCTAATTTATAATATACTTTTTTGCCAAATTATTTTTGTAATAAAATACTATTCTGTTCTATACACATGGCATGATCAATTGGAAAAGTTTCGGATCAAGGAGAAGGAGTATAAGAGTTGGAGGATTTGTTTAATTTTAGAGCACTTGCAAACAACAAACGAAAATCCAATCAAGAAAAGTCCAATATACTCAAAAGTTTTTGTAAACGCACATTTTATCATGATTTATTTACTTAAGTGTTATGGCATGAAAATCAGGGTGTGACAGACCTAGCCCGCTTACAAGATTCTCGTCCCCGAGATTCCCAAACTAGGCGCCAAAAGGAATACGGAGTCTTGGATCTGGGGTAGTCTTCACTTCCTCACACTGCTTTTGCATCCGAGTGGCGCTCCATTGAGATTTGTGTACAACGTTCTTCTTGATCCAGACTGCTAATGGGTCTCTCGTTGTAGGTCAGATCGGCTGGGGGTCGAAGACTCAGTGATTGACGTCCTTGTTAGTGACCGGGCTAGTTAGGAAGTTGGAAACATTTCCGGAGTTGTGTTGCGTGGAAAACCTTGTGCACATAGGATAACTCAAGTAGCAACTCTAGTTGGCAACAGTCTTCTCTTCGTCTTAAAGTGATCTTGGAGAGGGCCGATAAATCTTGGTGTGGGTCTTCCTTTGACATGGAAACGCTTGATCCTTATGAGAGGAATGGCTTGCAGATACACATTATCACTGACGCGGAAGTTTACTTCTGGACTACGGTGGTTGGTATTAGTTCTTCCTTCTTGAGATGGTGTTCTTCACATGTCCCCTAACCAGCTAAATGGATCTTCTTCCGTCTTTGGGTAGGCAAGTATTTCACCAAATAAAGATGACAACTAACTTGTCTAACTACTCCATGAAGTCTACAGGGTACGTAAAGTAGGCCGGGGTATTGGTGGTGATTGAGTATTGGCTCTGATACCAGCTCTGTGGGGACCCGGACTCATAAGTCGTGATCACTGAATGCACATGTAAAGTGATCCCAGAGATCTATGCTCACTGAACACACAGAAGCTGAATAAGAAGAGTCTTACATCCATACATACCATCTTACACAACTAGGAAGTCTTGAGTATATCATCGCATCGGAAATATTCAGTGATAGCGTGAACCCATGCCATCTTCCTTAACCCTAAAGACATTCTGATTGGGAAGCGTCCTAGCTCGCATGTTCGTCACCAAAGAAATATTCATTTTACTCCAGTTCTTTCATGCCTGGCCATTAAAATAACAAGTGGCAAGCCAATGAGTACTTTGAATGTACTCGCAAGCAACCCAAGAGTGGTAAGAGAATAATTATGCAAGGCTCTACTATTAAATTGGCATTTTTGTGGAAAGCTAGTTATTCTCATGCAAGTATGATCAACATTTATCAAGATTATGAATGCGTCTGCAACAAGTATCAGAAGGTTACAGACATCACATCGAGAAAGAGTTACGAACAACTCATGCTGAAGCTCAGCGTGAGTTCCTCGCAAATCATATCAACAATATTAACTAACCATGTTGTTTGCCTCAGACACACACAAGGTTTTGTAAACAATGGATGTAGCCCAAGAGCAGTTATCCAACTGTCCTTAACCGTGGACACAGCTATTCGAATAGTGTTACACTCTACGGAGTTTGCACAGCTTAACCACAAGATCTGGGAAGCTTTCCTGTCACCCACGACCCGCGATACCTCAACTACCCGAGGTAAACACCCGATCACTACCTTTCCCTAGCCGCCACCGACATAGAGTCCACTCGATTGATATCAACACCCCGTGCCACAATCATGCTCACATGTTTAATTCGGTGGAGTCACTCTCCCATATTCAACACATAGCACAAGCATGGGAGTACCAACGGTGTGTACGGTGCCCTGTAAAATAGTCATGGCCGCCTATCCAGGCATGACCCCATCACGAGAGTGACCACATCACTCCCATCACTAGTAAGGCGTCCTCCACGCTACCGTGGATTAGGTAATCAGTAATGCCCTTTCTCATATAAGGGTAGAGTGGTTGCACATGTAAGGTTGGAGTACCGGTCGTGACATATCATCGCCTCACCAAGTGCCCAAAGGACCAATGACATGAGCCCGTGCAAGAGCTCTCGAAGCCGAGGTGAATTCACTCCTCTTTCAACTGCCTTTCGATTCACATGAGACATAGATTCTACCTTCATCAGAAACTCTATGCATATTCAGATACTTGGAAGAAGGCCACGGAACAGCTCTACACGTTGGACAAGGTAGAGGGATCGACAAGTACAAGGAACAATAAGAAGTGCCGCTGAAGATGCTACAGGCACCGGATGTCCGGCCCTTACCGGACGACCGGTCCACTCTAGGCTCTGGACGACCGACAGACACCGGACGTCCGACGACTCCCGGTCGACCGGACGACCGGAAGCCACCGGACGTCCATGACATCCATCACGGAACCGAAATCAGGTAATATTACCGGCAATCCGAGGCGCACCTGACGTCCGGGCCCTCCCGAGCCACCGGGCATCCGGAGACCATGGGGACGCCTGGCCCGTCTGCCTGCACGTAGTGAAAGGGCCGAAGCCCATGTACCCCCTCGCCCCTAGACTATATATACCCTTTGACTTCCTCTTTTCTAGGGTTAGCTTGGGTTTAGCTCATTTGAGATAGAGCTTTGCTCATACACTAGTGGTTCATCTCCTTGTGAGTGACTACGGCCCCTCCACAGAGAAGATCCACACGGATTCAATACCTCCTTCATGGAGAAGATCCCGCGGGATACCCCAAGACCTCCTCACGGAGAAGAACCGGTTACCATTTGTATCGTCCCTTGTCGATCATGGATCTTGTATCTCTTTGTGTTTCCAGGATCTAGCATATGTGTGACTTGTTATTGTTGGTTTGACTAAATCTCTCGTGTTTTCCCTCGTGTTCCCTCTCGTGTTCATCGTGTTCTTCGTGGGATCCCCTCCATTTCGTGAAAGATCGGCCACCTAGGGTTCCACCCTACATCATATGGTATCAAGAGCTACGGTTTCTCATGAAATTGGAGCCCCTACCCGTGTTTTCTAGCTTGTTTTTGTTGTGTTCATCCGAATTTCAAAAAATTCCAAGCAAAAATAGCCCCAAAATTTTTCTGTGATATGTTGATTTGATGAGATTTTGTTGAATTTGTTCTATGGATTTGTTGTGCCACGAGTGGATCTCGATGTTCCCCACCTTTTCCCCATCTTTCTTCCGCAAATTCGGCTTGTTTTGACAAATTTGTCCACGGTTACCATGAACTCTACCAGTTTAGCCCGAGCCAGAAATCGCCTAAGCACTGGTCGTCCGCCAACTTACCAGACGTCCGGCGACCGGACGACCGGCAACCCACCGGACATCCGCTACACCCTGACGAAACTGAATTTCCTGAGTGTTCGTTCCACCTTGCGCACCCGCTTACCCTATCACTACCATCATTGCCTAACCAAGATCAATACGGTCTTACCTCATTTTGTCTTGGATCATTCGAGTTGTGGTTTACCTGTTTCCTTGTGTGTTTCGGCTATGTTGGAACGGAATGACATCGACATAACCACCTCTCAACCTGGACACGGACGGTAACATCAACGACACCTTGTCATTCTACCTTGCAATTGCATTGTCACCCTATAGACCATTTTGCATAGCTTTCCCATCGAGACTAGCCTTTTGAGTATTGCCGGGCCACGACACTTGTGCACATTAGTGATAGTCATAGATATTGTATACTACATCATCATATCTTCGTGTGACACAAGAGTGTCCCGCATACACAATAGTTACCTTGATACGAGAAGCATGCATAAGTGGCCAAAAAAAGAGCTCACAAGCTCTTAAGAAAAAGAGCCATCAAAAGCTTATAAGAAAAAGGATAATAGAATCATACGCCTTGCATCAAAAGAGATCATATGAAATAGCAATCCTTCATCTTGTGCTCAAGCATCGGCACATCATACACTCATAGTATACTTGTGATAGGAAGTCGTTAAGTTTTGCCTCTATAGGTCATGCACATGTGCGTATCTGCCTATTAAGCATTCGTTTAGCGTCTCTCTAGTGTCGTGTAACAAGAGCATTTTCCGTGGATTCCACATTTCGCTCACCATTGGTTGCACAACCACATTTATTTATCCGTGGGTGTGTTCCGTGTGCTACCTATTGCTTGTGATCTACTTGTTGCATGAGCAAATTGTGAACCATTTTCAACATCATTGACTCTCTTTGAAAATTGCATTGAATTTGTTCCACCATCCTAACCAAGCTCCTCTCAAAGCTTTACTTGCGTAGGTGTGAGAATCGACAAGAAGTGGTACCAATAGTGCTATTTCCGGGTTACATTATTGAGTGATCATTGATCCATTTTCAACTTCGGTGAAGGTACTTTTGGTATTGACTTCTCCTTTCTCCCACTCACATTATTCCTTGTAATGATGGATAGGCCAAGTACATCTACGAACCCGTTCTTTGATGATCCTCAAGAATCGAACAACTACGTCACCAAACTACATCTCTTCGGTGTCCAACGAGATATCCATCAAGAGAGTGAAGCTATGCAAGAGCAAATTGAGCAAGTCGCCGCCGACGCCCGACAATTTGAAGAACGAACAAGAGAGCAATTCGACATCACCAACACCAACATGTCGACCCAATTTGACGAGCTACGGACTTTGATAGTCAACCGACGCTCCTCATCCACATCTTCTCAAAGACGAAGCCGCTCAAGTCGTCATACCGACTACACGTCTGGCTCAAGTACACCTACATCGAACACTCTTCGTCAAGCCGCACGTCAAGCTCGACATGACAACCGGAACCCCCTTCATGACAAGAGTTCACAAGAGCTATTGGAAGAGCAAGAAAGTCGACATCGTCAAAACGAAGCAACACTTGAGCAAGCGCAAGAACGACAATGACTACACCAACAACAACAAGAGCGAGCATGTCAACACCAACAAGAACAAGATGCCGAGTCTCAACATCAAGCACAACAACGCCGCGAAGCTCAAGCTCTTGAGGCGCAATGAGAATTACGTGATTCTCATCGCAATGTGGCAACTCGCAGTCGACACACTTGTTATAAAGAGGAGTTCCTTCGCAATGAGATGCAAGAGAGGCACCACCAAGAACGAATGCATCAACAAGTTCCGCCTCAAGCGCGACAAGAGCAACAAGCTCACCAAGAACCACAAGCTCGGCAAGAACAATATGACAATGTACATCAACCCCGCCAAGAGCAACATGTGGTTGACAATCGTCCAAATCAAGACCGCCCTCATAATAGGCAATCAAACAATAAAGAGCATCGCTATGGAAAGCTTAAGATCACCATGCCAAAGTTTTCTGGAAGCATTGATCCCGAAGACTACCTATCATGGGCATTGAAAGTTGACAAGATCTTTCGCCTACATAACTTTGATGAAGAAAAGAATATTGCAATGGCGTCCCTTGAGTTCCAAGACTATGTTCTCATTTGGTGGGAGCAAATCATCGAGAGAAGAGAAGAAAAAGGCGAACCACATATCACTACTTGGACTCAAATGAAGGAAGTCATCAGAGCACGTTTCGTGCCAACACACTACAACCGTGACTTGTTCAAGAAGCTACAACTCCTCAAGCAAGGTACCAAGTCTGTTGAAGAGTACTACAAGGAGATGGAGATTGCCATGATAAGAGCCAACATCACGGAAGATGACGAGCAAACGATGGCGAGATTCTTGAATGGACTCAACTATCCTATCAAGAAGATTACGGACTCTCGACCATACAAAAATCTACTCGAGCTAGTACACCAAGCAACCAAAGCGGAGCGACAAGTTCAAGAGGACTACAAGTACTCCAAGTTCACCTCCAAGAACTACGGCTCCTACAACCAAGCCTCAACGACTTCGGCTCCTCCTACCTCTACCAAGCCATCTACAAGCTTCGGTGACAAGTCAAGCTACAAGAATGCGACTGCATCTAGTCGTCCACCTTCTACGAACAACTTCAAGCCAAGAGCTTCATCATCTACAACTCCAACCAAGGATAACTCCAATACGAGTTCCATCAAATGTTTCAAATGCCAAGGGCGAGGCCACAAGTCATTTGAGTGCAAGACCGTTCGTACCATGATCATCAATGATGACAGATCCTATGAATCAATGATCGATGATGAGATGGAAGCCCTTGAACATATAGCTATGCATCGCCAATTGAATGAAGATGAAGACCATCAAGTGTTTTGCGACAATGACTCGAGTCCCAATCTCGTTGTCTCCAAGGTCTTGACACTCAAACATCAACAAGATGACGATCAACGATGTCACATCTTCCATACCAAGGCCGACATCAATGGACGCTCCGTCAAGGTTATCATCGATGGAGGAAGTTGTCATAACTTGGCAAGTGCAGAGCTATGCGACAAGCAACAATTGGTCAACATGAAGCACCCTCATCCCTACAAGGTCCAATGGCTTAGCGACGCCAGAACTCTTCGAGTCGAGCACACCGTGCAAGTATCCTTCAAGATAGGCGCCTACGAGGACACACTTGAGTGTGATGTGGTCCTTATGTCCGTGTGCCACCTTCTTCTTGGACGACCATGGCAATACGATCATGGAGTCACATACAATGGACGGACCAACCATTATAGCTTCAAGATGAAGGGAGAAGAGTTCGTGCTACGCCCTATGTCACCAAGTCAAGTAGCCACCGACAAACACATACCTACCAACCATCATGGAGAGAATGGTGAGAGAGTGAACCACCCAAAGGAGAGTGAGAGCCACAAGCCAAATATGAGCGACTCCACGATGAGCGACAAGAAACAACTAGTGCTATTTGCCATCAAAAGTGAGATGAGAGAAGTGTGTGAGAACCCCTCGAGTGTCTTTCACCTTGTGCTTTTATGGAAATGGGGAAGCAAAACCTACTAAAACTTCACCACCTCTACCTTTAGTGTTGTCTCATTTGTTGTAGGAATTCTCGGATGTCTTTCCCGATGACCTACCACCTGGTCTACCTCTACTTTGCGACATTGAACACAGCATCGACCTCATACCCGGTGCACCACTTCTGAACAAGGCTCCTTACCGTGTCAACCCCGAGGGAAACAAGGAGATACAACAGAAAGTACAACAACTCATCGACAAAGGTCTTGTACGTGAAAGCTTGAGCCCTTGTGCCGTTCCGGTTATTCTCGTGCCTAAGAAAGATGGAAGTTTTCGCATGTGCTCCGATTGTTGTCCGATAAATGCTATCACCGTTAGATACCGTCACCCTATTCCACGTTTAGACGACATTGTTGATGAATTATGTGGTGCCACCATCTTTTAAAAAATTGATCTTAAAAGTGGCTACTACCAAATTTGCATTCAAGAGGGTGATGAGTGGAAAACGGCTTTCAAAACCAAGTTTGGGTTATATGAGTGGTTGGTCATGCCGATGGGCTTATCGGAAGCGCCCGACTCATTTATGCATCTCATGCATTTCGTTCTATGGCCTTACATAGGCGTCTTTGTAGTGGTTTACTTTGATGACATTCTCATCTTTAGCAAATCGCTTGAGGACCATGTGACACATATCCGTATGGTTTCGGAAACCCTTCGGAAAGAGCACTTATATGCTAACATGGATAAATGCACTTTTGGCGTTGATAAGGTTGTTTTCGTAGGATTTGTCATTTCTTCACAAGGTGTTCACATTGATGAAACTAAAATTGAAGCAATTAAAACTTGGCCACAACCAACGAATCTCCAACAAGTGTTAGCTTTCTTGGTTTAGCCAGTTTCTATCGACGTTTTGTGAAGGACTTTAGCAGAATTGCTATGCCTCTACATGCCTTGAGCAAGAAGAACGTGCCCTTTATTTGGGGTCCTTCGCAAGACACCGCGTTCAATGAGCTAAAAGCCTTGCTTACCCACGCACCACTTCTTGCCCTACCAAGCTTTGACAAACCTTTTGAGATTCATTGTGACGCTAGCGGTACCGGCATAGGAGGCGTGATAATGCAATAAAAATGCCCAATTGCGTACTTTAGCGAGAAGCTATCCGGAGCGCAACTTAACTACCCCATCTATGATAAAGAACTATATGCCTTGGTGAGATTTTTGCGTGTTTGGGAACATTATCTCCGACCTCATAAATTCATTCTTCACATAGACCATGAGACGCTCAACTATCTCAAGGGTCAAACTAAGTTGAACACGCGTCATGCTAAGTGGAGTGAGTTCATAGAGTCTTTTCCTTACGTTATCAAGTACATCAAAGGAAAAGAGAATGTTGTGGAGGATGCGCTTTCCCGCAAATGCATGCTTGTTACCCGACTCGATTTGAATGTTATTGGCTTTGAGCACATAAAAGATTTGTATGAGCATGATCCTTTCTTTGCAAATCCTTATAATAAGTGTTTGACTCACACTTCTTGGGAACGATACTACATAAAGGATGGATATCTTATGAGAGCTAACAAACTTTGCATTCCCAAGTCTTCGCTACGTTTGCTCCTTTTGTAGGAATCTCATGGAGGAGGACTCGTGGGACACTTTGGAAGCGACAAGACATTTGCTACGCTCTCCAAGAACTACTTTTGGCCCAAGATGCTCCGTGACGTCTCACGCCTCACCAACCGATGCTCTACATGTCGCAAATCTAAGTCAAAAGCTCAATCTCATGGTCTTTACATGCCAGTTCCTATTCCATACCATCCATGGGAAGACATAAGCATGGACTTTATATTTGGATTGCCTAGGACTCTAAATGGAAAAGATACTGTGTTTGTTGTCGTGGATAGATTTTCTAAAATGGATCATTTCATTCCTTGTAACAAGATCGACGATGCTTCACATGTGGCAACTCTCTTTTGCAGGGAAATCATTCGTCTACATGGAGTGCCCAAGACTATTGTGTCGGATCAGGACGTCAAGTTCTTGAGCTACTTTTGGAAGACTCTATGCGCCAAACTCGGCATCAAGCTCCTCTTCTCTTCGGCATATCATCCACAAACCGACGGCCAAACGGAGGTGATGAACCAAACACTTTCGACGCTTCTTCGCGTGTTGATCAAGAAGAACATCAAGGAATGGGAGCAATGCTTGCCCATCGCCGAGTACGCCTACAACCACGCAAGACATTCGACTACCGGCAAGTCCTCCTCCGGGGTCGTCTGCGGCTTCAACCCGTTGTCCCCATTAGACATCCTACCTCAACCTCTACAAGAGCACATCAACATGGATGCAAGTACACGAGCAAGCTATCTCAATAAGGTGCATGAAGATACAAGGGCAACGATCGAGCGACAAGTGCATCGCCTAGCCACCAACCTCAACGTCAACAATGCACCAATGATGTTCCAACCGGGAGATCTCGTCTGGCTTCATCTTCGCAAGGACCGCTTCCCCAAAGAGCGCAAGTCCAAACTTCTACCTCGAGCCGATGGACCCTTCATGTAATGCCCAGGATGGGACTATACCTCCTACGTGTCGAGGCACGACTTAAAGGTATAAGCCCATTCTGGAATGATCTCAAGTTCGGTATCTTTGCACATCTCATGTAAAAATAGGGATGAAAAAGGAAAAGAGATAGTTGGCTTACACTCGCCACATCACACAATTCATTACATAGCCAAACATCATTCAAATAACATCACAACCCGTCTACGGGTGAAGATCCAAATGAAAGATACCAAACATACATAAAGCCACAGGTTCGAATCGCCCCTAGTAGAAACCACTACTGATCATCGGGATAGTGCACATAGTGACGGCTACGTTCCTCATCGTACTCCCAGTATAGCTCGTTGCCGTCCCCTGAGTAGTTCACCATGGTACCTGCATATGGTGTGGTGTAGAATCTGTGAGCCACAGAGGACTCAGCAATCCCGTTCCCGGGTAACAGAACTATCTAAGCCTTGGGTGTGGAACAAGGCTGAAGAAAGAATAAAAGGCTGCAGCTGCACTAGCACTAGCTTACGTAATAAGAGCGAGAATAGAAGTGCCACGAGCGACAAGGTGATCACGAAGTGATCCTATCTAAGCATGACAAACATAACCCCATCGTGTTCACTTTTCGAACCCCTTTCGGAAAATGACCGTCACGGTACTCACGCTGGTAGTGTGTTCTGAACATGGTGTCAAGTTTTCTACAACCGGATATTAACAAATTCCCATCTGCAACATAACCGCGGGCACGGCTTTCGAAAGTTCAAAACCCTGCAGGGGTGTTCCAACTTGGCCCATTACAAGGCCACGATCCGCGGAGTCGCAACTCCAAGTTGGGAAGGCCCGAGTATCCTCGGAATCCCGTGCTCAAGATACTCGGACTAAGGTAAGACTAATCCAGCAAATCCTCCCGGCGTGCCGACACCCTGGCAGTAGCCGCGCGTATCTAGTCTCAGGCCACGACCGGATGGGTGAAGCTACGGGTTTTTACCAGCCCTCGAGTTTCCCCAAGGTGGCCCCTCAGGCTCCCCGTTTCGGACCAACACTCATGTGGAGCACTGGCCCGGGGTTGTTGATTAAGAAGAGGGTTAATTTCTCCCTATGCAAGTTTTTAGTTGTTTAGGCAAATGGAGTACCAATATTGGGACTTGCTGGAAAAGACTTAGCGCTAAGCGGTTTATCGAGGGGGTCCCATTACCCCAACCGTGTGAGGAACGCAAAATCAAGGAACATAACACCAGTTTATACAGTTCCTAGGGCGGCATGAGTGGAACAAATCACCAAGCAAGAGGCTTAGCCTTCCATTCATTACCAATATATAGATGATTTCATTAAATGGTTTATATCGTGTGATATCCCAACAAGGTTCAATATGAAGCAAGAATCTTCAAATCTTCTCCTGCAACTAGCAATGCTATAAGATGGGGCTGAGCGAAGCTTACTTAGCCAAACAAAGTTTTGCATAGGTAGGGTGGTTAGACAGATTCATGGTTACAATAGGAGGCTGACAGACAAAACATGGGCATCGAGGCAATAAGCTAAAGAGCGAGACTTCTAGCAATAGGCAAAAATAGTAATGATATCTGGGTCAGGTCATCTTGCCTGTCGAGTCGTCGATGGGATCGTAAGACTGCTCCTCGTTCTCAACCTCGGTAGTAACCTTGTTCTCGTACTCAATCTCGGCTTCCGACTCTGCTCAACACAAGAACACACGAGGCACAAAATCAAACAAGATGCAATGCGCAAACTACAGGATGCATGACTGATGCACTAAGGAAGCACTGCAGGTGCACTTAGGATGCACAGCATGACAACATAGGAAGCACAGAGAAACAGCACAAGAAACATGACAATATGCTCAAGCAAGTAGGATGCAAGACAAACCTATTTATGATGCAAAACATGGAAAGGTAGGAAGCACAGAGAAACAACACAAGAAACAATAGGTTTAAATGAGGCCGGAAACTACTTAAGACAAATCCGGTAAGTCCTGATATGCATAATTTGAAATTAGTCCAGATATGAACAAACCTTATGTTAAAGTTGTTAAACAGCAAGTTAACATGCACCATTACAATCTATACGAAATTCTAGTCAATTTTCATATAAGTTTGTTTAAAACGGAGCTACGGTCTAGAAGATATGATCAAAACAAGATAAGCATGGCAACGGTGCAAGATGCACCCAAACATCAAGCAAACATACTCCAAACATGTTAACAATATGATAAAATGAATCTACATGCAAAATCACACAAGTTTCATATAGGACACACCCAAAACGGAGCAACGGGCTAAAAGGTACAACCGAAACAAGAAACAATGCAAAGCTGAAACTAACAGCCACATAGCAACTTTGGGGCAAGAAATATATACTCTACAACACTCACAAATGGTGACAAGAAGCATGGACATGATGTAGACATATCCTACAGCAAACAACTCCATTCTATCAACTCCATAGGAGGCATGGATCAATAGCAACAAGCTACAACATTTTGAACATGACACTAAAAACCCGACAGTAATATTTTATAGCAACTAGGGAGCAAGAATTAAATATGCTACAGCAACCCAAATGAGCATGTGAGGGCATGGATGGATAGACAACAACATATACAACAAGGAATCATCAATGGCCACCCAAAAACTAACATGGATTTCCCTAGGACAACAAGCAAACATAGCATCAGGATATTACAGATTCCAGACTTAGTGAAATTTCACTAAGTGTTAAAATAGTAACATTATCGTGGCATGTTTGTGAGCATGTTTAAGTCACCTCAAAGCATATCATGGCAAAAGGTTTGCACCATAGGAAGGATGACATGATGGGGAATCTAAAACATATGAGCATGCAACATGGGGACAAACACATCAATAGCAACGAGCTCCTCAACTAGGCATCTCGTAACAAGTTACAAAACCTAACAGCCACATGCACTTTGCAACAGAGATAAACATGGCAATATGAACTCTAACATGCATCCTATAGCAACCAACATGTAGAGCATCTCAAGATGAACATTTGGACATATCATTTGCTTCATTTGGATAAACATGCACCAAGTTATCACATTTCAAACATGACATGAAAACAACTAATAGCAGGAGTTTATATCATGTAGCACTCTTTTCATGATGATTAAGACATCCAGATGGACTCAAACATGCATGACACAATGGAACAAAACATAGTACACATCACCACGATCGTTTTGACATATTATATGCACAAAACGGACAAGCACAGTAAAAGTTATCATCATCACAATAATGCATCAGACACTAAAAACTAAAAGACTTAGCAATAACATGGATCACCTCGCAGACTGGATCGGGTCAACGGGTGCGGGTCAACACGGATCGGGCCGGGAAGCGGGTTGCGGGTCGTACCCGGGAACCGCTAGGGTTCGCAGAGGCCCGATCGGATCGCTCGATCCAGGCGAAGGCTCGAGCGGCTGGCTCGTCGGCGGTGGCAGGGATGGTAGGGCGGCGCCCTGGCCGGCCGACGGGGACGCGGCGCCGCCGGAGGAGGTGGCCGGCAGGGGCCCTGCGGCGAGGGGCGAGGAGTGCACCCACGGCCAGTGGCGGCGAACGCGGCCACGGCCCGGCGACGGGATCTGGCACCGGCGGCGGCGCACGGCGCCACACTGCCCAGCGGCGGGGAGTGCTTCAAGGGGGCCGGCGAGGGAGGCTCTGGCCGGTGAGCTTCCGGCGGCGGAGGCGGCGGAACCCGACGGGGCCGAGAGCGGTGGCGACGGCCGGCGCCGAGGAAGGAAGGCGCGCGGGTTGCGGGAGGAACGCGGCCCGGTTCACGGCGGCGGCGGGTCGGCGCTAGGCCTGCGGGCCCGCGCGGTGGCGGAGGCGGCGGTTGTGTCCGGCACGGACGAACACGTCCGCCCGGCACGGAAAACGAGGCGGCCGCTGGAGCTAGGAAGAAGACTAGGGTTTGGACGAAAATGGCAAGGGGGACGTTTTTATAGGTACAAGGAGCTAGGAGACTCCAAATGTGGAGTGGTTTTCGGCCACACGATCACAATTCAACGGCCGAGATGATGGGAAGGGTTGTGCTGGGATGATGGGCTGTTGTGGAGGGGGTCTTGGGCCTAAAAGAGGAGGTACTTTTAGCCCAGTAGGTTAACCGTTGGAGTACTAAACGAACTCCAAATGCGACGAAACTTGACAGGCGGCCTACACGTATCAAAACAACATCGCACGAAAAGTCTCACGCCATTCCGGAAACGTTACACGCCCAAACACGAAAGAAGGACTCGGGGATGCCACGGGCACATGTGAGAGCGTCAAAACTCGAAACAGACAACGGGAAGAGACGAGTGGGACCGGGTGCAAGAGACAACAAAAATGCAATGCAATGCACATGATAACATGACATGGATGAAATTCACACATGCACATGACAAAACGAAGAAACCCGAAAAGAAGAAGAACCCGGAATGGAATTGATGAAGCCAAAGTTATATATTGCCATATAGGGAAAGTGTTACATCCGGGGCATTACAAACTCTCCTCTACTACGAAAAGATCTCGTCCCGAGATCTAGGACTAGAAGAAGGAAGGGTACGCGGAACGAAGGTGATCTTCTCGTTCCCACGTAGCTTCTCGGTCGGTATGGTGTGACCACTTGACTTTCAAGAACTTGATTGACTTGTTGCGGGTCTTGCGCTCCGTTTCCTCGAGAATAGCAACGGGATGCTCTCGGTAAGACAAGTCTTGTTGAAGATCAATCTCCTCAAACGAAATGGTACGTTCAGGTGTCTTGAAGCACTTGCGGAGTTGAGACACGTGAAACACATCATGAACATTAGCGAAGTTGGAAGGGAGCTCAAGTTGATAGGCTAGATCGCCTCTTTTGCCAAGGATCTTGAAAGGGCCCACGTATCTAGGAGCAAGCTTGCCTTTGATACCAAATCTTTGGGTGCCTTTCATAGGAGAAACATGGAGATAGACATGATCACCAATGTTGAAGGGCAAATCATGATGCTTGCCGTCATAGTAGCTCTTCTGACGCGACTGAGCGGCCTTGAGATTCTCACGTATGACTTTGCACATTTCTTCGGCTTCTGAGATCAAGTCATTGCCAAGAAGTTGACGTTCACCAGTCTCGGACCAGTTGAGAGGGGTACAGCACTTTCTGCCATAGAGGATTTCAAGCGGAGCTTTGCCAACACTTGCTTGGAAACTGTTGTTGTAAGAGAACTCGGCAAACGGAAGGCAATCCTCCCACTTCATGCCAAAAGAGATGACACAAGCTCTGAGCATGTCTTCTAGAATCTGGTTCACTCTCTCGACTTGACCACTAGTCTGAGGGTGAAATGCAGTGCTGAAATGGATCTTAGTGCTCATGGCAGACTGAAAGGAGTCCCAGAACTTGGATGTGAACAAACTTCCATGATCTGAGGAGATAACTTGAGGAATGCCATGTAAGGAAACAATTCTGGAAGTGTACAACTCTGCCAGTTGAGCTGCATTGATGGATTCTTTGACTGGAAGGAAGTGAGCTACTTTGGTAAGCTTGTCAATCACCACAAAGATAGAATCATTCCCCTTCTTGGACTTGGGAAAGCCAGTGACGAAATCCATTTCAATGTGGTCGAATTTCCACTCGGGGATAGGAAGAGGTTGGAGAAGACCGGCTGGACGTTGATGCTCTGCCTTCACTCTTCTGCAGACATCACATTCATTCACGAATTGGGCAATCTCCCTTTTCATGCGAGTCCACCAGTAAGATTGCTTGAGGTCTTGGTACATCTTGGAACTTCCAGGATGAATCGAGAGGAGGGAGTCATGTGCTTCGTTCATTATGAGCTTCCTGAGATCACCCTTGGGAACCACAATTATGTCCTCAAAGAACAAGGTATCTCTCTCATCAACGCGATAGCACTTGTATTTGGGAGTACCCTTTGTAATGCCATGTTTCACTTTCTGCACCATAGCATCACTGAGCTGGGCCTCACGGATCTGATCTTCCAAGGTAGGAGCAACTTCAAGATTTGCAAGAAAGCCTTGCGGAACAACTTGAAGGTTGAGCTTCCTGAATGCTTCACAAATCTCAGTTTGGAACGGCTTGATAAGGAGACTGTTGCAATATGCCTTTCTTCTCAAGGCATCTGCAATGACATTGGCCTTGCCAGGTGTATATTCGATGCTTGGATCATACTCTTGGATCATCTCAACCCAGCGAGTCTGGCGAAGGTTCAGGTTCAGCTGTGTGAAGATGTACTTCAAGCTCTTGTGATCGGTGAAGATGTCGACTTATCTGCCCAACAGAAGGTGTCTCCACGTGATCAAGGCGTGTACCATAGCTGCTAGCTCGAGATCATGTGTGGGGTAGTTCTTCTCACTTGGTTTCAATTGACGAGAAGTGTATGCCACAATCTTCTTGTCCTGCATTAGAACACCACCAAGTCCTTGAAGAGAAGCATCACAGAATACTTCGTAGGGCTTGGACTCATATGGAGGGGTAAGAACTGGAGCAGAGATGAGCTTTTCTTTGAGAATTTTGAATGCCACATCACAATCCGGAGACCAGTTGTACTTGACATTCTTTTGCAGCAAGTTGGAGAGAGGCTTGGAAATCTTGGAGAAGTTCTCAACAAACCTTCTGCAATAGCTAGCAAGACCAAGAAAGCTTCGGAGTTGCTTGACGTTCTGAGGAGGTTCCCAGTTGACAATCACTTCAACTTTCTCCGGGTTGACCGCAATACCGTCAGCGGAGATGATATGGCCCAGATACAAGACCTTATCGAGCCAGAATTCGCACTTTGAGAACTTGGCATAGAACTTATGTTCACGGAGTCTGTCGAGAACCAGACGGAGGTGCTTTTCGTGATCCTCTTCATTCTTGGAGAATACCAAGATGTCATCCAGATACACAAGCACGAATTTGTTCGTGTAGTGATTGAAAATGTAGTGCATCATTCTCGAGAAGGTGGGTGGAGCATTAGCGAGGCCAAAGGACATGACTGTATATTCATAGGAGTCGTAGCTGGTTCTGAATGCAGTCTTGTGGATATCTTCTTCACGAATGCGAATTTGGCGATGACCCATCCGGAGATCGAGCTTTGAGAACACTTTTGCTCCTTTGAGCTGCTCGAACAATTCATTGATGTTGGGCAGCAGATACTTGTTCTTTATTGTCTTCTTGTTCAATGGCCGGTAATCAACACAAAGGCGCTCCGTGCCATCCTTCTTCTTGACAAATAAGACACCACAGCCCCTAGGAGACGTGCTAGGCCTGATCAGACCCATACGCTCTTGTTCATCAAGCTGTTTCTTCAACTCCTTCAACTCTTCAGGGGAGAGCTTGTACGGACACCGGCATGCTGGCTCGGTACCTGGCTCGAGTTCAATGACAAATTCCACTTGACGATACAGAGGCATGCCTGGAAGTTCTTCAGGGAAAACGTCTTCGTATTCATTGACCACCGGAATTTGAGAGATGGCATTAATATCGCCCATGTCATTGGGAGAGAATAGCCTGATTGTGTTATCTCGAGAGGCGAAGATAATCACGTCTTCATTGGAATGAGTAAGCTTTACTTCCTTGTTTGCACAATCAATGTGAGCATCATGCTGAGAAAGCCAATCCATCCCGAGAATAAGGTCAATGTTGGAGTTGCCGAGAACAACCGGTTTAGCCAGAAAGCGGTAATCACCCATGCGAATAGATACATCCGGAGGATATATATTAGAAGTCATACGTCTCCCCGGAGAAATAACTTGTAACTTCTGAAGTAAGCTTTTGACGTCAACATTATGCTTGGATGCAAACGGTTGAGACATGAAAGAACACGATGCACCCGAATCAAACAACACTTTTGCAGGAATAGAGTTAACTGGAAGGTTACCAAGTATCACATCTGAAGAATTCTCTACTTGAGCTGCATTCATCATATTCACTCTTGCATGCTTGGGATTGTGCCTGACAATAGCAGTGCTGACAGGTGGAGGAAGCGGAAGGCGCCTTGGGTTGGGGCACTTGTTAGCATAATGACCCTTCTGAGTGCACTTGTTGCAAACCACTTCTGAGAGAGGACGGTGATAAGGAGCACTTGACTTGGAAGCTTGAAAATGATTCTTTGACTGGTTGCTTGGGTTGGGTGGGTGGGAGAAAGCACGGCCACTAGAGTTCTTGTTGTTGTTGTTGGGAGCTCGAATCACTGGAGGAGGTGGAAGCCAAAACTTTTGTTGCTTTGCGACCACTTGAGAAGAAGAGGAGGAGTGAACAGCGTCTCTGATCCTCTTTTTGGAAGCTTCCATCTTGAGCTGGGTTGCCTCTTGCTTAAGCGCCATGTTATAGAATTGATCAAACTCATCAGGCTCGAAAAGGTGAGAGCAAGTTGGAGTTCATCCTTCAGACCACCTCGGAACTAATAGATCTTGCTCTTGGCATCTGGGATGTCTTTCTTGGCATAGCGGGCAAGGTTCTGGAACTTGACATTATATTGGTAGACAGACATAGAGCCTTGCTTCAGGTTGCGGAATTGCTCACGCATACCCTCGATGACACTTGTTGGAATGTGGTGAGAGCGAAAATCCTTGCAGAAGTCATCCCAGGAGATTACACGCCCTGCTCTGGAGTCTTTGTAATGCTGCCACCAATCAGCTGCTTGGTCCTTGAGTTGGAAGGCTACAAACTTCACATAGTCCTCGGGCCTGACGTTACTGGACTCGAAATGCTTCTTGATATCTGTTATCCAGTCTTCAGCATCTAGAGGGTCCACGCAGTAACTGAATGCCTTTGGTTGGTTTGCCAGAAACTGGTTGAGCATAGCAAAGTGCGGTTGGTTGAACAAATTGCCTTGGTTCCCATGAGCACCCTGATTTGCTTGAATATTCTGCATCATTTGCATAAGCATCTGGGTGTTCTGGTTCGTAGCTTGCATAATTGCTCTCCAGGCCTCAGACGGAGGAGGAGGTGAAGGAGGATGATCAGGAACCTCTTCACCCTCTGGGTTAGCGTTGGGAACCCTTTTAGGAGCTACCCTGAAAGAGATGATCACTATTAGCCATTGATTGAAAGAATATATAAGCTGAATCAATGGCTAGAAATTGCAACATAGTCTTCACAAGAATCATTCGAACAAGAGGAACGAATGAAATTCTCAGTTTAATAGTAACAACAATCTTCACGAGAAACCAATTGGGAGACAAAAGGTAAATAAAACAACAAGGTGCATTTAGAACAAATACAAGATAGAAGCTTCGTTCGACATATTCGTGCTGAAAGCTGATGGAACGTGTTACAAAAGGGTTTTGCAATCCCCGGATCAGCATAGCCAAGGACCCTTTAAGATGCAACTCCCGATCGGAACAACGGCCATAAAACTACTTCACTCAATGTAGAACCCCGAACTCCATATCCTGCATTCGTTGGAAGAATGCCTATGAGCTACTAGATGAACCCACCTATTAATTTCCGAAAGTTTCCAGTTATGCACTCAGGTGTTAGGGATACAGGGGAAGCATCGCGCACTCAACTCTAATTCTACATCCAGCTGTATCCATCCTTCAACACATAACCAGTTATTTCCAGAAACTGTCTACCTCGGACCATCGAAACGCATCTACTATACAAGCTATGGCAATACTCCCGAACTACCTCCCCAGTACTGGGTGACGTCGGGGTTATCTTGCCACTAAGTTTTCGATGTCGGCCGTCTTAAGTATTCCAGAACTACTGCGATATATTTGTGACGACAACACCTCGGAGCTCAACTCCCCGGGACACTGCCACAACCCCTAAATGACAGGAGGCATCGAGAACAATGTTCTCGTCACCAAGACATCGGAACAATCCAAACAATACTCGCAAGATTCCTAAAAAAAAATTGGTGAATTTTTGAGAGTAGAAGAGACAAGAGTAATCGTTAGGAGTCCTCACCAGAGTGAAGAGAGATGAGGAGCAAAAGAAATCCTAATCTCCGATATATATATAGGACTCAAAACATTTTAAGTGTGGGCCTAGACTCAACCGTCAATGATTCGATCAATCAGTGGGGGCTTCTAGGTCGGAGAAGGCTATGAATACCAACTTGTAATGCCCAGGATGGGACTATACCTCCTACGTGTCGAGGCACGACTTAAAGGTATAAGCCCATTCTGGAATGATCTCAAGTTCGGTATCTTTGCACATCTCATGTAAAAATATGGATGAAAAAGGAAAAGAGATAGTTGGCTTACACTCGCCACGTCACACAATTCATTACATAGCCAAACGTCATTCAAATAACATCACAACCCGTCTACGGGTGAAGATCCAAATTAAAGATACCAAACATACATAAAGCCACAGGTTCGAATCGCCCCTAGTAGAAACCACTACTGATCATCGGGATAGTGCACATAGTAACGGCTACGTTCCTCATCGTACTCCCAGTATAGCTCGGTGCCATCCCCTGAGTAGTTCACCATGGTACCTGCATCTGGTGTGGTGTAGAATCTGTGAGCCACGGAGGACTCAGCAATCCCATTCCCGGGTAATAGAACTATCTAAGCCTTGGGTGTGGAACAAGGCCGAAGGAAGAATAAAAGGCTGCACCTACACTAGCACTAGCTTACGTAATAAGAGCGAGAATAGAAGTGCCACGAGCGAAAAGGTGATCACGAAGTGATCCTATCTAAGCACGACAAACATAACCCCACCGTGTTCACTTTCCGAACCCCTTTCGGAAAATGACCGTCACGGTACTCACGCTAGTAGTGTGTTCTGAACATGGTGTCAAGTTTTCTACAACCGGATATTAACAAATTCCCATCTGCCACATAACCGTGGGCACGACTTTCGAAAGTTCAAAACCCTGCAGGGGTGTTCCAACTTGGCCCATTACAATCCCACGATCCGCGGAGTCGCAACTCCAAGGAGGGAAGGCCCGAGTATCCTCGAAATCCCGTGCTCAAGATACTCCGACTTAGGTAAGACTAATCCAGCAAATCCTCCTGGCGTGCCGACACCGTGACAGTAGCCGCGAGTATCTAGTTTCAGGCCACGACCGGATGGGTGAAGCTATGGGTTTTTACCAGCCCTCGGGTTTCCCCAAGGTGGCCCCGCAGGCTCCCTGTTTCGGACCAACACTCATGTGGAGCACTGGCCTAGGGTTGTGGATTAAGAAGAGGGTTAATTACTCCCTATGCAAGTTTTTAGTTGTTTAGGCAAATGGAGTACCAATGTTGGGACTTGCTGGAATAGACTTAGCGCTATGTGGTTTATCGAGGGGGTTCCATAACCCCAACCGTGTGAGGAACGCATAATCATGGAACATAACACCGGTTTATACGGTTCCTAGGGCGGCATGAGTGGAACAAATCACCAAGCAAGAGGCTTAGCCTTCCACCCATTACCAATATATAGATGATTTCATTAAAGGGTTTATATAGTGTGATATCCCAACAAGCTTCAACATGAAGCGAAAATCTTCAAATCTTCTCCTGCAACTAGCAATGCTATAAGAGGGGGCTGAGCGAAGCTTACTTAGCCAAACAAAGGTTTGCATAGGTAGGGTGGTTAGACAGATTCATGGTTACAATAGGAGGCTGACAGACAAAACATGGGCATCGAGGCAATAAGCTAATGAGCGAGACTTCTAGCAATAGGCAAAGATAGTAATGATATCTGGGTCAGGTCATCTTGCCTGTCGAGTCATCGATGGGATTGTAGGACGGCTCCTCGTTCTCAACCTCGGTAGTAACCTCGTTCTCGTACTCAATCTCGGCTTCCGACTATACTCAACACAAGAACACACGAGGCACGAAATCAAACAAGATGCAATGCGCAAACTACAGGATGCATGGCTGATGCACTAAGGAAGCACTGCAGGTGCACTTAGGATGCACAACATGACAACCTAGGAAGCACAGAGAAACAACACAAGAAACATGACAATATGCTCAAGCAAGTAGGATGCAAGACAAACCTATTTAGGATGCAAAACATGGCAAGGTTGGAAGCACAGAGAAACAACACAATAAACAGCAGGTTTAAATGAGGCCGGAAACTACTAAAGACAAATCCGGTAAGTCCTCATATGCATAGTTTGAAATTAGTTCAGATCTGAACAAACCTTAAGTTAAAGTTGTTAAACAGCAAGTTAACATGCACCCTGACAATCTACATGAAATTCTAGTCAAGTTTCATATAAAGTTTGTTTAAAACGGAGCTATGGTCTACAAGACATGATCAAAACATGTTAACAAGATGATAAAATGAATCTACATGCAAAATCACACAAGTTTCATATAGGACTCACCCAAAACGGAGCAACGAGCTAAAAGATACAACCAAAACAAGAAACAATGCAAAGCTGAAACTAACAGCCACATAGCAACTTTGGGGCAAGAAATATATACTCTATAGCACTCAAACATGGTGACAAGAAGGATGGACATGAAGTAGACATATCCTACAGCAAACAACTCCATTGGAGCAACTCCATAGGAGGCATGGATCAATAGCAACAAGCTACAACATTTTGAACATGACACTAAAAACCTGACAGTAATATTTTATAGCAACTTGGGAGCAAGAATTAAATATGCTACAGCAACCCAAATGAGCATGTGAGGGCATGGATGGATATACAACCACATATAAAACAAGGAATCATCAATAGCCACCCCAAAACTAACATGGATTTTCCTAGGACAACAAGCAAACATAGCATCAGGATATTACAGATTCCAGACTAAGTGAAATTTCACTAAGTGTTAAAACAGTAACATTATCGTGGCATGTTTGTGAGCATGTTTAAGTCACCTCAAAGCATAGCATGGCAAAAGGTTTGCACCACAGCAAGGATCACATGATGGGGAATCTAAAACATATGAGCATGCAACATGGGGACAAACACATCAATAGCAACGAGCTCCTCAACTAGGCATCTCGTAACAAGTTACAAAACCTAACAGCCACATGCACTTTGCAACAGAGGTAAACATGGCAATATGAACTCTAACATGCATCCTATAGCAACCAACATGTAGAGCATCTCAAGATGAACATTTGGACATATCATTTGCTTAATTTGGATAAACATACACCAAGTTATCACATTTCAAACAAGGCATGAAAACAACTAATATCAGAAGTTTATATCATGTAGCACTCTTGTCATGATGCTTAAGACATCTAGATGGACTCAAACATGCATGACACAACGGAACAAAACATAGTACACATCACCACGGTCGTTTTGACATATTATATGCACAAAACGGACAAGCACAGTAAAAGTTATCATCATCACAATAATGCATCAGACACTAAAAACTAAAAGACTTAGCAATAACAGGGATCACCTCGCAGACTGGATCGGGTCAACATGGATCGGGCCGGGAAGCGGGTTGCGGGTCGGACCCGGGAACCGCTAGGGTTCGCAGAGGCCCGATCGGATCGCTCGATCCAGGCGAAGGCTCGAGCTGCTGGCTCGTCGGCGGTGGAAGGGATAGCGGGGCGACGCCCTGGCCGGCTGGCGGGGATGCGGCGCCGCCGGAGGAGGTTGCCGGCAGGGGCCCTGCGGCGAGGGGCGAGGAGTGCGCCCACGGCCGGCGGTGGCGAACGCTGCCACGGCCCGGGGGCGGGATCTGGCACCGGCGGCGACGCACGGCGCCACACTGCCCGGCGGCGGGGAGTGCTTCGAGGGGGCCGGCGAGGGAGGCTCTGGCCGGCGAGCTTCCGGCGGCGGAGGCGGCGGAACCCGACGGGGCCGAGAGTGGCGGCGGCGGCCGGCGCCGAGGAAGGAAGGTGCGCGGGTTGTGGGAGGAACGCGGCCCGGTTCGCGGCAGCGGCGGGCCGGTGCTGGGCCTACGGGCCCGCGCGGCGGCGGAGGCGGCGGTTGTGTCCGGCGCGGACGGACATGTCCACATGGCACGGAAAACGAGGCAGCGGCTGGAGCTAGGAAGAAGACTAGGGTTTGGACGAAAATGGCAAGGGGGACGTTTTTATAGGCACAAGGAGCTAGGAGACTCCAAATGGGGAGCGGTTTTCGGCCACGCGATCACAATTCAACGGCGAGATGATGGAAAGGGTTGTGCTGGGATGGTGGGCTGTTGTGGAGGGGGTCTTGGGCCTCAATGAGGAGGTACTTTTAGCCCAGTAGGTTAACCGTTGGAGTACTAAACGTACTCCAAACGTGACAAAATTTGACAGGCGGCCTACACGTATCAAAACAACATCGCACGAAAAGTCTCACGCCATTCTGGAAACGTTACATGCCCAAACACGAAAGAAGGACTCGGGGATGCCACGGGCACGTGTGAGAGCGTCGGAACTCGAAACAGACAACGGGAAGAGACAAGTGTTACCGGGTGCAAGAGACAACACAAATGCAATGCAATGCACATGATAACATGATATGGATGAAATGCACACACGCACACGACAAAACGAAGAAACCCGAAAAGACGAAGAACCCGGAATGGAATTGATGAAGCCAAAGTTATATATTGCCATATAGGGAAAGCGTTACATCCGGGGCATTACACTTCAAGGTGCTAGAATTCTACAACAACAATGCCTACAAGATCGACATTCCACGAGACAAGTACAATGTGAGCGATACCTTCAACGTCAAGGATCTTTCTCCTTTCCATGGTGATGAAGAATTCGATCCGAGGTTGGATCTTTCCCAAGGGAGGGGAGATGATGCGGAGCATCCCAAGGTCATCCCCATGGACCTATCGTCGCCTCACCAAGTGCCCAAAGGACCAATGACACGAGCCCGTGCAAGAGCTCTCGAAGCCGAGGTGAATTCATTCCTCTTTCAACTACCTTTCGATTCACATGAGACATGGCTTCTACCTTCATCGGAAACTCTATGCATATTCAGATACTTGGATGAAGGCCACAGAACAGCTCTACACGTTGGACAAGGTGGAGGGATCGACAAGTACAAGGAACAAGAAGAAGTGCCGCTGAAGATGCTACAGGCACCGGATGTCCGGCCCTTACCGGACGACCGGTCCACTCCATGCTCCGGACGACCAATAGACACCGGACGTCCGACGACACCCAGACAACCGGAAGCCACCGGACGTCCGTGACATCCATCACAGAACCGAAATCGGGGAATATTACCGGAAATCCAAGGCACACCGGACGTCCGACCCTCTCGAGCCACCGGACGTCCGAAGACCAAGAGGACGCCGGCCCGTCTTCCTGCGCGCAGTGAAGGGCCGAAACCCATGTACCCCCTTGCCCGTAGACTATATATACCCTTTGACTTCCTCTTTTCTAGGGTTAGCTTAGGTTTAGCTCATTAGAGACAGAGCATTGCTCATACACTAGTGGTTCATCTCCTTGTGAGTGACTGCGGCCCCTCCACGGAGAATATCCACATGGATTCAAGACCTTCTTCATGGAGAAGATCCTGTGGGATACCCCAAGACCTCATCACGGAGAAGAACCGGTTACCCTTTGTATTGTCCCTTGTTGATCATGGATCTTGTATCTCTTTGTGTTTCGAGGATCTAGCATATGTGAGACTTGTTATTGTTGGTTTGAGTGAATCTCACGTGTTTCCCCTCGTGTTCCCTCTTGTGGTCATCGTGTTCTTCGTGGGAGCCCCTCCATTTCGTGAAAGATCGGCAACCTAGGGTTCCTCCCTACATCAGGTCGCAACTTAAACCAATCTGTTTTCAAAAACAACACACTTACTTGCTCGCGGTACGCCCGTTCATGATCAAGTGGTTACTTAACTCAACATCCCCCTCGGGCATTAGTGACACCCGACGGGGTTTTCAAAAAGTCTAAGAGATTTTTTTTCCATTACCATGCATACATCCGTCACTTTCTGTGTAGCAACTACTTTAGCATCATATCAACATTCACCTGCATAACCCTCATAGGAAGTTAGGGTCCAGTACAATTCAAGTATCAACCAGAGAGTAACGGAGGCAACCCATAAAAGTGGTTACCACCTCATCATGATTCTGATGCAACAATAATAAAGTGCTATATGACATGCAAAAATGGGTTTCAGAGACATGGTCAAAGGGCTGCTTGCCTGACTCTGCAAATTCTTCAATCCTTCTAGTCCATCTCCGAGTATTTCGTCTACTTCATCAACTAACGTCAGAAATAATCACAATAACTAACACAACAAGGCAAAAATAAAAGTGCTCTAAAAATGTGAGTTGGACTTTTCTAGGATACCTCTGGTCATATGAAAAATGACCAAAGTTGTCTCATTTGAAGTGGATCAATGAGGATTTATGGACATTTCTATATCATGGAATGAAGGGATTTAACGGATGTGCAAGGAGTCTACAGAACGCCTTTTTCTATAATGAGTAAAGTACCCATTAAATCAGGAATGATTTTAGAAGCATTTAGAAATCGGTTACATTGGATTTGGAGTTGAAATGAATACAATATGGATTTTTGAAGTTGACTCGTATGAATAAATGGCCTATTTTATAGATAAAGTGGGAAGTGGGCAGAATTAAAATGTTCACTATAGTTCATTAAGTATAGCATGATTTAAGAAGACTATAGGAATTTGAACTATCTCATTCGGATTTGAAATGAGCACGGTGGAAAAGTTATAGTACCAAGAGAAAAAGAAAAAGAAAAATAGTTACCTAAGTGGTTGGATAGACAGACGGAGGCAATTGGGCCGGTCCAGTTGCTCGGCCGCGCGTGCGCAGGGCGGGTGGCGTCGAAGGCGTACTCCATGGAGTACGTCTCCCCGCGAGGGAGACGGCTGCGCTAGCCTTGCTTCCACTTAACCCGGCATGCGGGCTAGCTTGGCCTCCTCTGCCGATTACAGGTTGGGCCCGATGGGCGTCGGGACCGCTGGTAGGTCCATCCCCACCCTCCCGCGCGGGCGCGACAGACGAAAGACGAGGCGAGGCCGAACATCGCCGGCGGTCTCCCCAGCGGCATCGACCACCTCCTGCGATGTCCGGCACACCGGCGGGTCCATCACGACGAGACGCTCCTGTGCAGGTGCTTGATGCATGTGAAGGAACCCGAGAAGGTGAGAGTCTTCGGGCATTGCGGCCGGGAGCCGACGAGGATGGTTTCAATGTTGCGGGCGCCTAGCATGGGATTCAGAGCGCGAGGAAGCTCCATGTCGGTAGTGGAGATGTTTTGGAATGATGAGGCGGGGAGGAGGGGGCTCGGGCGACACAAATTTAGCCCTAGCTCGCCGTCAGCAATGGTGAGCATAGAGGAGGAGGACTTCACGAGAGAGAGAGGGAGTCTGTCATGGGGTCCTTGGGGGATAGAGGGTGCGAAGGGCATGTGGAGGGAGGCTTGGGGCAGCCAAAATGGCTAGGAGGAGGTGCACCGCAAATGATGTCCACGACTGTGACCTAGGGCAACGCTAGGGGGAAAATCATCACCCTCGGGCATGCCTTGGCACTCATGGGCATAGTCCAGCCCGAGGGAGAAGGAATGGGGGAGCAGGGCTTGCTCCAAGAGGGCCCCGAGCTCGTGCACCCTCTGACCAAGCTGGGCTGCATCGGGTGAGCTCAGCAAGGGGAAAAGGAAGGCAAGGGAGGAATTGCCCGGCTGTGTTGCGTGTCGTCGATGTGGAGGCGACCTGGGGAGACACTGTCCCGACGCCCAAGGTCGATGGGACCATAGGGCAGAGGGCAGCTATAGTGCTCGGGTGCACTATAGCGCGCCGTAGAGCATGACATTTGCATGCCATGGCATAGAATAGGCAAAGTGGGCGTGGCCACTTGTGTCCAGTATCTCTAGGGGAGTGTAAACAATGTGGATAGGGCTTTGGATGCTCTGGGAGGCTTCTAGACAAAGAGAGGGGTAGAGAGAGAGAGAGAGAAAAATTTGCTGTCTAGAGAGAGATAGTGAGGATTTCACCCCTGAATTATTGGTCCATGGTCTTGCAAAATTTACCACAGGTAGAAGGTGATCAGGGTCAGCTGTGGTAAGAACTTGAGCTTATGGAGATTAGTGGAATGGGTCAAAACAGTGGTCTTGGTAAAATAGCAGACGATGTTTGATGGTGATTTGCGAAGTAAATGGATTCTATGTGCCATGACATTTAACAGGATCTTATAGTAGATATAATTAAGGTTCGCCACCAAGTTTGAGCTCATTTGAAGAAAGTTAACAATGCAACTTTGGCAAACCCCAGAATCAACAGAAATGGTGTTGGTGGTATAGCTTCGAGGTATTACCCGCCCATGAGGGGCTGGGTTATACCATTGATGACTTAACATGAAGAAAGCCCGAGAAGAAGCGTGAAGACGGGCCCTCTTGCAGGCAGGCCCGCTAAAGGCTCAAGGCCTAGGGCTTGTAAACCACCATAAGAAAACTTGTTGTGTAAGGCATGATCAGTTAGAAACCGAGCTGGTCATGTCGTGTGATCCGGCCGGGACTCTGTAAGCCGCCTGGTCTCTACCTATGTATATAAAGGTTAGACCTGGCGACGGGTTAACTCAAGAAAGAATAGATCGAAAACTAGGTCCAGCGTAGTCGCTCGCTTGTAATCGAAACTCATGCAATACTACTAGAAGCACGAAGTAGGATTTTACCTCATTGAGAGGGGCCGAACCTGGGTAAAATTCCCTCTGTCCTTTGTCTCGTTCAACCCCTTCAAGCTAACCTATTTGTGTGGCTCCACACCTAAGTCCTTTCACTAGGGGATCTGCCGCTTTACGTCCCCAATAGTTGGCGCCCACCGTGGGGCTCTCGCACGGTGGTTTCGAGTTCTTAAAGGGCAGCTTCTCAGGGATCTAGGGGTATGTTGTGTGGCGGATGACTAAGAGCCACCGCGGAAAGATCTACATCGACGATGCGGGCTGGGGTCCCGAGTCCGATTCAATCGAGTACGGGTACCGGGTCCCCTTCGTTGGAAACCACGTCTTCATCGGCAAGATTGGCGGGTTAGAGCCTGAGCTGGACGCCTGCACCGGCGCCATAGAGACTGCTCGGTGTGCGCGACCCGCCAAGGTTCAACCCACCCAGAAGCGCGCTTTTGATGGCTATATTCATGGAGCGGATGTTGATGAAGGTTACCTGTCTAGTGGAGAGACAATGAACTATTTGGGTCACGAATCCTCAACCGGCGAAACTGAGTTAATATATCAACTGCAAGACGATGGGCTTGGGGGCTATTCTGATGGAGATAGTATTTCAGAGCCCGATGAACCACCACGCAGGGCTACTATTTTCATGGCCGGTATGTAGTAGATGGTGATGTCATCAACCCCTACAGCTATGACCTCTAGTTCAACAGGTGCCACGATGGCTGGGGCGGCTGGTCCTATGCGCCCGTCGGCTCAGGTTTTGTCCGAGCTCTTGGATTCTTTGGCAGTTCTGTTGGCCACAGAGGTGACTCCGGTGAATCAAGCACAACACAATGTGGAGGTTGAAAAATTGCGAGATGAGATAGCCCAAGCTAGAGTAGAGCTCAATGCAGAGAATACCAAGATGGCGATAGAGCGAGCCACGTTGGAGGCCGAGTCGCAGCGGAATTGAGCAGAAGCTTTTAGGTTAAACTTGGATCAGAACGGATCAAATGTTGTCCTTCGAAGGAGGCACCAGAGACATCTACCGCCATAGTTGGAGGGGCGAAATCTTTTTGTGGCGCCTGGAGCGGACAAAGAAACCCACCCGGCATAATCCGAACTACGGAGGCACCTGCGACTGGGGCGATGGTTCAGCCTCGCATAGCAGGCCTGCCTTGTGTAAATTTAACCCCGCCTCAATGAGAGCCGACACCTCCTGGCCATTACTCTAACCCGCTGGATATCATGGTTGCTGCGGCCTCACGATTGGCAGCTCATCCAGTGGAGGGTGAGTCTCCCGTTTCAATAGAGACCCAAAAGGCGGCGGAACTTCTTCAGACAGCGGTCGCCCAACAGGCGGCTTACTAATATAGCTGCGAGAAAATTCATTCAACTACACTCCCCAGCCGAAGCTACATCCAACATGTTGAGTTGCCGGCGGTTTTTAGCAGTGAGCGGCGCCGTAACCCGCCGCGTGATGATAACTATGTCCGCACTCTGTTGGATCAAGCTAAGGCATGTCAAGGATTGGAGGTGGTGGCTCAGTTAGCAGATCATCAATGGCTTCAATTGAACCCTTCGGCATCTGTGGAGGCTGGGATGACCACCCGGATGGTTGGCGTGTCATGTTTAGCGCCGGCTCTCATAAATGAGTACCTTCCTAAAGATTTTACGGGCCTCGCAAGGTGCCTAACTACACAACAGATCTTCCGCCCGAGAGATCGATTCAGAGCTATGAGCTAGCCATGGAGATGTTGGATGTTAACGGCGTTGTATTTTCCAAGTATTTCACCATGATGCTGGATGGGCCGGCTCAAACTTGGCTGAAGGGGTTACTTGCCAACTCCATTAATTCATGGGAAAAATTGAAGGCGCGGTTCATTCGGAATTTGAAGGACACGTGCAAGCAACCTTTATCAATTATCGACCTGGACGCTTGTATCCAGCACGAGGTCGAGTCGACGAACCAGGGCATCCATCAGGTTTCAGCCATTATTAACTCATCAGACAACATCAACGTCGGTTCTGTTCTCCTAATTTTGGAGAAAAATTGTCGGTTCGCCCCCCTCAAAGAGAAGCTAGGGCGGCTTAAACGTCACTGCAATGATGTGGGAGGGCTCATGTGATGTAGGGTGGAACCCTAGGTGGCCGATCTTTCACGAAATGGAGGGGATCCCACGATGAACACGAAGAACACAAAGGGGAATCACGAGGGAAACACTCAAGAACAAGTCCAATCACACATCCACTAGACAATCAAACACACAAGATCACAAGATACATGAACAACAAAGGGAAAGACACATGGGTAGAGTTCATCTCCAAGAGGAGGCCTTGAATCCGTGAAGGATCTTCCCGTTTAGGGGTCTTGAATCCAAGGTGGATGTTCTCCGTAGAGGGGCCGCGGTGTCTCTCGTGGAGTAGATCCGGGATGGATGAGCAAAGCTCTATCTCACGTATGAGCTAAATCATTGCTAACCCTAAAATGGTGGAGGTGGAGGAGTATATATAGTTCTAGTGCAAGTGGGGGCAAATGGAAAGGGATACATGGGCCTCTGGCCGAGTTAGGCACGCGCAGGTGCCGGACGTCTGGGATGGCGGCCGGATATCCGGGGCTTCGGGACGAGCCGGATGTCCGGGGTCACGGCCGGATGTCCGGGCTGGCTCGGTCCAGCTTCTGTGAAGGAGGGTCCGGATTTCCGGGCCGAAGGCCGGATGTCCGGGATTTGGCGAAGCGCCGGATGTCCGGCGTTTGGCCCGGATGTCCGGCTGCTGTAGCTTCCACATCTCCGTCTTCTTCCATCGTCGCTTCCAAGCTTCCCTCGCGGATGGTGTAGTTGTTTCTTGGCGCTTGCACTCCTCGTCGTCGTCCGTGAAGCTCCGACAATACCTATGCATGCACACGAGTGGAGTGTCAAGTAGTATACCATCCTCGAAGGGGTCAAGTGAACACGTGTAAAGGAGATGATTCACCTTTAAGTATGAGAAGTAGAGGTCACACGTGTCACTTGCCAAACGGACTCTTGACAAGGTGATGTCCTTAGGATGCTCCGCATCATCCCCTCCCCCTTGGAAAAGATCCGACCTCGGATCGAAAGCCAAATCACCATGGGAAAGAGATGGCGTCGCCATGTCGAAGTAGTCGATCACCAAGCACTCATCATCTTGAAGCTCGAAATGGGCACTCTCCAATGTCGCACCATCTAGTGATTCCTTCAAAAGGAGCAAGGACAACAAACACTTGGAAAAACAAATGTGGTTAGCGGTAGTGCAAAACCAAGCATTCCAGAGGTGATTCACCCAACAAGTGTTGTCATCAAGCATATCATGTGGTGTGACAAAGGATTGTGAGATGGCATGTAAGCATATGAATTGAGCACAATCAAGGTCATCATGGAAACAAGCAAGTAAATGTGAGGTAGAGATGCACATATGTGTGGCAAGAGAGTATGCATCTACCTCAAAGTCGTAGCAAGCATGCATAAAGTGCTCAAGGAAAGGTCTATGGTAGGCATAGGAATCATTCACAACACCAAATAAAATGAAGTGTCTAAACACATGAGTCAAGTGCAAGACAATCCAAGCATAGCGTGCATATGGTGTAGTGAAAGTCGTGTGGCACTCAACACAATAGAAAGAGAAATTGTTCAACATGTGTGAGGCAATCAAGCGAAGCATGTGACAAGCAATGGGACACGGCATATGTGAAGAGATGACATTGTTGCAACCAAGCATATGATAGGGAGAAGTAATCCAAGAATTGGATGCAACACACAAGGCATATATAACATGAGGCATGGCAATGTGACAATGGCAAGTCGAAGTGAGATCTCTAACATGTGTGCAATCAAGGGGTCCAAGATGACAAATAAGTCTCATGGTGCAAGCAACACATGTAGTGTGATCCACAATATCCATGCTCATGGTATTTGGTGTCCTGGAAGAGAAGGATATCACCTTGAGAGTCTGTCCGTGTGCGTCCTTCACAATGCCAAAGCACAAGCAAGTGAGATGTAGAAGCGTCAGGAACGAAGGAGGTTCGCTCTCAAGAGCTCGAATGGTCAACTCACGTGAAGTGGAAGTCGACATGAAGTCCAAGTATCCTACACATGCACACAACAAAACAAAGAATGTATGCGCATGGTAGATAAACACATCATCCATCATGATGGTTCTCTTCTCTTGCACATAACCATTAGGAGCAAAAGTGCATGAATAAGATGATGCAACAATGGCTATATTCATGGCACTAGGCATATGGTGCAAGGAGGTAAGACAAGCATGCTTCACAAGAATGATGTCATAATCTCCAAATAAATGAGAGAATGATATGGGGGAAATCTCATTGGCAAGACTAAAACAAGCAATATCAATCATGTGCAAAGCATGGCAATGGTTGTCATCAACCGCATGAAAGGAGCAAGTATGAATCATCGATGATGCAACATAAGCAAGCATGGTGATCAAGTTGTGCAAACTAGTGGAGCGAAGATGCAACACACTAGGAGAAGGCATGGCAATCATGTCATGTGAGCAAATAGTGGATATAGGCAATGCACATGACATATCGCAAGCACGATCACAAATCAAGGTTAAAGCATCATAATAGCCATGGTGTGCAAAGGAATCATGGCAATAACAAGTGATATCTCCACCAAACTTGCAAATACACATACAAGTATGAGAATCAATCATCATGTGTAATGCGAAGCATGGGTCACAAATGCATGGCAAAGGCAAAGGCATTGGCATATCATGCAATGTGAACATGGCAAGAGGGGCATAAGAGATATAATGGACAATAACCCATAACCATGTGAGGGCCATGTAGAAGAAATGCGCGAAGTCGTTGCGCGAAGGGAGCGGTTGGAAGGATAATCCATGTACTCCCAAGTCGTCGTTGCTCTCTAGAGCTCGTTTCGTCAACTCGTGCTCTTGCAAGGTTGACGAGTAAGTATAGGTACCTACACAAAAGAGACACAAACCAAAGAAATTGTGCGCATGGTAAATGTACACATCATCCATCATGATGTGTATGTGCACGTTAGAGTTAGCACAAGATAAGCATCTCTCAAAGAAATTTGATGCATGGTATAAGAACATGTCATCCATCATGAATGAATAGTTATTGTGTATAGCATGATGTGGATGCAAATTGAGCATACAATTATATGGCACATCGATAGCAAGTTCATTCATGGGGAGCATATTGTGCACACAAGCATGGGGATTATGCAATGGATGGGATGGGTCAAAATCTCCTAAAAAGTATGAGGAAACTATGGGGGTCTCCTCATAAGCAATATCGGAAGCATAATTTGGAGAAGTGTAACAACATCCAAAACAATGCATGTCGGAAGCTAGGTAATCATGGCATGGCATATGATGGATATGATGCAAAGGAAGCATGTCAATATCATCACAAGAAAAACAAATGCCAATAACCATGGGCTTGTCATCTATGCCATATGTGCAAATTGGGTTTATCTTAATGGCATATGCATAGTTACTACGATGAGATTGCAAATATGACATATTGTTGATCTCATGCATAGCATATGACAAGTCAAGTGGATTGTCAAACATGATGTGACCGAGAGAATTATCACAAGAAATCCTATGCAACATGGCATCACAACTAATAGACTCCACATGACAATCATCAAACTCATCATAAATGGGTAAATAATGGCATGGGGAAATCATACTAGCACGAAGCATGGCAATAGGTGGATCAACATCATGCAAGCAATCAAAGTTAACATAGTCCATTAGTGGGACGAGAGCATCACCTTCACCTTTGTTACCTTTCTCATTCCACTCATGTGGTGTAGGTGAGGTGGGAAAGACCAAATGGTGGTCATCATCTTCATCTTGATGGAACCATGTGGGGGGTGCATAATATTCCACCATGGCCATCGTCTTGTCCAATGGAAGGACGAAGTCGTCGAGAATCGGCGTGTCATCATATGTGGGACCTAGCACCAAATGAGAAGGCACAATAGAGGTAGAGGTTAAGTCGTTAGTGTTGAAATTGGCCTCACATGACGTATCAACTATCTCACTCTCTCTATGTGGTGGCTCACTCACTCCCTCAAGGTAGGTGCACTCAAGCTCACATATGATGGAGTCACTCATCTCACTCAAGTGGTGGGGGTTGTGGCTCTCCTCACATGGGAATTGGGGCAGCTCATTATATATGGGGCTAGTGGTGAACTCGCTCTCACTCTCAATATGGTGGCACAGGTCACTCAAGTCATCATACATCGCCGTGGTCGAAGGGAAAATCCCATGCTCAACGATCTCCTCATCGTCGTCGTGGATGAAGGCCGAAGATGGCACATCATCACTCTCGCCTCCAAAGATGGAAGCATCATCCGTGCTCGTCACCATGTCGTTCGCCTCCAAAGCTTGGTCCTCGAATGGCTCCGTAGTCATAGTCGTCGCCGCACCATCTTGAAAAAGAGTCGAAGTAGACTCGGCATCATCAATGCCACAAAGATGGATTGCGGTGGAGTCGAACTTGGGAGCATCGTCTTGGAGCTCGTTGGGCTTGGACATCGTGGTGGTACTACCCTCATGCTCGTTGTCTTGGAGCTTGGTCTTCGAGAAGTTTGCTTGCGGTGGAGAAGGCTTGGCCTTCATTAGTTCTTGTTCCGCCTTGAGAGCACCAATGTAGTTGTCGTCGAGGGACTTATAGTTCTCGAAGAAGATAGTCTTGTAGACGTCATTGTGCAATCCCATCATGAAGTGGAGCTTCATTGAAATGGGGTCGTCCACGCCGGCACGTCGCAAGGCATTCTTCATCTCCTTGAAGTACTTGTCGATGGACTTGGATCCTTGAATGGTGTTCTCCAATTGGCGTAGAAGTTGTTCCGTGTAGGTGGGAGGCACGAACTCTCTTCGCATAGCTTTCTTCATCTTGGGCCAATTCACGTTGAAGCTCGTCGAAGGTGTGTGAAGCCACCATGTGGACGCGTTGTCGTGGAGGTGTCTTGTGGTGCACTTCACTTGATTTTCGTAGGGAACTTGATGTAGCTTGAGGTAGCCGTCCATCTTGCGCTCCCACTCGAGATACTCCTCGGGGTCTGGAGTCCCATAGAAAGGAGTCTCATGGTCGTTGTCGAGGTTGTAGTAGCTCGTGGTAGTCGCGGACTTGATCTTGGGGAGCTTCTCTTGATCATAAGCTTGAGGTGCTTGTGGGCGAAGATGCCGCATATCCAAAGGCGAAGATGCCTTGAAGTCGCTTGGCGAAGATGCCAAGGTGTACGGTGAAGTCGTTGAGCGGTTGTTGGTGTTGAGCTCTTGACCTTCACGTTCTTGTCGTTGATGGTGTCGATGCCGATGAGATCTTGCCGAAGATGGCAGCTCGGAAGGATGTGCACTAGGGCGTCTTCTCGAAGATGAGAGAGACCTCTTGTGGTTCTTGATGAGGGCTTTGAGCTCATCCATTTGAGCATTCATGTTGGCGCACAAGTTGTTCGTCATGGCATCGAACTTGTCGTTGTTGTTGTAGACCGAAGTAGATGAAATGCTTTTCCTATCCATCACAAGACTCGAGCAAAGGTGAGTGTGAGATGAGATAAACAATACCAAGTTACCTTTTCCCAATGTTGAGGATGTATCCCGTTTCACTCAATGTGAAATGAAAGAATAGTGGAATTGGTACCGGACTTGTTCACTCACACCTATCAAGTAAAGCTTATCGAGTAGCTCGGTGAGGATAGTGGCACAAAAATTTGATGCAAAATGTTACCAAGAGTCAATAAAGTTGAAAGAGATTCACAAATTCGCAAGTGAAACAAGTAGACCAATATCAATATGTGGCACACGGAAACACACACACGGATAGATAAACGGGGTCGTGCAACCAAGGAATGAGCACAAAATGTGGAATCCACGGAAAACGCTCGTGTTGCACAACTCAAGAGAGACGCTAGCACGATTGCTCTATAGGCGGATATGACACTTGTGCACAACCTATAAGATGCAAATGTATGAACTTTCTATCCCAAGTATGCTATGTGTATGATGTTCCGGTGCTTTTAGCACAAGATGATCCAAGATGATCAAGTATGATACCATATGATGCGATGCTATGTCTCTTGCTTACAAGCTTCTTTGTCTTTCTCTTTTTGCTTAAAAGTTTTATTCTCTTTCTTTTTTTTGTATGGCCACGATGCAAAATGCACAAACCAAGATAGCAATTGTGTATATGCGGGAACAATCTTGTGACATAAGGGATGATATGATGATACCAAGATGATAAGGTATGTATACAATGGAAGGGCGGATCGATGATCACTAATGTGCACAAGTAATGTTGCCGGCAATACTCAAAGGCTAGTCTCGATAGGCAAGTGACGCAAAATGGGCTAGGGGTTAACAATGCAATTGCAAGGGAATATACAATGATGTCGTCGAAGTTACCGTCCGTGTCGATGATGAGAGGTGTTGCTCTTGATGTAGACCCGTTCCTAATTAGCCAAAACACCTTAGGAAACGGAAAAACCACAACTCAAAATCTCAAGGACAAATATCAAATGGTGGTAGCGGCAATGCCGTGGTGGTTGCGGAAGTAGAATGATGGGCTATACACGATGTCGGAGTTGAAATAACGGTCCCTAAGTAGCTGAAACACCTTAGGAGACACAAGCCAAAACTCAAACAAGCTCACACAAAATTGGGTTAAGTTTGGTTGGCTATGTATAGTGGACAAGGTTATGCGGGAGTGGTGGTGGTGGTTGATGAAGAAGCAATGGTCCCTAAGTAGCCTAAACACCTTAGGAGACTCAAATCACTACTCAAGCAACCACAAATGCTATGGGGGACAAAATGGTTAGGTTGCGGAAGTCGGTGGTGGTATAGCGGATGATGCGGTGGAAGCCCTAGGCAAAGATGTCAAAATTCCAAAAATATGATGGAGTCAAATGATTATGGTGGTATTTTTGTGTTATGGGGGATGTCAAGAGCTTCAAAACGAGCTCAAGAACGTCGAAATCGGAGTTCGTATGAATTAGTTATGGACAAAACGGTGAAACGGGAAAGTCTGAATTCCCAGGGGTCGGACATCCGGGTCCGGGTCCGGATTTCCGGGACCTGATGTCCAGAACCGCGCGGGATTTTGCCCTCCAGGAGCCGGATGTCCGGCCCGATGGCCCGGATGTCCGGCCAGTGGCCCGAATGTCCGGCCCGAAGATTCCAGATCTGAATCGGGACGAACTTTTCGAATTGGGGGCGGAAATTGATGATTTTGGGGGCAAAATTTGACGAATTTTATGGAGAAAAGATGGAGAAACTTGGGGAAATGCTAGATCCACTTGAAACCAAGCAAATCCACGGATCAAAATCAACAAAACTTCATCAAACCAACAGATCACAAAAAAATTTGGGGCTATTTTGGGTGGGGAATTTTCGAATTTGGGGAAGAACACAACAAAACAAGGCTAGAAAACGATGGGGAGGCTCCAAATTCGTGAGAAACCGTGGCTCATGATACCATATGATGTAGGGTGGAACCCTAGGTGGCCGATCTTTCACGAAATGGAGGGGATCCCACGATGAACACGAAGAACACAAAGGGGAATCACGAGGGAAACACTCAAGACAAGTCCAATCACACATCCACTAGACAATCAAACACACAAGATCACAAGATACATGAACAACAAAGGGAAAGATACATGGGTAGAGTTCATCTCCAAGAGGAGGCCTTGATTCCGTGAAGGATCTTCCCGTTTAGGGGTCTTGAATCCAAGGTGGATCTTCTCCGTAGAGGGGCCGCGGTCTCTCTCGTGGAGTAGATCCGGGATGGATGAGCAAAGCTCTATCTCACGTATGAGCTAAATCATTGCTAACCCTAAAATGGTGGAGGTGGAGGAGTATATATAGTTCTAGTGCAAGTGGGGGCAAATGGAAAGGGATACATGGGCCTCTGGTCCAGTTAGGCACGCGCAGGTGCCGGACGTCCGGGTTGGCGGCCGGATGTCCGGGGCTTCGGGACGAGCCGGATATCCGGGGTCACGGCCGGATGTCCGGGCTGGCTCGGTCCAGCTTCTGTGAAGGAGGGTCCGGATTTCCGGGCCAAAGGCCGGATGTCCGGGATTTGGCGAAGCGCCGGATGTCCGGCTGCTATAGCTTCCACATCTCCGTCTTCTTCCGTCGTCGCTTCCAAGCTTCCCTCGCGGATGGTGTAGTTGTTCCTTGGCGCTTGCACTCCTCGTCGTCGTCCGTGAAGCTCCGACAATACCTATGCATGCACACGAGTGGAGTGTCAAGTAGTATACCATCCTCGAAGGGGTCAAGTGAACACGTGTAAAGGAGATGATTCACCTTTAAGTATGAGAAGTAGAGGTCACACGTGTCACTTGCCAAACGGACTCTTGACAAGGTGATGTCCTTAGGATGCTCCGCATCATCATGGCGGCTTTCATCAAGTACGTCAACTCAGACAACACTAAGGACCCTGATTCAGATGAGGATAAATCAAATAAGGGGATGAAGAACAACAATGGAAAAGTGCAGCAGCTGAACACGGGCAATAAAGGTAAGCGTAAACATCCTAACGGCGGGTCAAATTTTGTGGCCAATACCAGCACACATAAGAACGGTGAGCGCCATAAGGGAAAAAATACAACCTTGGACTGGAGGTCCAAGGTTCAACCTGGATGCGATGTTAAACCGGCCTTGCCCAGCGTATAGTCATCCTAATAGACCATCGTCTCACATGTCGAAAGATTGTTTCATCAAGAAGGAATATAAAAGCTCAGTCTCTCATCAGGACCACCACAACAATAATGCCCCGCATGGCCGGTCAGGATCCAGCTCACGCGGGCCTCGCTTTGGAGGTGGTGTATCGACTTAGGGATTTCAAGGGCAAGGTAATCAAGGCAATTATAATCAGCACCATAGCCAAGGAAATCAAGGCAATCGGATCCAGCAGCACAATCAAGGTAACCAGCAACAACAGTCAGGCTATCAAAATAACCTGAAGCAACTTAATAGTGGCCACGATCATGTTTTTACCACAAGCCTTTGCAAGCGGGATAAGAAGATTCATAAACGAGAAGTAAGCACAGTTGAGCCGGCGGTGCCCTGATATTTGCGATGGTCAGAGCAGCCGATTGTGTGGAGCCTAGAGTATCACCGGGCCCGGGTTGATAATCCGGGTCAGCTGGCTTTGGTAGTAGCCCCTCAGGTTGGAGGATACAAGTTCACGAAGGTGCTTATGGATGGTGGCAGTAGTATAAATATCCTTTATTATGATACTTTCCACCGTATGAATTTAACTAACAAGGATCTTAAGCCATCCTCTTTGGTTTTTCACGGTGTGGTACCTGGTAAGTCAGCATATCCGGTTTGTAAAATTGCCTTGGAAGTGGATTTTGGCAATCAATATGATTACAGGGCAGAGAAATTAACCTTTGAAGTGGTCAAGATCAGAAGTACCTAACACGCTCTGTTCGAACGACCGACTTACGCCAAGTTTATGGCAAAACCTTGTATATATATCTGCAGCTTAAGATGCCGTGTTGCAGGGGTACCATCACGATACATGGAGACAGAAGGATAGCCTTAGAATGTGAATAAGGTGATGCTGCTTACGCGGAATATGCGTGTGCTATAGAGGAAATTAAGTTTTATAAGGACAATGTTGACCCGCGGATATGACTCCATTAAAAAAGCCAACCACATAGCATGATCCTTTGTTGAAGTATAAATCGACAGATGATACCAAGCAGGTTGCCTTTCTTCCTGGCGACTCATCTCAACAGCTTCTTATCAATGCTAATATTGATCCAAAATAGGAAAGCGCGTTCATCGAGTTCATCCGTGAGAACTGGGACATCTTTGCACGGAAGCCTTCAGGCATGCCGGGTGTACCAAGTGAACTCGCTGAGCACACTCTCAATATTGATCCTAAATTTAAGCCGGTCAAACAATTCCTTCTTTGATTTAATGAAGAAAGACGTAAAGCCATTTGAGAAGATGTGGCCCGTCTCTTAGTGGACGAGTTCATTGTTGATGTCTTTCACCCTGAGTGGTTGGCTAATCCGGTGCTGGTACTTAAGAAAAATGGCAGTTGGTGGATGTGTGTGGATTATACAAACCTTAATAAAGCTTGTCTGACGGATCCTTTTTCTCTTCCTTGTATCGATCAGATCGTAGATGCAATGGAGGGTTGTGAGCGTTTGAGTTTCTTGGATGCTTATTCTTGTTATCATCAGATCATGATGCCATTCAAAGACCAAGAGAAGACGACTTTTATTACACCTTTTGGAGCTTTCTGCTATGTGTCTATGTGTGGCACCCCGGCTCAGAGAAACCGGAATGCCCCGTGTTCCAGCCCAGAGATCGAGGATAAGTCTTCTGGAATACGGCACTGCTTAGCATAGAACAAATCAACTCTTTATTACAATCTATGTGGGTACAAGGGGTTACATCGGCACGGCGAAACTACGCGTTCCACGTTTGCTCCATGCAAGCAGAAGAACAACACGAAGCAGCGGAATGACTACTGGCAGCGGAACAACGACAAGGTGGTGAACTCCACTCCGCAGGGACTCTTGCTGGAATGCTTATCCTAGCTCGCAAACAAGGAATCCACGACAAACAAGCAATCATATCCGGCATGACCTGCAAACTGGCATGACACGCCAGGTCAGTACATTGAATGTACTTGCAACCTCACAGCAACCGAAGCATGAATATCACAAATAGAACACTACTCATAACATAACATGACCACCAGCATCAATAATAAATATCATGCAAGAACATATCAACAATGCTACCATGCAAGCATTTAACCACTGGATGCAAAGGAACATGTATAACAATGATACTTGGAACATGCAATAGTCATGCACCGAAGACCATCACCAACATCAATATGTAATACTACCAAGCATGGCATACGACAGAAATACTAGCAACTAGTACATGATAACCAGGTGCATATGAACATAACGTGAAAGTAAACATAGATCCATAGCATAACCAAACAACGATAGCAGTAGCAAAACAAATAGACAGTTATTAATGACTCAAGTTGAAAACCAATGCTGCTGCTTGGCTATCATGCAAATGGTGGTTGTGGCTTGCCTGGGGATGAAGAATACTCCGGGGAGAGGTGCGGAAGGAATCACCGGAAACAGTTCTCTCTCGCAGGAGGCTATTTAGGGAAAGTGCAAACTGGTCATTTTCAGCATATCAAACCAAAGTGAAAAGATACCAACAGAACGGGCTCGACGATAGGAAGAGATGGGCTTTGGAATCACCTCAATCGGGGTTACGAGCAAAAAGTTATAGCCCGACAAAGTTTAGGGACCAATCTGTAAAAAGGATCTCTACAAACAGGCCCCTGGAGGATAAAACAGAAAGCACATTTCAGATAATACACTTTCCGAACAGAGAAAGCATACTTTGGGCTGAAGAAGAAAGAAACTATGCTTTCCAATACCGAAAACGCACTACTAGGAAAAGGCCTGTTAATGGCGCACCTAATTTGGCCATTAATGGCGCATTAGGGGTGCGCCATTACTAGCACGCCATTAGTATTTGATACTAATGGCGCACCTGGGATGCGCCATTAGTGTGCACCTTAGTGCGCCATTAGTATGCCTCCGAGGGGCCAGGTGCTATGGCATACTAATGGCGCACTAAGTATGATGCGCCATTAGTATTATCCGCATAGTAATGGCGCACTGCGTGTCAATGCGCCATTACTATGCTTTGGCATACTAATGGCGCACTGCCAGTTAATGCGCCATTACTATGCTTTGGCATTCTAATGGCGCACTTTTCTCTGATGCGCCATTAGTATGAATATTAGGTTTTTTTAATTTTATTTTTCTGTTTTTTTTTTGCATAGATTACAAAATGTATAATTGCACAGAATATAGACAGCACACATGAACAACACATTCATCGAATACAATAGAAGATTAATCTCTGAATACAATTCATCATATTAGCTAGTCTCCGAATACAATTCATCGATCATATCATATTAGTCTCCGAATTGAAAAGACCGAACAAAGATAGAACAATATATTACAAGTCTCGAGATCGCGAGTAGCGAGTTTGTCTTCGCATTACAAGTCGATATCGATCATCTAAACTACCATCACATAGAAGAGAGCTGCGGTCGTCACGATGAAACTCGTTTTCATCCGGTTCCTCCAATGCTCCCTCCCCTCTCCCGCTAGATAGCGGGCGTATCTAGATTCGGCCTCGGCCCTAGTGGTGTACCCTTTGTAACTGTTACCGCTGAATCGGTGAACCTGTCTCCGACACTCCTCCCAGTCGTCGTAGACTCCGGGAACCTTACCCTTGTACATGACATACGATGGCATCGCTATATATATGCACTAGCCAAACGAAACGTTAGTATCAATTCACAGACAATTCATAAGCAATATATAAGTATGCAACAGAACGATCGAAAGAGAAAAGCAAGACATTAATAGCATCGATTACATCTAAGTTGAACGACTCTCGAAACCAAAGAGACATACTACAAGTTCATTAAAGTTTAATTACAACAAGAGCCAATCGATGTTTCTGAACTAGACACAGCATCACTGCTTTCGACTCGACTCAATGCACCGGAGCGTGGATGAAGCCGCCGTCTATCGTGGGAGTCATGAAATCACGGGTGTTGTCAGCCTGCATTTGTAGCATTGTGTCGATGTCACTGTTCGACGGTTGATTCCTGAGGTAGAACAGCCCCGAGGTACGAAGGACATCTTGATGGATGATTTCCGCAAACTCCGACTGGATGCGAAAGAAATCTTGTCTGATGTCCGCGTCCTGGATTGCCGACACGCGCGCGGCCCAATCTTTGAGCTTACTCGGTAGCAGAAGTTGATGATGGTCCCGTACGATCGCCCGCATGTGATGGATGGCGTAGTAGGCACCCTTCTGACCGCCAGGCGGCTGCTTGACGCAGCAGAACGTCGTGTTGTGGGAGAACACGTGCTTGCCGTACTTACGAGTTGTCCTGGTGAAGGTGCCTCCAGATTTGGCGTAGCCGGCGAGAACATCATCAAGAACCTTCTTGACATTTGTGTAGTCTACAGCCGACTTACGGTCCGGGTCGAAATACGTGGCCATGGAATATTTGGGGCTTAGTAGGATGAGCGTGCACTGTGTGTCACTGCAGAAAACACGGAATGTTAAAAGAAGAACGATCGAAATCTAAGAATTCATATGTTACGGGGCGGTTGAGGCGGAGGACTTACTCGGGCAAGTAAGGCACGAGGAAGTTATCCTTATCTTGGTTTGTCAGAATGACGCCTCCGAGGTAAGAACTCGCGACTTGCCGGTCCCCAGCGCTGCCCAAGATCTTGGCACGCATGTAGAAGGGGTCGACTATCACGATGTCCGGGGTCTTGTCGCGAATGATCCGCATCTCCATACTCAGCGAAAATAGCCGAACGAAGGTGTAGTGCAGCGGATGAAGGTTCAACATAGCGTGGATGTCATCAAACCGCAGCACGATCGTACCCCCGATGGAGTTATCCACAAAGCCCTTGCCCTCCGGCACCTTGGCCGCGAAAACCGGGTACGCCACATCCTTCTGTGTGAGACGCCGCTTCTCCAAAGAAAGAACACTGTCATGCAGACTCCGCATGGCACCGGTTGCAGCATCGAGCATATTTGTCGGTAGCATCGGCCTACCCGCCACATGCACCCTCCTCATTACATCCTCAGGTGAAGGTGGCCCGTCCTGAGCACGGATCGTACTCGGTGCCGGCTGGCTCACACCCTTGTTAGTTTTTCTTTTGCGTGCCTTCTTCTTGATCTCCATAATTGGGACCGAGTTCTGCTCAGAGACCGCCTTCTTTAGTGTGTTGGGGCTGATCATATTTCGCACCTCGCCTATCTGAGGCTCGGTGAAATCGGCAGCTGGAGGCGTCTCCTGAGAGCTGAACGGCAGACGACGCCTGTTGCAACTTGGCTTCTCCGCGGTACCGGCTTGATCGCGCACGTCTTTTGTTGGGTTGGGTTCTTGAGAAGGAGCCCCCATGAAGTCGTCACCGTACCCATGATCGGCAAAGTAATGATCGACGTTGGCAAATGTATCATCGTCGTCGTCGTTCTGATCCTGTGCCATATGCATGTTTGGATCCAGTGGCATAGGGATGTCCGGCACCGTTGCGGCGGACTTGCCATGGGGACGACTTGGCGCCGGCACGACTGGCGGTGTTGTCTTTGGTGTGGTTTCCCCCGCCCCCAAACGAATCTGGCTCTTCGGCCAAAGCAGGGGCCAGCTCAGGCAGGCGCTGAGGGTCATGACGTCATCATCGTCGGCCCCGACGGGTCGAATCGGAGGTAACACGTCGTCGTAGCCTGGTAGCACCCGAACCAGTTGAACCCTAAACAAGTTGGATGGCATCTGGGTACCGTGGAACAAGGGCTGGGCCGGTTGAACGATTTTGCCCTTGGCGACATCAACCAACTCGTTGTTCACGAAGTGCAGTAGAGTGCACGGGACGTCGGCGGCGCCCTGCGAAAATATGTAGGGCGTCAGGGATGCCCAGTCAAAGGCAAGGAGATGAAGTCCTCGGCCGAGAGAGGCTTAATTAGTTACCGTGATGATGGCGTCGAGCTCGGCTAATGTCGAGGCACCGCCAACGGCGGGCGTGCAGTTGACGGAGGGGCTGCTTGCTGCAGAGGTGCCGGCCGGCGTACACACGGGTGCATTAAGCTCCCGTGCCGGCGTCGGAGACACCAATGCCGCCTCCGCCGAAGACACCAATGGCCCCGCCATCTCGTTCTGCGAGTTGCTGTCCAAAATATCTAGTTGCTGCCCGCATACTAATGGCGCACCAGCTACTAATGCGCCATTAGTAATCAAGGTCACTAATGGCGCATTTAAAGTTGCTGCGCCATTAAAAGTTTTGCAAAAAAAAAAACATACTAATGGCGCACTTCCGCACAGTGCGCCATTACTAGTTCAAACTAGTAATGGCGCACTTTGGGAAAGTGAGCCATTAGTAGTTTTGTAAAAAACAGAATAAAAAATATCATAAAAAAAAGACCATTAATGGCGCACTTTACTGCTTGTGCGCCATTACTATTTACAACTAGTAATGGCGCACTGTTAATAGATGCGCCATTAGTATGTTTGGACAGGCGCGCTAGTTAAAAAAAAATTCTTGATACTAATGGCGCACTCCGGGCAAGGTGCGCCATTAGTACTTCGAACTCTAATGGCGTATCTGTTGCTGGTGCGCCATTACTATATACTAATGGCGCACTTGCTGTATGGTGCGCCATTAGTATCAATTTCATCTATAGCCCTTTTCCTAGTAGTGACGTATTCTAAGGAATACGTCTCCACTTAACTGACGTGACGATACATGGTCAACGCGCGGAGGATGACATGTGGGGCCCGCGTGGAGGTGGGGCCCGCCTGGCCTCGGGTCTCCTTCAAACTCCCGCTCGCTCGCGAGGTAGAGCAGAGGCGCACGATGCGGGTGGTCGTCCCGGCGGTCTTGTCCATCCCCGGCGACGCCCATCACATAGTTGAGATCGGGGAGATGAGGCGCTTCTTCCTGGACCCTCCACACTCACCGAGATGCACTGGAGGGAGCACAACCTCGACTGCGGTGGACGGCGGCTATGGGTATCGGTGGGCAAATGACCAGAAGCTATCGCAGGAGGAGGAGGAATGCTAGGGCAATCTAGAGTGGTGGTTTATGGTTATGGTGACGGCCAATAGGAGAGGAGGGCTCGGTGGCAGTGGGACGCGATGAGAGCTTCTGGAGCTTGGCAGGATGGTTGGGGAGGGGTAGTGGAGCGAGGCTAGGCTGCTGGTGAGCTCGAAGGGCTTGGGGGATGACTATATATAGCTGGGGCAAAGGCACGGGCTCTCGTGCCGCTGTGGTGATCTGGCCAACATGCTAGCGATGCACAGCGATCACGGAAGGGCGCGGGAACGCGACGAGGGGAGGAGCGGATGAGCTACAGAGGTGCACCGTGCAGGAGGGGCCGAGGGTCGCAGGGGAGAAGGAGCCGAACGCCATCAATGCGCTATCGGCTACAGCTCGCTCGTGGGCGTGTGCCGACGAGCACCGACAGAGAAGCTGCTAGAGGGGGAGAGCGGTCCAGGGAGGTTGCGATGATGAGGGGAAGACACCAGACATGCTCACGCACGTGAAGACGACGAGAGACAGAGGGGCCGGAGCTAGGCGACGTTCTGGGCGTGGCCATGGCACGCCAAAGCGGTGGTCACCGCACAGTCTGGCGAGGAGAAGAAGCCAAGGGTTGTAAAATGATGTCTACTGGTAAGTTCATCCAAGGTAGGTTTTAACTGCGGTGGTAGCTCGGTTAAAGATGATGTGGTTAAATTGTAAGTGAACTCTGAAGTTTACTGCACCAAACTAAACCATGATGCAGTGATCAACAAATAAATGCTAAGGCCCAATGGAGTTGTCTGGGAGGTTTAGGACAGGAAGGAGTATAGACCTGGTAAGTTTGAGGAGATTTGGACAAGCATTTAATACACTTGCTTTGCAAATGCATAAACTGGTCCAGAAAAGAGATTATGATGATGCACTCAAATGGTGAAGCAACTTGAGCTGAAAGTTGGCAAGTCAGGGTTATTTGGTCATATAAAGGTCTTGTAAAAATTTCATACCATATGGACAATCCAAAACGGTACTTGCTTCGCAAACATCCTTTCTGTCCAGAAACTAAGAACAATTCCTGAGGAAAAATGGCTAGATGAAATGAGTCCAAAATTTAAGGAGATAGTTTATATGGGTAGGACAAGGTCGTGGAAAATTTTCAGCCATAAGGGAGCAAGATAAAATATACTTGCTTCACAAACAGAAAATTTGGACAGAAACAAATATTTGAAGGTGTGCCAACATGGGATGCATGGAATGAGCTCAAATTTGGTGTAGAGTCCTTATTTGATGATATTGAGGACATGTAAAAATTTCAACTCATTTCTCTATGCCTAGCTTGTACCTCCTTCACACAGTATCTTTCTGGACAAAAACTTTGGAAATTAGCTGAAAAATATATACTGGGCAAATGAGTATGAATATTTGCATGAGGCAATGATATGGACATGAAAAGGTGTCCAAAAAGTTTGGAGGAAATTGGGAAAAGATAAATAGCAGTTGCTTCACAAAGTGCCATTTAGTGAATAATAGCAAAAGGAATATTGGTGAATTACTTTTGAACATGGCAAGGAAAATTTTTGCCATATTTGAGGAAGATAGGACGTAAACAATTTATGAGAATTATTTGTGAATTTCAGGAGTGACAGAAATATAGGTTGCTTGACAACCTAGGGAAAAAGGATTATTCCTTTAATAGAAAATAAAATATTCCCAAGGAAAAGAATATTGGGGTTGGGGCAAGATACTAATGTCAAGGTTGCCAAACGGCCTCGTGTGGGATAAGAAAGCCTTTCATGAACAGGCCTCCTTGGCTCTGCCCAACCCGAATGAAAAACATAAGGGGCCATTGGGGGCTGCCCCCATCCTCCATTAAAGCCTCCCATGTAGTATGGCGCATAGGGGGGAGGCGCCATCCATGGTCCTGGTGCCGATGACCCATATGGCCTCACGTGATGCTGAAATTCTTCCCTCGGAGGTCATCATGAGCACTTCAAATTTGATGACTAGTTAGAGCTAGAACCGTCCGCTTGATTGGCATACTTGGACAACATCATATCAAAAGTTGGCTTGATTCTCTTGTGCTGCACTTTAGCTTCATTCGTCTTCCACATGCCAACCTTTAGACTCTTGAGCTTAACAAATTTGACATGAGTGTTCCCTTGCACT
>LR738712.1:240937742-240967867 GCA_902687465.1 Secale cereale
CCCCCCCGAGTGTAGGATTTTTGATGGTGATCTTTATTACCTCCTTGTCACCGGGTTGCTTGTCAAGCACAACTTGTCTCCCCAAGACCTTGCCTCTCTCCTTATTTTTCCTAGGCTCACCAATGACAATATTATTTTTATTAGCTGATTCGGCTATGTTCGGCCGAATTAACATCTTCTTCCCCTCCAAATCTATGGTGTTCATTGGGAAAGGCTGCTTATCAACTTGCATCTCAGAAAAAAATCAATCGTCCGTCATTAATGGCCATTGTATGTGTTGTTGAAAATCATTACTATCATTATTAGCATGAGAAAAAGAATTATGATACTTGCAATAAGCATGCCATTTCAGCTCTTCGAACGGCGGTAAAGTATGAGATATTCTAATAATCTTGGCTTGCAACAAAGCATCAAATATTTTATCACACTCAGAAATGTTGAAAGTAAATTTCATGTCTTCATCATGATTCTTATGAATCAGCTTTAAATAATTGCAAGTAAATAGTTTGGCCTTAGATGGCCAATCAAATTTAGCAGCATAAATATCACCCTCATCGACCGAGTGGTCACTATCATACTCAACCATATTCACCTTGGGACGATCAGTTTTATATCTATGCACCCTTCTAGCCTTTCTCTAATGTGAGTTCTCAAACCACTAAGCACAAGATCAGACAAATCTCTCTCGGTTATCACCAAACTATAGCATCGGTTTTTTGTATCCCTAAATCTTTTGACATAATCAGAGAACGATTCATCATGCTTTTGCTTAACCGATGTAAGATGGGATAGTTTAAGCTCATTGTCACCACTTTAGAAGTGATCATGAAACTTTTGCTCCAATTGAAACCATGTAGTAATAGAACCTTGTGGTAATGCAGAAAACCATGAGAAAGTAGTACCGGTTAATGATAAAGGAAAATAAAGTACTTTCCACTCGTCTCGTGAACTTGCCTCACCTAATTGCGCCAAGTATTGACTAACATGCTCCCACGTAGTCTTTGTTCCCTCTCCGCTAAATTTATCAAAATCTGGAACTTTATATCCTGGAGGACATGGCATGGCATCAAAAATTTATAGATATGTTTTCCTGGAAATCCATGGTTTAGGTAGTTCAATCCCACAATGCTCTTGGAACACCCTAAACATTTCCTCTCTAACATTAGCCAACATATCACAATCATTGAGTGATGTTGCATGTGGTTGTGGCGCATGGTGAATATGATTTCTAATAGTTGGTATAGTTCTAGTCGAAAGAGATGGTGGTGTGTAAGTTGTACCATAGTTCTGCAGCAATCAACTTGGACTTGCCGAACCGTAACCTAGCAATGCAGTTGGATTCACTTTACTTGGTACGTTCATGGCAAGATTAAAGGGAGGAGTAACAAGTTGGTTTGTCTGACTGGGTTAAGAATTCAACGGTACAGGCGGCACCGATGAAATAGGTAAAGTTAGACAAAAGTTTTCCACACCAGCAGACATACTACCACTACTAGGAAAACCCTTACGAGTAGCGCTGTTTTTTTTTTGCTATTAGTAGCGCGGGTAGGCGCGCTACTGCTACGGCGCTACAACTATTTTTTTAGCAGTAGTGCTTGTTTTAACCATCGCTATTGCTACCTTTATCTAGTAGTAGCGCGCCTCTGTCCATCGATACTGCTAATACTAGTAGCGTGCCACTACAACCAATGTTACTAATAAGGCAGTGCTGCTACTACTCCAGAACCCCACGCTACTGCTAGTATTTTATTTTTTATTTTGCTGTATTCATAATTTTACAGGTTTTATACAATTACAACATACACATACACCGAAACTATATAAAAAAGGAATGTCTCATCATCATCATCGAAGTGGTACAACATAGTCTCATCATATCATCATTATCGAACACAAATGATGTCGATATCATCATCATCTTGAAATAGCGATACAAGTTAATGATCACATGTCTCTTACATTGTCACAGTAGACACATGTTTCATCATCTACCTATACTATGACATACAATATAAGAGCGATCACGATGATCAAAAGTGGTATTATGTAGTAGTTTTTGCAGCGGCGCTGGTTCTGAATCCCCTGTTGTGCTATGAATCTCAAGTAACTAGCTTCGGCTTCCGCTCCGCTATCAAACCCTTTCCGGCTTCCGCCGAAGAAGCCATGGAATTGGGCCTGACACTCTGGCCACTCATCACACACACCCGGAACATGCCCTACATACACGCCATACCACTTCCTCGCCATCGTTGATCTATATACCTGTCACAAATGCATATATATATATCATGAAGCGGATTCAACGTAACAGTTATGAAAATAGTAAACATAGTTAACAAATTTCATCGTACTGAGACATTCGAAGTTTCGTCATACAGAAAGTAACAAGTAACTAAACAGACACATTGTTTATATGCAGTGCACTCTTCTCATCTATCCATATCCGGGAGGATGTCCCCAAGCTTAGTGAAAGGCGACATGTCCTGATGTTGTCGGGCAATGCGGGTTCGGACGTCAGCTCGCGATACTAGGCCACCATAGAACATCCCATTCTCTTTGAGGACATCTTTCATGATGATGGATGCAATTTCCTGCTGGATCCGGTAGAAATCATTTCGAAGTTGATTATCCGACACGGCTCCAAAGGCTTCGGCCCATCTCTGGATATGGGTATCGGATGGAGATTTCATGCAAAATGATTGCACATCTCTTCATAACTCCATCATTAGATGGATGACGTAGAATCCGTCGTTCTCACTTCTTGCCGGTTGCTGGATGCAACAGAAGTCTCGTGGCCGAAATAGAGCCTGGCCTTATTTGTTTTTTGCATTGGATGTAGCCACCCCTCATGCTGAAGCCAGCATAGCTCTGTCCAGAACATACTTTATGTGTGTGTAATCTTTCTTCTGTATATTCTTCGACGGGTACAAATATACACTACTAGAAAAACATCTATAGCTAATATGGATATTAATGGCGCAGCATGTATGTAGCAGTGGTGCACCAGATATAGGTGCTCCATTAATGGCCATATTACTAATGGCGCACCTAACGTGTGGTGCACCATTACTAGTTTTGTCCTGGCCCCACACCCCTTCACAGACTTAGTAGTGGCGCACTAGGGTATAGTGCGCCATTACTAGTTTAACTAGTAATGGTGCACCGCACGCACGGTGCACCACTACTAACATATTTTTTTCGTTTTTTTCAAAACTAGTAATGGCGCACCGCACACCAGGTACGCCATTACTATGTCAAACTTACTAATGCTGCACCTATACAATGTGCACCATTACTAACTTTGACCAAGGTTTGACCAAGTCATACACATAGGAATGGCGCACTTTGTAAAGGTGCGCCATTACTATGTCCAAATTTCACTAAATGCACCCCCACCCCTTGTGTACCGCCTTTTTCAGTTTTTCAAAAAATAAAAGAAAATGATGGAAATGTCAAAAAATAAAAGAAAATAAGTTTCCCATGTGATATGTGGTCTAGTTGTTGGGAAAATTTACAAATATGAATTTCGATTTTATTTGCAAAATCTCTTTGGAATTTAGTTTTTTATATGAAAAATCATCTACTCGAAAAGTTACATCTGAATCCAACAGGGAGGAACCCCATTGAAGATTTTTAGAATCCCGAAAAACGTAACAGAATAAAAGATACGGGGCTTTTAAGATCTATAGGGGGGAAATGAAAAAAAAATTAAACTTAGTAATGGCGCAACATTTGCTAGGTGCGCCACTAGTAATAGAGAAAAAAATTGGTTTCGAATTTTTTTTTTGGAAAAAATGATACGTAATATGACCGGGAAGTTTGAAATATTTTTTCGAAATTTCATCACACTCATGAACATAAACAGAGTCCTAGATATCAACAAGGTTTAATAGGATTGATATGATAGATATATATCAATAAGTGCCTATTAAGTGAACTGATTCTGGGGCTGGAGTAGTGTGAGGATGGGTGACCTTTCGGGAAGTTTTACCACGGAGTGCGATTTGACTTGAGATTAAGCATATTGACCCGAGATTAAGTCATAGTGACCCGAGATTAAGAAAAAACGAAAAAAAAATCATGAACAAAAATTTGAATTTTTTTCTGAAAAGAAATTTGAAAAAAAATTGTTAGTAATGGCGCACTTCTATGTGGTGTGTCATTACTAAGTCAGACAGTAACGGCGCACTTCTACGCATAGCAATGGCGCACTATAGGTGCGCCATTACTAACAATTACTAGTGGCGTGGTAATAGTGGCGCACCTATAGTGCGCCATTAATGGCAAAAACAGTTGCGCCACTAACAGCCTTTTTTCTAGTAGTGATAGTGCGCGAGAGTAACGCGAGTAAAGAGCGATGAGAACGGCACGATGCCCCCCACTGCGCAAAATACATGATCAAGTTAGCCTCCATGCGTGCAAGTTAATTATTTAAATGCACGAAAGGATGTATGTGTTATAGTGCTATCCGCGAGTGACTTACCCGGGATGATAAGGTAGGAGAATCGTTTCTTTGTCCTTATTGATGACCACGAATTCTTCAATGTACTAACTCGCATATTGACGGTTGGTGTCGTTGATTGATAAGATGACCTCATGCATGTAGTATGGGTCCGTGACCGCAAGACCAATGACTTGCTCTCTCCTGACGATGTAGTTCATGTGCAGAGCATACACGCGGACGAAGGTAAAATCGAGTGTCCTCATTTGAAACATCTGGAAGATGTAATCAAACCTTAGGAAGAAGAGGTCCGCGGGGCATGTGTGGACGTATATCCTGCAACTACTCGGCACATGAACCGTATAAAGTGGGTATCCTGGATCATCCGAGGTGAGGAGGTTTCTCTCTATCGAAAGCACATGGACATGGAGTCTCCTGAGATCCCCTATTGTGCCAGCTAGTGCATTCGCCGATACCATTGGCTCTCCCGTGACATGGATTAATGGCGCATGTTACATCGGTACACTGTCAACCTTGGTCAAAGGCAGCTGGCTGCTAGAACCAACATTGCCAGCTTTATTGGATTTTCCCGCCATCGGTCTCTTCCTCTGCTTCTTCTTGGTGGGCTGAGGTGCTGGTGGGTCTGTCAGACCCTCCCTGAGCACCGCCCCTAGTGTTGCCGGGCTCAACATTGGTAGACTCTGGCTAATTAGTTGAGCTTGGGTGGAACCGGCATCTAGAGGCGTGTCCTGCGAGGATTGCATGAACAAAGACTTCTTGCACCCCCGAGGACGTTCCGGCTCTGGTACATGCATCTCATATTCATATGGTTGACTCAGTGTTACTTCATTGTCATAGCCGGTATTGAAATACTGGAGAGGGTCCTCGGCCTCCTCCATGTCATCATCCATATCCTCTTCCATAGGGCAGATGGCATCATCTGCAGGAATGGTTGGCCCTCCTTCCTCGTGTCTGTCGATCTCAGCAATCAGCACAGGCGATGGTTGTACTTGTGTAGGTGGGGTTGTGGTAATATCTTGTAGTGACCACGATCCGAATGGACCGAAGTCTTTGACTTTCAGTGTCATCCCTGGATCGGTAATGCTGACACACACAGTACTTGAATGATTTTTAATAGAGTGGCAATCACACACTTATTACATCGAGTGTCTCCAAAGAGAACTTATTACAAAAGTCTATGGCTTAAGGACATCTAACAAAATAACAGCGGAAGGATTGGAAGATAAGTGAGTCCATCAACTCCAACGGCATAGCTGAGTGCATGACGAACGACCTACAACATCTTACTCCTCGTCTAAAAAGTCTGCAACGTAACATGTTGCAGCTCGAAACGGGTCAGCACATGGAATATGCTGGCAAGATAACATAGAAGATGCAAGTAACAGAAATAAATGCTACACTATATGCATATTTGGCTGGTGGAGGCTCTCAGGTTAAAGTTTTTGCGTAAAGCCAATTTTTCCCTACAACAAAGGAATAAATTTTATTTTTAACTATCATGGTAGTTGAAACATCATTGAGAAGGTACCTCCAACTCAATACCAATTAAAAGTAATCATTAACCCAACAAATTATTTTTTAGAGTGATGAGATCAACCAGTAATTCAAGTACCATATACTCAAGATTTTCCATAACCGGGGACACGGCTAATCATGATCAGTTTGTAAACTCTAGAGAGGTTTGTGCACTTTTCCCACAAGACTCGATCACCTCCGTTTAATTTCTCGCACTGCATGGTGTTTGAGAAACGGATGACCAAGACACAGTCTTTCCGAAGAGGTCCCCTTAACCGATAGATAGGCCGGTACACCTACAATCCCTCTACACCTGTTAGCCCATCATGGAAAGGTTTCCCGCAACTTACTCAACTATGCCAGAGCCCATAATGGCATTGTGGATGCACACGGAAGTTTCTAGCATGAATAGTTTTATGATCCCTTTGAGCATGAGTGACATTCCAAAGGACAATCACACGAAAACCCCTGGATTTCCTAGGACAACACTGGATTCCCCAGGTGTCCTGCAACCAATCCACCCAGATGTGTATTCAAGTAGCCACCTTAAGTTGACCAATTAATTAACAACTCACATCTGTCATGGATTTCACTCAAACCCAAACCACGTCTACGAGCATATTATGATAACCTAGGCATAGCGTAGAAGTAGCTCCCAAGGGTTTGAAAGTAATGAAGGAAATAGGTTCTACCTCAAACTACTTCCAAGACCCACAAGTTAAGAGATCCTACTCATGCAATGTGTGAGGTTTTGATCTAATGCATAAAACTGGGTAATAAAAGGGTATGATCAAAGTGTTACTTGCCTTGCTGATGATTCGCAAAACCTAGAGACTCGTAGTAGCATGCTTCACAGTCCGGGTATTCTATCACAAGCAAACAACATCATACATAAGCAATCAAGCAATGATGCACAAACAAAACTCCAAAATATAAGATCTAACCAGAAAGTTCAACTTAAGAACTCCGGTTTGCAAAAAGAATCAAATCGAAAGAAGCAACGAAACTCAAAATATGAAACAAACGAGATCCATTTACTAGTTTGTTCTAGGGTCAAATTTTACAGTAGCAAAACCTTGTTCAAGTTGGTTAAACAAAAAGAGGGCGTTGAGACGAAGATCTGGGATTTTGAATCACCTGATTCTCACTCTCCAGCGAAAAGAAAAACGAAAAACAAGATCAGGGCAGAAATCACGATCGAAATAATCGCGGATAAATACCTCGAAAAAGAAAACTGACGAACAGGCTAACAAACGAACGTTCGTTGACTGCGGCTAACGGGCGAACAACGTTCGTTAAAACGAACGTACGGACGAACGTCCATTAAATAACTAAACCAAAAAGAAAAACCGAACCGACCTACGAAAAAAACTGAAAGTGCAGTATATCGACTAGACGGGGGGTGAATAGGCGATTTTTATGAAATGCTTCAAAACATGGTAGTTTCGAAGACAAACGATAAACTCAGTCCTATTAGTATGCAGCGGAAAGTGGACTACACTAGATAAGCCATAGTCAAGTATTCAATGAAGTGAAAGCACGAAGACTAATGGCAGTTAGGCAGTAGGGATCATGATGGAAGAAGGAATGAAACCAATCACAACAAGTAGATACTCAGTGAAGTCAATCAGATAAGGCAAGCATGCAATGACTTCACAACATAGAGCAGTAAGTAAAGGGAGGGAAAGGATATAACAAGTAGCTCCGGGAAGACATTGATTTGTTAGACTAGTTCCAGTTGCTGTGCCAACTGTACGTCCGGTTAGGGAGGCTGAGATTTAACTCATAAGACCGCGTCTTCACCTTGTTCCCCTTGATCTAAGGACACCTAGTCCTCGCCCAATCACTCTGGTAAGTCTTCAAGGTAGACTTCCAAACCTTCACAGACTTCGTTCACCGGCGATCCACAATGACTCTTGGATGCTCATAACGCGACGCCTAACCGGCTGGAGGAAACACAGTCCTCAAGTGTAATAAGTCTTCAGGTCACACAGACAGAAAGAATTCAGTGATGCCTAACACTCTTTTGGCTCTGGGTGTTTTTGGCTTTGTCCTCGCAAGGATTTCTCTCTCAAATGCTTCAGAGGTGGGTTGCTCTCAAACGACAAAAGTCGTGTAATAACTCTGAGCAACCACCAATTTATGGTGTAGGGGGTGGGCTATTTATAGCCACTGGGCAACCCGACCAAATTTGTCCGAAGTGACCCTGGGTCACTAAGGAACTGACACGTGTTCCAACGGTCAGATTTCAAACACACACGACAACTTTACTTGAGCTACAAGTAAAGCTGACTCATCCGACTCTGGATAAGATTTTCTCTCATAGTCTTCACTCGAAGACATATGATTTGGTTGAGCATCACTTCAGTCACACTGACTTAGTTCACTTGGACCTCACTTAACAGTACGGTGGTTCCTATGACTCAACAAAGAAGAAAAAGAAACAACGAAATATCTACGTCTTCGTTTCCATAGTCTCCACAAAATGTCTTCTCATGTCGTAGTCTTCAATATGGTTATCTTCATATACCACCACTGATATCAATGTCTCATACATTTTTAGGGGTCATCTCCGGTAGGTTAACCGAATCAATGAGGGACTACTACCTGTGTTATCCTACAATTCTCACAAACACATTAGTCCCTCAACCAGGTTTGTCGTCAATACTCCAAAACCAACTAGGGGTGGCACTAGATGCACTTACAATCTCCCCCTTTTTGGTGATTGATGACAAACTGGTTGAAGTTTTCAACGGGGATAAAGATATGTGTAATTGTAAAGGATAAAGGTATTTTCTTCGTAAGTAGCAAAAGGCTCCCCCTGAAGATGTGCATTTAGTTGATTTGCCTTTGAATGCAAATGCACATGGCAGGTTGTACTTTTGGAGATCCTCTTCAACTTATGAAGACAATTCATCATGCACAATTGATATGTCGAAGATAATGACATGCATAATGAAAAATGGACGTCTGCAATAATGACTAAGTGCGGAATATAAGATAGCAGATGCGGAATTTATCATCGCATTACAGAGTAGCATAAAAACGTAGCAGACGACCATCAGTTTAAGTGTTACAACTCAAAGAAGCAAGTGTAGCAAAACGAGAGTTGTAAACACTAGGCAAATTATAAAGCACCCGCCCATATGGACCCGCTTGAAGACTATCAACTCATATGCTTCTCCCCATTTTGTCAGTAAGGACCAAAAAGGTTTGAAGACATAGAGCCTCCTCGTTCCCAGTTGGACCAGGAGAGGATGCAGGGTCGGTGTTGGTGTTTGGCGGTGCAGAAGTAGTTGGTGCAGTGTCGATGCACACTGAAGTTGGAGGAGGTGAGGTAGCATCATCTTGATCATTGATCACCCTGGCGTCAATTGTTGCAGCGGAGGAGGAGTATTCAGAATCTTCAAGATATGGAGTTCGACGCATAACAGCAGTCCTTGGAGGAGTGTTGTCAAACTTGAATCTCTCTGTGAAGCCATCGTCTTGAATATCCGCTTCAACACTCAGCAAGGTCAAACTCTTCCAAGACCTCCGATAGGTTTCATGAGAAAGAAAGGCATTCTTGGTGGCAAGATTGCGAATGCGATTGACATCCACCAAAAGGCTTTGCATCTGACGCTTTAGCCATAGGTGATTCTTATCCTGTTTCTGATGAAGGGCAACTAGAAGCTCTCGGTTATTCAGGACACGAGATCGCTTCTGAGGCCTTTGAGCGATGGTGCTCTTAGTGGCTTTGGTTTCAGCATGTCGAGGTAGACGAGTACGGCCAGCCAGAGGATAAATGCGTGAGACTGCTGGAACTCCTTTAATCTGCTGAGTGAAGCTCTGGTGATCAGCGTTGTGAAGACTAACATGCTCTTTGGCAGGCTCTTGATTGATAGCTTCAGCTGACATATCAACCTCAGGCAAGAAGATTTGATGGTTGCGAGCAGAGGGATGATAGGTGACAGCTGAATGCAGCTTGATGAGGCGCATAATCCAAGGGGCATAGAATTTCAGAACAAATAGATAAGATCCAGACATAGCCAATTGCCTAATGAAGAAATACTGAGCACTGAAGCTGATGCCATTGAAGATATAGAAGACCAAAGTCTTCATAGTGCCTTCAAGCTTGGCTGATGAAGAATGTCCTTTGACGGGCCATAGAGTACACCTGATGATATGATAGATGGTGCGCGGCAGGTACTCTAGGTCTTCAACAATGAATTCATTAGGATATTCAGCATCACTTGGCAGAGGCTTCATCATGCTTAGCATTTGGGTCATGTTGGGCTTGCGCTTCTGAAATATAATCTCCAAGGCTTCAGTGTGCAATTGACAGCCAGGTTCATACAGATCTCCTGGAGTGGGCAGGCCAGTAAGCTCAGGGAGATCAAAGGCTTTAGCTTCATGATGGACATTGTCTGTCATCCACTCAAGGACCCATGTCTTCGGATCCCTGTTGTAGCCTCGAATGTGGAGGGTTGCATAGAATTGCAGAAGCAGCTCTTCATTCCAATGCTCTTTATCTGTTATAAAATTGAGCAGGCCAGCATCACAGAAGCAGTCAAGAGCTTCCTCTAGGCAAGGCAGACCAGAAATAGCTTCAGTGTCAAGATGCATATGAGGGAAAATGTGCCCTTGATAATAGAGTACTCTTGAGTAGTAGCTGCGCTGCTGATGGCTCCAGAACCTATCTGATGATATTCTTGGCTTGGAATATGGGTTCTTGGCACTGTCAAAGAAGACGTTGTGCGCAGTGAAGCTATTGGCATTGAATGACCCTTGAGAGGTTGCAATACTTGGAAACCTTGGCAGTCTTGGCTTAGGCTTCTGAACTTGGGGCCTGTGCTCAACATGATGATCAAACTAAGGACTAGCAGCACGCGGTCCAGTGGTAGGTGGTGGAATCAGAATGGGCCACCGCACAGTAACAAGTTGATCATCCTTGTTGTATGCTTGCTCAATGGTATGGGGCCGTGGAAGCGGAACAGGAGCAGAGGCATTATCTTCAAGCTGCAGATTTGCTTCAGGTGCAGCATTGGATTCAGGAGCAGCACTAGCTTCAGGCGCAATCACTACAGGCGCAGTCATTTCAGATGCCACATTAGATTCAGCCATGTCCACGTCATTGGCTTCAGTGTTGGTGGTGGCAGCCTCTGAATTTGTAACCTCCACTTCAGGAGCTGGAGGGTCGGACACGTTCTCCTCGAGAACAGGGGGTGTGGCAGTACGTTCATCTTCAACTTGGGGTTGTTCTTCTCCTTGGGGTGGTTCTTCTTCGGCTGATGCAGCCAGAATATCTTCAGCCGCTTTGGCTTCAAATTTTGAGGGGTTCACAGTACGAGTAGCATCAGGTACAGATGGTTGCTCTACTCCTTCTAGAACACTTGGGGCGACGACTTGAGGCCTTGGTCCTTTGCGAAGCCTATGAAAAGCTGGCGCTGCCCGAGGAGATGGAGGTTGTTGGGCCTCAAAGTCTTCATCTTCAAGCACCGAACTGGTGTCTTGAGTTGGCTGAGGTGTGGCTGGTGTATCCTATGGGTGATCAGCCCACGAGTCATCATGTGCAATTGGCGTCAAGGGACGACCAATGCTGATGCGTTCGCTGTTCATGAGAACAGGCGAAGATTCAACGTTGTATTCGATCTGAGGAAGGACTTCATCATCTTCAACAATGTCATGAGGACCAATGTCTTTAGCTACGGTGGGGTCAACAGCTGGAATGTCTTCAGCCTCTCTGGGAGCAGGCTCATGAATAGTCATTCGTCGTTCTCTTTGGGAAGATGCAGGGCGAGCAACTGAGATTGGCTTGACAAAGATAGGCTCTTTGGAAGCAGTCTTATCCTTCTTGGTTTTACGCTTCTTGGTGGGTGGAGCTTCATCAGTAGTTTGCTTGCGCTTGCGAGCTTCAACTTCAGCCACCTTTGTCTTCCTGAGCTTTGGAGCGGTTGGGGTTGCCTTAGGCTTCGTGCCAGTCATGCTAGCAGGGAAGACTATGCGAGGCATTTCCTGCCCTGATTCTTCAGCTTCGGGCATAGGATGCTTCTTGTTCTTCTTGGCAGCCATTCTTGGGTCAATGCCTAGACGCCCTAGGGCCTTGCACTTTTCAGCTTCATTGAACGCTTGAACGCATTTGGCAGCCATGTCCTTGATTCGCTCACGAGAACCTTTAGCTTCATCACGCCTCTGACGAAAGGCTTCCTTGAGCTCATGCATCATAACCTTGAAGTTTTGAATTTCTTGTACGCTGAACTTGTCCACATGCTTCTTGAACTGAGCCTTTTCATAGTCATCTTTTGCTTCAGCTCAACAATTCTCTGAGCCAGAGCCAGCTCAGAAGCAATGGGGCCATGAAAGGAGACGCTGAGGCCAACTGGAAGTTGAAGATCGTCGAAGCTCGGGTTGGGGGTGTCAAACCATTCATCAATGAAGTTATTGAGCACTTCAACGTCAAAGAGCGGCAAATCATTGAAGATTTCAGCATCTTGCTTGCTCTTGATCAGTAGCTCCAGAGCATCGTCACCAAGATCTTCATCACTTGAGAGATCAAGGGCATCATTGGCAGTCTTCAGAACAACAACAGGAGTGAGAGCTGGACTGGGGTTGCGCGATGGCTTCTTCTTCAGCTGTCTGCCCTTGGAGATACGAGAGTGTTCCTCAGATTGCACACTTGGTGCAGGTGCAGCAGTGGCCAAAGGCTTCACTCTAGAAGCAATTGGAGGAGTGGTCTTCGAAGCCTTTGATTTCTTCTTCTTGGGCTTCGGTGTTGCAGGTGCTTCTTTAGAATCAGCATCTACTGCAGGCTGATCCACATCCGCCCCTTGAACCCTGATGTGACTGATGAGGCCTTCTAAGTTGTAGAAGGGCCCAACCAGGTTTGGTTCAGCTTCGCACGTGCCATCAGCGCGGGGCACAGAGGGGCCAGGATTGAAGTCTAATCCCCAATGCTTCTTGTTCTCTTTGGCCGAGTTCTTGGCGTATTGAAGATTTCGCTTGAACAGATTGTCGTCGCGACACCAAAGCAAAGAGCTAGGATCAGCATCAGAAGGCTGAGGCCCTCTGACCATGCAAGGATAGAAGCCTTGAGCAATGACTTCAGCATGAGTCTTTGGGGGAAGATTTTTATATGTGATATCACCCCATGGATGCTTGATGGCGTTTTTCTCAGCATACTCTTGGGTCACGAACGTGTACTTAAACCACAGTTCAGCCCAGTATCTTCGAATCCATTGGATCCGTGTCTTCCTCTGATTATAATCCTCCTCTGGATCAGTCTTGTATATCTCAATGAGATCAGGAGGCAAATCAATGGAGGTGTTGCCACGGCGCTGTCTGCCACCCTTTTTAACTGTCTTGTCAGTTGCCATTTGCTTCAACCTGAAGGGCTTCAAACTGAAAGGCTTCAAAACAGGCAATGCTTCGGTCTGCTGGTCAGACAGGAACTGTCTTCAGGGGAGTGAATGTGACGCTGCAAAAATTCTGCAAATGAATGCAGACTATGAGAACCAAGGGATTCTCCCACGGACATGTACCTGTGACAACATTAGAGATGCGAGGGAAGGGGAAGAGGTCATATGCATTCTCAGAAGTTTTGAAGATTAAAACAGTTTTGAAGACTTTGACTTCATAGCGCGAAGACATTCACTCATGAGAGTTGGTTCCAGATTTGTACGAATCCACGAATAGGTACAAGTGAGGAATCTAACTATGGTTGAAGCATATGAGAATGTACTAGGCAAGATATGAGATGCAGACAGGATAGATCTATATATCTAAGTAGGCAGAAACTTCTTGTGGTAAAATAGATGAATCTTTATGGATCAAGAAGATGGTAAAAAGCAAGTTTTATTTACCACACGATGAACAGCTTAGACGGAGAGGAGTTGGATGCCTAGCAGTTTGGTCTTTCATGCCCTAACTTGGCAACGGAGGACAGCTACGGCGACGACGGAGTGGAAGATGTCCGCGGCCGGCGTGAGGACGGCGTCGACGAGGTTGCGGCAGCGAAGCGCTTCGTCGCCGGCATCGTCGAAAGCTAGCGGAGGCGCTAGGGTTGGTCGAGGTGGAGAGGTGGTAGAAGAACTTTTTGACCGTGATGGGACATGCATTTATAGGCATGGGAGATGGCACAGCGCAATTACGCAGGTGCCCCTGACGGTTCACGTACGAGTGACACGTGGCGGTCATGTAACGCATTGGGAGTTGTCCCATGATCCCGTGTTCACCACGACTGTCGGAGTGGTCATTCCGGCTTCTCTGGGTTTTAGGCATAAAGGATGGAGCATTAAAAACAGATTTAAAGTTTGTCTCCATATCTTCTGCTGACAAGGATGCAGAGAAGATATTCGACAGTTTCAACAAAATGCATATGATTTGGAAAGACAGAATGTAAGATGAGAAAGCATAGAGAGGTTAGGGTCCGATCACATTCACTTAGTCCAAAAGATTCAAATATGAAGACATAGCTATAAGTGAATGTTGTTGAGGACAGAACACAACTCTCTATATGTATATGTCCTATGTGAAGATAAACCAAGTGCGAAGACTTTGCAAATGTAACGCCACGAGAAACGCTTCAAACATGAATTTGGTGGTGGCGTTACCCACCGTATAGGAAGTATTAGACCCAGACACGGCGCACAATTACCATGGCGCTCCGAAGTCAAATTCCATGTTAATGTATTCACACTTAGAATGTAAGTCTTCATTGATTGAAGATATACTTTACTTCGTGTGTTGCACATCTAAGTCATCAATATGCATAAGTGTTAGGATGTGTGCCTGATTACAGGATATTTGAGGATTCTAAGATATTTAGCTCACACCGCAACTTGCAAAACCTTTTTGTCATCCAAGGGCTTTGTGAAGATATCTGCCAGTTGCTCTTCAGTGTTGACGTGTATGATATCAATATCTTCCTTCATAACGTGATCTCTGAGAAAGTGATGACGAATTTCAATGTGCTTTGTCTTCGAGTGCTGAACTGGGTTGTTGGCAATCTTGATGGCGCTTTCATTATCACAATAGAGTGGCACATGCTTCAGATGGACTCCATAGTCCTTGGGTGTTTGCTTCATCCAGAGAAGCTGAGCGCAGCAAGATCCAGCAGCAATGTATTCAGATTCAAAAGTGGAGAGTGATACACAGTTCTGCTTCTTTGAAGACCAACAGACAAGTGATCGTCCCAGAAAGTGACATGTGCCTGATGTAGACTTGCGATCAACTTTGTCACCAGCATAATCAGCATCTGAAGATCCAACTAGATCAAACTCTAAGCCCTTTGGATACCATAATCCTAGTGTTGGGGTGTAAGCCAAATATCGAAGTATTCGCTTCACAGCTAAGTGATGCGACTCCTTTGGTGCCGCTTGATATCGAGCACACATGCAAACACTAAGCATAATATCTGGCCTAGATGCACATCAATAAAGTAAATAACCAATCATGGAGCGGTATACCTGTTGATCAAACTCTTTACCATTTGCGTCAGGACCCAGATGATGTTTAGCAGGCATTGGCGTCGAGTACCCTTTGCAGCCTTGCATTACAAACTTTTTCAGGCAATCTTTAAGGTACTTCTCTTGAGATATGAAGATGTCGTTGCTTTGCTGACGAATTTGAAGACCAAGGAAGAACTTCAGCTCACCCATCATGCACATTTGATATTGCTCTTGCATCATGTGACCAAACTCATCACTGTATTTCTTGTCCATGCAGCCGAAGATAATGTCATCCACATAGATTTGGCAGACAAATAGCTCATCACCATATGTCTTCGTGAAGAGTGTGGGGTCTAGGGATCCAGGTTTGAAGCCTTTGCTCTTCAAGAAGTCTTTGAGAGTGTCATACCAAGCACGAGGTGCTGGTTTGAGGCCATACAGTGCCGTGTTGAGCTTGTATACCATATCAGGATGTTTTGGATCTTCAAAGCCAGGTGATTGTGCAACATACACTTCTTCTTCAATACTTCCATCGAGAAAGGCACTCTTTACATCCATTTGATATAGAAGTATGTTGTGATGATTTGCATAGGCTAGCAGTATACGAATAGCATCAAGTCTAGCCACGGTAGCAAATGTTTCATCGAAGTCAATCCCTTCGACTTGAGTGTATCCTTGAGCAACGAGACGAGCTTTGTTTCTGACCACTTGACCATGCTCATCTTGTTTGTTGCGATAGTTCCATTTTGTGCCTATTATGTTGTGCTTGCGAGGGTCAGGATGCTTGACAAGTTCCCACACATTGTTTAGCTCAAACTGCTGAAGCTCTTCTTGCATTGCTTGAATCCATTCGGGTTCCATAAAAGCTTCAGCAACTTTCTTGGGTTCAGATATTGAGACAAAAGCAAAGTGCCCACAGAAATTTGCAAGCTGTGTTGCTCTTGAGAGAGTAAGTGGACCAGGAGCATTTATGCTATCAATTATCTTCTCAACTTGTACTTCATTTGCAACACGAGGATGAGCTGGACGAAGATTTTGCTCTTGCTGTACATTGTCATCATCAGGAGTGTTGTCTTCAGGCTGAGCATTGTCTTCAGGTTGATTTGGAGCAGAGATGATGAGTTCCTCGTCAGGTTGTGCTTCAGAAGGCATGATCTCACCGGTTCCCATAAGCTTGATAGATTCATTTGGTGAAGCTTCATCTAGCATAGTTGCTAGGGTCTCTCTTTGTGAACCATTTGTCTCATCAAATCGCACATCCACAGTTTCAACAGTTTTATAGAGAAAGATGTTGAAGACTCTGTAGAAGTGTGAATCCTTTCCATATCCGAGCATGAAGCCATCATGTGCTTTGGGTGCAAATTTTTACTTGTGATGAGGATCCTTGATCCAGCACTTAGCTCCAAATACTCTGAAGTAACTTACGTTAGGCTTCTTTCGAGTGAGGAGTTCATAGGATGTTTTCTTCAGAAGCTTGTGAAGATAAGCACGGTTGATGATATGGCATGTAGTATCAATAGCTTCGGGCCAGAACCTTCTTGGTGTTTTGTATTCATCGAGCATCGTTCGAGCCATCTCAATTAGAGTTCCGTTCTTGCACTCAACGATCCCATTTTGCCGAGAATTCATGAGTGATTCCCATTTCATCCAGATAAAGATCGAGGCCAGTGTTCTTGAACTCAGTGCCATTGTCACTTCTGATATGCTTGATCTTGATGCCATAGTTGTTCATGGCACGGTTGGCGAAGCATCTGAAGACATCTTGCACTTCAGTCTTGTAGAGTATTATGTGCACCCATGTGTATCTTGAATAATCATCAACAATGACAAAGCCATAGGGACAAGCTGTGGTAGAGAATGTGGAGTAGTGAGTAGGGCCAAATAAGTCCATGTGAAGCAGCTCGAAGGGTTTGGATGTCGTCATGATTGTCTTCGAGGGGTGCTTGGCTCTAGTCATCTTCCTAGCTTCACAGGCACCACATAGATGATCTTTCTTGAACTTGACTTCCTCGATGCCTATGACGTGCTTCTTCTTTGCGAGAGTGTGCAAGTTCCTCATGCCTGCATGTCCTAGCCTCCGATGCCAGAGCCAGCACTCTGAAGCTTTTGCTAGAAAACATGCGGCCATCTGCGGTCTAGCTGAGAAATCTACCATATACAGATCACCTTTTCTGTATCTTTCAAATACTAAAGACTTGTCAGATTCCATTAGTACAAGGCAACGAAATTTACCAAAGATCACAATCATGTTTAAGTCACAAAGCATTGAGACAGAAATTAAGTTGAAGCCAAGAGATTCAACAAGCATGACTCTATCCATGTGCTAATCTCTTGAGATTGCAACTCTACCTAGACCCAACACTTTGCTTTTACCAGTATCAGCAAATGTGATGTGACTCTTGTTAGATGGACGTAAGGTTGTGTCCATGAGAATATTTCGATCACTAGTCATATGATTTGTGCATCCGCTATCCATAATCCATTCTGACGACTTTGGTGTCACTACCTACAATGCAGTTAGGAGGATAGGCTTCACCAAAAGCCATTGTGAAGCACAAACATTTGATGCATAAGTGGATTATGAAAGCTTAGATTAAAGTTAGGACCGATAAGACATTCAGCAAGTGATTTATGAATAGTATGAGCAGTAAGTCATTTTGGGCATTTGATCTTGTGCCCAGCAAGTGTTTTAGGTCCCCAGCAATAGCATCAGAAGCCGTTGATTTTCGGCTGGAGACCTTTCCCTGCAAGAGAAAGTTAGTTCTTCTTAACCACCCACATTTTCAGGGGTGGCTTAGAAGCAATGAGTCTAAGAGCAACATCTGATAATTTTGGCTTTGGAGCCCTAGCAAATAGTCTTGCAGGAGGAGAATAATACTCATAAGAATAGGCAGATTTTTTTTTTGTTTTATGAACATAGCGGTTTGAAGAAACACGCTCATATTCATAGGTCTGAGTATGGTTTCCCTGCAAAACATTCGCGTTAGGGTGACTCAAGTGAGTCCTTTGTCTGTATGAAGCCTTAGGACCATATGAAGCCATTGGTTTGGAGTTTGTCTTCATCCCAGGAGGTGTCATGATAGTATTTGCTGGAAGCTTCTCAAGACAACCTTTGGGTACCCAGATCTTCTTCATAGGTGGCCCGTTCCTGCAGTTAGTACCAATATACCTGGCAAACACTTCACCATTTTGATTCTTAAACAGTTTATAGTTTGCATCAAAGGATTCATCAATGATAACAGGATTAGCACAAGTGAAGCCAGATAAGTTAGATGAATCCACTGAAGGTTCCTTTGCAGCAACCCATGTGGTTTTGGGATACTGCTCAGGCTTCCAGTATGAACCATCAACATTCATTTTCATGTCGAACCCAACACCCTCTTTCCTAGGGTTTCGGTTTAGTATCTGCTTTTTGAGGACATCACATAGAGTCTGATGCCCTTTGAGGCTTTTCTACATCCCTGTTTCAAGCAAAGTCTTCAACCTAGCATTTTCATCAGCAATAGTAGTGGTATCCTCAGCAGAGGGGTTAGTTACCACATCAGCAGTTGAAGATATTGCAACAGTGGCAACAGTAGAACATTCGGCAACAGATGTAGTGTTATCACGCTCAATGCATTTTAGACATGGTGGTTCAAACTCTACGTGAGTGGAGCTGACCATTTGTGCGCGGAGTGACTCATTTTCCTTTTGAAGATCTTCATGAGCCGCTTTCAATTTCTCAAGTTCTCGTTTCCTTTGAATGTAATCGCGGGAAAGGTTTTCATGAGATTTTGAGAGTGATTCATAAAGACCTTCAAGTTCCTTGTACTTAACATGAAGATTTTTTATGTCTTCAATTAAGGATTGAGAACGGGTCATTTCCACGTCCAAATGGTCATCGCTTTTGTCTAACAGTTTTTGAATATGTTCCATGGCTTTCTGCTGTTCAGTGGCAATTTTAGCAAGTGTTTTGTAGCTAGGTTTTGATTCACATTCAGAGTCATCTTCACTGGATGTTTGAAAGTAAGCATCACGTGATTTTACCTTGGCACCGCGTGCCATGAGGCAGAAGGTGGGAGCAGAGTCGTCGTCCTCATCAATGTTGGGGACGGAGCCATTGTCTTCAGTGTTGAAGATGGACTTGCCCACATAGGCTGTGGCTAAAGCCAGACTTGCAGCACCAGAATCAGACTCCTCCTCCGACTCTACCTCCGCCTCTTCAGAAGCGGACTCTTCCTCAGAATCCATCTCCTTGCCAACAAACGCGCGAGCCTTGCCAGATGAATTCTTATTGTGTGATGAATACTTTGATGAAGACTTTGAAGAAGACTTTGAGTATTTCTTCTTTTTCTTGTCATCAGAATCATATTCCTTGCTCTTCTTCTTCTTCTTCTCATTGTCCCACTGAGGACACTGAGAGATGTAGTGACCAGGTTTCTTGCACTTATGACATGTTCTCTTCTTGTAGTAATGAGTAGAAGCTTCATCATTTCTTGAGCTGGATCGTGAAGACTTTCTGAAGCCTTTCTTCCTAGTGAATTTCTGGAACTTCTTCACAAGCATGGCAAGCTCCTTTCCATTGTCTTCAGGAACATCAGAACTGCAGTCAGATTCTTCTTCAGATGAAGAAACAACTTTTGCCTTTAAGGCGCGAGATCGGCCATAGTTGGGACCATAGATGTCACAATTCTCAGATAGCTGGAACTCATGTGTGTTGAGCCTCTCAAGTATATCAGACGGATCGAGAGTCTTGAAGTCAGGGCGTTCTTGAATCATCAGGGTAAGGATATCAAATGAGCTGTCGAGTGATCGCAGGAGAGTCTTGACAATTTCATGCTTGGTAATCTTAGTGGCGCCAAGTGCTTGAAGCTCATTTGTGATGTCAGTGAGATGATCAAATGTGTGCTGGACATTCTCATTGTCATGTCTCTTGAAGCGATTAAAGAGATTGCGAAGGATGCTGATCCTTTGATCTCTCTGGGTAGAGACTCCTTCATTGACCTTTGAGAGCCAGTCCCAAACTTCCTTTGACATGTCCAGAGCACTTACACGACCATACTGTCCTTTGGTCAGGTGACCACATATGATGTTCTTGGCCGTCGAATCCAATTGAATGAGCCTCTTGACATCAGCAGGGGTGATACCTTCACCAGTCTTGGGAACGCCGTTCTTGACGACAAACCAGAGGTCCACGTCCATGGCTTCAAGGTGCATGCGCATCTTGTTCTTCCAGTAGGGGTATTCGGTGCCATCGAAGACGGGGCACGTAGCGGAGACTTTGATTATCCCTGCAGTCGGCATAGCTAAAACTCCAGGTAGTTAAACCGAATCACACAGAACAAGGGAGTACCTCGCTTTGATACCAATTGAAAGTGCAGTATATCGACTAGAGGGGGGGTGAATAGGCGATTTTTATGAAATGCTTCAAAACATGGTAGTTTCGAAGAAAAACGATAAACTCAGTCCTATTAGTATGCAGTGGAAAGTGGACTACACTAGATAAGCCATAGTCAAGTATTCAATGAAGTGAAAGCACGAAGACTAATGGTAGTTAGGCAGTAGGGATCATGATGGAAGAAGGAATGAAGCCAATCACAACAAGTAGATACTCAGTGAAGTCAATCAGATAAGGCAAGCATGCAATGACTTCACAACATAGAGCAGTAAGTAAAGGGTGGGAAAGGATAGAACCATTAGCCAGGGGAAGACAGTGATTTGTTAGACAAGCTCCAGTTGCTGTGACAACTGTACGTCTGGTTAGGGAGGCTGAGATTTAACTCAGAAGACCGCGTCTTCACCTTGTTCCCCTTCAGCTAAGGACACCTAGTCCTCGCCCAATCACTCTGGTAAGTCTTCAAGGTAGACTTCCAAACCTTCACAGACTTCGTTCACCGGCGATCCACAATGACTCTTGGATGGTTAGAACGCGACGCCTAACCGGCTGGAGGAAACATAGTCCTCAAGTGTAATAAGTCTTGAGGTCACATAGACAAAAAGACTTCAGTGATGCCTACCACTCTTTGGCTCTGGGTGTTTTTGGCTTTGTCCTCGCAAATATTTCTCTCTGAAATGCTTCGGAGGTGGGTTGCTCTCAAACGACAAAAGCCGTGTGATAACTCTAAGCAGCCACCAATTTATGGTGTAGGGGGTGGGCTATTTATAGCCACTGGGCAACCCGACCTGATTTGTCTGAAGTGACCATGGGTCACTAAGGAACTGACACATGTTCCAATGGTCAGATTTCAAACACACACGACAACTTTACTTGACCTACAAGTAAAGCTGACTCATCCGACTCTGGATAAGATTTGCTCTCATAGTCTTCGCTTGAAGACATAGGATATGGTTGAGCATCACTTCAGTCACTCTGACTTAGTTCACTTGGACCCCACTTAACAGTACGGTGGTTCCTATGACTCAACAAAGAAGAAAAGGAAACAGCAAAATATCTACGTTTTCGTTTTCCGTAGTCTTCACACAATGTCTTCTCATGTCATAGTCTTCAATATGATTATCTTCATACACCACCACTGATATCAATGTCCTCATACATTTTTAGAGGTCATCTCCGGTAGGTTAACCGAATCAATGAGGGACTACTACCTGTGTTATCCTGCAATTTTCACAAACACATTAGACCCTCAACCAGGTTTGTCGTCAATACTCGAAAACCAACTAGGGGTGGCACTAGATGCACTTACAAAAACGAATCTAGGGTTTTACAAAAAGACCGATTGGTTTTCATGGAAAACCGGCGGCTACCTAGAAAACGATGAACTCCGGCGGCGACGGCGGGTCCGGCGGCGGCGGTGCGGTGGTCCGGCGGCGGCTGGCTCGGCGGCGGTGCGCGGCGGCGGCTAGTGGCGGCGGCTAGGGTTGGCGCGGGAGGCGAGGCGCGGCAGGGCGGGCTGGCTGTGGCGGCCGGCTGGGCCTCGGCTTATAAAGGCCCTCGGCTAGGGGAGTCCTAGCCGGTTACAGCCCAAAGGCGGTTTCTTTTTTTTAATCGAGTCCTGGCGTACGAAAAGCAACAAAAGAAATACTAAACAGACTCCAAAAATTCTGAAATAAATTTTCACCGTCCTCTAATAATTTTTAGGACAAAGTGAACATTTTTCCCGGACCTAAATGCAATTTTGAAAATGCGTATTTTTCCTATGCAAATAAAATCGCAAATAAATCCGAATAAATACCAAAAGTGTTTTTAATATTTTTCCTCCAATATTTCTGTTATTTTGGAGAAGTCATATTATCTCCACTCATATATTTTATTTAGAAATATTTTTAGGAGAGAAAAATAATTAAAACCAACGTTCGTTCGTGTGGTAAAGGAGGGTGCATGGAGTGGAGTCGGCCTACAAAGACATATACATGCGGCGTTAGAGATCCAAAAATAACGACAACTGAAGATTAATTAATTAGTTAAGTTGATGAAGGTGCGACGTGTATTTACCGTGAGGGCTTTGAGCTCAGGCAATGTCGACGGCCCAACATTCAAGCCAGAGATGGAGCTAGGCTGCGGTGAGAGCTGGGTGTAGGAGCAGATGCTCGAGGAGGTGCGGGTGCAGGAGCAGGTACCGGAGGAGGTGTGGGTGCGATTGCCATACTAGGTATGGGTATGGGTGGGGTGTTCATTGAGTTGCTCCCGGTGAAGCTAGGCATGGGAAATCACTTGGTGGCGCGTTTGGATTTTGTTGCACCCATGTGACAATAGTTGGAATCAAGCTTGTAAAGGGAGCAACCATATCATCTCTACAGGCAGCTACTATCTCAGCTTTGGTCTCAGCTTTTGCATTCCCCATCGCCCGCGCCACCTTCTCGTCGATAGTCACTTGACTGAACTTCTTTCTCTGTCTTTTGGCCTCCGGGTCCTCGTTATAATAGTACTTCCACGTCGTGCCGAGCACACGTCCATATTGCGGCCGTTGGCCGGGCTGGTGTCCCATCATTATGTTCATGGCCGGTTGAAATGAGTGTCCCACTTGTACTTTGCCGACGACTGAGTCGACTGAGTCGACGAGTCGCTTTCGGCCATAAGCTTGTGTGGCTCCCCCTGCAAAATGGACAATGAATCATTTACGAATGCGGCTAGAATGTAGTAGACTTCATTTATCAAAAGCTAATATGTAACGTGGTAAAAGGATAATTACCAATAATCTCATGAATTTCCTAGTTGGCCTGTTGGTGAAAAAAAATCTTTTTTTGGGGTCCCACGAGAATCGGGCCCTGATGAAGTCGTGCTCCTATTGGTCGGTGAACTCAGCCAATGGGTCAAGGCTCCCCTGACGTTCACTTTTTGCGTCCTCCTTAGCCCACACGGGCATCTTTCCCGTGTAACCACGACTTCCAAGGCGGTGGTTCCCCATGTTATTTGACTGTAGCTTCTTGCCTCTCTCCGACCTGGCGTTGACAACAACTTCATTGCAAGTCTCCTTGAACTTTTCAAAGTCATCTATCATAATTTTCGGATTCTCTGCAACAATCTCGGCGTAGGTTTCATGGTCTACTTCAATCGCCCTTTTCAACCTAGTTTTCCAAGCGCTCAATGCGTTGCTGAACTTCCCTAGGGCTTTGCTGTTGATTTTTTTCATGGCACCATCATCCCATGTGTCGACATCGTCATTCCGACCGGGGAACAGGAATCTTGTGTGCAACCTAATTAGGAGCAGCTTCTTCAACTATTCATTCTTCCATATTTTTGTGGTGTTGATATTAGATGTATCCTGTAGGATGCATGCTAGTTGGTTGCCCTAACACGCTGCCACTTCCTGCGACTCTATTTGCACGAACTCACCAGGGTGCCCCGCCATGACCACCATTCGGTCGGTGCCGATCTCATTTGGGTGTCGTGTCCTCTTTTCCTTCTTTCCCTCACTGGCTTGGGAGGTCCCACCTTCCGTGTTGTAGTTAGAAACATCATCAGCGCCAGTATCAGTGTCGGTGTCGTTGGTGGCACCAGTGTCGGCGCCAGCGCCACCACCGTCATCCTCCATCATGACAAGGGGGTCCTGACACCTAGCTTGCTGTCTCTCTTGATCCGCTAGAAAGTCGAGGTAGGCGTGTGCTCAACCTAATTGGGACTGAGAACCTCCGACCTCATTGGTGTCGGTCATGTTTCCTAGGGTTCAATGTCGTAGTCGTTTAATTATCGAGCTTTATATAATAAAGTGAATAATGAGAAAAAGGTGACCTTTGTTTTGCCAGAAATGTCGTTTCATTCCCGTCGCAACAAATCTCTAGCACTCGATATGTCCAACTTTCTAGCACAAGTCATGCCGATATTCACGGAAAATTTTGGCATGACCTTTTCTAGAAAGTGCACATATAGACCGCCTGAAATTATCCGGAATGGAAATGAATCACCATTTCCGGAAAAACATAGGTCACTCACAATCAGGAAATTAATCAACAACCAAAGTCCGACAGAACTACAGCAGCACAACAATATAGGATGCTCACTATAGCAGCACAACAACCACATGCACATGTACTCTCCTCTAGCATCTGCATTGACAGAGCTCTATATAGTGTGCGTTTATCATCATTCTAACAATAGGCATTTGAATAGAAAGCATTTGAACAACATGCATTTTAACAGCAAGCATTTGAACACTCTAACAATAGGCATTTTAACAGTAAATGAACACTCTAACAACACACATTTGAACACTCTAACAATAGACATTTTAACACTCTAACAACATGCATTTTAACAGCATTCTAACATGCATTTTAACATTCATTTCAACATTTGGACATTAAGCATTTGAACAAAACAAGCATATGAAGAGGAAGGGAAGAGGGGGTGGCACACCTCGGCCGGGGTTGGGATCAGGGTCGGGGTCGCCGGGGCAGAGGGGGTCCTTCTCCTCCTCGTCCATCTGCAGAGAGACCAAATTTGGTCACAGAGAGAGAGAGAGAGAGAGAGAGAGAGAAAGAGAGAGAGAGAGAGAGAAAGACTGTACAGCGGAGGGGCGACATAGGGGGAGGGGCCAGGCCAGGGGTACACCTAGGGCAGGGTGCAGCACAGGGGGAGGGAGCGTCGGGGTTGCCAGTGGCCGGCGTCGGGTACGGGTGCGGCGCGCGTCGACGGCTGCGTGGGCTGGTGCGGGCGTGTGCGATGGCGTGGGCTGGTGCGGGCTTCGGTGGCGTGGGCGGGTGCGGGCATTGGCGATGGCGTGGGAGATCGAGCTCAGAGAAAGGGGATCGAGCGAGACAGTGTGAGAGAGGAAAGTGATAGGAGCTAGCGGATAGTGCGACAAATCTGGAAAGTGATAGGAAAGTGATAGCATCTGTTGGCCAAACGCGCTATAGCTAAGTTACCTATAGCGCTGCCCTAGCCAAAACACGCTACTGCTAACTTTTTTTATTTTTTTATTTTTATTTTTATTTTTATTTTTCATATTCCACAAACTTATTTCCTTATTTTCTTTTTTTTTCCTTTTCATATTCCACAAACTTCCTTCCTTTTTATTTTATTTTTATTTCTCTTTTTATTTTTATTATTATTTTTCTTTTCCTTTTTCATATTCCACAAACTTCCCTCCATTTTATTTATATTTTTCTTTCATTTCATTTTCCGCAACTTATTAGTTCCTTTGTCTTTTTCTTTCATTTCATTTTACAAAACTTCCTTTATTTTTATTTTTATTTTTCTTTCATTTGTATTATTATTCTTCTTATCTTTCTTTTGCACTTTCCTTCCTTTAATTTGGTCTGTCGTTGGAGCAATACCACTGTTACCCTCCGGATAATAATTAATATAATATATATTACATCATTTGACCGCAAACGGTGGTATACAAAATAGACGCACACAAAATTTGTGGATTAGTTTGTCAGTTTGGGCGGCGACGGCGCTTCAGACTGACCTTCTTCCCTCTTTTGTTCGTTGTCGAATAATTGAGCCCATGGTCGTGACTTTTCCATCTCTAGGGATTACGATCTTTCATAGGTAATGTAGTCTTCATTCTTCTTTTTACGTATGTTTCATCGTCCTCAGCATCATTTTCCCTCATTGGATCATCTTACTGGTCGTTGTCTTCCTCGTTGGCGACTCCATCCATTCTGGCGATGCTCCTTTTGCTTCTCCTCACGACAACACGGCTGGGATTGATCGGATCAGTTATGAAGAAACATTGTGTCATGTGTTTAGCGTGTACCCATGGTTCATTGTTGGCGATGGCGTTGACGGTAACGCTATCGGAGTTGGGTATACACATGGTAGTGAAATGTCGATTTTCTCTCTGTACATTCTTAGCCCATCTGACACGGAACATCGTCATGCTATGCAATCCAGAGTAGTTAAGCTCCCATATCTCCTTGACCCTTCGGTAATATCTTTCATGTACATCCCCGGTCATGACTTCCGTCGTCACCCCTGAGTTTTGGTCATCATTGTTTATATCTTTCTCCTCCGTGTAGAACGTGTATCCGTTGATATTGTATGCTTGATAAGTCGCGAGGTTGGTCGAGGGGCCATGTGCTAAGGCGTATATGAGTGTTACGTTCGGACAACCCTCTTTCAGGGGATTAGCCAGAACTCGCTCTTTGAACCAACGCAAGAAAGTGGAGTTGTGCTCTCTAATAACTTCAGCGTCCGTCCTCTGCAACCCACGGTCACGGTACTTCTTTGCGATGGTCTCTTTGTGCAGTGTCATGAAATCTTCTAGCACATCTAGGTGTTGTAGCCATGTCAAGGTCGTTTTGTGGCCCGAGCGTAACACATTCACATCCCTATGACCGTTGGTGTGACCTTCGCCTTCGAGCCTTCCATGGTGGTTGTTGAAGGGCAAACCAACAACAGGGTCTCCGATGCCTAATAGATAACTCTCTCAGAAAGAGATGCACTCTTTGGTCAGTTATCCCTCGGCTATGCTTCCATCTGGACGGGACATGTTACAAACGAATCCTTTGATGACCCCATTCATCCTCTCGAATGGCATCATGCTGTGCAGGAATGTCGGCCCTAGGTCGATGATGTCATCCACGATGTAGACACATAGATGCACCATGACATCAAAGAACGCGGGCTAGAAGTACATCTCTAGCTCATTTAGTATGACAACAATCTCTTTCTGTAGCCTATGGAGTTGCTTCACACCGATCAACTTTCGAGAGATAGCATCAAAAAGTGGTGTAGGTTAGTAAGTGTGTCAATAATCCCTCTAAGTGCAACCAGGTGTAACTGCATCATCATCACATGATAGTCGTGAGACTTCATCCCACTGAACCTTTTTTTCTTAGTGTCTAGATATCTGCTTATCTTCCCACAGTATCCGAAACTAACTTTGATTCCGGCAAGGCACTTGAACAATTGATTAACCTCCTTCCGATCTAAGGGGAAGTAGGAGGGGGGCAATATTGTTCTGCCTTCTTTTTTACTTTTTTGCCCCTATCTTCCTTCTTCGTGTCCGTTTTGGTCTCCTCTGACGACCTTTTACCGGGCATTTGGAGATCTTTCCTGATATAAAAAAAAATCCAATTCTTATCTTGCCTTCGGCCCATCCTTGGTCCTCTCCGGCATGTTCATCAATGTTCCAAGCAGACTCTCAAGAATATTTTTTGTTATATGCATTTGATCAAGGCTATGAGGCGTGTCAAGTATGGGCCAGTATTGCAAGTCCCAGAAAATAGATCTCGTCATCCATACCTTCAGCAGGGGCTCAGGCGCCTTTTTCTTCGTTGTTCCCGGCGAGGGGAACTCTTCTGAGTTCTTCAGTAACTCGTATATTTCTGCACCGCTACGCTTACGTGGAGGACCTCGATGCTCAGCCTTACCATTGAATAGATGTCCATGCTTTCTCCACGGGTCATCCTTCCCGAGCCATATTTGATGCCCCATGTACACGATTTTTGAAGACCCGCCATCTTTTGATAGCTGCAGAGAAGTTGTAACATCCGTGCACCTTGTGCATCCGCAATATCCGTGGCACACCTAGTTGGAGAGATAGCCGTAACCGAGATAGTGCTTTACCCTCGTGATCAGCGCGACTCTGATGTAGAAATACTCTCCTTTGCTTGCATCCCAGGTCTTGGCCGGCGTTGTCCATAAGGTCTGTAGCTCCTCTTTCAGTAACCCGAGATACAAATTTATATCATTTCCAGGTTGTCTCGGCCCTTGAATAAGCATAGCCATGTGTATGTATTTTTCCTTCATGCACAACCAGGGGGGAGGTTGTACATCCATACAAACACGGGCCATGTGCTATGATTGGTGTTCTTGTGGCCCAATGTATTCATGCCATCACTACTAGCATCAAGCACGATGTTCCTTGGATCATTTGCGAAAAAAAATCAAATTTAGCATTTAATGCTCTCCACAGGCTAGCATCTGCGAGGTGTCTCAGCTTCGGCTCATCTCTGTCATCTAGCTTCACCCTCTCCGCGTGCCAGCGCATAAGCTTTGCTTCCTTAGGATCTACGAAACACCGTTGTAGATGCGGAGCGATCGGAAAGTACCAAACAACTTTCTGTGGAGCTTTATTTCCGGCCTTTTATATTGTGAAGCATTACACTTTGGACAGATGGTTTTTTCCGCGTGCTCGTTCTGATATATGATGCAATCATTGATGCATGTGTGATATCTAATGTGTGACAGATCAAGAGGGCACACGATTTTCTTTGCCTCCTCGACACTAGTAGGACACATGCTTCCCGCGGGAAGAACCTTCTTTAGATAATTTAGAAGCTCATCCAGGCTTGCATCTATCTATTTTTTTTGCCTACGTCTTTAGAAGTTCTAGTCTGAAACTCACGCGGGTCACCTAAGGATTGCAACCATCATACAAAGGAGTCATCGAGTCTACCTCCAGTTGCGCTAGTTTGGCCTCCTCTCTCGAAGAAGCTCTGTCGCTAGTCGTCTTCTCGTGAAGCAGGTCTCGAACATGCGGGGCCTGCATGGCTGAACTTAAGAGCGATGAAGACGGCAGCGTGTCCGGGCTTCTCCGCCTTGAACTACCTCTTCGCCATCAACATTTCCGCGGCCGTCTTCCTCTTCGGGCACATAATCGGTCATCTCTTCTTCTGGTGGCCCCATGTCGTTATTTCCTGCCCCGTCGATGTCCTCATCCTCCTCCTCCTCCTCGTCATCATCATCATCATCATCATCATCATCATCATCATCATATTCACTTATCCACCGAGAATGGCCATGCATGAAACCATGCATGAGGAGGTGCGCCTTGAATGTACCACCCTCAAGGGGTCAAGCCTGACTATTCCTTTGCATTTTCTACACGGACATAAAACATCCTTCAGTCTTTTTTCATACATGTCGTCCACAGCGGATTGCTAGTATCTTTCCACCATCCTTCCATTGACCTTCATGATCACCTGCGCGCGGAGCAAATATTATAACCACACATATATGCATGCATGGACCAAATTCATACAAAAATTCGGCATGACCTTCCCTAAGCATAGGACATATTGAGTTTGCCCGAAATTTACCGAAACGGAATTGAATCGACATTTCGGCAAAACATAGGCAACTCATGTCACCCTCATTATTTCATCAAATACACAATGTAGGCAACTCAAATTATGCCACACACAATTCGGTATATTCTCATATCGCCCATATATATAGTTTTGTTCCTATCCTCACAAACACTTTTTGTTGCTCACCTATGTGTCGAGAGGGACATCGAGCACCTTTCTTCCTAATTACCTAGTAGCTATATATATATATATATATATATGTATATATATATATATATATATATATATATATATATATATAT
>LR738712.1:240967961-241012438 GCA_902687465.1 Secale cereale
GGTGGTGGAGGGGAAAATGAGAGAGGGGTGGTGGAGGGCAAAGAAGAGGGGGAGGGAGGGCTCTAATGGAGGGGTGGTGGAGGGGGAGCATTGAAAGGAACAAGCAAGGTGCAAGGAAACGGGGAGAAAGGCAGGGAGAGGAAGAAGAGAGGAGGGGAAGAATGGGAAAGGTGGTAGGTGGCTGTCAGGCATAGCAGTAGCGCGGGTCACCTATGCGCGCTACTCCTAAGACAGCTTGCAAAATATCTGAAGGGCTATTGTTGCACTACCTATAGTGCGGGCCGAAAACAAATGCTACTTCTAAAATGTTATACCTAGAAAAATTAGTAGTAGCGCGTTTATCTAAACAGGTGCTATAGATCCTAAACTAAAAGTAGCGCCGGTCGGACGACAAGCACTGCTAATATTTTTTGATCAGGGGGTATAGTGTGTTACACTTAGCAGTAGCATGGGGATATATTACAAGCGTTGCTGCTAACAGATACCAGTAGTGCTCTTTATAGCCAGCGCTACTACTAACTACTGGTAGCGTGGGGTAATAAACAAACGCTACTGATAAACTTCTATCTATAAGCATTTTCCTACTATTTGTATCACTACCATTATATGATTGAGGAGTACTATTTCGAGCATTATTATTATCTATGATAGCTTGGTAAATAAGATCATTATTCTAAGCAACAAGAGTAGTAAGTTCAGCCGACTGTTCAGGAGAAAAGATTCTTCTTACAGCCGGTTCTACCTGCTCAATGTGAAGAGGAGGAATCTTGATTTATTCAATTGAAGTGATGTTGCCTTGGCGATCCTTTTTGAACTTAGGAAGGAACTAATGCATATCCTTCTCTTCATGTGCCTTCTTGTACTCCTCAAAACTTGGCAATGCTCTGCCGATAATTCCTCAAAATTGGGCTTGATGATGTTATCGGCATCCACTTCAGATGGCTTGGGAATATTGACCATGATGGATGATGATGATTGCTCTTTAGTCCCCAGTGGAGTCGCCAAAAAGTGTGTTCGCACACGAACACGTCACGTGTACCATCGACGCCGGGGGTGATGCACCATAGCTCACGTCGAAGGAGTCTCACCGGAAGCGCGATTCGCAGGTCGACCGACGACCCGAAACCCTACACTCCCGGGAGGGACCCCGTTGGAGAGTACAGCGGCTATGGGCTGCCCTAGGTCTGTTAGGCCGCCCCTTGAGCCTCGGTATTCTCAACTCTCCAACATGAAGAACAACGAAGAACGAGGGAGCAAGAACGAGGGAGAGACAAAACGTAGATGAAAAGTTGCAAATGCGTTTGCGATTGTGCGTTGTTGTTCAATCGGCCGTCACATCTTGTCTGTATATGAGGCGGATAGACTTCCCGTACAAGAAAAGGACTTTCCTAGCCGTCCAAATAATCAAAACCTAATAAAACACAGAGTGTTCACAACCTTCTGCCCGGATATCCGGCTCAAGGCCCGGATGATCCGGCCTAGCCCAGTTTTATCACAGTAGCTCACTAATTGGACTGTAACTTTTGCATACGAACTCCGATTAAGATTTTTTTATATGACACTCAACCGCCTAGACGAGACGCACAACTTTCCTGTTGAACTCTTTTCGATCTGAGGTGATTTTGAGGGTGTTTCGGGCCGTTTTCTAATGTCTATAGCAGAAAAAGTTGTCCGGACGTCCGCACTTCTACCCGGATTGTCCGGCCTCCACCCGAATCATCCGAGACTAGACCCAGATCATCCGGCTTCATCAAAAAACTTCTGGCATGTCGGTGCTTCAATTTTCCGGATGATCCGGATCCCATCCCGGATGATCTGGCCAAACATGGCTACAATGCACAGTTTTTCCTGTAACTTTTGCATACGACCTCGGATGGGTACGATATTTATAAAGAAATCGTCCGTTTTCACGAGACAAAGAACTTTCAGTTTAAGACTTTTTCATCCGAGGCCATCTTAATTAGGTTTCATGCCATTTTCTAATCTGATGTCAATATGGGTATCTCCAAAATTGTCATATCTTTTGCACATGAGCTCCGTTTTGCTCCATCTTCATATTTATTTCAATCATGTTGACGAGGACCATTAATTTCAGCCTATTCTTCAACGTCCAAGATAGTGCATCTCTATCATAAGGTAACACATCGTATGCCACTCCAAGATCTTGGTCCTTCCTATGAATCAACTCCAATGGCCCATTAACTTCCATCAATCACTACATAATGCACTAATTCTACAAATCCAATATCTTTGGCGTTTCACATGACATTCTAATGTCCCATAATCCCCAAATCCTTAAAAAGTCTATCCTTACTATAGTCATTCCTCCAATTTCCGTTATCATGGTGAATTAAACTCCAAGGTCAGGCTTATATAGATTCCTAAATCAACTTTGACAATTAATTCAATCTCCTAGTTTATCATCCACCGAGAAACATGCAATCATGATTAAGATCATCAGTCTAAATCCAATTTACTCCAAACCATGTAGACTTACTCAACATCTATACACAACTAGGATCACCTATTTAACCCAGATCTCATGTCCAACGAGAATTCCTACATGTTTCCCAAGTCATGATCGTAATGTCAAATGTCTCCTATCAATATCCCCCGGATAAGTCGAATCCTTATACCCCCAAGAATTTCAGCTAGCGATCATAGTTGTCCTACAAAATCCAATTTACTCCAGGGTGATAAAAGTTACTCTACTCTATTAACAAGATCCCAACAAGTTCATCAACCACCATGAAAGCCTCATAATCCACCGAAGAGACTAAGATATTTTCTCAAGGTTACTAGTATAAACTCATCAACTCATTTTTCCTCTATTCTTATATCCTCAAATTGGTTTTCCCTATGGCATCACCAGTTTTGGTGCTATCTTAAGATGATAATGTGCTTGTTCACTATGTACACGGGTTCCACCATGAACCTAGTGTTGAGCAAGATTACGGAGGCTTAACTGGTTCTGTTGCAATTCTGTGGGTTAAGCACATGGTTAATGATTCGAGCTAGGTTATCTCGTGAAGTCTCGAAGGGTCCAGGGATGGGTTTCCAGTCTTGAGGCGTAATCATAATCCTACAGGTTGCACTTGGTTGAGGAGGCTATAGCAAAGGTCTTCAGTGCTAGTTGGTTGCCGAGGTGGAATCCTTGGGGCATCCTGTCTTGCTGGTCTTTAGTTGATGAGAGAGATGAGAGGGAAAAGTAGCATAGAGGAGGTGCCTAGAGGGGGTTCTACAGTGCAAGTGCAAACAAACAAGTGCCGAAAGGGTGCTACATCTTGAGCATGCGTTGTTTTTCCCTTGTAGAGGAAAGGGTGATGCAGCAAAGTAGCGTAAGTATTTCCCTCAGTTTTTGAGAACCAAGGTATCAATCCAGTAGGAGACTACACACAAATCCCTAGTACCTGCACAAACAATTAAGAACCTTGCAACCAACGCGATAAAGGCGTTGTCAATCCCTTCACGGCCACATGCAAAAGTGAGATACGGTAGAGATAATAAGATAAATATTGTTGGTATTTTTATTGTATAGATTGAAAAGTAAAGATTGCAAAATAAAAGAACAATAACGATAGCTAGTCGACGAGAGATTAATATGATGGAAAATAGACCGGGGGCCATAGGTTTCAATAGTGGCTTCTCTCAAGATAGCAAATCTTACGGTGGGTGAACAAATTATCATCGAGCAATTGATAGAAAAGCGCATACTTATGAGAATATGTAGGCATGGTCATGTATATAGGCATCACGTCCGTGACAAGTAGACCAAAACGATTTCTGCATCTACTACTAGTACTCCACACATCGACCGCTATCCAGCATGCATCTAGAGTATTAAGTTCATAAGAACAGAGTAACACATTAAGCAAGATGACATGATGTAGAGGGATAAACTCATGCATTATTACATAAACCCTACCTTTTTATCCTCGATGGCAACAATACAATACGTGCCTCGCTGCCCCTGCTGTCACTGGGAAAGGACACAGCGAGATTCAACCCAAAGCTAAGCACTTCTCCCATTGAGAGAAAGATCAATCTAGTAGGCCAAACCAAACTGATAATTCCAAGAGACTTGCAAAGATATTAAATCATGCATATAAGCATTCATAGAAGTACCAAATATTGTTCATAGATAATCTTGATCATAAACCCATAATTCATAGGATCTCGACAAACACACCGCAAAAAGTATTACATCAAATAGACCTCCAAGAAGATCAAGGAGAACTTTGTATTGAGAACCAAAGAGAGAGAAGAATCCATCTAGCTAATAACTATGGACCCGAAGGTCTGTGGTAAACTACTCACATGTCAGGACCACGATCCTAAGTCACACAGGTCTAGCCTGTAACACACAATATCACTTTGCGGCCTCACGCACGGTATTCCACGGGTGCCACCTTACCTGGCCCGGGACCGTTTGCGCATTTTGGCACACGTATATGATGGTGTCGCTAGCATCCATATGACAGAGAACCCGGGCCGACATGACCAGTTATAAACCAAAAGTGGCACTAAATTACAGAGACAGGCATACATGACCCAGCAACGAACGTGTCGGTCATCAACGTATGAACCCAAGTCGTAGCAAGCTACAAGGACTTAAAGGAACAACGCGTGACATTTCCCCCAAGGGACAGACACAGGAACGAAGAAGGACACATGCCGGCCAGCCTAAGTGTTCCGGAGCAGTAGCAAGCTACCAAGGCTCAGTGGAAGCACTAGGAGACATTTCCCTGTAAGATAGGCTACCAAAGGTAAACAACTAGGTGTCGGATCCCACACATAGCAATACACATTACACGTACGCATAACATGCAAGCATGTGCTGTACAACATGGCATCACAACATAACTCAACAACTTATATAGATAAGGCCCAGAAGAGCCATCATAGCATTTATTACAAACAGAGGTCACATGACCCAACATTCAGAGCATACAAGCAACGGAAGCATTACATGTCTGAGTACAGACATCTACAAATGAAAAAGACTAAGAAGTCTGACTATCTACAAGACCCTCCCAAGGGTACAAGATCGTAGCTGAGGTAACAAGCTAAACGTCGAAGTCCACGCGGAACCACTAGCGAGACTGAGGTCTCTCTGCAAAACATAAATTAAGCAAACGTGAGTACAAAGGTACTCAGCAAGACTTACATCAGAACTAGCTACATATGCATCGGTATCAACAAAGGGCGGTGGAGTTTGACTGCAGCAAGCCAGCTTTGACTCGGTGGCTATTCTGAACTACGACTGCAAGTAACTTTTTTTGAGGTGGCGCACACGAGTCCACATATTCACCAATCAATACACCACTATGGATCCACTCCCGTCTCCCTACGAGAAGGCCATCCATAGCACTCACGCTTATCTTGCGTGTTTTAGAGTATCCACTTTCACTTGTCTATGAACTGTAATAGGTAACCCAGAAGTCCATTTCCGCGGACACGGCTATTCGAATAGATTATATTTAACCCTGCAGGGGTGTACTTCTTCACACACGCTCTCACCAGTTACCGCCGCTTACACGACATGTACTCGGCAACCTTCAAGCGGAGGCCCAGCGAGGGTGTCGGCCACGACCTGACTAACCACACAAGTCTCTCGTCCAGGTTTATCGCCTATTTGGGTTCCATCCGTGGGGAGATCCGGCCGGGGTGTCGCTCACGGCCCCAAACGATGTGTACAGGGTTCCCGCATCACCAAACGGGCAATCGGTACACCGTGCCACGTACCTGCCGTGTCACAGCCCACCCCGAGGGTCAGCGCTGCGCACGACCTCCAGTAAACTACAAACACCAGAAACTAGTTGCAACTCCTGGACAGAGATCATGATGATTAATAAGTCGAGAGGGTCCATTGGTTTCGGGCCCAATGCATGGTAGTAACTGGTCATGGATCAACCAACACAGAACTCAGTTCCTAAGGACGGCTGCAATGAGACAACCCACCATGTACTCCTACATGGCCTCTCATCGCTACCTTTACCAAATCGTGTTCACACACTTAGCTCACACACAGTAGGACATGTTCATCACATTCCAATTCATCCCCGATGAATCAGACCTGACACAACTCTAAGCAATAGCAGGCATAACCAAAAAGCATCAATGAGTAGGCACAACATGGCTCAAACAACTCCTACTCATACTAGTGGGTTTCAACTATTTACTGTGGCAATGACGGGTCATGCAGTGGAAAGGGGTTCAACTACCGCAGCAAGTAACAGTTGAAGCGTTGTTGTCCTAATGCAGTAAAAGAGAGCAAGAGCGAGAGAGTGGGATTGTATCGGAATGCTCAATGGGGTTTTGCTTGCCTGGCACTTCTGAAGATAACAATGAGTCTTCATCGGTGTCATTGAACTCATCGTCGGAACATGTCTACTGAAAGGGGACAAGCACCGGCAAACAAGAGAGAACACAATCAATGCAATGCAACAATATGATGCATGAACATGACATGGCAATATGCTGTTGATTGAGCTAATGCAACTAGCAACCATGTTAAATGAAGTTGGTTTGAACCAAAGGTTCAAATTCAAACTTCATATGTGATTATTTAAATGCCATTAAATTTATTTGACCTGATCAGCAGGTTTAACTTGTTCAAACATGCATGAAAATGCCATAAACAGATTCCTTGAATTTTTCTGATCAATTTTCATATATAAATTATTTTCATCTGAGCTACGGTTGATTTTATATGATTTTTACAAGTTTTGGCTATTTTCTGAAATAAATAAATCATTTAAGATTTATTTTAAAATCCAGAAACACTTTACTGCGTCAGCATGACCACATGCTGACGTCAGCAGGTCAACAGGGCTGTTCGGGTCAAACCTGACCAGTGGGTCCCACTGGTCAGTCTCTCAGGGCTAACTAAACGTTTTAAAACTAAACTAGAGATTAACAGAGTCTGGGCCCCACGTGTCAGTGACACATCTAACTAACAGGGTTAGTTAGCCTTAAGTTAATACTAACTAAACTGTCAGTGGGCCCAGGGCCCACATGTCAGTGTCCAATCTAACTAACAGAGATTAAAAACACTAAACTAAACCTAAAGCGTAATTAGTTAGGGACCTGGGTCCACCTGTCATTGAGAGAGGGGTCAAACCTCTGGACAGACGGGGTCAAATCTCACCGGTCAAAGCGGTCAACCCGCCGGCGTTTAGCCGCCGGCGAGGCTAGACGCGGCGGAGCGCGTCGGGTTTCACCTAGAGGGGGTCTTTTGGCGCACAGAGAGCAGCTATGGGAAGAGGACGGAGTGGCGCATCCAACGGTGGCGTTGGCGGAGGCTGGGGTGGCCAGAGTTATCGCCGGCGACGAGGTCCGCGGCGGCTGAAACTCTGGTGGCGTCGGGTTCATCGAAACGGTGCTCGGGAGGGGCTGCGGTTTGCGCCTACGGCCTCTACGAGTGCCCGCGAACTCGTTGGACTAGGTGGTGTGACCAAAAGGTCACCGGAGTGGCGCCGGCGACCAGCCCGAGCGGCGGCGAGCTTCGGCTCCAGTCGAAGCAGTGGCTACGGTGGTCAGGAAGCAAGGGGAGGAGGGGCAAACGACGGAGGAGGTCACGGTGGGTGCAGAGGCGCCGGCGTGGGCTCGGGGGAAGCTCGGAGCAGAGCAGGGCGTCGAGGAGGATCTCCGGTGGCCGGAGCTTCAAAACGAGGTCGGGGAAGACGCCCAGAGGCTCCCGAGCTCGCGTGTGTGGGCGTGCAGATTCACGGGTCCGTGGCGGAGCTCGTAGACATGTCGAGGGGACGAGGGGGAGGCGGTGGCTGCGGCTACGACGGACGGCGGCGACGAGCTCCGCTCGGACGCGGGAGGGAGAGAGAGTAGAGGAGGGGGAAAGGCACCGAAGAGAGTGAGGGGGGTCCGGGGGGGTGCGTGGAGACGCCAGAGACGTCCAGGGCGAGGCGGCAAGCAGGAGGTGGCCGTCGGTGGCCGTGCGCGTGCTGGCGCGCCGCGGGCACACGCCCTCGTGCCTTCTGGCACGAGGTAGACGACAGAGGAGGCCACGTGGGCTGGGCCGCACAGTACCGGGCCGGCCAGGCTGGACAGGTAAGCCTTCTCCTTTTCTATTTATGTTTCTGTTTTCTAATATCTATTTCCTTTGTAACTTTGTGGCTTTTTCTAAAAATGCTTAGGCACTTTCAAAACTCACCAAACTGCTCATGCCCACTGTTTAGCATATAACCAACATGGAACATTTCAGTTGGGATTATTTGAGCATTTAAAATAATATACAAAATTTAAATGCCCAAATGCAAATAAGATATGATTTAATTCAAAAATCCAGAATGGTCCTAGAAATATGAGCAACATTTTTGGCAGAGGTTTTTAATCAATCCAAAAATGATGAACTTTTCCAAAGAGCATTTTGGGTTCATTGAAAAAGATTTAAATTTAACCCTAGTTAAATTCATTTAGTGCTAGGGTTTGAGCATCCCCATTTCAGGTTTCTGAGAAATTGAAATATGATGCAACAGACAAAAGCTATCTTAGGGCAAGGTGAAACTGGGGATGTGACAACTCACCCCCACTAAAAAAGAATCTCGTCCCGAGATTCAGGACGTGAGATAAGAAATCAGAGGGGACACTATCTAACACAATCTTCTCGATCCAGTTTTTCCTCCTCGAAATTGTTGATTCATTGCATCATGTAGATCTTGAAACCCTTGCTTTTGAGGTCTTTGTCCAAACGGTGACGATGAGAGAAACCCTACAAAATTGATCTTCCGAAAGATTGAACAATTCAAGATCAGCTTATGGAGTGAGACGTTGAAACATCTCTTGAGATGAGACACGGAATACACCTCCAGGGGAATGGAGTGAAACAAACAATGAAGGTTCACCTAGTGGCAATAATTCCACACCTAAGAAGATGGTGATCGATACCACCAGACGGGGCACCTTCAAGAAGATGACTCGTAGAGTTATCCTCTTAAGTGGCAAAAAGAATTACTTTTGATATAGAGATCATTGAAATTCCCTATACCAGCCTAAGGTAACATAATCGATCGTTTGACGGAGTTCGAGAGAATGACATTCTCGGCCAGAATGGATGGTGTGGACTACCTTGTTAAAGACAACACAAGGGATGATTTGGTTATCATCGGAAATGGATGGGACCCATGGTAAGTCCGCTTTTGAGGATGATCCTGAACAGCAATGATTGAGAACGGTAACCTATGGAGAATTGGCACATTGGCGGTGCAAGCTGGGAACAAAATGCAAATGCTGGGAATGATTCTGGTAACTGGGAAGAATCCCAACAGTAGAGAGTAAATCTACTCTTGAGGGGTTATAGCATAACCAAGAGCACTGGGAGCAATCCCGGTGAGTGCCGGTGATAACACCTAGTGTTTGTGCGTGCTCTCAAGAACTTGAGCATTCCCATATTCACAAAGGTTTCACCAATATCCGTGTCAAGGATTCTGGCAACACCACATACTACCATGATGAATAATGATGGATGATGCAGATGCAAAGGAAGATAACACTTTCTCAGATTTCACCTTAGCGATGTCAGGAGCAGAATTTGGATAATCGACCGGGAGACATTTAGCACTCCGCTTCTAATGTTCTCCTTGATGTGTTAGCGTAAACCATTCATAGATATGTTTGGTATCTTGAACATCAAGTAAAGGTCGGACTTCGGAAGCACAAGAATCCATAAGGAAGAACTAAGGAGTAAATCCTACGAAGTCCTTATGGGGAGGTGGCCAATTTCTTCAATCAAAATTCTACAACAACAGGTCTTCCGGCTGGGTGTGTTGGCCACGACATCCACTTTACCGGTTATCGAGAGACCAAATTATAGTTCTTGGGAAATGCACCAACCATCATATCTGCCTGAGATTCAGTTCTGGTTGGTGTCAGGATATTCCAGACTCATCGAGTCCAAGAGGAAAAATGAAAGTTTACAACACAAATCGACGAGATGGCGTTGCGAGATTCTCGGGGAGTGAACTACGATAGCAAGCTCCAAAACATGAGCTGGTTCTGCTGCAAACCTGTGAACACGTTGTCCAAGACAAGCATGAGCACATAGCAGTCTTATGATAAAACACTACCGAGTTCAGGTGGGAACCATCATCAAGGATGTCGAAGTCCTTGCGTAAGTCTAGCTCTTAAGAAGAAACTTCTTCTCCTTGAACAAATCAATCAGTGGCTTGGTGTGCCAGGGATACATATAGAGTGAAGGTTGCAAGTCTCCAAACCACAGAATACTTCGCACGTATGCATGACTGACTTGGGATGATTCCACAGGAAGCAAAACTAACTTTCTCGAATTCACGGCGGCAACTTGCATCAAATGCACATGAATTAGAGGAAGTCACTTCTTTCTTCCGTATCTATGCTTCACGAACGGGTCATGAAGATAATGCTTATGAAAGTTTCCAATACTCACTGGATGTTCAACATAGATCATGGAGAAGATAACAATGTTGCTGATGGGCTCAACAACAATTCATCTAGGTTTCCATGGAGATGGAATTCCATAATTATGTGAACAAGTGATAGTATTGGTCAGACCAATAGATGTAATGGTGTATGCTCGAGGGATCAACCACGAGTAAGACAACGTTACGAATATCGTTGGTTCTGATTTGATTCGAGGATAGCCCACACTCAAATCAAAGTTTTGGACAAGATAATAAATCCACAAATGATCACGGGGATCAATTGGAGAAGATATCATCTATCTTCAATACACACACAAGATATCCTTTTGGAGTGAGCTATGTGGGTTAAGCTTTTATCCTCCAACTCTCCAAGTTGTTGTTTAGCATAACCAACTAGTTCGGGGTACCCAACACAGATTCTTGGAGAAGTGGTGGTTTATAAGAAACCAACTTGATCACGAACTCAACATAACAGTCAGGGAACAACCCGGTAATACTTCCGAGAAGATATTCGGAAAATCACGAACCACCGATATGTTACTAAGCTCGAGAACAATCTTGCTTTTCAAGGCAAGACGATATGATCACATGAGAAATGACTTGACAAAATCCTAACTCATCAATCAAGGAGTGCACCAAGAAAGTGGACTAGGTAGCACGATCAATCTTAGAAATGGTGATTCAGTAACCAACACACTAAGAATGAAATTGTTGTCCTTTAACTACCAAGCAACGCAGTTGCTAGTAGTATTGATTTCATACATCACAATTCACTTGTCAGCATTCCGGTTATAATAACACGAAGACCGAGGAATGAACGATAATGGCGAGAAGTATCATTGTATCAAGAGTTCATAAGAGATAGTGCAATTCTCATGACATTCTTGACAAAAAGATGGTAATACTCCAGGATAGAACAGTTTAGAAGCTGGATTAGCATTCTTCATCTGCGGAGTACAACTTCTTTGACCAAATCCCGGATATGGATAAGGTACTGGAGTTTGGTTCTCCTAGTCATTCCGAGATAGAATGAATGGACGGATCACAAGAGTAAAAGGCATCGATAAACACGAATGCACAACTACTCCTGACTATCAACTGATAGTCGAAGGTCATAAAACATCTGAAAAGGAGACAACTCAAGGAACATATAACTTCTGAGTTGTGGATGCATAGGTTAGTATGTCGAACAAGTTCCACATATTTCTTCCGGATAACCCATGCAGAAAGGTAGGACTGGCAGAGTCACAATATGAATGGAGTACTACTCAGGAGCACTCTGGTTGTGATCTTTTGGTTCGGGAGAACTTCTGCCAAGGATGGTTCATGGTATTGGAAGAACGATGACCACGGACCTCGAGGACTATCACAAGGTTACTAATATCCTAAAGGAACGAGCAAATACTATCAACATGAAGTAAGTAGGGTGAAGCTCGGGTTCGAGAACCCAGGAATAGAATACCTACCAACTAAATAGCATCCCGGGATGCTTTTGAGAATGACGGCCAGAATCATCACACTGGAATATAAAACATTGCTGGATTACTGGGTGATCTTCTAAGATACTTAGGGTCATAATAATAACTCCAACATATGTGTCGAGGTAACAAAGTACCTCAACACACTGACTAGTGTGATTAATCTGGCCTAAAAGGACATCGGAAACAGGGAGGAAAGGTTTGCAAATGCATCAGGCTATTTAGAAACCTGGGATGACTCGGATAGCATAACGGCTGCAAATGCTCGAAAATACTTTTGAGATCCAAGCAAAAGGTAGCATATCCACTTAACATCATAATGTCAAGGTTCTGTGACCAACAGTTGAACAAACCGAAGTAGTAGAAACTGAACTGAGGGTTGAATCCACAATAACGTGATCCTGATAAATAGAATGAGAATCCTAGTTCTTAATCCCCGTAGAAAGAAGAAGGTGACTCAGATCAGAAGGTCATAAGGTAAAGGAGTAAAAAGAGCCTTACGTTCCCTTCCACAAACAATTCCCTTACTTAACTAAAGAGTTTCTAGACACGACTTCGACCAGTTTGGCTTGCTAATCCTACAGGCAGTCAGGCTCTGATACCAAGGCTGTCAGGACCCCGATCCTAAGTCACACAGGTCTAGCCTGTAACACACCATATCACTTTGCGGCCTCACGCACGGTATTCCACGGGTGCCACCTTACCTGGCCCGGGACCGTTTGCGCATTTTGGCACACGTATATGATGGTGTCGCTAGCATCCATATGACAGAGAACCCGGGCCGACATGACCAGTTATAAACCAAAAGTGGCACTAAATTACAGAGACATGCATACATGACCCAGCAACGAACGTGTCGGTCATCAACGTATGAACCCAAGTCGTAGCAAGCTACAAGGACTTAAAGGAACAACGCGTGACATTTCCCCCAAGGGACAGACACAGGAACGAAGAAGGACACATGCCGGCCAGCCTAAGTGTTCCGGAGCAGTAGCAAGCTACCAAGGCTCAGTGGAAGCACTAGGAGACATTTCCCTGTAAGATAGGCTACCAAAGGTAAACAACTAGGTGTCGGATCCCACACATAGCAATACACATTACACGTACGCATAACATGCAAGTATGTGCTGTACAACATGGCATCACAACATAACTCAACAACTTATATAGATAAGGCCCAGAAGAGCCATCATAGCATTTATTACAAACAGAGGTCACATGACCCAACATTCAGAGCATACAAGCAACGGAAGCATTAAATGTCTGAGTACAGACATCTACAAATGAAAAAGACTAAGAAGTCTGACTATCTACAAGACCCTCCCAAGGGTACAAGATCGTAGCTGAGGTAACAAGCTAAACGTCGAAGTCCACGCGGAACCACTAGCGAGACTGAGGTCTCTCTGCAAAACATAAATTAAGCAAACGTGAGTACAAAGGTACTCAGCAAGACTTACATCAGAACTAGCTACATATGCATCGGTATCAACAAAGGGCGGTGGAGTTTGACTGCAGCAAGCCAGCTTTGACTCGGTGGCTATTCTGAACTACGACTGCAAGTAACTTTTTTTGAGGTGGCGCACACGAGTCCACATATTCACCAATCAATACACCACTATGGATCCGCTCCCGTCTCCCTACGAGAAGGCCATCTATAGCACTCACGCTTATCTTGCGTGTTTTAGAGTATCCACTTTCACTTGTCTATGAACTGTAATAGGTAACCCAGAAGTCCATTTCCGCGGACACGGCTATTCGAATAGATTATATTTAACCCTGCAGGGGTGTACTTCTTCACACACGCTCTCACCACTTACCGCCGCTTACACGACATGTACTCGGCAACCTTCAAGCGGAGGCCCAGCGAGGGTGTCGGCCACGACCTGACTAACCACACAAGTCTCTCGTCCAGGTTTATCGCCTATTTGGGTTCCATCCGTGGGGAGATCCGGCCGGGGTGTCGCTCACGGCCCCAAACGATGTGTACAGGGTTCCCGCATCACCAAACGGGCAATCGGTACACCGTGCCACGTACCTGCCGTGTCACAGCCCACCCCGAGGGTCAGCGCTGCGCACGACCTCCAGTAAACTACAAACACCAGAAACTAGTTGCAACTCCTGGATAGAGATCATGTTGATTAATAAGTCGAGAGGGTCCATTGGTTTCGGGCCCAATGCATGGTAGTAACTGGTCATGGATCAACCAACACAGAACTCAGTTCCTAAGGACGGCTGCAATGAGACAACCCACCATGTACTCCTACATGGCCTCTCATCGCTACCTTTACCAAATCGTGTTCACACACTTAGCTCACACATAGTAGGACATGTTCATCACATTCCAATTCATCCCCGATGAATCAGACCTGACACAACTCTAAGCAATAGCAGGCATAACCAAAAAGCATCAATGAGTAGGCACAACATGGCTCAAACAACTCCTACTCATACTAGTGGGTTTCAACTATTTACTGTGGCAATGACGGGTCATGCAGTGGAAAGGGGTTCAACTACCGCAGCAAGTAACAGTTGAAGCATTGTTGTCCTAATGCAGTAAAAGAGAGCAAGAGCGAGAGAGTGGGATTGTATCGGAATGCTCAATGGGGTTTTGCTTGCCTGGCACTTCTGAAGATAACAATGAGTCTTCATCGGTGTCATCGAACTCATCGTCGGAACATGTCTACTGAAAGGGGACAAGCACCGGCAAACAATAGAGAACACAATCAATGCAATGCAATAATATGATGCATGAACATGACATGGCAATATGCTGTTGATTGAGCTAATGCAACTAGCAACCATGTTAAATGAAGTTGGTTTGAACCAAAGGTTCAAATTCAAACTTCATATGTGATTATTTAAATGCCATTAAATTGATTTGACCTGATCAGCAGGTTTAACTTGTTCAAACATGCATGAAAATGCCATAAACAGATTCCTTGAATTTTTCTGATCAATTTTCATATATAAATTATTTTCATCTGAGCTACGGTTGATTTTATATGATTTTTACAAGTTTTGGCTATTTTCTGAAATAAATAAATCATTTAAGATTTATTTTAAAATCCAGAAACACTTTACTGCGTCAGCATGACCACATGCTGACGTCAGCAGGTCAACAGGGCTGTTCGGGTCAAACCTGACCAGTGGGTCCCACTGGTCAGTCTCTCAGGGCTAACTAAACGTTTTAAAACTAAACTAGAGATTAACAGAGTCTGGGCCCCACGTGTCAGTGACACATCTAACTAACAGGGTTAGTTAGCCTTAAGTTAATACTAACTAAACTGTCAGTGGGCCCAGGGCCCACATGTCAGTGTCCAATCTAACTAACAGAGATTAAAAACACTAAACTAAACCTAAACCGTAATTAGTTAGGGACCTGGGTCCACCTGTCATTGAGAGAGGGGTCAAACCTCTGGACAGACGGGGTCAAATCTCACCGGTCAAAGCGGTCAACCCGCCGGCGTTTAGCCGCCGGCGAGGCTAGACGCGGGGGAGCGCGTCGGGTTTCACCTACAGGGGGTATTTTGGCGCGCAGAGAGCAGCTATGGGAAGAGGACGGAGTGGCGCATCCAACGGTGGCGTTGGCGGAGGCTGGGGTGGCCGGAGTTATCGCCGGCGACGAGGTCCGCGGCGGCTGAAACTCTGGTGGCGTCGGGTTCATCGAAACGGTGCTCGGGAGGGGCTGCGGTTTGCGCCTACGGCCTCTACGAGTGCCCGCGAACTCGTTGGACTAGGTGGTGTGACAAAAAGGTCACCAGAGTGGCACCGGCGACCAGCCCGAGCGGCGGCGAGCTTCGGCTCCAGTCGAAGCAGTGGCTACGGAGCTCACGGTGGGCGCAGAGGCGCCGGCGTGGGCTCGGGGGAAGCTCGGAGCAGAGCAGGGCGTCGAGGAGGATCTCCGGCGGCCGGAGCTTCAAAACGAGGTCGGGGAAGACGCCCAGAGGCTCCCGAGCTCGCGTGCGTGGGCGTGCAGATTCACGGGTCCCTGGCGGAGCTCGTAGACATTTCGAGGGGACGAGGGGGAGGCGGTGGCTGCGGCTACGACGGACGGCGGCGACGAGCTCCGCTCGGACGCGGGAGGGAGAGAGAGTAGAGGAGGGGGAAAGGCACCGAAGAGAGTGAGGGGGGTCCGGGGGGGTGCGTGGAGACGCCAGAGACGTCCAGGGCGAGGCGGCAAGCAGGAGGTGGCCGTCGGTGGCCGTGCGCGTGCTGGCGCGCCGCGGGCACACGCCCTCGTGCCTTCTGGCACGAGGTAGACGACAGAGGAGGCCACGTGGGCTGGGCCGCACAGTACCGGGCCGGCCAGGCTGGACAGGTAAGCCTTCTCCTTTTCTATTTATGTTTCTGTTTTCTAATATCTATTTCCTTTGTAACTTTGTGGCTTTTCTAAAAATGCTTAGGCACTTTCAAAACTCACCAAACTGCTCATGCCCACTGTTTAGCATATAACCAACATGGAACATTTCAGTTGGGATTATTTGAGCATTTAAAATAATATACAAAATTTAAATGCCCAAATGCAAATAAGATATGATTTAATTCAAAAATCCAGAATGGTCCTAGAAATATGAGCAACATTTTTGGCAGAGGTTTTTAATCAATCCAAAAATGATGAACTTTTCCAAAGAGCATTTTGGGTTCATTGAAAAAGATTTAAATTTAACCCTCGTTAAATTCATTTAGTGCTAGGGTTTGAGCATCCCCATTTCAGGTTTCTGAGAAATTGAAATATGATGCAACAGACAAAAGCTATCTTAGGGCAAGGTGAAACTGGGGATGTGACATCACATATAATCGAAGAGGCTATGGTGTTGATGTAGAAGCCCTCCGTTATCGATTCCCCCTCCGACGGAGCTTCGGAAAAGGCCCCAAGATGGGATCTCACAGGTACAGAAGGTTGCGGCGGTAGAAATAGGGTTTTGTGGTACTCTCAGATCTTTTCAGGGTATATGAGTATATATAGCATGAACTGGTACGTCAGTGGAGCTACGAGGGGACCACGAGAGTGGGGGCGCGCCTACCCCTTGGGCGCGCCCTCCTGCCTTGTGGCCACCTCGTGGCTTCCCAGATGTGTACTCCATGTCTTCTGGATTGCGTTTGTTCCAAAAACGATCCTCGCGAAGGTTTCATTCCGTTTGGACTCCGTTTGTTATTCCTTTTTTGTGAAACACTGAAATAGGCAACAAACAACAAATTGCACCGGGCCTTCGGCTCGTAGGTTAGTCCCAAAAATAATACAAAAGTGCATATTAAAGCCCACTAAACATCCAAAACAGATAACATAATAGCATGAAACAATCAAAAATTATAGATACGTTGGATACGTATCAAACTTCCCCAAACTTAATTCATGCTCGTCCACGAGCAGGTAAATGATAAAACAGAATTTTTGATGTGGAATGCTACCTAACATAATTCTCAATGTCATTTTCTTTATTGTGGCATGAATGTTCAGATCCGAAAGATTCAAGACAAAATTTTAATATTGACATAAGAAATAGTAATACTTCAAGCATACTAACAAAGCAATTATGTCTTCTCAAAATAACATGGCCAAAGAAAGTTCATCCCTACGAAATCACATAGTCTGGCTATGATCTATCTTCATCACACAAAATATTTAAACCATACACGGCCCCGATTTCAGCCAAGCAATTGTTTCATACTCTAGTTTTTGGAAACATTTTCAACTTTCATGCAATACATGAGCGTGAGCCATGGATATAGGACTATAGGTGGAATAGAGTGGTGGTTGTGGAGAAGACAAAATGAGGAAGATAGTCTCACATCAACTAGGTGTATCAATGGGCTATGGAGATGCCCATCAATAGATATCAATTTGGGTGAGTAGGGATTGCCATGAAACGGATGCACTAGAGATATAAGTGTATGAAAGCTCAACTAAAGAAACTAAGTGGGTGTGCATCCAACTCGCTTGCTCACGAAGACCTAGGGCATTTTGAGGAAGCCCATCATTGGAATATACAAGCCAAGTTCTATAATGAAATTCCCACTAGTAAATGAAGATGACAAAATAAGAGACTCTCTATCATGAAGATCATGGTGCTACTTTGAAGCACAAGTGTGGAAAAAGGATAGTAGCATTGCCCCTTCTCTCTTTTTCTCTTATTCTTCTTTATTTTGGGCCTTTTTCTTTTCTTTTTTATGCCCTCTTTTTTCTTCTCCTCCCCTTTTTCGTCTGCAGTCTCATCCCGACTTGTGGGGGAATCATAGTCTCCATCATCCTTTTCCTCACTGGGACAATGCTCCAATAATGAAGATCATCACACTTTTATTTACTTACAACTCAAGAATTACAACTCGATGCTAGAACAAAATATGACTCTATGTGAATGCCTCCGGCGGTGTACCGGGATGTACAATGAATGAAGATGACATGTATGAAAAAATATGCATGGTGGCCTTGCGACAAATATGATGTCAACTACATGATCATACAAGGCAATATGACGATGATGAAGCGTGTCATAATAAACGGAACAGTGGAAAGTTGCATGGTGGCTGTTTTGAGGAAGATATATGGTATCGGCGAAAGTTGCACGATACTAGAGAGGCTAGCAATGGTGGAAAGGTGAGAGTGCGTATAATCCATGGACTCAACATTAGTCATAAAGAACTCACATAATTATTGCAAAAATCTACAAGTTATCAAAACAAAGCACTATAAGCATGCTCCTAGGGGGAGGGTTGGCAGGAGTTGACCATCGCGCGATTCCGATCTCCACACAAAGGAAGACAATCAATAAATAAATCATGCTCCAACTTCATCACATAACGGTTCACCATACGTGCATGCTACGGGACTTTCAAACCTCAGCACAAGTATTTGTCAAATTCAAAATTATTCTACTAGCATGACTCTAATATCACCATCCTCATATCTCAAAACAATCGTCAAGCATCAAACTTCTCATAGTATTCAATGCACTTTATATGAAATTTTTTATTATACCCATCTTCGATGCCTATCATATTAGGACTAATTTTATAGCCAAAGCAAATTACCATGTTGTTCTAAAGGACTCTCAAAATAATGTAAGTGAAGCATGAGATATCAATAATTTCTATAAAATAAAACCACCACCGTGCTCTAAAAAGATATAAGTGAAGCACTAGAGCAAAATTATCTAGCTCAAAAGATATAAGTGAAGCACATAGAGTATTCTAATAAATTCTGATTCATGTGTGTCTCTCCCAAAAGGTGCATACAGAAAGGATGATTGTGGTAAAATAAAAAGAATAGACTCAAATCATACAAGACGCTCCAAGCAAAACACATATCATGTGGTGAATAAAAATATAGTCTCAAGTAAAGTTACCGATAGACTAAGACAAAAGAGGGGATGCCTTCCCGGGGCATCCCCAAGCTTAGGCTTTTGGTTGTCCTTGAATTTTACCTTGGGGTGCCTTTGGCATCCCCAAGCTTAGGCTCTTGCCACTCTTTATTCCATAGTCCATCAAATCCTTACCCAAAAACTTGAAAAATTCACAACACAAAACTTAACAGAAAATCTCGTGAGCTCCGTTAGTATAAGAAAACGAACCTCCACTTTAACGTACTGTATTGAACTCATACTTTATTTATATTGGTATTAAACCCCCTATATTCCAACTTCTCTATGGATCATACCCCCCAATACTACTCATAGATTCAACAAAATAAGCAAACAACAGACAAGAAGCAGAATCTGTCAAAATCAGAATAGTCTCTAGCAATCTGTATCTTTCGAATACTTATGTAACTCTAAAAATTCTAAAATAAATTGGTGGAAGTGAGGAATTTTTTTATTAATCATCTGCAAAAAGAATCAACCTAAATGCAATCTCCAGTAAATAATGGCAGCTAATCTCGTCAGCGCAAAAGTTACTATTTTTTATAGCAAGAATGCAAAGACTTCACCCAAGTCTTCCAAAGGTTCTACTTGGCACAAACACTAATTAAAACACAAAATCATATCTAACCAGAGGCTAGATGAATTATTTATTCCTAAATAGAAGCAAAAATCAAAGAAAGTAAAATTGGGTTGCCTCCCAACAAGCTCTTTCTTTATAGCCATTAAAATAGGCTTGAGAATTCAATGATGCTCACATGAAAGATAAGAATTGAAGCACTAAGAGAGAATCATATAGCATGTGAAAATCACATCTAAGTCTAATATACTTCCTTTGCATAGGAATTTTATAGGAAAACAAATTATCAAGACAAGCAAGATCTAGCATATGCAGCCAACGCGATAAAGGGGTTGTCAATCCCTTAACGGCCACATGCAAAAGTGAGATCTGATAGAGATAATAAGATAAATATTTTTGGTATTTTTTTTGTATAGATTGAAAAGAAAAGATTGCAAAATAAAAGAACAATAAAGATAGCTAGTTGACGAGAGATTAATATGATGGAAAATAGACCCAGGGGCCATAGGTTTCACTAGTGGCTTCTCTCAAGATAGCAAATCTTACGGTGGGTGAACAAATTACCGTCGAGCAATTGATAGAAAAGCGCATAGTTATGAGAATATCTAAGCATGATCATGTATATAGGGATCACGTCCGTGACAAGTAGACCAAAACGATTCTGCATCTACTACTATTACTCCACACATCGACTGCTATCCAGCATGCATCTAGAGTATTAAGTTCATAAGAACAGAGTAACGCATTAAGCAAGATGACATGATGTAGAGGGATAAACTCATGCAATATGACATAAACCCCACGTTTTTATCCTCGATGGCAACAATACAATATGTGCCTTGCTGCCCCTGCTGTCACTAGGAAAGGACGCCGCAAGATTGAACCCAAAGCTAAGCACTCCTCCCATTGCAAGAAAGATCAATCTAGTAGGCCAGACCAAACTGATAATTCGAAGAGACTCGCAGAGATATTAAATCATGCATATAAGAATTCAGAGAAGAACCAAATATTGTTCATACATAATCTTGATCATAAACCCACAATTCATCGAATCTCGACAAACACACCGGACAAAGTATTACATCGAATAGATATCCAAGAAGATCGCCGAGAACTTTGTATTGAGATCCAAATAGAGAGAAGAAGCCATCTAGATAATAACTATGACCCCGAAGGTCTGTGGTAAACTACTCACAGATCGTCGAAGAGGCTATGGTGTTGATGTAGAAGCCCTTCGTGATCGATTCCCACTCCGGCGGAGCTCCGAAAAAGGCCCCAAGATTGGATCTCATGGGTACATAAGTTTGCGGCAGTGGAAATAGGGTTTCGTGGTGCTCTCGGATGTTTTCACGGTATATGAGTATATATAGGAGGAAGAGGTACGTCGGTGGAGCTACGAGGGGCCCACGACGGTGGGGGGCACGCCTACCCCCTGGGCGCGCCATCTGCCTCGTGGCCACCTCGTGGCTTCCCAAACGTGTACTCCAAGTATTCTGGATTGCGTTTGTTCCAAAAACGATCCTCGTGAAGGTTTCATTCCATGTGGACTCCGTTTGATATTTTTTTCTGCGAAACACTGAAATAGGCAAAAACAACAAATTGCACTGGGCCTTTGGTTAGTAGGTTAGTCCCAAAAATAATATAAATGTGCATATTAAAGCCCACTAAACATCCAAAACAGATAATAGAATATTATGAAACAATAAAAAATTATAGATAAGTTGGAGACGTATCAAAGGGCCAAACACAAGCATTAAGATAAGGTAGGTGATATAATCACATACCTATTGCCTAGGGCAAAAGGGCTACTAGTATCAAAACAAAAAAAAGTAAAAACAAGCAACACACAATCATTGTTCTATTCGAACCTTCATACGGACTCGACTGCGCATAGGGGGTACATGAGTCATCCTACCATAGGGGTTCTCGGACTTAGTAGTTGTGCTTTGCTCCGTGCCTCGTGCAGTCTTCTGGGTTTTCCTTAGGTGACGCTACGTCTCTTGTAGTTTTTCAATGAAACGATCCGGGTTGGGCCTGAAGAATCTTAAACAACTTCTCGCCTGATGAGCTAATGGGGTGAAGGTGTTTCCACGTAGCTCGCATTGAACTAGTCTTCTGTTGTCTTTTTAGTCGTGACGATTCCTTTATGCAATGACATTAACACGGCATTCTAGAGGTCCAACATGTCGGTTACGTTAATGACAACATCGACACAAAGAGCGAATGATGAAGAGAACCGTTTTCCTAGTTACTATACTGGCGGACCAAATGGCGAAGTTCTCATCCACCGATGGTGACCAATACAAGAATGATAGTGACAGGGTTACTCTATTAGCAATGTATGTCATGAACTTGCATATGATATGCCTTGATCATCGTAGGCTAAGGTTGCATCATCTTGGGGAAGTGTCGAGGGTGACACCATCTTGTTGGTCTCTTGATGGTATCTTCGGTTGGCATTATCCTGTCATGGTGTCGTCAAACTTATGTTTAGAAGATGTGGGCGAACATCTGGCAAGGTGTATTGCTTCTAGGCTGTCTATGATAATTTCAAAGAATCCAGTGGTCAGGGGCATAAGGGTACTAGCGACCATTTACAAAAAGTTTTGATGGGGAAGAGATCAATGAGGAAAATATATCTTAGTTTCTGCAAACTTCAGAAGGGAAGAGAAGTATATATAGTTTTCGAATTTAGTAATTGTTTTCAAGGTAGTTTTACTCTAACTAATGAACATGTTAACTAAGGCTTCCTACAGTCAGGATGGATCTGATACCAGCTCCGTGGGGACCCCGACTCATCAGTCATGATCACCGAATGCACGTGTAAAGTGATCCCAGAGATCAATGCTCACTGAACACACAGAAGCTGAATAACAAGAGTCTTACATCCATACATACCGTCTTACACAAGTAGGACTGTTATGGTCAAGTCTTGGGTATATCATCGCATCTGAAATCTTGAACGACAGCGTGTACCCATGCCATCTTCCTTAACCTTACATGCATTCTGACAGGGAAGCGTCCTAGCTCGCATGTTGGTCACCAAAGAAATCTTCATCTTACTCCTGTTCTTTCATGCTTGTCCAATAAAATAGCAAGTGGCAAGTCAATGAGTACTTTAAATGTACCCGCAAGCAACCCAAGAGTGATAGCAGAATATTTATGCAAGGCTCTAGTGTTAAATTGGCATTTTTATGGAAAGCTAATATTTCTCATGCAAGTATGATCAACATTTATCAAGGTTATGAATGCGTCTGCAACAAGTAATAGGAGGTTACAGAAATCAACATCGAGAAAGAGTTATGAACAACTCATGCTCAAGCTCATCGTGACTTCCTCATGAATCATATCAACAATATTACCCAACCGTGTTGTTTGCCTTAGATACACACCAGGTTGTGAAAACAGTGGACGTACCCCAAGAGTGGTTATCCAACTGTCCTCATCCATGGACACAGCTATTTGAATAGTTTTATACTCTGTAGAGGTTGCACACTTTACCCACATGATCCGGGAAGCTTTCATGTCATCCATGACCCGCGATACCTCAGGTACCTGGGGTAAGCACCAAATCACTACCTTTCCATAGACGCCACCAACATGGAGTCCACTCGATCGATCCCAACCCCTCGTGCCACAATCGTGCCCACATGTTTAATTCTGTGGAGCCACGCTCCCATATTCAGCACATAGTGTTGGAGATATGCCCTAGAGGCAATCATGTATGATGATATTTCCTATGTGTTTATGTATAAAGAAAGTCATTGGATGTAATCAATGATACTTATTGGCAAGCACGTATGATTGGAGGTGCCTATATATAGTGGAGGTGCAGCACACTCATTTGATTGATCGCTTCGGCGCCGTCATTAGGGCTTTGCATGTGTTGCAACTAGCCACCTCCACTCACCACCGGTTGTGTGATTGGACCTAGCAGTCCGCTGCATGCGTTCCTCCCGCACGCGCGGATACCGTTAGAGGCAGTGCACTTGTTCCACTCTGGCCTACGTGTGAGATCGACGAGGAGGAGACGACTCCGAAGACGCGCTGCCCCAACTCTACTTCCGATGCATCGCACTACGTGTCTAGTGGTAATGATCTGTGATCCATCTCCCTTAGAATGTTCCTGGATGTTCTATGTGCAGGAAAAATTTAATTTGTTGTCGATGCACCCTACAGTAGAACACAAAGTGGTATCAGAGCCACTCCTATAGGACTTGGATTCAGATTGTATGCATATTAGATATGTGGCGGCTTTTTGAGTTCGGCTATGTTCACGGTTGATTAGATCAATTGCACATGGAGATTGATGTGGCTATATTTTCTGTTAATCGGGATCGATGAGGTCCTGGCACAACCTACCACAACCGGTCGGTTATCCGCCATCGGGGTTAACAGTGAAACGTAAATCCGAATCAGATTCACGATGATCGATGAGATCGGTCAGATCAGAAAATTCAGCGTGTGCGTAGCGCCGTGTATTTCGTACCCGACACATAAACCGGTAGAATGCGATTCTATGCATGACTTTGTTTTGTAGGTTTGATGTGAATAGTATGGCTCATGTGTATGTGATGCATGTGTGTAAATTATACATGGCCTGCGCGTTATGTTTGTTAGCCGGCGGGAGCTATAGTGCTCTCATTATAATGTATAACGACATGTGTGTCGACTAGAGACTCTATGTAAAAATTCATTACTAGTTGTAGTAGTTGGATAATAGACATCAGGTTGGTGGCTTGGCGTCCCGACATGACAAACAAGATGGAGTTCCAAGATGGTCATCGGAGTTGGAGCCGACCTTCAAGAACATCCATGAAAGAGCCAGGCTATTTCACAATATATGTTTATTTGTGATTGTTATGCTTCTTACTTTCTATGCATGTGTGATGCCCGGATACTTAAGCTACAGCAAACCTATGCTAATGATGCCATGTCACCTCGGTTACTATTGATAAACTCGCGTCGGTTCAAAACCCAGTTCAAACATCAAATTTGAAGTCAAGGCAAACAAGAAAAGTTTTGAAACCATCAAAACTAAAATGTTCGGTTTGTGGAAAATAACCCATACTAAATGTTGGTGAAGAAACCACACTTTTATCAAGTATTTAAATGCACCATAAGAAATAAGACAGCATCAAAAGTAATATTTAAATTATTTTAAAATAATAAACAAATACAAATTACTTATTGAAGGTGCCAAATTATTTGTGACAGTAACATAATTAGTAACACTAAAATTAGGTGCTACTTTTATACTTTAGAAACTGAATACTACTAGAAATAAAAGTAAACAGATAAAATAAATAAAAGTGAAAAGAAGAGTAAAACTAAAATAAACAAAAGAACCCCCCCCCCAAGGCCCACTTGCCCAGGCCGGCGCCCACTCCTCTATGATCAACCCCGAAACCTTAACAGCTACCCCTCTCCTCACCACACTCACCTCGTCTCCCCCTTTTCTCGATCTGGATCGAAGCACTCGGGCCCCGACCCCGCTGCCGTTGGTGGAGCGCACCTTGTCGGACCGCCAATGCCTCCCCATCACCTCCCCAAGCCGCTCCTTCATGCGTCGCCGCCCGGTCATCTACAACGTCGGTGAGGCCCCGGGTGTCGGTGTACAAAAAGAGGGGTACACTTTGTGTACCCCTATAACTGTGCACGGGCAGTCTGAGCCACGGGCACCACCACACCAAGCATGGCAAGGGAGGTGAGCCAGGGTAGGACCAAAGCTCGATGGAGACTGAAGCCCAAAGCCAAGACCACAAAGAGCAAAGGGACGAAGCGGGATCCCCCGGCAAGATCCTTGCCGGGAGCCGGTTCTAGCAGCCCCGGCAAGATCCTTGCCGGGGCCGGCTTTAGCAGCCCCAGCAAGACCCTTGAGTCGACTGCCCCCATGGGGAAAGGATTCGGGAGGCATCCCCGTAGTGGCACGCAGATCTTTGTGAAGACATTCAAGATCAAATACACGCTAAGAACACGACGACCCTTGGCGGGATCCCAGCCAAGGAGGACCACAAGACCTCTGGCAAGCACCTTGCCGGGGATGACAACAGGCGCCGCGGCAAGACCCTTGCCGGAGCCCCGGCAAGGCCCTTGCCGAGGACATCCCCAGGGCCACCACCAGGCCCGCACCAACTGAGTTTCCACCGCCCCATACAGCTGCCGACCCACCAGCTGGGCAGGCACCTGCATGGCAACATGCAGATCCTTGTGAAGACCCACCATTGTGCCACCTTAGTTGCCTGCCTGCCTACATGGCGTCTCAGGCATCGCTGGCCAGGGTGCGTGTCAGCACAAGAAGGAGCGGCGAAGGACAAGACGGATGTCTCCCCCATCCTCGATAAAGCAAGGACACCTAAGCTATGCGCATTAAATGCGCCTGGTCATGTAATGTGAGGGATAACCTCGCATCACTCTACCCTTTCCACCTCATGTGTGCCACTGTGGCAACCCCTTTTCCCTATAAAAGGAGGCCCGAGGTGACCAGGAGAAGGATTCGGCTCTTTAGAACTCCTCACGACTCGGCTTTTGGAGCTCCTCACGCCCCATAGCTAGCTGAAGAACACAAACATATAATCCACCAAAGCAGGAGTGGGGTTTTACGCATCTTTGCGGCCCGAACCTGGGTAAAGGAACCGTGTTCTAACTGTTGGATCCGCTCATCTCTCAACCCCGCGCCCCGCAACCATAGTAGGGATTCTTGTGATCCCATAGGTGTCGATCCAATACCCCGACATCTTTGGCGCGCCAGGTAGGGGGCGCAGTTGTGAGAATCGGCTCTAGCAGTTAAACTAGCACTCCTTTGTCTTCATGGCTCTTTGAGAAGGAAGGAGGCCAGAAGATCAGCACTCGAGCGGCTACAAATAGAAGCTAAGTTACATCGAACCCTGGATATTTCCATCGTATTATTTAAGGGTATTATCCTCGGAGTTGTCATTCTTTGTACGAGAAACCTGCACGCAAATGGGGCCCTTCCCGATCGGCAACGCCTTTGCTCTGTTTCGAGTCCGCTCAACAGTTCAAACGGCTGCGTTGGAAACAGTAGGGTAGCCTTCCGCAATTGGCAAGGCTCTCGACTCTGACTCGAGGCAAACTCGACAGTTCGAGCGGCAGCGTTAAGGGCGGCAATGTGGCTCACCCGGCAGCACGCTCGCCCGGCAGGCCAATGGGGACTCGTCCCCAAGACGCCGCCTTGGGTTTTTTCGCGTTGGCAAGCCTACCCAGCTAGCGTAGGGTGGACATACAAAGGGGCAGCAAACAGGGAAGTAACATGCATAATTCCAAAGATATTTCAAGGTAATATTACATCATGTCATCGCTGCGGTTCTAACTAAAGATAAAATTTGTCTTGGTCATGAACCCGCAGCGGCGAAGAAGAACTGGATGCCTAATCCCGGCGCTGGCCCTCCACCCTCTTGATTTCGTCGATGCGGCTGATGACGGGCTTGATGCGCTCCTTGAGCACCGTGAGGTCAGTACCCTCCGGCAAGCTGTCCATCGCGGCTTCGAAGTCGAGGGCGGGGTTCCAGAACGCTATCTTGGTGAGGACCTTGGTCATGACCCCCCGGCAAAGCCGCCGGGCCTCCCCGATGAGCATGGCCATTCTGTTTAGGTGAAGATCAGCCAAGGCACCGAGGATGCCCTCGAAGAACAGGGTCACCTTGGCGTTGACGGACCCGCTCCACTCAGGGGTATACCTCACATTTCGCATCCCCATGAGGGCCAATTGCGAGGTAACCCTGTCGGCGATGTCCTCCAGCCGACTGATCCACCTGTTCTCGCCCGCCATGTATTCCTGGTGGGAGGCGGCCTCGTCCGCCCGTAGGTGCTTCTCCTCCTCCAGGCTCTTGGTCAAGGTCTCCTCCTGAGCCGAGCTCTCCGACAACATCTTCTCGAGATTCTCCAGCCTCAGCTTGAGATCTCTGATGGAGTTTTGTGCCTCGGAGAGCTCCCCAGCCCTGCTGATGACCGCTCCGTGCGCCTCTGTCAAGGCGCAGTTGAGCCTGTTCTTTTCGTCGGACAGCTTGAGGGCCTACTCCTTTAGCTCGTCCCGCTCCACCTCCAGCTCTTGCACCTTGCCGGCATGGGCCAGAGCCTGGGCATCGAGTGCCTCTTTGTGCCTCTGCCCTAGCTCGCGAGTCCGCCGCTCGACAAGGACCTCGAGCTCCTCATCCTTTTCGCGGAGCGTTGCGGCAAGCTTCGCCTCACGCGCGGAGAGGTCTTCCTCCTGGGAATCGAGGGCAGCTTGATGCTGGTTCCGGGCGGCCTCGGCCACGGTAGCCAAGTTCGCCGCCTCTTCCTGGGCCTTCTCGACGTCAGACATCTTCATGATGAGCTCTGCGTCGCGCTTGGCCAATTCTTCCTGGAAGGCCCTCTGCTCCTCGCGGGACTGGTGAAACCAGGTTTGCGCCTCAGCAACGCGCTCCTGGAAGTCCACCTCCGCCTCGTCCACCATTGCCATCCTGGACTTAACCTTGTCCAGACGGGCACGGTAGAGCGCTTGGAGCTTCCGGAAATTGGCCCCCATAGCGCGGAAGAGCTGCTCTTCTGGGGAATCATCGCCGCCGACGCCCAGTTCATCGACGACCTCGAGCCCGGTGGCGGCGAGCACCTCGCCGTCAAAGACTTCCCCTCTGGCAGGCGCTCGGGAACTTGACGCCCCTGCAAGATGGACGAAGAGATCGTCGCCCACCTTCAGATACCTGCCGGGGCCCGAGGTTGTGGAGGAAGAAGGCTGACCACCAACCGCCTCTTCCTCGGCTGTGGCCTTGCCGGCCTCTCCGGCAGGCCCACCGCCGGCACCCTCGGCGGCATCCTTGGCGGCCTTGTCAGCGTCCTTGGCGGCCTCCTCGGCGTCAATCCTGTGGGCCTCCGCCGCGGCCTCCTCGGCAACTTCCACGATGACGGCGTCCACGTCCTCAATGTCTGTTGAAGGAGGGCCTGGGCAGTGATGGGGATTATGAAGCCAAGAAAAAGAATAAGGGAAAAGCAGAGACAGAAGATAGGCGACTCACCAGTGCCGGGCCGTGAAGCAGAAGTCCCCTCCTCATCGGCGCATGGTGCCGTGGCAGAGCCACCAGCGCCCAAGTTCCCCTCTTCCTCCATGCGTGTGGGCTCCATGCTTGGTGCCCTTGCCGGGGACGCCCCTCGCGGCGGCGTAGTCGATGTGGGAGGGGGGTGTTGGGGGTAGCCCCCTGCGGCTCCTCCTGCTGCCGCTCCCGTCCTACAAAACCGACAAGGTCAGCACCACAGCACCAAACACCTACTGCATCTCGAGCAAGAAGAGGGTGATGAACTTACGCTGGGGGCTGTGCCGGGGGCTCCTGTCCGGGCTGCTCAACACCACCTGTGGTGTATCTGAAGCCCCAGCTAGGGGCTGACTGCTCGTCGAGGCCTTCGCCCTCTTTATCCTCTGGGCCAACGTCTCTGCATCCCTGAAGAAGCAAAACAGGTCAAGATGAGTGGCATGGTTCAGGAGAATTGAAATGGCAATAAGGAACGAAGTACTTACTCGTCGTCCATCTCCTCCTCCTCCACCGCTTTCCTTTTCCTCTTCGGGCTGAGAGGCCCGAGATCAAAAGGGAACTCCGCATCGGCATCCGAGTCAACATCTTCCGGGGGAGGCGAAGAAGGAGGAGTTGGTGCGCGCCCAGATGGAGAAGGGGCTGTTGCTTTCTTCTTCTCGGCGGCCTTCGTCAGCCTCCTCGCCGCCGTGGCTCTTGTGTGGCGCCCGGACCCCTCCAGGGCCAATTGAGGCTGCGCAGCCCTGCCGGGCCAGACTGGCTCGCCGGAACTGGCCCGCCGTAGGACTCGCCCTCTTCCCCTGGCTAGCGCCGAGACCGCCGCCACGTCCTCCTCCGACGACGACTCGTCGGCCACGTCTTCGACTAGCGGAGCTCCGGTGCCGGCGCTGCTAGCCTCTCCGGCGGCCGCCGCCTACTGGGTGAGCTCCTCCTCCTCCGCAGCCGTGGCATCCTTGTCCTCCACACCCCCGGTGCTGCCGGCCTCCATGAAGAGCTGCGCCTCCCTCGCCCTAGCGGCGATGTAGTCCAGCTCTTTCTGGGTGGTGTCCCTGACAAGCCACCGCTCGGCGTCAGGCTTGACACACACCTCGACCAGAGAGTCGAAGAATTTCTACAAGACCTCTTCCGTCGGCTCCTGCCAACTCGGGACGGGGCCGTGCGGGTTGCATTCCGGCATCATGGCGACGATCTCGGACGGGCGTGAATTGTTACACAGCGGGACCACCCCCGCCAGGGCGGAGCGGCATGACGTTGTCCGGATTCCTAAAGAGCCAAGCTGGGCTCCCCTTGTTATGCAGCGGGCTGATCCGACGGCGAATGAAGTCCACCCCGATCATTTCAAAGGTGAGCCCGGCCTGGGTGAACCGGAGGATCCAGGTGGTGGCGATGGTGAGCCTCTCATTGGCGGCATCGACGTCACCCCAGTCACTGCCGCGGACCGACGGCACTCGACGGACCCTGCAGAATCTTGGCGGCTCTTCTTCTTGAATCCAGCACCACCGGCCGCGCCATTAATCCCACCTCTCCTTCACGGCGCCGTCCGGTTACGCTCCCTTGGATCTCGGAATCCAGGTGATGCACCTAGAGACGGCACCTCCCGGCTGGATCCGAGAGGTGAAATAGTGGCGGAAGAGCGCCGTGTTGGGCTGCACCCCGACGAAGCCCTTGCAAAGGTGCGCGAAGAAAGCCATGCACACCACCGCATTCAGAGTAAAATCCAAGAGGCGCAAGCCAAAGGTGTGCTTGACATCACAGAAGAAATCGGAGAAGGGGGGACATAACCCACAAGAAAAGTAGTCGACGAAGAAAGGGTACCGATTTGGGCCGGGTTCGGCGCAAGCGGCCGCAATGACGCGCGTCGCCGGATGTCCCAAATTCTTCCCCCCGTCTTCACCCCCCAAAGGGGATTGAAGGCGGCCCGGAACTCGTAGACGTCGACTGTCGACAGGATGAAGAAAGCAACCTTCGTCCGGTCCCCCGAAAACGCGCCCTCCGGCGGCTCCACGGACCCGGCGCCCTTGGCCACCCCCTTGCCCTTGGCGGGTTTGGACGCCATGGCGGCTGAGTTGGAGGGCTGAGGGAGGGGGATGGCGAATCAAACGGCGGCAAGAGACGGTGGAAGCTTCGGAAGGAAGGAAGAGAGGGAACAGCGGCTCTGAGATTGGAAGAGGCGTGAGGAAAATGGAGGAAGTGAGCAGCGCGCCCGTGGTTATTCCTTCTTATGGGGGGGAGAATACGGGCCGCCTCCTTTCGCATTTACTACGACGTGACGCATGCCTGCGGAAACCGCCCCGCGCATGCCGCCCACGTCACGCACGCCCCTCCACCCCGCGCCGCGCGCGCGGATCGTGGGAGGCGAAGCGCGCGGAGAATCTTACCACGGTAAAAACCGTCCCGCCTGCCCGCGCACCGTTCTGGGCCTGGCCTAACAACGCGTCGCGCTTATGTGTGGCCCAGGCCCGGGGGCTCCTGTCGGTGTACAAAAAGATGGGTACACTTTTTGGACCCCTATAACTGTGCACGGGCAGTCTGAGCCACGGGCACCACCACACCAAGCATGGCAAGGGAGGTGAGCCAGGGTAAGACCGAAGCTCGACGGAGACTGAAGCCCAAAGCCAAGACCACAAAGAGCAAAGGGACGAAGCGGGATCCCCCGGCAAGATCCTTGCCGGGAGCCGGTTCTAGTAGCCCCGGCAAGATCCTTGTCGGGGCCGGCTTTAGCAGCCCCGGCAAGACCCTCACCGCGGCAACTTGCCCCACGCCTACGGAGCGGATCACCCTTGAGTCCACTGCCCCCATGGGGCTAGGATTCGGGAGGCATCCCCGTAGTGGCATGTAGATCTTTGTGAAGACATTCAAGATCAGATACACGCTAAGAAGGCGACGACCCTTGGCGGGATCCCAGCCAAGGAGGACCACAAGACCTCCGGCAAGGACCTTGCCGGGGATGACAGCAGGCGCCGCGGCAAGACCCTTGCCGGAGCCCCGGCAAGGCCCTTGCCGAGGACATCCGCAGGGCCACCACCAGGCCCGCACCAACTGAGTTTCCACCGCCTCATACAGCTGCCGACCCAACCAGCTGGGCAGGCACCTGCGTGGCAACATGCAGATCCTTCTGAAGACCCACCATTGCGCCACCTCAGCTGCCTGCCTGCCTACATGGCGTCTCAGGCATCGCTGGCCAGGGCGCGTGTCAACACAAGCAGGAGCGGCGACGGACAAGACGGATTTCTCCCCCGTCCCTGATAAAGCAAGGACACCTAAGCTAAGCGCATTAAATGCGCCTTGTCATGTAATGCGAGGGATAACCTCGCATCACTGTACCCTTTCCACCTCATGTGTGCCACTGTAGCAACCCCTTTTCCCTATAAAAGGAGGCCCGAGGCGACCAGGAGAAGGATTCGGCTCTTTAGAACTCCTCACGACTCGCCTTTTGGAGCTCCTCACGCCCCATAGCTAGCTGAAGAACACAAACATATAATCCACCAAAGCAGGTGTAGGGTTTTACGCATCTTTGCGGCCCGAACCTGGGTAAAGGAACCGTGTGCCAACTGTTGGATCCGCTCTTCTCTCAACCCCGCGCCCCGCAACCGTAGTAGGGATTCTTGTGATCCCATAGGTGTCAATCCAATACCCCGACACCGGGCCTCTTGTAACACCCCAAAAATTTTAACCATGATTTATTTATTAAAATTTTGCCAGGAACTTAAAATTTTCTTTCCTGGATTTTATTTTGATTTCAGTACCATTATTTTCCTTTGAATTGTGGAATGTTTCCCTCAAGGGGAACCTTTCAAGAATATTGCTGGACTTGTATACCTTCTCAAGAACATTTCTTTTATCAGTGGAAATATTTCTGTAAATATTTCCCTAAAGCTTTATTGCTTTTAATTGATTTCTCATAAGTTTGGAATCTCTTTTGCACTGCAGCCATTTGAAAAATTCATCTAAAAATTCCACCAAAATTTGGAGATATTGGTAGAAGTATATAATTCATTTCTATGCAAAAGCCCAATGGTGTTCTTTGGAAAATTTGAGCAAACCATCCTCATTTGTGTTCTGGTCCAGTTTAGTGGTTTGTACTACAGCTCCATCTTTGCTTGCCCTTTTACCTCTAAATTTTTCTCCTGCTATTAGTATACCCTACCAAACTCTTAAGTCCAGGAGATTGGACCCATTGGAATATTATTGGTCCATGCAAGGATAGCTTTTCTCTTCTGTCCAGATTTGGTTTTCTCAAAAACTTGCACTAGGAAGTTTTGGCTTTTGACAAACTAACCTTACCACCCTCTTTATCATCTAAAGAGACCCCAACCTGGAGTTTTTGGCCACCAGAAGAAATGCCTAGATGCCCATGGCATTCTGTCGAGCACTTTATGTGTCTGGCTAGATTTGGCATAGTTTTGTGATTACTTTGTGAACTTGATTCCCTGACCCAACAACCATGTCTATTAGACCTTTTGCCTTCACCCTAACCCTCCTGTTAATTGGCAGCCTCACCCTAAACCTCTAGCACGATTTGGCATTTCACCGAGCACCTGTCGTGCATGCCCGGAGCGCGAGCAGAGCGCGCGTTTTGCACGTGCTCGCGCCCGAACCGACACGCCCCTGGATAAGCCTCCCGAGCTCGTCCTAATCCTCTCCCCTGTCCCCTAGTGCGGCCCGTACTCGCCCTGCTCCTCTCAGAGCAGCAGCGTTGGCGCTTTGGCGGCACACCGGCGCCCGTGACCGGCTCTGCCATGGACGGCGCCGCCCAAGCCTCCTCCGTTCGCCAGCTGCCCTCGTGAGCAGGCCATTCTCATCCCCTAGCTCCCGCAGCCACACCGTGCACCGCTAGCTTTCGCCACGTCGCCCTGCCGCAACAGAGAGGCGGTTCGCCGGCGTTCCTATCCGCAGCCGCGGGAACCGACCTCCCCCGCCTATTTAAGGAACCCCGAGTTCGTCCAGACCCCCAAGCAGCCTCAGGCCATCTCCCTGGAGCTCCCGTAGCCAGAGATCGAGGGAGGGAGGCCGTCTTCCTCATCTCCGGTAGCTTCGGCCGCCGCCGCATTCTTGTACCGTGCGTCGCGAGCAGAGCCCCCCTAGTCCTCCTGTCACCACCATCCACTTCCCCTCGACCTAGCAGAGCCACCCAACCGCTCAAACTTGATCGAGAACCACCGTAGGGCGGAACCCCTTTTCCAACCGAGACCGCCGTCCGCCGCGAAGCTCGTCGCCGACGCATTCCTCCACCTCCGTCTCCTTCTCGACCACCGAAAGAACCACCCCAGTCCGGCGGATCCATCCCCGCACTCGAACGCCCTCGAGGCGCCACCGTTCGCCGGCGTTGAACGCCGGAGCTCCGCCTCCTTTCCGCCAGAGAAGGAAGAAGACTGGTTGGACCAGTCAAACCTGACGGGTGGACCCGCGGACCCACCGTCAGTGGCTCTAGTCGTCCCGCCGAGGCGCTTAAGTGAAAGCGTAAAGCCCGAAGTACGTCTCTCCCTCTCTAAAGCGTATTCCGAACCGATGCGTTTTCCCTTTTCTGGTTTTTATTAAAACAGAATTTTGACTAAACTTTGACTGGGCATATCTTTTTAAATAAAACTCCAAATGAGTTGATTCTTTTTCCTACCACTCTCAAATTTCACCTAGTTTATTTTAAGATATATTTAAAAAATAATTAGGACAACTTTTTGTACTGTCTTTAAGGTATGTGTTAATTTGAATACTTTCAAAAATAGGAATTTGGAGAGAAGATCAAAACTTTCAAAAGTTTTGGAGTGTACCTCCCCTCTCTGCACCTTGAAGGCAAGCATTCTGAACCCCGGCATAATATTGTTGTGTGTTGTTGGACACGTTTACAACACCACCTTGGCACGAAGTATTCGTTATTTTATGTGTGGATATGATCATACTCATGAGTGCATGATGAAGTTTCCTTGCTGTTGGAAATTGTTATACTCGTGACAGTAATCACCCTCGTCTACCTCTCATGCCTACTGGAAGGAATCCAGGAAAGCCTCTGTCTTGGGTAGACACGAGCTTGTTACTGATATTTCGTTGAGACGAGTATTGTCAGTAAGGCATATTGAGGTATGATGAGTAGTGATTCTGTTTGTTGGTGTGAAATATAATTGCTATACTAATCATGCAAGTGATGCTTTAACCTCCTGAGTCGACCATAGATCGAGTCTTGTTCCGGTAACCCCCATACTTGCTTCGTACTACCACTTGTCCCTGCCGCAGGTAGGGTACAGTCCAGTAAGTTGTCAACCCCTTTCTTGGCACACACCGTACAGAGAGGTCATGGTGGAAGATACCGGCTGCATCCGGTAGGCAGGCCACCTGGTTCGGGGGCATGGGTGTTTCCGGTTGGGACCGAGGGGGTAGCTCCCCTAGTTTGCGCGCATTATAAATTCTGTGATCCCATGCTACTCGAGGTTGTAGCCTCCCCACTTAGAGTTTTGCTTAACAGGTGTCGTGGGTGATTCCAGTCACCAGTAAGTTAAGCTGGTGTGTGCGGGTCAGGTGTGTTTTCAACTAAAAGACCGTAAATGGAATTAGTCCCGATGGGCTGAAGGAATCCGTTACACGTGGGTAAAGAGTACACCCTCTGCAGAGATTATACCTATTCGAATAGCCGTGTCCGCGGTTAAGGATTACAGTCTGGGATGGGTCAAGTGTCGGTCTTAGTGTCGGTCTTCGGAGGAAAACTGCTAAGCCAGATCACTGGTCATAACATGTGATATATGATTATGATTATTATTATTTTGGACTAACCATTTGTATTATTTGAATTATTGAATATCCCTGGGACGGTTCTACCTCCTGGATATTCCCTGGGATTATTTTCATATAAGCCCTTTATGTGGTGTCGCTCAGACGCCCGACTGTGGCATGCTTGTGTTTTATTTTTCATATAAGCCCTTTATGTGGTGTCGCTCAGACGCCCGACTGTGGCATGCTTGTGTTTTATTTTTCATATAAGCCCTTTATGTGGTGTCGCTCAGACGCCCGACTATGGCATGTTTGTTTTTATTTTCTTTATAAGCCCTTTTTGGTGACGTCGCTCAGACGTCCGACTGAGGCATGCTTATTTTATTATCCTTTCGAGGCGTCGCTTCAGACACCCGATCGGTGCATTTTATTTTTATTCTTTGATTGCTCATTCATGGCTTATTAGAATAACATGCTTGCGTCATGAATTTTATTTCGCGACTAACGAAGTGATCATGGAATATTTCAGAGCATGAATGTCATTTGTTATATTGTGCCTGTGTTCATAATGTTTGCGAGTACATTCAAAGTACTCACTGGCTTGTCCCTGGTTATTGTCTTGGCCAGATTTCTTGCTTGGAGAGGAGTGCCACGATGGCAGCCCCGGAACCTAGGCAACGGTGATAGCAGCCTCGCGAAGATAGGAATTATCCAGGTCAGCTGTTCCTGTGGGAAATGGAGTCCCATAGACGCTGACGTATCGCAAACCGCTTCCGCCATCAACCTCTAGAAACCTTTTGCTGTACTCATGGACCAGAATGGTCTTGTACTGCATATTTTGTATTTTGCTTGGAATTTCTGTATCAAGTTTGTGTCTCATCAGCTAACAGTAATCCTGGGGCTGGTGAGCACAAGGGCCGTTTACTGGGAAATTAATATCCTGGAAAACCGGTCCTGACAACCTTGGTATCAGAGCCAGGCTGACCATTGGCTAATCCTATCTTAGCCAGGTCAACAAACCTAGGTTAAACAACCCACCAAACCTTATTCTAAACCCAGCCAAAGCTCTCGTGGAGGATAGCCACACAGTGACCCCGACAGCTCTTGGCAGTCGGTGCCCAACCTATCAGCCTATCCATAGGCCGTGCGCCTGTGCCAACACCTGAGTTGTCCCATCCACAAGCGTGCGATGGAAGACCCGGCTGACTTATAAAGGAAGCCTTGCCCCAAAACTCAGCACATCACAGCCTCATTCCCAGTTCGATATCCAACCACCAAGATGCCAGGCCCCCGCGTTCACAACGAGACCACCGCTGTTGAGCTCGAAGGCTTCGTAGCCATCCTCGCCAATCTCACCCGTCGTGCCTTCGGCACCAACGAGCCGCCGGAGTATGTCGTGTACCAAGAGCACACGAGTAATTCCATCCAACACTTCTGGGCCACGGCACACATCTACGGGAGAGGCATTACATCGGAGCGTCCCTACCGGTTCACCGGGAGGACGACCTCCGACGAGCCCCAAGCCATCCAACTTGCAGCCCGAGAGGCTATAGTTCATCTTCGGCACCTGTCGCCGAGGGTTAACTGCCGCTCATTCCACTACTACCCTAGTCGTGAAGGCTATGGTAGACCGACCCAGGTCGCCAACGGAGACCATGAGTCGGACCCTGCCCTAGTGCATCTGGTGCGCTACCTGGAAGCGCAAGAGGCACTATTTGATCAGGTCACTCTTGACCTGATTGAGACCCGCATGACGCTCACTCGCCTGACCCCGGCAAGGAGCGAAGTCGCACCCGCCACCGACACCCCGATAGTGCTGCCTGGAAGGCCGGTTGAGCCCCCAAGCTCTGACCATGTCATCCACCCAGGCAATGCCATCGCCGCACCCGGAGATCTCCGTCGTCTCTTGGAGGCCTACTCCAATGGGACGGTGACCTCGACACCCCGCGAAGGCCACCACCGCTACTCCAGCCCAGTAGCTCCCCATCCTACCCCGGCCAGCTCCGACGCGGAAGCACCCGGAGAGGACACGGCATCCGCAAGACGCGCCCGGCTAGATCTCAACCAGGTGGACTGAGTCCACCGGAATTGTTGTCAAGCCCTAGTGGCCGGTTTTTCCGTTAGTTCCGTAGTAGCCGTTGTGTGGCGTGGTGGGCTTGTAACCACTTGTGTGTCAGCATCACATAGTACGTGTGATCTGGCATAAATTGTTTGACGAGTAGTTGCAGAGTAAAATTCTAGACGCGACCCCAAATCGACATGCGCAGTAACATGTCACTTCTCTTTTGGATTGAGGCCTGAGACTTTGACTCAGACAGCCCCGCGCCGGAGTCGGTACCTCAGTCGTACCGACCCCACTTCATGTTTTATGACCCAGGCTCTCTATAAGAGGCCACCCTCGTTTTTCCACACCAGCAACCATCAGCATCGAGCACTATCTTCCTCATTCACCCATCCATGTCTCACCCCGGAGCTTATCTGAGGAACCCCGACGCAAACCCTGGTAGTTTTGTTAAGATATTATGGGATTTTGCCCGCAATACTCTTGGCTCCACCGATCCACCCCTGTATGAGCTGCTCAAATCGAGAATCACTCCCGATCTCTCGAAATACTGGGCAGCTGTACATATTCCACCAGCAGATTTAAACCAAGGCCCTCCCTATGTTATCTTCATCGGGAGATCCATGCCAACGTCAGGCATGGCCATTGAGTCTGCTGCGTATGAAGCAATCACCCGTCTTCGATTTGCGGTACCTTGTGCCAGCACAAGAGAATACTGCTATTTCCCAAGCCGCGCTGCTGTTGGAGCAGAAGCTACGTTCCGCTGTGGACGTACGGAGAGCGATCCGGCCCTGGTCTATCTCATTCAATATGTGATGGCCCAGGAGCGTTTCACCCAGCAAATACTGGGGTATCTCCACTACCTTGCTGTTCTGAATCCCCGGATCACCATTGGCGGACCCCCTCTGCCAACTCAGGAGGGACACGTTCTTCGATTGCTTCCTCAACTTCCTCCGCTCCCTCCGGAAGAAGTAGAATGTATTCCAACACCGGGAAGCAATCCGCTTTCCCTGATAGAAGAGGAATGTGCCCCAGTGCCAGAGACAGTTCCTCAGGACCCTGTCCATTTTCCGTTTCTATCGTAGACGTAACTGCTATGTTTGTTATCCTAGCACTTATTTATGTATTTCAGCTCATGCGTTGTATTCTAAGTTTGTGCGATGTATTAAATGTTTGTTTTCGATTAATGTGAGTGGTTTTTACTGCTGTTCATTTTGATTGACTGCCTCCGCTCTCGGTAAATCTTGCAGTTAGATTTTTCTTTGAGCCGTTGCAACACATAAATTCTCCATGACATGTATTTTAATTCGCACAGCACCACGACAGCAGGCTCACATCCACTACCACTCAACTGCATGCACCAATTGCATAACCACGTACACATTTTGCACCTAACGGATCACCTCACTATCACACCACAGTCTCTGAAGGAGAAATTTGTGGGTGATTATTCGAACGCAGGTTGCCTCCAGCACACTGACAGCAGTCAGAACCTAACAACCACAATTAATCCTCATGATCATCGCCGCCGCGAAGAGCTAACACTCGAGCAGCAGCATCACCACGATCATTGAGGATCATCGCGCACAAGAGCACGGAGAACCCCAGCAATGCCGCCAACCCTCCGCACATCAGGATCACGTACCAGTCCGGCATTACCTCCGCCATTAGAGCCTCGTCGCGAGCTCCTGCAAACAGAAATGGAGGAGAAGGAAGGAGAAGAGAGGCGAGGCCAGGTGTGAGGAAGAAGAAAGGAGCACCGCGGTCATTTTATAGCTCGAGATCGGTGTACGGTGGGCGAAGTCCACCAGCGCCGCTCGCCGCTCGATCGCCGGTGTTCGGAGGCGAATCCGCGAGCAGTGCCGACAGTGCACTGGCCCGCGAGGTGAGTGCACGCTGCACCGGCAGCTAGCACGCCGCGCACTACCACAGTACGGCCCTAGATGCCCTACGCGCTAGGCGTCGCCGGTGGAGAAAGCGCAGTCGCGCGCGAGATAGAGGAAGAAGAGAGCCAGAGGTAGGAGGAGAGACTGACAGTGGACCCCGGGTCCACCTGTCAGCCAGAGAGAGCTCTATACACTCGGGTACGACCAGCGTAATTTGTGAATTTAGACTGTTGTTCTAATTTTACCGTAGCCGATAGTGGTAATTTCTCGGTTTTCCCAACCATAGCTTTTCTTCTCATAGCGCCAGTACCCAACTGTAGTTGTGCCAATTGTTTGCCCTCTCGCCGTAATCTCAGTGTTTAATATATTCGTTTCCTTTGGATTAATGCTTTATGGTAATGGGATGGATATTTTGAGATCGTCCTTAGCAAATCTCGAGGACGAGATTTTTCTTAAGGGGGGTAGTGTTGTAACACCCCAAAAATTTTAACCATGATTTATTTATTAAAATTTTGCCAGGAACTTAAAATTTTCTTTCCTGGATTTTATTTTGATTTCAGTACCATTATTTTCCTTTGAATTGTGGAATGTTTCCCTCAAGGGGAACCTTTCAAGAATATTGCTGGACTTGTATACCTTCTCAAGAACATTTCTTTTATCAGTGGAAATATTTCTGTAAATATTTCCCTAAAGCTTTATTGCTTTTAATTGATTTCTCATAAGTTTGGAATCTCTTTTGCACTGCAGCCATTTGAAAAATTCATCTAAAAATTCCACCAAAATTTGGAGATATTGGTAGAAGTATATAATTCATTTCTATGCAAAAGCCCAATGGTGTTCTTTGGAAAATTTGAGCAAACCATCCTCATTTGTGTTCTGGTCCAGTTTAGTGGTTTGTACTACAGCTCCATCTTTGCTTGCCCTTTTACCTCTATATTTTTCTCCTGCTATTAGTATACCCTACCAAACTCTTAAGTCCAGGAGATTGGACCCATTGGAATATTATTGGTCCATGCAAGGATAGCTTTTCTCTTCTGTCCAGATTTGGTTTTCTCAAAAACTTGCACTAGGAAGTTTTGGCTTTTGACAAACTAACCTTACCACCCTCTTTATCATCTAAAGAGACCCCAACCTGGAGTTTTTGGCCACCAGAAGAAATGCCTAGATGCCCATGGCATTCTGTCGAGCACTTTATGTGTCTGGCTAGATTTGGCATAGTTTTGTGATTACTTTGTGAACTTGATTCCCTGACCCAACAACCATGTCTATTAGACCTTTTGCCTTCACCCTAACCCTCCTGTTAATTGGCAGCCTCACCCTAAACCTCTAGCACGATTTGGCATTTCACCGAGCACCTGCCGTGCATGCCCGGAGCGCGAGCAGAGCGCGCGTTTTGCACGTGCTCGCGCCCGAACCGACACGCCCCTGGATAAGCCTCCCGAGCTCATCCTAATCCTCTCCCCTGTCCCCTAGTGCGGCCCCTACTCACCCTGCTCCTCTCAGAGCAGCAGCGTTGGCGCTTTGGCGGCACACCGGCGCCCGTGACCGGCTCTGCCATGGACGGCGCCGCCCAAGCCTCCTCCGTTCGCCAGCTGCCCTCGTGAGCAGGCCATTCTCATCCCCTAGCTCCCGCAGCCACACCGTGCACCGCTAGCTTTCGCCACGTCGCCCTGCCGCAACAGAGAGGCGGTTCGCCGGCGTTCCTATCCGCAGCCGCGGGAACCGACCTCCCCCGCCTATTTAAGGAACCCCGAGTTCGTCCAGACCCCCAAGCAGCCTCAGGCCATCTCCCTGGAGCTCCCGTAGCCAGAGATCGAGGGAGGGAGGCCGTCTTCCTCATCTCCGGTAGCTTCGGCCGCCGCCGCATTCTTGTACCGTGCGTCGCGAGCAGAGCCCCCCTAGTCCTCCTGTCACCACCATCCACTTCCCCTCGACCTAGCAGAGCCACCCAACCGCTCAAACTTGATCGAGAACCACCGTAGGGCGGAACCCCTTTTCCAACCGAGACCGCCGTCCACCGCGAAGCTCGTCGCCGACGCATTCCTCCACCTCTGTCTCCTTCTCGACCACCGTAAGAACCACCCCAGTCCGGCGGATCCATCCCCGCACTCGAACGCCCTCGAGGCGCCACCGTTCGCCGGCGTTGAACGCCGGAGCTCCGCCTCCTTTCGGCCAGAGAAGGAAGAAGACTGGTTGGACCAGTCAAACCTGACGGGTGGACCCGCGGACCCACCGTCAGTGGCTCTAGTCGTCCCGCCGAGGCGCTTAAGTGAAAGCGTAAAGCCCGAAGTACGTCTCTCCCTCTCTAAAGCGTATTCCGAACCGATGCGTTTTCCCTTTTCTGGTTTTTATTAAAACAGAATTTTGACTAAACTTTGACTGGGCATATCTTTTTAAATAAAACTCCAAATGAGTTGATTCTTTTTCCTACCACTCTCAAATTTCACCTAGTTTATTTTAAGATATATTTCAAAAATAATTAGGACAACTTTTTGTACTGTCTTTAAGGTATGTGTTAATTTGAATACTTTCAAAAATAGGAATTTGGAGAGAACATCAAAACTTTCAAAAGTTTTGGAGTGTACCTCCCCTCTCTGCACCTTGAAGGCAAGCATTCTGAACCCCGGCATAATATTGTTGTGTGTTGTTGGACACGTTTACAACACCACCTTGGCACGAAGTATTCGTTATTTTATGTGTGGATAGGATCATACTCATGAGTGCATGATGAAGTTTCCTTGCTGTTGGAAATTGTTATACTCGTGATAGTAATCACCCTCGTCTACCTCTCATGCCTACTGGAAGGAATCCAGGAAAGCCTCTGTCTTGGGTAGACACGAGCTTGTTACTGATATTTCGTTGAGACGAGTATTGTCAGTAAGGCATATTGAGGTATGATGAGTAGTGATTCTGTTTGTTGGTGTGAAATATAATTGCTATACTAATCATGCAAGTGATGCTTTAACCTCCTGAGTCGACCATAGATCGAGTCTTGTTCCGGTAACCCCCATACTTGCTTCGTACTACCACTTGTCCCTGCCGCAGGTAGGGTACAGTCCAGTAAGTTGTCAACCCCTTTCTTGGCACACACCGTACAGAGAGGTCATGGTGGAAGATACCGGCTGCATCCGGTAGGCAGGCCACCTGGTCCGGGGGCATGGGTGTTTCCGGTTGGGACCGAGGGGGTAGCTCCCCTAGTTTGCGCGCATTATAAATTCTGTGATCCCATGCTACTCGAGGTTGTAGCCTCCCCACTTAGAGTTTTGCTTAACAGGTGTCGTGGGTGATTCCAGTCACCAGTAAGTTAAGCTGGTGTGTGCGGGTCAGGTGTGTTTTCAACTAAAAGACCGTAAATGGAATTAGTCCCGATGGGCTGAAGGAATCTGTTACACGTGGGTAAAGAGTACACCCTCTGCAGAGATTATACCTATTCGAATAGCCGTGTCCGCGGTTAAGGATTACAGTCTGGGATGGGTCAAGTGTCGGTCTTAGTGTCGGTCTTCGGAGGAAAACTGCTAAGCCAGATCACTGGTCATAACATGTGATATATGATTATGATTATTATTATTTTGGACTAACCATTTGTATTATTTGAATTATTGAATATCCCTGGGACGGTTCTACCTCCTGGATATTCCCTGGGATTATTTTCATATAAGCCCTTTATGTGGTGTCGCTCAGACGCCCGACTGTGGCATGCTTGTGTTTTATTTTTCATATAAGCCCTTTATGTGGTGTCGCTCAGACGCCCGACTGTGGCATGCTTGTGTTTTATTTTTCATATAAGCCCTTTATGTGGTGTCGCTCAGACGCCCGACTGTGGCATGTTTGTTTTTATTTTCTTTATAAGCCCTTTTTGGTGACGTCGCTCAGACGTCCGACTGAGGCATGCTTATTTTATTATCCTTTCGAGGCGTCGCTTCAGACACCCGATCGGTGCATTTTATTTTTATTCTTTGATTGCTCATTCATGGCTTATTAGAATAACATGCTTGCGTCATGAATTTTATTTTGCGACTAACGAAGTGATCATGGAATATTTCAGAGCATGAATGTCATTTGTTATATTGTGCCTGTGTTCATAATGTTTGCGAGTACATTCAAAGTACTCACTGTCTTGTCCCTGGTTATTGTCTTGGCCAGATTTCTTGCTTGGAGAGGAGTGCCACGATGGCAGCCCCGGAACCTAGGCAACGGTGATAGCAGCCTCGCGAAGATAGGAATTATTCAGGTCAGCTGTTCCTGTGGGAAATGGAGTCCCATAGACGCTGACGTATCGCAAACCGCTTCCGCCATCAACCTCTAGAAACCTTTTGCTGTACTCATGGACCAGAATGGTCTTGTACTGCATATTTTGTGTTTTGCTTGGAATTTCTGTATCAAGTTTGTGTCTCATCAGCTAACAGTAATCCTGGGGCTGGTGAGCACAAGGGCCGTTTACTGGGAAATTAATATCCTGGAAAACCGGTCCTGACACCTCTACTCTCTCTGCTCCCACACCTCACCGTTCTCCGCACGCCCACGCGCCCACGACTGCGGCCTCCTCTCCGCGCCGTGCCTGGACAGACACGCCCCCCTCGCGTGGCCCCGCTTCGCCCGCCATTGATCACGGCCCCGCACTGACCCTAGCCCCGCTCCAGCTCGAAGGACCCGTCGCTTGTCACGTCAGCCCCGCTCCACTGCATAGGTATTGCCAGGTGCTGCTCTCTGGGCACTGCGCTTGTCGCCGCCGTCGACCATTCCTCGGCTGCCTCCCCTACATGCCACCATCACCGCCTTGCTTCTAGTCACACGTACTGGCCGCGCCTGCCCGACGCCCGGCTCCGGCGGCGACTCCCGCACCCTCTGCCTGCTCGCCCCTGCTCGGCCCTACTGGCCCCCTCCCTGCTCGCCTCGCCGCGCCGCTCCCGGTGGCTAATCGACCTGCTGCTTTGCACCGCTATGCGCCTGTGCCGCCTTGCCGTGGCCGTTGGCCGTCC